>JAJGRX010000882.1:0-659212 GCA_025461125.1 Carex kokanica | reverse complement strand
CAATTTAAATAGTCTTTTGCTGTACGCATCCCACCGGGTGCCACCCACACAATTTTTGGAGGTCCTCAATTAATGGTGCGAGATATACATCTATGTCATTTCGGGTTGTTTAGGTCCTTGGATTAGTAATGACATCATTATATACCTGCGTTTCATGCACACAAAAAGAGGAAGATTGTAGATGGATAAAAGAACTGGCCAAGTACTGTGCCAACTGCTCATGCTTCAAAGGGACTCATTCTATCTATGCTCCCACAATCCTAAGGTTTCTCATTTTGGAACCAAATTCTTTGAAATGTCTATCAATGTTTTTCCATGAGAAGAATCGACGGGTGTCTTAGTTATCGTCCTTTTTGCGCTCTTCTTCATGCCAACGCAATAATTTTTGCATCTTTGGGATTTGCAAATAACCGTTTGAATCTTAGTATTATCGGCAACACCACACACCTAGCCGGAGGTTGGCCCTTTTGTAGTCGTTACAATCGTCAGTGTCATGGTCCTTACATTTATACCGTGAAACACCGCATTTAGGACAAACATGCATGGTCTCGTACTCATTACGATACAATACACAGTCATTCGGACATGCGGTATTCTTTCGATTTTCAAACCCATTGGACATATCAACTTTTTCGCCGGATATATTGTACAGGGTAACTCGTTGTTATCTGGGAGCATTTCTCGTAAAAGCTTTAATAAGTCCGTGAAACCCTTATCACTCCAACCATTGTCTGCTTTTGAGTTAAATAGTTTCAACACAGCTGACAGTTTCGTAAATTTGGTACACCCAGGATACAACGGCTTTTTGGATTCATTAGACACATACTAAAATTTATCATAATTTTTATCACTAATTTCATCTTCCCATAACGTAACATGTCCTCCAGATTTTCAATAAACTCGTGTTCAACATTTTCATCAATATTCATCTCCAGCTCATCATCGTCGTTGCAATCAAGGTTCAACATTATCAAAATTTCTGACATTCTCATCATCATCGTTGCAATCAAGTTCAAAATTATCAAAAATTTCTATATTCCTCATCATTCTCTTCACAACGATTAAAAATTTTATTGGTATTATATTTTTTCCAAATGTCTCACCATGCATAAACCAACATGTATATCTTTTCTTAAATGTTCGACAAATCAAATGAGCTCTAATTTCTTCGGAGTCCCCAAATCTTAAAAAAAATTTACAATCTCTACAAGGGACACAAATGTCGTCATCTTTTTTCTTCACTCTATAACTCTCAGCAAATTTTATAAACTCATCAAACGAACCAAATATCCTTCACTATTACGTCGCAATTCATACATCCAACTTCGATCCATCTGTAAATTAATTAAAAAAATGATTTCAATTAATCATGGCCACATATAAACTGTACCAAATTATGGGCTTACAAAGGGACAGTTTACAATCCTAACCCCACTCTTTGAATATTACGTCCCATATGTGAACACATATTAGCGAGATTTAATTAGTATTTGAGAAAAATTTGGCAGCATTTCCCCTTAAACTCCCCAAGTATGCGTACGAACCACATACTCGTAGGAGCAATAAGGAAAAATACTGTCAAACTTTTCTCAAATACTAATTAAATCCTGCTAATATGTGTTCACATCCTAAATGAGACACAATATTCAAAGAGCAGTCCCAAAACGGGGACTATCCAAATTTAATCCCTATTGGATTAATTTTGAACGGGCATGTACCAAAAGCATCAATAGGTCGGTTATGGGACCACAATACACTAATTATTTACATTATCTTAAGAAATCAAGCATGCATGACATGACCTAAATAAGCAATAATAAGTAACAGAAAATTAGAGAAAGAAAAGGAAAAATATAATATATATATATATAGAGATAGACTAATATGCTTTCGGTAGCACTTCGGCCGAAGTGCTACCGATTCAAAATCATATTTTCAAAATCCAAACAGTCGATCCAAACCGTTCAATGAAAATCGACTGTTTGGATTTTGAAAATCTAATTTTGAAAATCTGATTTTGAATCGGTAGCACTTCGGCCGAAGTGATACCGAAAGCATATTAGGTTATCTCTATACACACACACACACACACACACACACTAACCTTAGAAATATAGAGAGGAGAAAATACAAACTTCAAAAATCTTAGATCCCGGCCAGCTGCTAGCGTTTGCAGAAATCATATCAACATTCAATATAGAGAGAGTGAGAGAGAGACAGTATAAATTACTTGATCAAAACGGCGTTGGAAGGAGAAGGCCTTTTATACCAAAAAATAAAATACTAATTAATTTTACTGCACAAAACCCTACAAAGACTTTTCTACACGGATTTATACTTAAGAATTGTGTAGCATTACCCTTTCTACATGGATTTTTGATCAAAAACCATGTAGCTCTCTAACCATTCCTACACGGCTATTTATAAAAAAAATCCGTGTATAATTCTTATCTTTCTACACGGATTTATTATCAAAAATCCGTGTAGCTATTTATACACGAATTTTTGTTGAATATCCGTGTAGCTCTCTAATAAATTTTACACGACTTTTTTTTTCAAACAATTCTACATGGATCTTTAATAAATATCCATGCATGCTTTCCACAGATTTTTGGGCTTTCAAAAAAACCAATTTGGTACATGGTTTTTATATAAAATTGGCAAACCGTGTACGGTGTGCAGTGTACGATTACCATTTCTATAGTAGTGTTTGTTATCTGGGACACAATATTATCTAGTTGGGCTCAGAGAGTATTGGGCCTACTGCTTGAGAAGAGTGTTCGAACTCTAGTAAAGGATGCGGGTTCGGACCCAGTGAAAAGGTGGACCCGGTTGGCTGTTGCGCTAGAACCTTTCTTCTCCCCTTCGTTAGATCTGTTATCGCCTCCCTTACGAGCTCCACCACCTTTTTCTCCCTTCCGATTAGGGCGGAGTTGCGGGTGGAGAAACCAACACTGGTCTTTCCCGTGTCCCTCCTTTTTGCAATTTTCACACTTTACAGTGTTGTTGACTCCCCGCGCCTCCTCCTGAAAGCTAGGGTTTCAGTTATTGACAAGGAAGGATTGGTTTTCGGTGCTTGGTTAAATGTTCATACCTTTTCTTCTTGACTCCTCTCTTTGCACTGTGGCTACAATACTTGAAAGAGAGGGGAGCTCGGGTGCCATGAGAATCTGAGCCTAAATTGGTTCAAAACTGGTGTCTAGCGCAGCTAAATAGGTGTAGATGCGCTCAAATTCTACCCTATCTTGAAGAGTTTTTGGATTGCTAGATGGTGGTAAGTAAACAGATAACTCATCCCATTTTTTTAAATTTCCATAGTACTCAGTATTTGGCCTATTTTGTTGTTTTATTTGAGAAATTTCTTGTTTGATCTGAAAAATGTGTGCAAAATTTTGTTGGTGCCAAAACATTTCTTTGACTGAGTCCCACATCTCTTTGGCAGTATTTGAAAACAGAAAAGTTTCACTTATGCTTGGTTCCATGTAATTAAGCAGCCAAGAGCAGACAATATCATTAGTCATTTGCCACTATTCTAGTTAGGGCTGCACAAAAAATTCGTAGTTCGTAATTCGATTCGAGTTTGATTCAAAAAAGTTCGAAAAAAATTCGATTCGAAATTGAGTTCGTTCGAAATTATTTCAAACCAAACTTAGTTCGAAATTAATTCAAACCAAACTCAAACTGGACCTAGTTCGTTCGAAATAGGTTCGCAAACCAAATTTAGTTCGAAATTAACTCAAACATGAACTGTTAATTTCTGCTGATAACTTATGTTCACTGATGAAAATATAAGCCGTCCAGTCCATAATTGCTTTGAATTCTGACTTCTGAAACATAAATTCCGGTCCAATTACAAGCTCAAATGAAAAATTCAACAACAAAGCTCAAATAAAAAAATTCACATGTTTATACCAGAAATTTTGCTTTTTATGGTAGGATTCTGAGTTTTTCGGGTAATACTCTCTCGTTTTTTTCTTTGTTTTGATAAAGTTATTATTAATTTGATAAATTTTTTCAATTAATTTCAGCTTTAAGAAACTATTAAATAATAAATAATAAATAAATAAAATAAATATTGTACCTTTATCATTTTTTTTACAGCAATACATTTTTTGGCATTTTTGCATTTATTTTCGGACCGTTCGTTTTATCGCGGGAATTCAACGGCCGATCTACAACAAAATCATTCCAAATCTGATATAGAATGATCAAGGTACAATATTGAACGTAACCAACATAAAATTTTATCAAACTTTCATGGAAGACGATAAATGCAATGCTATTTGATTTCAACGGCCCCGATTGGTCAACGGACGACATGTTTACGTGCGACTTCATTAACATAGAAAGCAAGAGTATATGTTTCATGAGACATAAACTCTTGCCTTGTGAGTTAATAAAGGTGCACGAAAATATATCGTCTGTCGTTCGATCGGGACCGTTGAAATCAAAGAGCACTGCATTTATTATCTTCCATGAAAGTTTGATAAAATTGTTTTGATTTACCCATCCATCTAGTTGATCGAAAATTGAAGCATCGTATGGCCATAAACATTTCGTGTTGGATCAAAGCTCATACATAATAAAACTTTCGAACTTTTATGTTGGTTACGTTCAATATTGCACCTTGATCATTCTAGATCAGATTTGGAATGATTTCGTTGCAGATCGACCATTGAATTCCCGCAGTAAAACGAACGGTCCGAAAATAAATGCAAAAAATGCCAAAAAAATGCCAAAAAATGCAAAAAAATGCATTGTTGTCAAAAAAATAAAAAAAATGCTGTCAAAAAAATGATCAAGGGACAATATTTCTTTTATATGTCTAAAAAATGCAAAAAATGTCGTTATTGATCAGCTATTCATTTAGAAAAAAAAATTATATGTATTTCTGTAAAAAAAAATTCAAAAAATGCAAAAAATACTTATTTATTTGATAAAAATAAACATGCAAAAAGTAAAAAAAATGTAAAAAGTTTGAAAATATATATTTTTATTTTTTTTTAAATTATTTGCTGCCTAATTTTATTTTGTATCACTGCAATGCACTTTTAAACTCACTCAATAAAATATTAAATAAAATATTAACTAAGCGAGTGACCCCACAAATCTTGCAATCCGATCACCTCAATAATTTCACACCCTAAGATCTATCCTCTTACCAACGTCTAGATCTCTTCCATGTCATCAATTCGCTCCATTTCCATTCAACCAATTAACCCGCTATTTTTTCCGCCACTGCCTCCAATTTTTTTTCCCTCTTCCCGCTAATTTACGCCAAAACCGCTCGCCCAAATTTCTCTCCCGCTAAGTACCAAAATAATCTCCCTCACGTCTTCTCTCTCTCTCTCTGGTGGCCTCTCACAACAAAGACTCCTCTCTCGCCCAAATCTCCTGTTGCGTACATTCAAACTGAGTGTGGTATTTGGTTGTAATTAATTTTGGAGTGCTTGAGTTTTTATTTAAATTGTACTTCTATTGATATTTGGGTTTTATTTAAATTGTACTTTGAATACTTGAGTTTTTATTAAAGTGCTATAATTTCGCACTATGGCCCAGTCAGAAGTCATAAATTGTAAGTCGTAACAAAGTTCGTAAAGGTTCGAAATTGAGTTCGTAAAAAATTCGGTTCGAAATTGGGTTCGTTCGAAATTAATTCAAACCAAACCTAGTTCGAAATTAATTCAAACCAAACTCAAACTGAGGGTAAGTTCGATTCGGTTCGGTTCGTTTGCAGCCCTAATTCTAGTGCTTGAGGGTCAACCTCACCTTCTTTTTTACTATTTTTATAGATAGGTACAATAACACTTTTTTGGATGGTTCAGAATCTCATGAAAACAGTGATTTTGAGCCTATCTAAAAAAATAGTAAACAAATTCCGAAAAACATAAAATTTGATCTCCAAGCATATATTATTATATATATCATGTTGAGTAGTTCCAATTGACTATTCAGATTTTTAAAATAAAAATCATAATTAAAGCACAAAACCATTATGCATTTGAACCGTCCTCTTTGAAAAAAAATACTTTTTACAAGAAAAAAACATGGAAAAAAGTTGGGTCTTTGGAGCTGTTGCTGTGAGTAGCAGAGTTAATTTGGGCTGAAATGGGCTCAAATCGGATCCAATATCTATGCCACCATACAAAGGCCACAGTAGAAGAACTGATCCTATTTATCCATTCTAGCTCTACAAAAATCAAGGCCCATATATGTATTCCCTCGTATACAAAATTTATTTTTAAACAGAACAAGGAAAATTAGAAAATACAATGAAGTTCCTGATACTAGATTTACTGTTTCAGTTGTAGCCCAAAATGAAACAGTGAAGAATCGTTAATTGGTTCTCTGATTTCAAGTTCTCAAACATGGGTTAAAGATATAGGCCGAGTCAAATTAAAACCGCAACAAAACTAATTAATTACTACGTCTATATATGTTTAATTGTGGAGCTGCTAAAACAAGCCGAGTAAAATGTAGTTACGATGATGATGTAAGTTGCATTATATTTCTAAACATATTTACTTATTTTCGCTTGTAGGATCACTATCATAGATAGAAATTTCTATATCAATTTCTCTTTCTTTCATACAGTAGAAGAATTTAAATCATCACTTAAGTTGTCCGAAGAGATGTAAATCATAAAGAGTAAGATGAAGTAATCAAACATGACTTGCATGCAAGTCTGTCAAACTTTCAAGAACCACTAAGGCATAGTTGTGTCTCTCTGAATTTTCAAGAACCATATTGTATCCAAAGAGATGTAATTCTCAGTTTTTTTGCGATACGCATAGAGTATTCATATTTCTCTTATGGTGTAGGTTTGATACCGGTACTCATGTAGTACTGATTTTTATTTTCTCTAGTTTAGTCCAATGAATATTTATAATTTGAATTTGTAAAATAATGTCATATACCCAACAACCTATCTAAAAAAAATTGTAACATCGTTTACTTATTTTATTTTATTTTATTATTTTTTATTTTTTATTTTTTTAAAAAGGCCATTAGCCCATTTCATTTCTGAAACATAGATAATTACATAGTTTATTGAAGGTTTAACTGCTCTCTATAAAAGAGCCCCAAACCACGATATAGTTCAAAACATAACCATAGAGCATTAACAACTAGATACCAAAAGTACGAAAGATTAGCTAAAACTAAGCCGCTTAACAAAGGGCTAAGGCTAAGTATAACTAATGAGCAAAATTGATATTGTAATAACATGAGCAACTATGGGTACACTGAAGAGGTGCCTCCAAGCTCCCTGTCTCTCCTTCTCCTCTTGGTTCTTCAAACAGCACCATCTCCAATGGCAGAAATTGATCTAAAGGTATCTCATCCTCACATACCGGCAACCATTCCCCCATTGCCGTCTTCACTCGCTGAGACATGCTGCCTACCCAATACAAACTAATAGATTTAATGTTCAAAATCACGGATCTAGCATTGTTAGGTACACTTTGATTGAAACAAACTTCGTTTCTATGCTTCCATACACACCAACAAACTACACTTAATATGATTAACAACCCTATTTTATCAAAGGAATTTAATGATACAGCATAGTGAAAAATATCTTGCCAATTCTTCCAATGAGACATTATCATTTTGAGATTTGCCAAGCCAAAATCAGATTTTTTGTACAAGGGGGCAAAGTAGGAATAGGTGGTCTACTGATTCATGATCTGGACAAAAAAACAGATAGGGCTACCATTCCAACCTTTGGTCAGCAAGTTGTCTTTAGTCAGAATTTTATTGTGCTCAATTAACCACATAAAGACTCTTATTTTTGGTGGGACTGGTAAATGCCACCACAGCATAGCACTTGACGGTTGTAGCCCTCCATTATTCAATAAACGATATATAGAATGAGTAGAAAACTGCACTGAATAGTCCCATCTCCAAGACATTTGATCATGTGGGTGTGTAAAGGAAGTAGAGCTAAGTATAGATAATATCTTAGACCATTCAAAAAAATCCATCCCAACCAATGTGACCCTAAATTTGACCCAGCTACCCTGAGAATGTACCACATCAGCTAAGAGAATATTTTTAGTAGTACATTTGGTGAACAAAGAATAATACCTAGTAGCAAGGGAACAATTTTGGTACCAAATATCTGTCCAGAATTTTACTTGAGAATATACTCCTGGAGAATATGTAACACTAAAAGATCCTATTTGTTCTAATTTAATAAGAGAATTCCAAAAAGGTGAACAGTTCCTACTAGGGTTGAGCAGATCATATTTGTGTAAAATTAAGGTTTTCCAAGTACTAGAATAAGCAAAAAAAATTAGTTTCCACCACCACTTAAGTAACAATGAGATATTCATTAATCTAGCTAAGATCTAAAATCCCTAAACCCCCAAATTGTTTTGCAAGGCATGAAGTGTACCAGTCTAATAAGATGTATTTTTTCTTTTTGGAATTACCCTGCCAAAGCAATCTTCTTCTAACCTTATCAATTTGTTTAATCACAATAAGAGGAATTTTATAAACAGAAAGTGTGTATAAGGGTATGGAGGTAAGAATTGAATTAAGAAGGGTCAATCTACCACCAATAGATAACATTGATCCTTTCCAATGAGAAAGTCTATGCTGAATTTTATCTACTAGGAAGGTCCATTCACTAACTTGTAATTTCCTATAATGCAAAGGAAGTCCTAAATATTTGATAGGAAAAACCCTCAATTACATCTAAAAATCTGATTAAATTCTATGGAACTATCAATATTTAGGGGATACATTTCAGTTTTTTCAGCATTCATTTTAATACCCGATAATGCCTCAAATGCAAGCATGGCCCACCATGCAGCCTCTACATTTTCTGCCTGAGCTACTAGGAATAAGATGGTGTCATCGGCATAATGACAATTAGTAATAGCCTTATTATCGAAACATTGTGGTCCTAAACCTTTAATAACATTAGCTTGCCTACCCTTATTAAAGATTTTACTTAGAGAATCTGCAGCTAAGATGTATAAGAATGGGGATAATGGATCTCCCTGCCTAACTCCTCTTTTACAATAGAAATAATCAGTAAGTGTCCCATTAATACTTAAGCAAGTTTGTGAACTATGTAACCATTGAGTGATCCAACTAATCCATCTACTGCCAAAATTTCTAGTGTGTAAGATTTCTAAGAGATACTCCCAATTAATCTTGTCATAAGCTTTTTCAAAGTCTACTTTAACTACCACACCTTGTTGTTTGGTAACATGACAAGAATGCAATATTTCTTGACTTAATATCATATTATCTAAAATGTACCTATTTTTGATAAAGGCTGATTGACTACAGTCTATTAATCTAGGCATAATAGCATCTAATCTATGTGTAAGCATTTTAGAAATAATCTTAAAACTACAATTAACTAAACTAATTGGTCTAAATTTCTTAATATTAGTTGCATCTTTCTCTTTTGGTATGAGACAAATACAAGATTTATTTATTATACGCAAATTCAAACTATTTTCAAAAAAGAAATGTATCATGATCATGAAGTCAAATTTAACTACTGTCCAAAAAGATTGGTAAAAGTGGATAGTAAAACCATCTGGGCCCGGAGACCCATGTGGATCTGAATCAAAAACAGCCTTATGAAGTTATTCTTCTGTAAAATTTCTCTCTAAATCCCATTTCTCATTTTCTGTTAATTTTTCATCTTCTTGCCAAAAATCAGAAACTAAATGTCCATATTTTAACCCAGGAGTACCTAATAGAGTCTTATAATAGTCTACAATATGTTGCCTAATATCTACCAAATTATTTGTAATAGTACCATGATACGTGCAAAGGGTATATGTAAAAAGCTTTATCCTCAAATACACTTTCGGTTTAGATCGCAAGTATACAATCCTACCGTGTAGTATATTATCGGGTATCGAACCACAAGGAGTAAGATAAATACTTAGTTTTCAACTTTAGATGATAAATTTCAGAAAATAAAGAAAATAAAGTGCAATAAAGTAAATTGTGGGGGTTTGTAGTAAAAATCCTAGCCCTTTTATAGTAAAAATTGTGTGTGTAGAGAGAGAATGAGATGTGTTGTTGGATGGATGGATGATGGATGATTTGGAAGGGAAAGTTCTAGCCCTTTTATAGCAAGAGATCATGCCCAATTTAGAGGCTAGAAGGCGGAGTTAGTGGGCGCCCTTTTTAGAGGAGAAGTACTTGTTAATTCTGGAGCAAATGAACATGGGGAGTCATTAGATACTTGCTCCACAAGTTTTCCCACGTCCCCACTTTCCATATTTCACTCCTGGGTCATTTTTAGAAGCGCCGGAAATAGAAAACTCGATTTTTAGGCTGAATGCGACTTTAGTGCGTCCACACGGGATTTTACATTCCGAATTTGGATATTGTTTCTTCATTAAAGTTGTAGATCTTGTTGTCCTGATTCCGTCAAGCTTTGATTCACTCAAATCGGAGTTCGTATGACCAAGTTATGAACAAAATACGAACTGTGTGTCGGAAGCTGAAATTTCAATGCGTTTTGAGTGCGGCCAGAGTGCATCCGCACTGGTTCTCACTGTGTCCGCACTAGGCTCGGACTTTTCCTGTGCGACCAGAACGCGTCCGCATCGATATCCGTGCTTCCGCACGGATTTTGATGAAAACCTCATTATACCTTTTTCAAATTGGCGCGTGTTCATAAATCCTTCTAAGTACTTAGTACGGCCGTATCGCAATCCGTGCGTCCGCACTGAACATTTTTCTTCGTTTTTCTTCATTTTCCTTCATTTCCTGCAAATTTAAGCCGAGCAAACGTAGTAACTTGATTCTAGGTGTAATTAATTCATTTTATATTCAAAATACATGATAATTAGAGTTATTCCATGATAAAAACTAGATCAAATGTGTATATAATTTATGCTTATCATACCATTAACTTCTAGACTATGTATTTGGTTTTTTTTAGACCTATGAGTAACAAGTGTATGAAAATATTTGGTATTAGCATCACCTCCCTCCAACCATTTTTGTTTAGAAATCATTTTCCAATGAATTTCCTCTACCTGATATATGGATTCTAATTTATTTTTGACATCAATCCATTGTTCCACTTCTTCATTGTTAAAAGTTCTAGCTTCCCTAATTACCTCCAAATTATGTAAGATTTGGGTCAATTGTGTTTTTTCTTTTTTCTTCTGCCCATAAAATTTTTTTGACCATCCTTTTATTCTTTTTCTAAGGTTCTTCATTTTTTTCTGCCAACACTCAGCTATATCAGGAAACTTCAAAGGAAGTTCATTCCACCATTTAGGTAATAGTTTGACAAAATCTTCTTGTTCAGTCCAAATTGGATCAAATTTAAAGGTTGGAGGAGCTTTTTTTATTTCCGAGTGAGTTTGAATTAATAATGGACAATGATCAGATCCTAAGCTACTTAAATCTCTAATTTAACTAGACTGATAATATTGGTCCCAAGCTAAAGTAGTAAAAAGTCTATCTAAGAGGGCAAACTTACGACCACTGGACCATGTGTATTTCCTTGAGGTTAATTTATGTTCAACTAAAAGATGGTCATTGATAAAATTATTGAAATTCCTACTAATGTTTACATCAAAATGGGGTCCAGATTTGTCTTCTTTTTTCCTAAGAGCATTAAAGTCACCCACTAAAAACCAAAGATCAAAAGAAAGATCTCGAACCTCAGTTAACTCCTCCCAGAAAGCATTTTTTAAATTCCTAAGGACAGGGCCATAAACAACTGTAACTTGCCATAGAACACTATCTAATTTATTTTCAAGATTAACATTTAAGCAAAATCTATGTAATGAATGACTAATAATTCTTACTTTATTGCTATCACTACCAAATAGTATTCCCCCGGATCTACCAATCGAAGGAACCCAGAACCATTGATCTAAACGAGTCGAGATACTACTTAAACATCTAGTATTGAAAGACTCTTTTTTAGTCTCTTGGATAGTAATTATATCTATGTTGTTCACTAAAATTAAATCTGTAAGAATTTGTCTAGTTCTAGATGAGTTTAACCCCCTACAGTTCCAGTTAAGAATATTCATATAAAACCTTACTGGAACTCGGGAGATCACCTATTGTATCTAAAACTTCAGATGCATTTGTTACTGTTATATCCTGACCTGAATTAAGATGTTCTAATCTAAGTTGTATTGGAGATCTATTATTACGATTTTCATGAGAATTTTGTTTAATAGCTACTTCAAACTGTTGTCGTTCCATATTTCTAATACTAGAAATTATGGATCTACAATCATCTAAAGAATCTCCTAGCCTAATTTGATATACCTCAAAAAGATTAACTATTTGTTCTATATCTAACCTAGAATAGGGAAAATTTCGGAAAATAGCCATACCTGCTGAAGAGCTACTTCCTTCACCCGCTTTTCGTTTCTGAGCTTTGCTTAAAGTAGAATCAGGATCATCTTGTGCTTGCACCCTAAGGCTTTGTCTTGGTACTGCCTGCTTTTTGCCTCGAGGTTTTGGTTCTGTAACTGTAGGAGTTTGCAGCTGAGTATCTGAATCTGAGATGTAAATAGCTTTGTCCGGCGTGGACCCGCCAGCACTTCGAAGGCGAGCACTCATGCCCGTCTTCCGGCGAGAACTGAATAAGGGGGTATTCCTTGATCTTGATCCCGACACACTGTTTTTAAAGCACTTCATTTTCACTATTTTCTGAATCCTAAAATTATCAGAACCCTACTTCTTAGTATCCCGAACAGATCCTTTTTCACCCATAGTAATCAATTTTTAGTTTGCGCCCCCATGTGTCAGACCTGCTAGGATCATACTCCCATGTGTCATCAGTTTTGCAAGTCGGAGACATGACTTGCAATCTGATGGCCTTATCGAGTAACGGCTCGTTATCTTCCTCATTATCTTCCAAGATGAAAGTACTGTTGGAAAAGAGACTAAGGTCAGAAGAATGATGTTCATTTCTTAGAAAATGAGAGCTGAATCAGGGAGAGGATTAATTGAGTTAGGAAAGCTAATTAGAATGGGTAGTGACAGGTCAGGGAAGCCAGGGAGAGAAGGTAGAGTGAGCTGAGGGGGGTCTAAAGACGGGGCTGGTAATGCAAGTATTTCCATGGATGGTTCCGAGCTAGCCCGGTGAACATGTTGTTCCCAGGTTGCTAAATCCTCTAGTAAATCCACATAATCTGCTTGCATTTCCTCGTCTACCATAACCTGATCAATAACAGACGCCGCTGCCTGTCTCAATATCAAGCTATCACCAGAGAGTATGAAACCACCGCCTACACTATTGGATCCTGCATCTCCCCCATTAGATAACAAGGACTGAGAAGATGGATTTGGTTTAGACCCGAATTTCATACCAGACGGATAGGGTCGTCCCTCTTTACGTCTAGCCCATGCATTAAGATTTTCAGATTTCTCTGACTCAATCTTTATCTCCAAATCATAGAAATAACGCTTACCAGATGGGTTTTTGTATGTAACTTTGTGGTATTTTGGAATTAACTTTCTGTCACAGATTTCCAAATTGAAGTCGGACAAACCTTACATCGTATCCACTATGTGTTCCAGGGTCTATTTCGACAACATACGCCCCCCACAAATTAAAAAGTTTTTCATACTCAGCAATGTAGTTCAATAAGAGAGGGAAGCCATAAATTCTTACCCATATTTTTTCCAGAGGTGTTCCGTCGCCAAATTCCCGTTCCCAAGCCACAATCGAGAAGCAGATCGTATCCAGACGGAGAAATCCAATTGACGCCATGGATTCTAGCCAAGGTAGATTAGGAGCTTGGATTAAGTACTTGTAGTCAACAAAAACTAAATCGATCCAGTTATAATCAGGGAACTCGAGCTTGAGAGTCTCCTCTACCCGCACAGGCCCCCATGGAACGATATCATCTAGCACAAAACTCTGGAGCAAAATAGATTCAACTGCCTGAGAGCGAGCTGATGCCACGAGTTGGACGATCGGAGGATGTATCTCCATGGAATTACTGGAAGGGGAGAAGGATCGATTTATCTTCCCCGCTCGGAGAGGCTCGCTAACCCTAGATTTATTTTTATGTAGAACAGTGTCACGGGGTTTGGATGGAGCTATGAAATGAGATGAGGCTTTTTGACATGTAATTGCTTTATGACCCAACCCGTTACACACGAAGCATAATTGCGCATTTCTACAATCCCGACTGGTATGGCCTTTGCTACCACATCATAAACACCATGGATTCTTGCTTGTAGATTTCACACGGAGTTCAGCTAAGCGTCGATTAATCAATTGAGTTGTAGATCCATGTGTAAAAGATTTGCGCCATACAAGATTAGATTTCTTATTCAACGGTGGATGATAGCGCCTACTATCTAACGCCATTGATGAAGAATCGAACGGTTGCCTCGGTTCTATATCCCGCCATTTCACACGGAATCGATCAGAGATGAGTTGGAGTTGACGCGATCGGGAATGCCACACTAACATTGGAATTATTTTTCCTTTTTTCCTTTTTTTTATTGTTTTTTCCTCTTTTTCTAAATCGCCTCCGTTTACTTATTTTATTATTTTTATATTTTCATGTTTTCTGATATTTTTTTCTGAATTTCAACAATTTAAATTAAAATATAAAAAAAGTTTCAAGTGTTAATTTATGTCACGTCATATCACGTCACGCCACGTGTAGTCACAGCGTGACTGTACGTGACGTGACCGTCTGCCACTTGATCACGTCACGTGAAAAAAAAAATTAATCACGTCATGTTACGTCACGTGACCAAATCACGGCGTGTTTTTCACGTCACGACGTGTCACGTATTTCCTTCTCTAGTACAGCCTAATAAGAAAGGGAGAACGAGAGGAAAATAATGTTTTGTCTGTAAAAAATATTAAAAAAGGAGAAACAGAAACAGAAAGAGTACCTGCAAATTTTCATGAGTAGAAAGCACTACTACAAAAAAGGAGATTCTACACTGCACATTGTACACGGTTTTTCTAATTTTATATAAAAACCGTGTGTCAAATATGAAATTGTGAAAGGGTTAAAAATATTGAGGAATTATACACGGACACTTAGTTATAAATCAGTGTAGAATTGTTTGAGAGAGCTACACGGTTTATTAGGGAAAAAAAAGCCGCGTGGAAAGAAACCGTGTGGAAAAGATTGAGAGAGCTACACGGATATTATACAAAAATCCGTGTATGAATTGCTACACGGATATTTGATTAAATAACCGTGTACAAATATTAAGAGAGCTACACGGTTTTTAGTAACATGTCCGTGTACAAATATTAAGAGAGCTACACGGTTTTCTTATCAAATATCCGTGTATAAAGGGTTATTGTACACGGCTTTTTTAATAAATAACCGTGTTTAAATTGTGACAGAGCTACACGGATTGCTAAGTATAAATCCGTGTAGAAAATCCGCGTAGGGTTTTATCCAATATAAAAGGGCCCTTCTCTTCCAGAGACTTCTAGCTCCAGCTGCGCCGTTTTGATCAAGTAATTAATACGCCCTCTGGATCTGTGTTGAACTGAGATCTGATTTCCGCAAATTAAAGGCTAGCATAGCTGGAAGCTGTCATCTTTGAAGTTTTTATTTTCTCCTCTCTAAATTTCGAAGGTTAGTATATACATATTTTCCTTTTTCCTCTCTAATTTTCTGTTTAGTAATTATTATTGCTTATTTACTTAGGTGTGTAATATATGCATGCATGCTTGATTTAATTAGTAATTAGGTAATGTAAATATATAATTAGTGTATTGTTGTCCAATAACCGACCTATAAATGATTTTTAGGTCCATGCCCGTTCAAAATTAATCCAATAGGGATTAATTTTGAACAGTCCCCGTTTTGGGACTGCTCTTTGAATATTGTGTCTCATTTAGGATGTGAACACATATTAGTGGGTTTTAATTAGTATTTGAGGAAAGTTCGACGGTATTTTCCCTTATTGCTCCTACGAGTATGTGGTTCGTACGCATACTTGGGGAGTTAAGGGGAAATGCTGCCGAATTTTTCTCAAATACTAATTAAAACTCGCTAATATGTGTTCACATATGAGACATAATATTCAAAGAGTGGGTTAGGATTGTAAACCGGCCCTTTGTAAGCCCAAAATTTGGTACAATATATGTTGACCATGCTTGATTAATTGATCAAATCATTTTTATAATTTAATTTCCAGATGGATCGAAGTTGGATGTATGAATTGCGACGTGACAGTGAAGAATATTTGGTTCGCGTTGATGAGTTTATAAAATTTGCTGAGATGTATAGAGTGAAGAAAAAAGAAAAAGACATTTTGTGTCCTTGTAGAGATTGTAAAAATATTTTAAGATTTGTGGACTCCGAAGAAATTAGAGGTCATTTAATTTGTCGGGGATTTAAGAAGAGATATACATGTTGGATCATGCACGGTGAGAAATTTGGTGAAAGTAGTAGTACCAATAAAGATTTTAATCGTTGTGAATTGAATGATGAGAATGTAGAAATTTCTGATAATTTTGAACTTGATTGGAACGAGAATTACGAGGATGCCGAAATTTTTGATAATATTGAACCCGGAACCGACGATGATGAGATGGAGATGAATTCTGGTGAAAATGTAGAACACGAGTTTATTGAAAATCTGGAGGAAATGTTTCGTGACGCGGAAGATGAAATTAGTGATAAAAATTATGATAAATTCCAAAATTTGTCTAATGATTCCAAAAAGCAGTTGTATCCCGGGTGTACCAAATTTACGAAACTGTCAGCTGTGTTGAAATTATTAAACTTAAAGGCAGACAATGGTTGGAGCGATAAGAGTTTCACGTCCTTATTACAGCTTTTACAAGAAATGCTCCCAGATAACAACGAGTTACCCGGTACAATATATCAGGCGAAAAAATTGATATGTCCAATGGGGTTGAAGATCGAAAGAATACATGCATGTCCGAACGACTGTGTATTGTACCGTAACGAGTACGAGACCATGCATGTTCTGTCCTAAATGCGGTGTTTCACGGTATAAACGTAAGGACCAGGACAGTACTGATGATTGTGACGATGACAAAAAGGGCCGGCCTCCGGCTAAGGTGTTGTGGTATTTGCCGATAATACCGAGATTCAAACGGTTGTTTGCGAATTCCAAGGATGCGAAATTATTGCGTTGGCATGAAGAAGAGCGCAAGAAAGACGGTAAACTAAGGCACCCGGCCGATTCTCCTCAGTGGAGGAACATTGATAGACACTTCAAAGAATTTGGTTCCGAAATGAGAAACCTTAGGATTGTGGTGAGCACAGATGGAATGAGTCCGTTTGGAAGCTTGAGCAGTCGGCACAGTACTTGGCCAGTTCTTATAGCCATCTATTATCTTCCTCCTTGGTTGTGCATGAAACGCAAATATATAATGATGTCATTACTAATCCAAGGACCCAGGCAACCCGGAAATGACATAGATGTGTATCTCGCACCATTAATTGAGGACCTCCAGAAATTATGGCGTGATGGCGTCCCGGTCTGGGATGCGTACAGCAAAGAGGTATTTCAAATGCGGGCCATGGTGTTTTGCACAGTAAATGATTTTCCCGCATACGGGAATTTATCGGGTTACACTTGTAAAGGAGCAAAAGCGTGCCCTATCTGTGAAGATGACACGCAGGTGCTGAGGCTGAAAAATTGTCAGAAGAATGTTTTCATGGGGCATCGTAGGTTTCTTCCTGTTAATCACCCATATCGTAAGAAGAAGAGTGCATTCAACGGGAAAATTGAGCTTGGAGTGGCCCGTCGTCCATTAGACGGGAAAAGTGTCTTCAATCGGGTAAAAAACCTTGATGTTATTTTTGGAAAATGTGCCGAAGCACCACCGAAGAATATTTGGAAAAAAAGGTCCATATTTTGGGATCTACCGTACTGGGAATTTTTAGAAGTGAGACATTGCATAGATGTCATGCATGTTGAAAAAAATGTCTGCGACAGTTTGATCGGTTTACTGTTGAACATTAAGGGAAAGACTAAAGATGGTATTAAAGTTCGGAAAGACATGGTTGAAATGGGAATACGACCCGAGCTTGCACCGCAGGAGAAAGGGAAGCGCACGTACCTACCCCCCGCACTGTGCACAATGTCGAAGAAAGAGAAAACAAGCTTTTGTGAATGCCTTCATAGTATTAAAGTTCCATCGGGGTATTCCTCGAATATTAAGAAGCTGGTGTCGAAGAAGGACCTGAAATTGCTTGGTCTGAAATCCCACAACTGTCATGTTTTACTGACACATATGATTCCGGTTGCAATTCGGGGAATTTTACCAAAGGAGGTTCGGGAAACCATTACGAAGTTCTGTTCTTTCTTCAATGCAATCAATTCCAAAGTGATAGACCCTCTAAAATTGGACTCTTTGCAAAAGGAGATCGTCGTTACTCTTTGCCAACTTGAGATGTATTTTCCGCCATCTTTTTTCGATGTTATGGTTCACCTTGCTGTTCATCTTGTGAGAGAAATTCAGATCTGTGGTCCCGTGTTCCTGCGGTATATGTATCCGTTCGAGAGATACATGGGCATCTTGAAAAAGTACGTGAGGAACCGACATCGGCCTGAAGGTAGCATTATAGAAGGATATTCCACAGAAGAGGTGATTGAGTTTTGCACCAACTACATGGCCGGTGTGGATTCAATTGGCGTTCCGAAGTCGCGATACGAGGGAAGGCTCCAAGGAGTCGGGACAATTGGGTTGAGAGCCGTAGTTGCTGATATAAATGATCTACATAACGCACATTTTATTGTACTACAGCACATGACAGATGTTGCTCCCTACATAGATGAGCACATGACAATCCTTAAACAACAGAACTACACGAGAAGTCAGAAGTGGCTTACTAACGAGCATAATCGTTCTTTTATAGGATGGCTGAAAGAAAGAGTGAAGTCACACCCCGTACATGAAATTGTTAAACTGCTGGGCGAAGGACCCCAAATTGTTGTCAAAACATTCCAAGGATACGAAATTAACGGTTATACTTTTTACACTAAACAGCAAAGTGAGAAGAGTACAATGCAAAATAGTGGGGTGACGTTGGTGGCGACGTCTCAAGAATTCAGTAGATCTGGGGATGGCCGGGCTGTAACAGCATCGAGGTCATATTATGGAGTCATTGAAGAAATTTGGGAGCTCGTTTACAATCCTCGCCTGAGCATTCCCTTGTTTCGGTGTCAATGGGTCGAAGACCGGGGTGTTAAAGTTGATAACGACGGGTTCACACTCGTTGATTTTAACAAAGTTGGGTATGTTGATGATCCGTTTATACTCGCCAAGCAAGCCACCCAAGTCTTTTATGTCACTGACCCGAGTGATGATAGGTGGAGCGTCGTCCTATCTGGAAAAAGAAGGATTGTCGGGGTAGAAAATGTCGTTGATGAAGAAGAGTATGACCAGTTCGACGAAATACCTCCATTTTGTGCCGACATGGACCCTGAGGTAGCAACAATTGAAGAAAACGACGGAGCGAACTACATGCGATCCGACCACAATGAAGGAATATGGGCCGAGAGTACTGTTGAAAAGGAGAAAAAAAAGAGAAAAAGGAAAAAAAAAACCCGGTGTGTAATATTTATTTTTTGTTTAAAATTTAAACTTGTAATATTTCCTTTTTAGAAACAACTTTGTAATAATTAAACATTTGTAGTTCAAATATCAAATATTAGATTCCTCTAGTTCAAATATTAGTTCATTTTTTTAATAATATTAAAAAAATTCTAGTTCAAATATTAGTATTAGTTTTTAAAATATTAGTATGAATATTAAATATTACGAATAAAATATTTGTAGTTCAAAAATAAAATATTTGTAGCTCTCTGGTTCAAATGTTAGTTCATTTTTTATAATAATGGTACAAAATTTCTATTTGAAATATTAGTATTAGTTTTCAAAATATTAGTTAAGATATTATATAATAAAAATAAAATATAAAATATTAGTATTAGTTTTTAATTACTAGTACAAATTTTAATAATAATAAAAAACCGGGTATTAGTTAATATTAGTATAAGTTTTAAATATTAGACGTGATACTACATATTTTAGATAATTTATTATTAGTTTAAATAATATAAAAAATAAAAAGAAACATAATTGAATATGTTTTCCCCTTTGTACACGGACTTTTATTTAATAGTCCGTGTATAAATAGGCATTGTACACGGCTTTTACGATAAAACCGTGTATAAAGGTTCGGAGAGCTACACGGACTTTTACTTAATAGTCCGTGTAGAAAGGGGATTTGTATAAAGGTTCGGAGAGCTACACGGACTTTTACTTAATAGCCCGTGTACGTTGCTTATAAGGCGAAACAACTCTTGAAAATTAAACAGCTGTGTTAAAAGCCTTTTGTACACGTATTTTTAATTAAATGACCGTGTATGATTCTTATAAGACGAAATTCAAAATTAATTAAACGACCTTCGAAAGCCTTTTGTACATGGAATTCGAGAAGTTGCCTTAATTATCTTTTTAATTAAGAAGACGAAAAGACTTCAAAATTCAATATAATCTGAGAAACTCCCCCTTTTCGATTACCTTTCTCTGAGAATTTGGAAGAAGAAATGGCCGCTTCGGTGCCACCGGAAGAAGACGCAAATGTGCCATGGCCATTGCCCCCCGGCTATGTCATTCCCGAAGATGCTCCCGAAGTCCCTCCCGGCTATGAAATGCCTCCTCCCAACTACAGGAGGACATGGCCATGGCCGCCCTCAAATGTGCCACGACGAAGCCCAAGGGAGCACCCACCACCAAAGCCCTACAAAAGGAGGGGCAATCCCTGGATCAGGCCAAAGAGCCCCTGGATTAAAAGGAGGGGGTCAGGCCAAGGAGCAATCCAGCCAGGCCAGTGAATTAGGAGCTAGTGTTTAATTAAGTTAGCTTTTTTTTTTCGTTTTGTTTTGATGTAATATATTTTTGTTCTTAATTTAATCAGCATTTTGTTTTCTTTCCGTTTAACTATTTTGTTAAATACTTCATGCATGCTATCTAAATAAATACTGTTATAGATATAAATTAGCAGTACAAAACAACCAACAAATAATTAATTCATGGATAATCACTAAAAAGTAAATTATTTAAAATTAACTTAAATAATCTGTCTAAATAATATCATTAAAATTTAAACTTGTAATATTTCCTTTTTAGAAACAACTTTGTAATAATTAAACATTTGTAGTTCAAATATTACGAATAAAATATTTGTAGTTCAAAAATAAAATATTTGTAGCTCTCTGGTTCAAATGTTAAATGTCTATAGTTGAAATATTAATAATAATAAAAAAACAGGGTATTAGTTAATATTAGTATAAGTTTTATATATATTAGATATGATATACTATATATTTTAGTTAATTTATTATTAATTTAAATACTATAAAAAATAAAAAGAAACATAATTGAATATGTTTTCCCCTTTGTACACGGACTTTTATTTAATAGTCCGTGTATAAATAGGCATTGCACACGGAGTTAACTATATAACCGTGTATAAAGGGGAAGAGAGCTACACGGATTAACTAAATGTCCGTGTACAAAGGGGAAGAGAGCTACACGGACTGTTAAGTAAATGTCCGTGTACAAAGGGTAATTGTACACGGACATTTACTTATTTGTCCGTGTATAAAGATAAATCGTACACGGTTGTGAAATTAAAAATCCGTGTAGAAAGAGTTAACAAATTGTACACGGTCGTGAACTTAATAATCCGTGTAGAAAGAGTTAAAAATATAGTTCAAAAGACCTTTCTCTTCTAAATTTTCATTAGCCGCGCGCCGTTTGAGTTCCAAAACCTCCAAACTCTCCCCGGCCACTGCCACCACTCCGGTCCACTCCGCCATTGTCGGTCCTCTGCCACCTCTCCGGTCCACCCTCTCCTCTCTCGGTAAAGTACTCTTCACTTCTCTTATTTTGGCCGAGTTCGGGTTGTTGATTTTCCCAACTCGTTGGAATTAATTTCATTTGGGGTTTAGGGTTTAATCAGGCCAGTAAATCTAGAGCTCGAGGGTATTCCTGTTGGTTTATATCGAGTTAACCAATTTTTTTTTTAGAAGAAATTAAGAGGAAGGTTTTTCTGTTTTTTTCTGTTTTATCATATATGTTTTATTTTTTCTGTTGTAATTTAAAAACTGATTTTCCCAATTTAAAAACAGAATTTACTTGGTTTTATCATATATTTACTGGTTTTGCATGCACAACCAAGGAGAAAGTTAAAAACTTGTTTTAATTAACACTTTTAAAACATATATGAAAACATTGCTTTTTTTTTTTACTTTTTTTGTGGGTGCCACTTTACTGTCCCTAGCTAATACAAAAAAAAAAAAAAAAACAGCTTGCACCATGTTTAAATTTCTGACTAAAAGAGATTGTTTTTTTTGGTCTGTATGGATTTCTATTAAATTTGATGCTCAATCTATGTAAATTAATTAGGGTGGATGTATGCAAAACCTATTAACTAAATTGATTAGAGATAATACCATATTCTGTAAGCTTATCACCTAGCTAGCTGGTAAATTGATTATAGACATTGATCTTGTAAAAGTACTCCAAATGGCCAAAATGACCTCTGCTGGTAAATTGATCAGTGCAGATCAATGCAGGGGCCAAAACATATTTATGAATTGACCAACCGACAGAGGACTCCAAAACACACAAAATGGACACAAATTTCATATTTTTCAGATTATATTTCAATTTTATATGATTTTTCAAAGTTCAGCTTTTTAATTCTTATTTTTAGGATATTTAAAGGTGCAGAATTTTCATTTTGAGAGGCTGAACTTTGGAAATTTATATAAAATCAAAAAAAAAGCAGAAAAATATGAAATTAATGTCCATGTTGTGTGTTTTGAAGTCTTCCATTTAATTGTGGTGTTCATTTTGCATTTTACACATAGGTTCATTAATTTCTTTTAATATTTCTTTGTATGGCAGAACCATGTCGGCTGAGGGTGAGCACACAGATGCGACGGCAGAAGAGCATCAGCAAGCTACTGCCTCATCAGAAAGAAGGAAAAGAGGTCCGACAATGTGCACAAGCACGTCTGAGAAGAAGCAGTTGGAAATCCGGTTCACGGACGACGGGCGTGCGGAAGGTCCAAACCGAATGGCGTACTCAAATTGGTGTTGCAATTTGGTGAAGCGAAAGGCAAGTATCCTTGTAGAGAGTTGGAATAAGTTTGATAAAGAGGAGAAGAACGACTGGTGGAACATGGTGAAGGTAAAGCACCGAACAACTCTTTACTTTATTTTCATTGTTGTACATGAAATTAAATGCAGTTAATTTGGTGTCACTCAGGCTCAGTGGAACATCGAGAGCGATACCCCAAAGGTCAAGACTCTGAGGATCATGAACGAAGGTTGGAAGCAATTCAAGAGCACGCTGAAGACAGAGTTCATGGACGAAGGGAGAAGTCCGGTAGGGTACTATCCTTGGGTAACACAAGAGGTGTGGGAGGAGTTTCAAGCTTTGAAGTCCACAGAAGAGTTCAAGGTATGTAACATTATCCAAAGTAGTTTATGTTTTTTCTGTATCTTCAATTATTTTTCTAAAACTAATTGATTTTCTTGCACATGTGAAGGCAAAAAGTGAAGAAGGCAAGAGGATCGCTGCCTTGAACAAGTATCCGCACCATTTAGGGTCAGCTGGTTACGAGGGTAAGTCGGAAGAGTGGAAGACAGCACTGGAGCAAAACAGAGATTCCGACTCACCCGTGGTCCAGATCCAAAATCCTAGGGGCCAATGTTGGTTCATGGGTAGATCTGAGTTAACCGCTGACGGGAAGATAGTACTCCCACAGAAATTGCAGCCCGTGGCTCAGAGAATGGTAAGAGTCCTTTGTTATAACTTTGTGTCATTCAAACGAAATTATAACGTCGAATGTACATCACTTGGTCTTTTGCTCTAACTAATTTTTCTATTAACAGTTGGAGGTGGAGCAGGAGGTCAGTTCGGGTGCCCGGTCGGTCGAACGACATAATGATTCCTTGGCTGCAGCGCTCGGGAATCCGGAACACACGGGCCGGGTAAGGGGTGTAGGGGCCTACAGGGGCTGGAAGGAGGTGTTCCGAGTTAAGGGTGAAAAATCTCGAAGAAAACCTCGTGCCAGAGTTGATAAAGACGAGATAGTTGCGCAGGTACGCGCGGAGGTCAGCAAAGAGTACGACTCCAAGATGGCTGCGTACGACGCAAAGATGGCTGAGATGGAATCAAGGTTGTTGAACCGGTTTTCATCTCTTGCGCAGCAATCCGAGCAACCACCTCCTATTTCGCCGGGAGTTCGGCGAAGTAGCCAAGCATCCGGGACTTGGGCCTTAGATGATTTGGAAAATCTAAAGGTAATCACTACTGTTTTATAGTCTAAATGTAATTCATACCTGTTTGTAGCATTGTTAGACAACATCGCACCATTAAAAAGTAACAACTCTTTTATAATTGCAGGACCCCAGAGCATGCGACCTCGTCCTGTGGCAGGGTAGTTCTCCTCTGACCGTTGCCACGGGCGTTGTACTTCCAGGAGCCCCAAGTGTACACCATGCTCAGCTCATGCCCGACTATGCATGTGTGCAGGTTGACTCAGTCGTGGAGGGATGGGGGCGCATACCTCTTCCTGCCCCTACCGGCGATATGGTTGTTCTTGATGATGCCCGCAAGACATTTGTCCAATGGCCCAGGAATCAGATTGTTTTGCATCAGGTAATATCTAAATAATCCATTTCTTTTGTTACATTCAAATCATTATTTTTCAAATAATTGAAGAAGATATGTTAATTTTAATGCAGACACGAGGAGATGCTGACATCGGTGCACAGGAGTTGATGTCACCGGTACGGACTGTTGTGGCTGGCGACGTTGGGGCTGACGCGCCGGGATCACCAGACCGTCCTTTGGTCACCGAAGAAGAATACAGCCGTTTGCCCGGTGATTTGCGCCTTCTCCACGACCGCTTGATGTCGGCACCCGAAAGCATGAGGGATATCTTCATCCCCGTCCCACCTGGGATGTTTTTACATAGCGGCAGTATTATCACTATGTCGTTCACAGACTTCAGGGACATTCTCCACCACTCGTCATCCGATAAATGGCTCGATGTGTCGTTCATCTCCATTTTCCTCATGTTAGTGACTCAAAATTATTTTCATTATTGTATACAACTCAAATATAATTCTAATGTAAAATTTTGAGTTTTCAGGAAGCTAATCCGAAACTGTGATGAGATGGTACAAAGGAAGAACTTGTGCGTATTTCTGGACCCCGAGATGGTGAGTGCTACAATGCTGAGACGTTCTTCGAAGGAGGGTATCGAGTACATTTGTTCAGCGCTGCATCGTGCTCAGGAGGAGGAGAAGAAATACATTCTCTTGCCGTACCACCAGAGGTTAATTCTAACCTTAGCTTATGTATTGTTCATATTAGCAAACACTCGTGTTACTATTATATGCTAAAGTACTTTAATTTTTATCCTCCCACAGCAAGCACTGGTGTCTGATAATAATTGTGCCTTACCTAAATACGTGCATAATTGTTGATTCTTGTAAGCCCGAAGGAAATATCCCGGCTAACAAGTGCAAAGACATATTCCCTTATGTCAACAAGTAAGCAATAATAATTTAATTGGTTTGAATTTTTTTCAATTATATCAAATTATAAAATTGCTATAAACATTCACTCAATTTTGTAAGGGCTTTTGCGAAATATGTTAAAGAGGGAGGATCGCATAACAAGAGCAAGAAAACCAAGTTGGGTTGGAAGTGGTTCCTGGTGAACACACTATAAATTTATAATTTCATATATATTGTCCAAAAAATTATTATCATTCTAACATAGGCCGCTAAATGCAAATTCCAGGGCCCGCAACAGTCGGAGGGTTGGGAATGCGCTTACTACACGATGATTTTCATGTTTGAATTTGTCGAAAGATTACAATTCCAATTCCCAAAGGGGGTATGTAATTCATATTAATTGTTCCTATATAATAGGAATTGATATTTGCGACTGTATTTCATCTACCTTTTCTTGTTACTAACTAATACCAAATTGTAATTGTAGAATTTGCCAAAGCAACCGCATTACACCAAGGAGCAGATCGACGATATCAGGTGTGTGTGGGCAAGGTGGTTTGTATCAGAATTTTGCAATGCTCAACATGGATTTCCATAATTTTGTATAATTTGGTGTATGTGAATATTGTATAATTTATTGCATATGAATTTCTGGCTAATCTGGAAAATATGGATTTATTGGTAATCTGGAAAATATGAATTTCTTGGTAATCTGGAAAATATGGATTTCTTGTTATATGAAATCTGGAAAATATGGGAAATATGGAATAGTTCTCTGTAACAAAACTGGCTAGCAAAACTGGAGGCTAGCCGAAAAACAAAAAATACAAAAAAAAAAAAAAAAATGGTCTTTATACACGGACATTTAACTAAAGTCCGTGTATGAAAGAGGAGAGCTACACGGACATTTAGTTAAATCTCCGTGTATAAAGAGGAGAGCTACACGGACAGTTTACTAAATGTCCGTGTAGAAAGAGTCAAGCTACACGGGTTTTTAGTTAAAAGTCCGTGTACGAAAAGAATCGTACACGGTTGTTTAGCTAATATCCGTGTAGCTCTGTATCATGGAGAGCGACACATTCTGGGCTTTTTACACGGCTGTTTGTGTAGTTATCCGTGTAGAATCGTTGAAATTGTACACGGACAAATGTCCGTGTGTAGTTATTGACTTATTTATACACCCTCGATTTAAACACGGTAGGAAATCCGTGTAGCTCTTCCATTTTTGTCCGTGTATAATCTCCTTTTTTGTAGTAGTGTAAGTTGAAAATGAGAGGCGCGAAATGAAAATAAGAACCCTAGAAGAGGGAGAGACTGAGACAGAGAGAGAGACGGAGGAGTTGAGAGGCGGAATTGATTTTCGCTAAGTTGAACATGAGAGGCGCAGAATGAAAATAAGAACCCTATGGAGTTATCAGGATCGGTTGTTTCAAACAACCGATCCTGATACTTTTTTTTTTACAGATCCTAATTACTACTGATTGTAAAAAAAAAAAAAGTATCTGGATCGGTTGTTTAAACAACCGATTCTGATACTTTTTTTTTTTACAGATCCTAATTACTACTGATTGTAAAAAAAAAAAAGTATCAGGATCGGTTGTTTAAACAACCGATCCTGATTGTAGTTATCAGGATCAGTTGTTTTAAACAACCGATCCTGATACTTTTTTTTTTTTACAAATCCTAATTACTACTGATCTTGATAGTAGTTATTAGGATCTGTAAAAAAAAAAAAGTATCAGGATCGGTTGTTTTAAACGACCGATCCTGATACTTTTTTTTTTTTTACAATCAGTAGTAATTAGGATCTGTGTAAAAAAAAAAAAAAAAAAAAGGGTATCAGGATCGGTTGTTTAAAACAACCGATCCTGATAACTACTATGAGGATCGGTTTTTTTAAACAACCGATCCTGATACTTTTTTTTTCTTTTTTACAGATTCTAATTACTACTATCAGGATCGGTTGTTTTAAACAACCGATCCTAATATATGCTAATTAGGATCGGTTGTTTGTTAGAACCGATTCTGATAGTATCAAGATTAGTTTTTAGAAACAACCGATCATAATAGTTCATAAATTAGGATCGGTTGATCAAAAAATCTGATCTAATTAGTTTTTAGGATCGGTTTTATTAAGAAAACCGATCCAGATCGATATTAGTATCGGTTGTTTGATATAGCCGATCCTGATTCTAGTTTTTCCTCTAGTGTACAGGAGAAAGGAGTGCATGGTCCCAACTGGAGATGCTATGCCAAATTGCATTTTGAGATTTGAGGAAGGTGGGGTTGAAAGCTTGAGACTCCATAAAGTATGGGAGGATCTCCTGGTGAGAATGACTTAACAACACAAGATAAAAAAATTAGAAAAAGGAAGATGAAATCGGCAATGCAAAGAGTAGGAGAAACTTTTACTGAACCTGGACAGATTTCCAAAATATAGCTGGGACAGAGCATCAACCTTTTACATGTGGTATCTATGTCAAAACTGTGGTTGTGCAAATCATATCTCAATCCTCGTATTTAATGAAATTCTGTCGGCCCACTAGAGAAAGCATTTGGTATATTCCTGTTCTTCCTTCCATGTATATTGAGTACCGTGTAATTTATCATTTATTACGATATATGAAGATGAGCAACTTCAAGAATTTATTTATTTATGCAACTGCAACTTAAATGTGCCAAATTTAAGAAACGAAATTAATATATGCAATTGCGGCGGCAAACACTACCATCTTTGTTTGAAGTTTGAACCCATGAGGATATTCATGTACACAAAATCTTACTCTTAAGTCGCATTATGGAAGTATATGGTTGTAAATTAAATATCCATTAATAGAAGTACTTTAGTACTACCAATGCCAGATTGAAGGATGAAGTTGACATATGAACAAGGATCATGAAAACATTTTACAATTAATAATCACATAATACATTTTCAAGAGTGCGATTCTCTTCTTCAATTAATGTAGTCTAGAATCATGGTCAGGTGCAGTTTCAGTTGCATCCTTTTAATTTCACGATCAAACTAAAGAAAATCTCTTTCGGTCCCATGGTCCTATATATACCATCGCCCTAGAGTTGCTCTTCAACACAAGGTGGAAAAGAAATACCTTCTTTCATAAGAACTGAAGCAAAGTAGGTTTTCCCCTGGAGTTTCCTTCAAGCACTTCATTAAGACCTAAAATGTTGTGCACAGGCCATTATGAAGTGTTTGGGGGAACTCTTGGTGGCACCCTGCCATGTACTAGGTACGTGATCTATGGATGAGTTTGGGGCAGAAATAATGAAGTTGATTGTTCTCTTGAATTCCCTTCAAGCACTTCACATTGGTCACCTACACTGCGTTGCACAAAGGTTGCGTGTGAAGTGTTTGGGGGAACTCTTGATGGCAATCCACAATACTATAGAGATGGATACCACAAAGAAACAATCAGTTGGTTGTTCTCTGGAGTTCCCTTCAAGCACTTCACGTTAGCTTGTAGTGCAATCGTGCCAAGGTTGTAGTGAAGTCCTTGGGGGAACTCTGGATAGCAGTCAGCAATACAGCAATTAGGCTCCATGAAGAAACTACAAGTTGGGTGTACCCTCGTGTTCCCTTCGAGCACTTTCCGTAAAGCCTAAAATCTTATACGGAAGCTACATTGAAGTGTTGGTGTCCTGTTGATTTTCCTTCAAGCACTTCACCTTAGCTGGAAATAATGAAATGCACAACAAGTATCCATTGTTGTGAAGTGTTTGGGGAACCCTGGATAGAACTCAGCACAATTTCGAAGATATTACTGCAGTTATTTCCTCTGGTATTAATGATCTAATGTGAACTGTTATGGATAAATATATAGCTAATGACGTAAATTAGTCGGAAATTTGTCATAATCTGGCTCATGCTTAATCTTTCAAATAAATTCATTGAACCTAGACATGCTTAATCTTTCAAATTACAAAGCATCTACCTTTCTGTGCCTCCATGATGACCACATATTAAGTGGGTCACCTATTTATCAAAAGTATTACTCTTCCAGTATATCATGATAAATATGCATCCAATCGAGGCCAGAAATGGTGCCTCAATATTCTCATTCTTTCTAAAATTTATTTTGACACATCTGATTCTTAAAATATATATATATATAGTGTACCTAAATAGGCATCTTCTTTTGAGGATGACATGTAGAAAGTATGCAAATAATCTTATAAAGTTGATTGTAAAGTGTAAACTAGATAGATTCTTCTACTTCCATCTAATGTGGTCAAGAAACATGGCTAGATGCAATTCCACTTGCCTTAAGGAGCATACATTTTCATCTGTTTAACATGTTGGATGATAATTCCTGAGCTTCAGCTATAAATATAAGGCATAGAAGTTTGTTTGAAGGCAAGGTAAAAAAGATATAATAGCTAGCGCACACTATGTATAAGAGCTACTGATGAAAAGATTAAAGCTGGTTATTATCTCTGGAGTTCCCAGAGACACTTTAATGGGGAACTCTCGGTGGCACCCAGCATTTAGTTATATGGTTGGGTCAGAGTTAATTTTATTTGATCATAGAGTTGTGACCAAAGGGAAATTAGGCTATATAGGTTCCCCCCTCCCCCGGAGTTGCTCTCAAGCACTTCACGAAGGGCCTAAGGTGCAAAAAGCGTGGGAAATTGTGAAGTGTTTGGGGAAACTGTAGGTGTTGATTAGCATTCAAATACTCAATAGAGCAGTCAAGGAAATAGACATGGAGAGAGAACAAACCTAGTTGTCCCCTGGAGTTCCCTAAAAGCACTTCACATTACCTTAAAAGCACTTAGTATATATAGGCTGTTGTGAAGTGTTTGGGGGAACTCTTGGTGCTATCTAGGAAGAAGTGCATTTTGCCAAGAAACTGCACATACAATGCTATTGTATATAACTACATACTTATACTTGTTTAAGTTTTAACATCAAATAGAAACACTTTGAAGATATCTTGAATTCTTAAACAAGTTTTTAAGAAAGAAAAAAATATGTAGTTGAACATAAAATCGACCATAAAAAAACATAGCATTCACATATATTTGGAAAGTGCAGAGGGATGGTCGGCTGGATTTACATGTGTGATGAAGGAGGGAAAAGGTTTGCAAAAAAGTAAGGTTTCTTGGTCATTGTTTTTATGGTTTCCTGATTATTATTTTTATAGTAAGAAACCTTACTTTTTGCAAGGTTTCCTGGTCAATATAAGAAATCTAACAAAGTACATACTTTTTGCAAGGTTCGAAACCAATATCCAAAGTACATACTTTTTGTTAGATTTCTTATTAGTATAGTATATATCAAAATAGGCTCCTAAGTTGGTGTTTACAAAAAATAAATAAAAATCGTCTAGAATATATTGGCCAGCTGATTTGATGATTGGTTCACTCTCCTAACAACATCAGGCATAATGACTGTATAAATCTAACTCAACCTCTCTTTTTTTAGCAAAGAGAAGGTTTATGACAATGGTTCTGGGTCGTTTCGCACATACCCTGACCCTAACCCTATATCTTTGACATAACCTTCTAAAATAATTTGGAATTTCTATTTGTGAGATTTTTAAACCTAATTTAATTTTGGAAAACCAATTTCATTATCTTTTATTGGTCATGTTCAATGTAAAAAATGCCTCCTAAGGTAGAACTGGATTTATTGTTTTGGAATTTGGACATTATGCTATCTATTCTAATTTAGCATTTGTGCATGTAATTCCAATTGATAGCATGGAAAAAGGACCTTTTGAGATAAACTGATCGAACCAAATTACAACACCTAAGGTTCTAAGTGGAAAATAATGATTTGATATTATATATCAAGTTCTCTCTTTCTCTCAAGAATCAAAAGATACACTAACCACTGTTTGAAGCAACCTAAATAATTGGAAAGCATATTCCAGTCATTTTACTGCAGAATCTCACAAAAGATGATTCTCATGCATGTATCATTTCTTTTGAGATGTAGAAAATCAATAACTTAGGGGGAAAAAAAAGGCTCACATTTACCTGAAATATATAGAAAGCAGCAACTCATACACACTTGGGTAGTTCTTGGTATCTTCAAATTGGACAAAATGAATTCAAATTATTGTTGGAGGCAATCCAGGCATCCTTCTTCAACTATCACGCAAGCAGAGCCAAGGTTGAAATCCTTGAAATACTGTGAATTTTAAAAATAAATTATTTGAAGAAATCAAGCTTCTGTGATATTAATTTGGCTGTTGGATGATGGCCAGATGTTCCCCCAAACACTTCAGCCAGAACATATATGTACTAAAATCCATTGCTTGCTTTCGCTGAAGTGATTTGAGAGAACTCTGGAGAACATACAACTGTTACAATGTCTAAACAGCACTGCGTGTATTCTTCATTTTTTCTTTTTCTTTTTTGGAGTAAGAACTGAAAACTACTTTTCTCCCTGTATTAGTAAGTCCCTTCCGATGCGAGCTGTAATGACATAGAAACCTTATTACCAATTAATTATCTTATCAGAAAGGAGATGAACGTGGCAGAGAATCAAAGTTTCAAGTCAACCAAGTGAATACATTGAACCTGGACGCAATACTGCCCCAGCTATCTTATCAGAAAGGAGATGATGAACGAAGTACTGTTACATGGAGTAATTGGATCTGGTCCGTTCTTTTTAACTTTGAGTTTTATCTAATTTTCCTCTCACAGTCACAGATGCCAATGTGGTGAGTAAAGGAAACGGCCCATGGCCATTAGGCCCAAAAAAAGACTAATGTATGTTGGGATATTTAGATGGTTACATAAGAGGAGAAACATTTTATAAATCATGTAAACTATGCATTTTATAAGATGATCTTTTTACTTTGAGATCAATTATGAGTTTATGACCAATAGGTAGGCACCTTTTGTTTCATATTTCATTGTGTATTTAGACATTACCTCAAACAATTGTCCAGATTCGTCCTCAATGTTGTTATTATGAAAAATAAATAAAATAATAGACAACCTAGATGGAATGTATAAAGAAAAAATATTACTTATTAATATACAAATTTTTCTCTAAATTAATTTGAATAATTGTTAATTTTAATGATTTAATTACTTGAAATATATAACATCTAAATTAATTTTGTTTTCTTAAATACTTGATAGAATCTACCAATAGTACAACATTAAATATAAATTAATGGCCCCTAGCCTTGCAAATTGCAACCCTTAATACAAGAAACTCTTACACTGACGAATATAAATCTGTTGTGATTCTAAAGAATTATAGGATTCTGCAATTCTAATCTGCCCATTCATTTGTTTTGAGATTCGTGCACAAAAACTATATGTTTTTGAGATTCGTACATAAAGTGAAATTAATAGATGAATTTGAAATTGCATGGTCTTGTGATTCTTTAGAATCACAACAGATTTATTTCTTACATTTAGATCCTTCACGTTTCTTTCTGCAATACTTGAATAACATCTAAATTAATCAAAAATATCTATTATACATGCAAATCATTGTAATATATTTGGATATAATTTGGTGCAGAGTTTTACTATAATTTTTGTTTGCATAAATATATATATATTTTTTTAAAAAGCATCAAATAATTATTTATTCAAGTATTAGATATTCTTTTAAATACGACTGCAATTTTTAATTGTTTAATTGAAAACAACAACTATAATGCAGTTCGTAGTAAATGTTATATTACGCCTATTTTGACGTAAAAAAATAACGTATCTTTTTTAATATTGCTACAAATAAATGTGTAATATTTAGATATTATTTGAAGTATTACAACTAATTTGGATATTATTTAAATACCCCACGCTCTGCAAAATCCACAAGGCCAAGTATAGTTGCTTTCAGCAAAAGATTGTGGGGAGCTAGAATCGGAACATAGATCCGCATCCTCTTTTGTAAATTTGTAACAGAATAATTATGTTTATCTCTGACCGTCCGATTAGAAATTGGACCAATCCGATCCGAGATGAAATACATGGGACTTTTAATATTTGTAAAATTTCTTATCAAACAGTTCGGATCTAAACAGAAAATATTATGTTACCTTAGGTGATGTGAATCCTCAGAACATGGGGGGCTGAAAAGGCGCACCCGCGATATAATCAACTATTTAATAATTATTTTTCAAGTATTTATACCTATGAAAATTGACACAGAGATAATTAGATAACTGGAAAAGAGAAAAGTTAATACACAGACGATTGAAAAACTAAAAAAAGAAAGAACAATATAATTATTCATAAATATTATAGTGAAGCCCAACCCTTTTCTATGAAATGAAATCATTAGAGGCCAGTCGTCCGAAGGAATATTAGACTCAAACTCGATCAAACTTTAAACCTTAATTAATTGATTCCGCCTCTGTTAACATTTAACAAGAAACGTATTACTTAACTTCTAAGCTAGCTAGGCATGTTCATTGAACCTGGACTATATATTCTATAAGACATGTAATCTAGCTACCTTATAGTGGGATCACAATATTGATGAATTGATTGCCAAAAAAGAGGAGGTTCATACAGTAAAATAAGTAGAACCCGATGGTTACATAGAAACCCTTGATTTCTGTAAACCATCACCTTATTTGTCTCTGCTATCGTTTCTATGATCCGATGTGTAGAAAATCTCATGTATATATAAGGTCCGGTTCACTATTTTACGGTTTCAGATTAATTAAAAAAATGGTGCCTATTAGAAACAGCACAGAGAGTAGGGGCAGACCCACGTAATTCCAGGGGGGGGGGGGGGGGGGGGCAGCTGCCTCTATCCTTAATTTTAAGTTTTAGTGGAGATCTATCGGTCCTAACCGACTTTGCCCTCCTCTGAAAATTTTTTTGCCTTCATCTGGATGTTTGATTTGTAATTTGAATTAAATTTAGGATTAAAATTGAAATAAATTTGTTGAATTTCGATTGTTAATTAGAATTATAAGTTAGAGCATCAGAAATTACAAGTCAAATCATTGGAAAGTATAAGTTAAAGCATTATTTTTTATCGAGTACCCAATTAGTTATTGGATTTAAATCTGATTAGCTATTTAAACCCGATTCAATATTTTTTTTCCTCCCTGACGAAAATCCTGAATCCGTTCCTGACAAAGAGCCACTGGGTAAAAAAATCTCATGTATATATAAAGTGAGGTTCACTACTTTACGGTTTCAAATTAATTAATTAAAAAACAATGCTTATTCGGAATAGCATAGAGAGCCAGTATTATTTGTGCTTTGAGATTGGTGCAAAGTTAAAAGAACAATCTAGATCCACTAATTTTAAGAGGATCTGAATTCTAGAAAATTCCCCCTCTTGTGGTCTCCAACCAATTTTTGGTTCCAGTATAATTGTCATCATAATTATGTTCAAATTAGGGTATTGAAAAAATCCAGCCGGTCCAGGACCAGACCGGACAACCCGGGATTCCGACCCGGACCGTGCCCCAAACACGGACCAGACTGGACCAAGGCTAGGGTCGGTCCTGACACCGGTTTGGTTCGTTGTTCCCCCATACCCTCCTAAACCCGGACCGTGTAGGCCCGTGGACCCGTCTCGGATCGGACCGAACCAAACCTGGACCGGATCGAACCCAGACCCGCCTAACCTGTGTCTAACCCGCGTGGACTGGACCTGAACCCGCCTAACCCCTGGCTAACTCGCCCTACCCATACCCTAACCAGCCCGGACTGGACCTAACCCGCCATACCCGGACCCGAACCTGCCAGACTCACCCCTGGACCACACCAGACCCCCCTGGACCCGCCAAACCCGTCCGGACCCCCGATTTGATGTCTTACTGTAGCAATTCGAATTTTTTTGAATCCAACGGCTTCATTTTTTCCCCCTAAAAAACCTGTACAAATTAACCCTCATCCTTCTCTCATTTTCACATCAATCATTATTCTCAATCTATTATTCTCTCAATCTCATACTCTCATTACTCTCATTACTCTCAAATTCTTGTTATTTTCATTGTTCTCAAATTTTAATTTAATTATTAGAAAAAAAATATAGTTGCAAATTTATTTCATTCCGCAAAGGCACAAAATTTAGTTACAAATTTATTTCATTCCGCAAAGACACAAGATTTTCTAGCATGATTTATTTATTTTATCTTACAAGTTGCAATTTGTACTCTCTAACTACTTCTAATCTTATTATTAAAATTTCTAAAATTAATTATAACTCTTCTTTCACCTTGCACGATTTACACCTGTTCCATATGGCAAAACGGACGGTGAAATCATCGACTTGATAAGAGAAATTGAAACTTAAAATTAAAGAAAGATTCGTGGTATCCCAAATGTGTCTAGGTTCACTCAACCTGTCCCATAAAAGAAATATATATCTATCTCTCTCAAAATATATATATATATATATATATATATATATAAATATATATATACACGAGGAGGCCGGGATCCAATTACATCTTTTTTGGTGACACATCATGACATCATTTTTTTTATATGTCAATTTTGCAATTTCAAAATTCAAACAGTGGATCCGAACCGTTCAACATGATCACCATTAAAATGTGCTTGGATATCAAATTTTATATTTTTTTGAATTTTTTTACTATTTATTAAGATGGTTACAAAATCGTTGTTTTTTAATGTTCTAAAAACAACGATTTTGTAACCATCTTAATAAATAGCAAAAAAATTCAAAAAAAATGTAAAATTTGATCTGCAAGCACATTTTAATATATCCATAATGTTGAATGGTTTGAATCGACTATTTGGACTTTGAAAATGGTAGGTGTCAAAGTGTGTCACCAAAAAAGGTATAATTTGATCCCTCCTCTATATATATATCAGTGGGTTAAAATGCTGCTCTAATTATACTCCACATTCTTATTTTTATTTTCAAAGTCTGAACAGTCGATCCAAACCGCTCACCATGATCTTTGTGTTAAAATGAGTTTGGAGATCAAATTTTATATTTTTTGAAATTTTTTTACTAACTTTTAGATAGGTACAAAATTATTGTTTTTAGAAGATTCTGTACCATTCAGTGATTTTGTTTCTATCTAAAAATATATAAAAATATAAAAATATAAAATTTTGTGTCCAAGAACAAATTAATATCACGATCATATTGTGCGGTTACCCGGGCCCCATGAATACTCTTCCCACTACAAATATCAGACCTTTGTTGTGAGGACGAAGTAAAAAATAGCCATGGTGTTGGAGAAGAAGAGGAGAGGGTAGAGTTTCTGGAGGCATGATGGATGCTCTTCCCACTACAAAATATCAGACCTTTGTTGTGAGGAGGAAGTCACAATAGCCATGGTGTTGGAGAAGAAGAGGAGAGCGTAGAGTTTCTGGAGGCATGATGGTTGGTGTTCCCCCCTGATTTCACTTCATTGTAGTTCCTATGTCTTGAGCGAATTGGAGCAAGAGATAAGGCTGTAGTTTTATTATTTTCCTTTTTTTTTTCAATGGTAGAACTTGGTAGAAGAAATTGTGAAATATTTAATAGATGCGCGCGACTGAGTATGTCACATGTTTAGTCAAATTACTTTCTCAGGTGAAACTTGTTTGAGACTTGTTTGCTTAATTGATAGAAGTATGCAGAGGTGGCAAAATCTGATCCAACACATGGAAGACCCGACCCGATCCGATTTTCTTAAAGCTGACCCAACACGAAAATTCTGTCTTTGAGTCATTAGCAAATTAAGTTGTGAAATCCTTCATTTGGGTTGAAATTTCAATTTTGTTCTGTTTGAGCAGGAGAAATCAATGCTGCTTTCTTTTTGGTAATAGGTCAAATTTTGAGATTTTTTTAGTCTATACCGTACTTCTAAATGGATATATAATATAGATAGAAATATATTTTGAAAACACAAAATTTTATATAAATTAATACTCATTTTAATATTAATGTTTTTAACTTTATGAATTATGGAGCTATTTATGAATGAGTTATTTTGATCTAATTAGCACATAGAAGCTCATTATTTACCAACACAGAAAATCGAATCAAATATAGTGATATGAGCTTTTGGTGATCTCAATGCATATTTAATATAATTTTGTGCAAATGACTTTAGATCATGATCTAGCTTTGATATGCAATTTATTGTATTTGTTCGTTTGAACTTTGATATGCAATTAATTGCATTTGTCCATTTGAGATTTAATTAATTGCATGTTTCAATTGAGTTACAAACAGTAATATATATATATAACGATGACTATTATTTTAATGGTCATGAATGCACAAATTTATTGGTGTCTTTCATATTTGCTTATAAATAGTAAATGATATTTGAAGAGCAAATCAATCTAATAATTCATCCAACAATTCACATACGTACTCTCTTGCTCTTTCTCTTAGCTCCATAATTCATAAATTCAATTTCTATTCTCCTACAAACAAATATTTTCTTTATAGAAAACATATTATTTTGCTATCATTGTTGAAAGAAGTTACATCAACCTCTGCCACGGTTGAGCCCGCAGGCAGAGGAATACCGGCGTAACTTGGGGCAAACTTAATTGATTATTCCTGCACTTAGGACGGAAAGTTGCCTTAGGTCCGCATTTTGCAGCTCCGGATAATAAAGTTTTAATTATATTCTTGATTATATTTTTTATATAATTATTATTTATTTAGTGATCAAAATTCAGATTTAAATCTAATTGGTTAGTTAAAATTTTCCAACAATATATACGATAGTTTTCAAAAATTCGGCCAGACTAGAGCAGAAAATTCGTATTTTGTCTTGATTAACACGTTGTGATTTTGGTCATATACTATGTCGTGTCGTAACCAATTAATTTTTCACGTGTTGTGCTCTATTGTGATCAAAATGATGATGGATGGTCATGTTGTGACCAAATATGCTGTGAGTGATTACGTTAGTGTAACTAATGTTTGATCATGTTTAACGTGTCCTGTGCTATTTTATGTCATGTTTCATGCTGTAATCAAGACAATTTTCGTGTTGTGTTGTGTTTTATCGAGTATTGATAACAGCACGTAATTAGATAATTACGACGTGTGACACACGAGTCACGATATGTAACTAACACGCGTACCATAGTGTTCTGTATCTTATGAGCCGTTCTGTTCTGTACTGGAGCCGGTTTCGGTGCGTCATTTTTCTCAAATATATGCAGGACTTTATTTACTTTAAAATTATTTAAAATTGTGAGATAGTTTTCATTTTGGAATTTGCAACTTGGACACTCAAAGTTGCCTAAAACGCTCACTAGCTTGAAGTGAAAGGTTGGGCATGCAAGTGGCCCGACAAGATATCATTGCATTTTAACTTTAGTCACTGATTGATTGTCTCTGTCTTCGTATAAAGTTGAAAGGGTCCTATATTATATATTATATATAGCACTAAATCATTAATAAGCCAGCATTTGAACTAGTGATTTGAAGACGGTCCGGTCCGGTTCAAATCCGCCCGGTCCACGGGTTGGACGGTCTACGGGTTGGACGGGTAAGACGGGTTTAACGGATCGGGTTTCACGGATACAATTTTCTGAGGCCAACTTAAACCCGTGGTTCACACGTCCACGATCCGGTCCGGTCCGGTTTGGGTCCATTTTTTTTTCTGTTGTGATTTTTTTTCCAATTCAATAAGTTTGTTATTTGAACCGAACAATTTTTGTTATAATAAAATATAAACCAAATTCACGACATTCCAACACTTTTATTAAAACAGATTTATTTTAAAGCAATTGATTTAAAAACAAAACCGAATTAGATCATTTTTTTCGAAAATGTATCATGGACGCTGGACATAGAGCACGGATATGGTGGTGTATCAAGGAGATAAAACATGGAGAAAATGTATTCATGATATCTTTTCTCGATGTTTTATCTCCTTCATAGGCCACCACATTCATGCTGTCAGTTCAGTATCCAAAAATAAATTATTTAAAAAAAACTATTTAAAAAAACTATTTACTTCAGAAGAATAATAGAAAATAAAATTTGGTTTTGATATTTACAGAAATTCCTTAAATCAATTAATTTAGAAAAAAAATACGAATTATTTGATCTTCAAAACCGAATTATTTTAAAACAATTGATTTAAAAACAAAAGTTACCCTCCTCTTTTAATCCGGATTTGGCACCGGCTATATAAAATATCATAGGCGGATTTCTAACTTCTTCTTTTTGTTAGTAATGTTCTTAAAAATGAATAATTTAAAAAAGTAATTCAAATGTTTAAAATTTTAATTTTAAAAAAATAATCATAAAGATTGAAAGATACTAGAAAGTTGTACCGACACTACTTATCTAAAAGTTGTTGTTCATATACCATAGATGGCCTATGATATATGAATCCTCGTTCAGCTCGTTACCCCTTTCTTGAATTTCGACACCGGATGATGTTGCTTCTATGGATACCTGTTGCGTGTGATTTTCCGCATCAATCCAATCTTTTAAGCACACAAGTCTCTCGAAAACATTTGCACCGGCCCAACTTACTGCGTTTATCAGTGAGAATCCTATTCGCCGAACTGAAACATGATTCGGAAGGGACGATTTACACAGGCACGGCAAATATGTCGCAGGCCATCATCGCCAGCGTCGGATGGGCACTTGCATTCTTCTTCCAGTACTCCAGGACGTCAATGGAATCATGTTCCATCATCGCCAAACAATAGCTTATTAATTCGTTGGTGTTACTGTGGGATATTTGCGGGTCTTCATCATCCTGCAATTCAATTAGCAATCCACTACTGCTGCTGCTCCTGTCATTATTAAAAAAAAATAGTAGTCCAATAACATTTAATTTATAAATAATAGAGATTAAAAGCACATGTATATTTATATTCATACCAAGCACCGCAACGGATCGAAGACGTTTGATTGACATTTCTTCTTGTGTTGTTTATGTTGAACATCTCATCCAATGCGTTGTTGACGCGTGCCTCCTCCAATGATGAGTCTAAATATAGATTATGCTTGTACCTTTGAAGCATTTTTATCGTGAACCTCTTCTTAAACGCCAGATGGAGGCAATTTGCGATAACGGTTACGAGGAGTACTTCTTCCCAATATTTCAGAAACTTCTCTTTAATGGCTTCTACGATCGGTTCGAGAAAGGAATTCAAGTTTTCTATATCTACAAACTCATGATATACCTTGGAAATAATGTTGAGATGGTGAAGCAACTCATGTGTCGTCGGTGTGTACGAGCAGGATAGTTTGACGGTTGCATTGAAAAAGGATCCACGAAATGTTTTTAGGTTTGTTATTTGTTGTCATTCTCCCTCGGAAAGTAACAATGCATCGTCATCGGTTGAGTTCCTCAAGGACTCGTTTATAGCATTCTTGTAAGGAAGGCATCGATGGAACGTCCTATAGGTAGAATTCCAACGGGTATCTATATCCCAAGGTACTCTCAATTTACTCAATTCCAACCTTTCACACAATTCGGCAAAATATTATTTTCGTACTTCGTTTGATAAAATGTGGGCAAGACCTTGCTTAAATTTAATAATTAATGCCTTAACAACATTTGTTTTAAGGCCCGCCTTTATGGTAAGGTTAAGTATATGATAAGCACACTTTTGGTGAAACATTGCACCATTCTTGATTGGGGTTAGTGACCGGGTAAAATAATCAATGAACTTGATGTTGTTGCTAGCATTATAGAATGAAATTGAAAAAATCTTGTTCTCTAAATCCCTTTTCAAGTTATCCTCATGTAAACATCAATAATGGATTGGTAAATGATTGTGCACTGTGCGGAGAATCTAACACCCGAAAGCTTAAGACCCTTTTTTGTAATACCCAACTATCATCGATATAATGCGCGGTAATACAAGAGTACCCAAGACCATGTTTACCGGCAGTCCAAATATTCGAGGTAATTGAAACCTTATAGTTTGCAATTGCAAATATAGCTAGTGGGTCATTTTTACGGTCTAAATATTGGTGTTTCAACTCTTTTACCATTTTTATATGGTGGAACTTCTTGTACAATGGTTCACCACACCCCTAAATTATCAACCGGGCAAAATTCAAATAATTACCCATACTTATTGGTTGTTTTTTGTGGGCAATGTACCGGGCAAATTCACTAAGCATTATCTTTTCATCATACCTTTGGTGGGTTCTAGTACCATCCGGGTTCATAAGAGTTTGGACTAAGCACGGGTCCGCATTTTCTTGTGGTTTCTCATTTTTGTTCATGTGTTGTTCAGCATGTTTCTTAAATGAGGACAAACCATTGGACTTGACATAATTGTAAGTTTCCTGCAACTTTGTACCTTACTTGCGGTGAGCAAGATACCCTCATGATCTTTGGTCATCTCATAAAAACGCCACCAACTAGCCTCGTATTTGGGTGCTGAGGTTCTCCTCTTCCTCTTTTTTGTTGGGTCAGCTTCAGTTGGTGACGGTGGGACACTTGTGGCAGGAGACTGTGTGAAGGAGTCTGTGTGGCGGGTGAGATCGTACAATGCGGTGGTACTGGTGGTGGAGGAGGGTTATATTGAGAGGGTGCCCTGGTGTATTGACTCGATGCGCACTACTACAGAAATGGTCATCGTACACTGCACATCGTACACGGTTTTGCCAATTTTATATAAAAACCGTGTACTAAATTGGTTTTTTGAAAGCTCGAAAAATCTGTGGGAAGCCTGCACGGATATTTATTAAAAAATCCGTGTAGAATTGCTTGGAAAAAATGACCGTGTAGAATTTATTAGAGAGCTACACGGATATTCAACAAAAATCCGTGTAGAAAGATAAGAATTGTACACGGCTATTTATAATATATATCCGTGTATGAATGGTAGAGAGCTACACGGTTTTTTGATCAAATATCCGTGTAGAAAGGGTAATACTACACGGATTGTTTTTTAAATAACCGTGTATGAATAGTTAGAGAGCTACACCGATTCTTAAGTATAAATTCATGTAGAAAAGTCTTTCTAGGGTTTTTGATCCAGTAATTTAATTAGTATTTTATTTTTGGTATAAAAGGCCTTCTCCTCCAGCGCCGTTTTGATAAAGTAATTTATATTGTCTCCCCCTCGCTCTCTCTGTATTGAATGTGTTGATCTGATTTATGCAAAGGCTAGTAGCTGGGATCAGAGATTTTTGAAGTTTTATTTTCTCCTCTCTATCTTTCTAAGGTTAGTATATATATATATATATATTTTTTTTTCTTTTTCTTCCTCTAATTTTCTGTTACTTATTATTGCTTATTTAGGTCATGTGTAATTCATGCATGCTTGATTTCTTAAGATAATGCAAAAACGGCAGAAAGTTCGGCTGAGCGGGAGCCGAAGCGTGGGGGCAGCCACGCAAAAGCGGGGGGAAGTCGGCTGAGCGGGGAGCCGAAGCGTGGGGGCGGCCACGTTTGAAAAAAATTTGAAAAATTTGAAATTTGAAAAATTTGAAAATTTTGAAATTTGAAAAAATTTCAAATTTGAAAAAAAAATTGAAATTCAAAAAAAAATTTGAATTTAAAGGAGAATTTTTGTTCTCTATTATGCATGCATGCACATATATGTTGATAAAATGTATTTTTTATTGGAGATGCAATATGTTGGAGACCTTTAACAAAGAGGCATCATGTCATGGATCACATGTGCACTCTTCTTTTTGATATGTTGGATCTAATACAACTAGTTTGTATGAAATTTTGGTCCAAACTAGATCATAGCCCAACGTTTTGGCAAGGACATAACTTGATCTACAAACATTGTATTGGATCTTGAGGAGTATATGTTATATGTGGATCACATGGGATTGTATATGTACAAAAAGCAATGTCTATATATGTTGATGCTTTTATGCTTTCTTTTGTTATATATGTTGATATTAGAATTTTATGTTTTTATGGTTTCGGTTAGAATTTTGTAATGATAAAAATATGGATTTGTATAATTTCATGTACATGAATTTTAAATTGCTATCTGAAAAATTTAAATACTGGCTAGCAAAACAAGAGGCTAGCAAAAAAAAAAACTAAAAAAAAAATTATAAGACAACCCTACACGGATATTTAACAAAATTCCGTGTAAGAATAGTAATTTATAAAATAATCCATGCACGAATACAAAAAAAAAAAATTTAGTTAATTCTACACGGATATTTAACTAAAGTCCGTGTATGATAGTTCAGAGAGCTACACGGATATTTAGTTAAAAGTCCGTGTACAAAGATGAGAGCTACACGGATGTTTAGTTAAAAGTCCGTGTAGAAAGAGGAGAGCTACACGGATATTTAGTTAAATGTCCGTGTAGAAAGAGGAGAGCTACACGGCTGTTTATGTTACAATCCGTGTAGCTCAGCTTTGGAGAGCGCCACTGGCAAGGAATTGAACACGGTTGTTTATGTAATAATCCGTGTAGCTCTCAGGAATTGCACACGGATAAATATCCGTGTATAATTTATTCAGGAATTATACACCCTCGCACTCCACACGGTAGGAAATCCGTGTAGCTCCCCTGTTTATGTCCGTGTGCAATCTCTATTTCTGTAGTAGTGGCGTTAGAAGAAGAAGCTCCCGGTCCACTATATGCAAGGTTAGGATTTTGTGGATATTACGGTGGAGGATGGTTAGGATTTTGTGGATATTACGGTGGAGGATGGTTAGGATTTTGCGGATAATAATTAACATTTTGAGTAAAATACGGTGGTGGAGGAGGGTTAAGATTTTGTTGACACGGTGGTAGATGAGGGTTAGGATTCTCTTCATAATAGTTAATGTCTTGAGGAAAATTCAGTGGTGCAGGAGGGTTATGATTATGTTCAAATATTTTGTTTGCAAAAGACTCCACCATTTGCTCAACCAATTGACGAGGAGGAGCAAATGACATTTCTTCTACATAAAAGAAATCCAAAATTAAAACCGAATTTAATCTACTTTAATCTATAATAAATCTAACCTATTTATAATAAATCTAACATATTTAAAAAATAAATCTAACATATTCAATCTATTTTAAAAATAAATCTAACATATTTATAATAAATCTAACATATTCAATAAATAAAACTGAATTTAAAATAAATCTAACCTATTTAATCTATTTTAAAAATAAAGCTAACCAATTTATAATAAATCTAACATATTTGAAAAATAAAACCGAATTTAAAATGTTACGTTAAGAAATTTTCAACAATAAAATAATTAGAATGTTGAAAAACATAATCGAAAATTTATTGATAAACTAGGAATCTAAAAACTAAAACAATGTTCCCTAGTTCGCTAAAAGAATAGAAACTGCATTGGAAACACGAAATTCTGACAATCAGCAGGTTCAGTGCGTCCACACTGGTGGTGAGTAGGGTGGTCCATCTGCACTGGCACCTTGTTCCTTTTAACTTGTTTTCTGAATTTTTGTGAGTGCGGGTCAACCACCCACACTGGATATCAGTGCGTCCGCACTCATGAATCTCCTGTGCTATGATTTTTCTTCAAAACGACTTCTAAGTAGTGAGTGCGGGTGATGGACCCGCACTGGAGGAGAATGTGGACGCATTAGGTTCGGACTTTTCTTGACAAGTGAGATTTTGACGAAAAATTTGACTAAGTAATGAGTGCGTCCGCACTCAGATCCAGTGCGGGTGAAGGATCCACACTGGATGTATTGAGAGTTGATGAAAATTTGACTTAAGTACTGAGTGTGTCCGCACTCAGATCCAGTGCGGGTGAACGATCCGCACTGGATGTATTGAGGGTTTATTTTATGAAATTTCTGCGTCTCTCTCTCTCTCCCTCATTTCGCCCCTTCCCTGCCTCTTGTGTGGTCCGCCCAAAGAAAGAAACAAAGAGAGGAAGAGAGCTCCAAATCCCTCCAAGTCGCTCAAAAGTCTGAGAAATCGAAGTTGGAACCGAGAAAGTGACCGTAGATCTCTTCTAACCCTCCTATTTGGTATTCCCTTCTCTTCCCTTTTCTCTCCAAAATCTCAAATTTCTCGATTGTTTGGATTTTCGTTTTTAACCCGAGATTTGTGTTTAAATTGCTGGTAGTCTATCTCTTTCGAGCTCCTTGCTGTTTATTTGTCGATTCTTTTCTCGAATTCATCTCAATTTTGGATTTCCATTTCTAGGGTTTTTGGTACCAAATCAGAAATTGGAAAAATGTCGTTGATTGATTAGGCTAGTCCGACCGAATAGACTCGTGATCGGTAAACCTCTCCCTCAACCTTGACATTTAGCGATTAATTTGAATTCCGACCAAATTAGGGTTTAAGAATAAGTGCTTTGAATTTCAGCCTCCAATTTAATTGGGATTTTGAACAATGAACTTTGATTATGTTGTAAGTAATGATTTCGGCCAAAGGAAAGTAGAAGGATCGATGATCAAATCTGAAATTTTGATGTATATCTCATTTTTTTTCTTTGTATCTTAATTGGAGGTTAAGTAATAAAGGTATAGGGATTATATTAAAGAAACTAATATAACTCAAGTAAGCATATCGATCGTCGAACAAAGATTAAATCAAGTATGTATGTTGATATAGGTGTAGGCTCGGGTGAGCAAAAGTTTGCGGGACCTTTCGAGACGTCCGAACCATAAGTGCGAAATACGCTCTTCGTAATCAGGTGCGGGGTTCTTGGACTTGTTTGATGTTTCATTTTCAGGAATTAAATTATTTTCGATTGTCATGTTGTATGTTGATTGCTGCATAATTGGAATTGTGTGATTCATGTGCATAACTGAATTAAATTAGAACTGAATTGTTGTGAGATGATTGATTTGCATATTCGTATGGTTGTCAATTGATGTGTTCTATTCGTTGTTCTATGTGTGAATGAATCTGCCAGGCTGACCCGTAGAGGTAGCTGGATAAGGTGACGGTGACCTATCCGTTGACCTGTTTCTGAATTTGCCAGGCTAACCCATAGAGGTAGCTGGATAAGGTGACGGTGACCTATCCGTTGACCTGTTTCTGAATTTGCCAGGCTGACCTGTAGAGGTAGCTGGATAAGGTGACGGTGACCTATCCGTTGACCTGTTTAATGAATTTGCCAGGCTGAACTATATAGCCAACTTTGACCCTATTTGAATGAAATTGCAAAGTTGAGCCGTATGGATGACTTTGATTCCGTGTAGATGCATTTGTAAAGCCGAGCTGTATAGCTGACTTGGAACCAGACTTTAGTAAATGGTGAAGCCAAAGCACTGCAGATGGGTGTCAGATAAAGGGTCCAGCTCGGTGGAACATCTGTAGGTGCCAGTAACCCTACAGATGAGGGTTTGATAAAGGGTCCAGCTCGATTGAACATCTGTTGGTGCTACCAGTCATAATAAAATGAGTTAGGCCAAATACGTGTTTGTTTGAATTTCATCTTGGAAATTCCGTAAGTTGTATTTTATTCGATTATTGTTGTCAAGCATGTGCATTCATTTATATATTGTGTTAGAACTGTTAATGTAATGTTGTATGAATTTCATTTGTGGATGTGATTTCTGATTGCATGTCCAACAACTTGATTGTGGCAAATTCGCACTGAGAATTTATTCTCACCCCCACCCTTCAGGTAATTTTTACAGGTTCAGGTGTGACTGATTCTGGAGAGGCACGGGAGTAGTAGGCCTTTGGTAGAGTGCCCTGATATGACCCTAGATATAGATATATTTTGTTTTATAGTTCTAGATTAGGCCTGATGGTTGGTATCCAGATGAGATACTTTTGTTGTATTATACTCTGACCAGACTGTGTACTCTGATTTGTATCTAGAAACTTGTTTTATATCATTTGTTGTGTATTTTCTGAATGAAATATCAATTGCCTGGTAAGCATACACGGTGTTGTATGTTTACGGCGGGGGACTGTCGCGACCCTTGGCTGTGGGGTGTGACATAAAATAAATCTAACCTATCAAAAATAAATCTAACCTATTTAAAAATAAATCTAACATATTTATAATAAATCTAACATATTCAAAAATAAATCTACATATTTAATCTATTTTAAAAATAAATCTAACCTATTTATAATAAATCTAACATATTTAAAAAATAAACTGAATTTAAAATAAATCTAACCTATCAAAAAAATCTAACCTATTTAATCTATTTTAAAAATAAAGCTTACCAATTTATAATAAATCTAACATATTTAAAAAATAAAACTGAATTTAAGATAAATCTAACCTATCAAAAATAAATCTAACCTATTTAAAAATAAATCTAACATATTCAAACATAAATCTAACATATTTAATCTATTTTAAAAATAAATCTAATATATTTAAAAAATAAAACCAAATTTAAAATAAATCTAACCTATCCAAAATAAATCTAACCTATTTAAAAATAAATCTAACATATTTTCAAAATAAATCTAACATATTCAAAAATAAATCTAACCTTCAAATATTGCGGAAAAATCTTGCGCCTTTGTGGAATGAAATAAATTTGCAACTAAATGTCACACCCCCGATCCGGAGGTGCGACAATTCCTACCGCGTCTATTTACCATTCAATTTACATAACGTAGGCATCGATCTTTTTATGCATTGCCAATAGCATCCATTATTTTTACCAAATTCCAATATATTTACAAGAATTATCTGACCATTTATAGTGGATGATGCTAGAGAAATACTCTTCGCACCATGTCAGATAGAATAATCCCACCTTTAGGTGGCCCTGCTGTCAATTATTATTCCAAAAGCGTTTCTTGGTCTTCACCTAACAAACCTATGAATCCCACAAGGGGAAACGGGTGAGAAATAATAAATTATTCCTCAGTGCTAATTGCCATTCAGGTTATTTGATTCGAAGGAAATCCATATTCAGAATGAAATCTCCGCACGAGAAACTAACAGTTCATTTCATAATGACGAATGCAATGCTCAATAACAATATTCAATTGAATGACAATCAGAACTCTAAGAATCTTATCAGAATAAATGGTTTGGGTCAAAATCTTTTAAACCATAAAGTCTAGTAAGGTTTGGTTTCCTAACTTTACAATTTTTAGTCTGGTAACACTGACAGATACCATAACATGTATCTATCATGTTAGGGCTTATACTGTTCTAACTATTCTGACAATTTGTTAATGGAAACAATGCAGAATCAATATCTCTATACTGTCATTATCGGAAAGAAAATCAATGATAAGACAGTTCTAACTATCATGACAATTGGTTAACAGAAGCAATACAAAATCAATATCACAATACTGTCATTATCAGAAAGAAAATAATTGATAAGACAGTTACCACAGTTCATTAGTTTTACAGTCACAATTCACATTTATTCAGTATCCCTTATCCAACCGGTACTGGATTCAGTTGGGGCCATTCACCATATACGCATAAGGGTCCTGGAGTAAAGTCCAGTAGCTAGCTAGACTTTACGATATATTAATCCATTTTCTCCACTATATGGAAGTTCAATGATTACAGTATTCAATATTCAATCAATTCAGTCACTGTGGTCTCAATCAATCATTTGCAATAAAAATCAATCAATCGATAAACAATATCAACATGACAGTCAACAGTCTTACCTGTAATTCAGTTTCAATTGTATTGGGCTATGCATATGATGCAACAGTTCAATCAATACAGTCAATCAAATATTCAAAATGCACAGCGAGTTACGATTTAATTCCAAGTCATGAATCTCAGACTAATCCAATAACTCCGCACCTGATATCGTAGGGCAACAGGTGAGGTCGCTAACAGTCTGTTCTTCCTGATCACTCTGTCTCTTCAGTCCTTTTCATAAGTATGCCTACGTTAACAATAATATACACATTGTAATCAATATTTATGTTTAGTTTCGATGTCATACGGTAGCCTGTGATATCAGTTAAATTCTTATATATAATTAGACACTTTTATAAGACACTTCAACCTTACCTATTTCGTCACAATTCATTGATCTGTGACACGACAAAATATTTGAAAGCTATTGTACCTGGCCTGCATAAAAGCTGTGTTCACTGAACCTGGACAGATTTCCAAAATATAACAGGGAGAGAGCATCAACCTTTTTTAGATGTGGTCTCTATCTCAATCCTCGTATCTATTGAAATTCTGTCGGCCCACTATAGAAAGCATATGATATTGCTGTTCTTCATTCCATGTATATTGAGTACCGTGTTATTAATTTATCATTGATTACAATATGAAGATTAGCAACTTTAAGAATTTGTTTATTTACTGGATAATCATGTGCAACTTAAATGTGCCAACTAAAGGAAGGAAATTAATTTGCCACGCACACTACCATCTTTCTTTTTTTGTGTAAACCCATGAGGATTTTCACGGACACAGATAAACTTGCTCTTAAGTCGCATTTTAAGGAAGTATTTACCTTGGTTTTAAATTAAAATATATTAAATGAAGTACTTTAGAAACTACTAATGCTAGGTTCTTATATTGAAGGATGAAGTTAACATATGAACAAGGATCAAAAGATACCTTTTACTATTTAATTACATAGGTGAGAAAAGGAGAAGTTTTGCAAGAGTGTGATTCTCTTCTTCAATTAATGTAGTCTAAAATCATGGACAGGTGCAGTTTCAGTTGCATCCTCTTCATTTCACGAGCAAACAAAAGAAATATACCATCGCGCTAAAGAAATCTCTTTCATTGTCCCACGGTCCTATATATACCATTGCGCTGAACACAAGCTAGGTGGCAAAGAAATAACTTCTTTCATAAGAAAGAAGGAAGCAAGTAGGTTGTCCCCTGGAGTTCCCTTCAAGCACTTCTTTGAGGCCTAAAATGTTGTGCACGGGCCATTATGAAGTGTTTGGGGGAACTCTGGTTGGCACCCAACATGTACTAGGTATGTAATCAATGGGTGAGTATGAGGCACAAATAATTAAGTTGATTGTTCTCTTGAGTTCCCTTCAAGCACTTCACATTGACCTACACTGCATTGCATGCACAAAGGTGGTATTTGAAGTGTTTGGGGGAACTCTTGATGGCAACCCGCACTCCTATAGACATAGCTAGATACCACAAATAAACAATCAGCTGGTTGTTCTCTGGAGTTCCCTTCAAGCACTTCACCATAGCTTGTGGCGCATTCGTGCCAAGGTTGAGGTTGTTGTGAAGTGTTTGGGGGAACTCCGGATAGCACTCAACAATACAACAAATGGGCCCCACAAAGAAACTACAAGTTGGGTGTACCCTGGTGTTCCCTTCAAGCACTTCAGCGCCAAAAATCTTATACAGTGGCTATAGTGAAGTGTTTGGGGGAACACTAGATGGCATACAACATTTCATAGATGTGGATATATATATGGTGCAATTATATGGGAAGAAATGGAACCAAAGTTGTATGTATGTTCCATATAACCTTTCCTCCATCAACTATCAATGAGGGATTCAATCCAATATTTCGGAAAAACCAGGGTTGCAAAATCCAAGTCAAATATAATAGGTGATTTTAAATTTTGCTACCTTTTATATACTATCTAAATCTCTGTTGCATTATTTTATCATTCTTTCACAGCGTGTGAATCATATGCAAAAACATGAGTTGAGAAAATTAATTGATTAATCTAACAATAGTTGTCATGTAGCAGTTTGACTCTAGGCATCCTGGTCTAGTTCTGGCTTGCTGTCCGGTTATGAGTTACCGAATAGATAACACTGAAAATATAATTACAGGTTTACAATTACTACTTTGGCCCGGGATCACCAAAAATTACAAGTCATTTATTGTTCTCTGTGAGTATATTTCTCACCGTGCATGATCCAACATGTATATCTCTTCTTAAATCCCCGACAAATTAAATGACCTCTAATTTCTTCGGAGTCCACAAATCTTAAAATATTTTTACAATCTCTACAAGGACACAAAATGTCTTTTTCTTTTTTCTTCACTCTATACATCTCAGCAAATTTTATAAACTCATCAACGCGAACCAAATATTCTTCACTGTCGCGTCGCAATTCATACATCCAACTTCGATCCATCTGGAAATTAAATTATAAAAATGATTTGATCAATTAATCAAGCATGGTCAACATATATTGTACCAAATTTTGGGCTTACAAAGGGCCGGTTTACAATCCTAACCCACTCTTTGAATATTATGTCTCATATGTGAACACATATTAGCGAGTTTTAATTAGTATTTGAGAAAAATTCGGCAGCATTTCCCCTTAACTCCCCAAGTATGCGTACGAACCACATACTCGTAGGAGCAATAAGGGAAAATACCGTCGAACTTTCCTCAAATACTAATTAAAACCCACTAATATGTGTTCACATCCTAAATGAGACACAATATTCAAAGAGCAGTCCCAAAACGGGGACTGTTCAAAATTAATCCCTATTGGATTAATTTTGAACGGGCATGGACCTAAAAATCATTTATAGGTCGGTTATTGGACAACAATACACTAATTATATATTTACATTACCTAATAACTAATTAAATCAAGCATGCATGCATATATTACACACCTAAGTAAATAAGCAATAATAATTACTAAACAGAAAATTAGAGAGGAAAAAGGAAAATATGTATATACTAACCTTCGAAATTTAGAGAGGAGAAAATAAAAACTTCAAAGATGACAGCTTCCAGCTATGCTAGCCTTTAATTTGCGGAAATCAGATCTCAGTTCAAACACAGATCCAGAGGGCGTATTAATTACTTGATCAAAACGGCGCAGCTGGAGCTAGAAGTCTCTGGAAGAGAAGGGCCCTTTTATATTGGATAAAACCCTACGCGGATTTTCTACACGGATTTATACTTAGCAATCCGTGTAGCTCTGTCACAATTTAAACACGGTTATTTATTAAAAAAGCCGTGTACAATAACCCTTTATACACGGATATTTGATAAGAAAACCGTGTAGCTCTCTTAATATTTGTACACGGACATGTTACTAAAAACCGTGTAGCTCTCTTAATATTTGTACACGGTTATTTAATCAAATATCCGTGTAGCAATTCATACACGGATTTTTGTATAATATCCGTGTAGCTCTCTCAATCTTTTCCACACGGTTTCTTTCCACGCGGCTTTTTTTTTCCCTAATAAACCGTGTAGCTCTCTCAAACAATTCTACACTGATTTATAACTAAGTGTCCGTGTATAATTCCTCAATATTTTTAACCCTTTCACAATTTCATATTTGACACACGGTTTTTATATAAAATTAGAAAAACCGTGTACAATGTGCAGTGTAGAATTAGCTTTTTTGTAGTAGTGCATGCATGGTTGTAGTGATTAAGGTTAACTATGTAGATCATCTTGAAATGTGTAAGCATAAAGCACCTTGATTATTTGATAAATTAAATAATATTTAACACCATTAGGTTTATATCTCTGAGGATGTTAAATCTATATAAAAGATGGTAAATTTGTATGGTTTGTGCAACAGATGACTGTAAGATATACAATTGCTTGTAAGCGACTACAAGAGAGAGTACTCCAAGAGAAATAATTAAATAATATTTCATATTTTTTATTTTTTATAATTCTTCAATCGGTATCAGAACTAATGTCAAGCAAAAAATTATGTATGGTGCAAAATAAAAATAAAAAGATGAGAGTAAAAAAAAAAATATAAGAAATCCCCCTTTGGATAAACAACAAAAAGCGAGCAAGAAGAGTGTTAGGCGATATAGAAAAAAAAAACAGAGAAAAAAGGGTGAAAAAGGAGAATGTTACATAATGAAAGGAGGGATTATTGATCTCAGATAATTCTCATCACCGATCAATATGAAAAGCCAGCTCAACCTTTCTCAGCCATTAGCAATCAGCTATTAGCCGTTGGAGACAAGTATAGAAAGTAATATTTGTAAATCTTTAATTTAATTAGGATATGTGTGATGGGTTGGGACCTGTCTGACATCATTTGGACTGGAGTCCTCTCCAAAATCGTCTCCAAACCACACGATCATATCTCATCAAAATTGATTAAATTAATGGTAACAGAGGTTTCAATAACATACAATTGATTTAAGAACACTTATTAAAAAAACTGCCATTACTGTAAAATTAAAAATGGAGTGTCACTGTTGTACTTCCACCCAACTCCATGCTGAGGCTTATGTTATTTTGAGACTTAAGTTACAAATGATATGCATAGAAAATGTAGAACTTGTAGGCTGCATGCTCATATGGAAATTCCATGGCAATCTTTCATTGATTCATTGTCTAAACAAAAGGGCAAAATTCAAGTATGAATTAGTATGCATTGCCAAAAAAAAAAGGGGTAATGAGACATTCACCAAAGGTATCATGACCTATATACGAAGATTTAGAGTTATGTTCAACAATTGATTATTAATACTTAATTGGTTCAACAATGCTAAGAACTAACGTTAATGCCATGCAAAATTGGTCGAGACATTGCTACAAGCACCTTAGCTACATAATGAGAATTCTTTTCATAATTACTAATAGTTGAAGAATTCACCTTGTGGATGGAGAATGGTGATTTCATTTCCCGTGTTAGAGTCGAAGAAAAGTGTCAAGTGCGTTCATACATTGTGACAAAAATAATACAGAAAACTTAAACACCAGACTCCCAAGAATCTTCCTTTCCTCCCAGATTTTTATTTATTTCTGTCTCAATTGCATTACACGGCTGTTGCTCTTCCTATTTATCAACTCAGCTAGATATTCTAGTAAATCAATTATATATGTTAAACATTGAATACTCAATCCAACATTAGAAAGAAATCAACTACTATCTATATATGAAAGAAAATATATGCTGCGCATATTCATCTTCCTTTCTTCGTATCTTCTTTCCTTCTTTGAATTGATATGGATCCTAGCATATCTTGTTGGATTTCCAAATCTTCAGTTGCCAAGTGTGTCTTCAACACATTGTCTAAACAAAAGGCCAAAATTCAAGTATGAATAAATATGCAATTATGCATAGCAAAAAAAATGGGTAATGGGACATTCACCTCTAAGGTTATCATGACCTCTATGCTAAAATTTAGAGTTAATTTCAACAATTGATTATCAAAACATAATTGGTCCGACAATACTAGATAAGAACTAATAGTAATGTTATGCAAAACTGGTTGAGGCAATACTACAAGCAACTTAGCTACATGATGAGAATTATATTCATAATTACTAAAAGTTAAAGAATTCACCTCGTGGATGGAGAATGGTGATTTCATTTCCCGTGTAAGAGTCCAAGGAAAGTGCCAAGTGTATAGTTGCTAAACGGTCGTAGCATGAAATGTTGTTGGAGCCTGAGTAGACACTTCTTCATCATTAGCAATGCCAATAGCATATGTTTGAGGTTGAGTTTTCTCTTTTACAGGAGAAAGGAGTGCATGGTCCCAACTGGAGATGCTATGCCAAATTGCATTTTGAGATTTGAGGAATGAGACTCCATAAAAGTTTGAGAGGATCTCCTGGTGAGAATGACTGAACAACACAAGATAAAAAAATAGAAAAAAGAAGATGAAATCGGCAATGCAAAGAGTAGGAGAAACTTTTACTGAACCTGGACAGATTTCCAAAATATAACAGGGATAGAGCATCAACCTTTTACATGCGGTATCTATGTCAAAATTGTGGTTGTGCAAATCATATCTCAATCCTCGTATTTAATGAAAATCATATCTTAATCAACACAAAGCATTTGTTATATTCCTGTTCTTCGTTCCATGTAATTTATCATTTATTGCGATATATGAAGATGAGCAACTTCAAGAATTTATTTATTTTTGCACCTGCTACTTAAATGTGCCAAATTTAAGAAACGAAATTAACATATGCAATTGCGGCGGCAAGCACTACCATCTTTGTTTGAAGTTTGAACCCATGAGGATATTCATGTACACACAAAATCTTACTCATAAGTCGCATTATGGAAGTATATACCATGGTTGTAAATTAAATATCCATTAATAGAAGTGCTTGAGTATTACCAATGCCAGATTGAAGGATGAAGTTGACATATGAACAAGGATCATGAAAACATTTTACCATTAATCACATAATACATTTTCAAGAGTGCGATTCTCTTCTTCAATTAATGTAGTCTAGAATCATGGTCAGGTGCAGTTTCAGTTGCATCCTTTTAATTTCACGATCAAACAAAAGAAAATCCCTTTCAGTCCCATGGTCCTATATATACCATCACCCTAGAGTTACTCTTCAACACAAGGTGGAAAAGAAATACCTTCTTTCATAAGAACTGAAGCAAGGTAGGTTGTCCCCTGGAGTTACCTTCAAGCACTTCATTAAGGCCTAAAAGGCTGTGCACAAGCCATTATGAAGTGTTTGGGGGAACTCATGGTGGCACCCTGCATGTACTAGGTACGTTGTCTATGGATGAGTTTGGGGCAGAAATAATTAAGTTGATTGTTCTCTTGAGTTCCCTTCAAGCACTTCACATTGGTCACCTACACTACGTTGCACAAACGTTGCGTGTGAAGTGTTTGGGGGAACTCTTGATGGCAATCCACAATACTATAGAGATGGATACCACAAAGAAACAATCAGGTGGTTGTTCTCTGGAGTTCCCTTCAAGCACTTCACGTTTGCTTGTAGTGCATTCGTGCCAAGGTTGTAGTGAAGTGTTTGAGGGAACTCTGGATAGCAGTCAGCAATACAGCAATTAGGCTCCATGAAGAAACTACAAGTTGGGTGTACCCTCGTGTTCCCTTCGAGCACTTTCCGTAAAGCCTAAGATCTTATACGGAAGCTACATTAAAGTGTTGGTGTCCTGTTGATTTTCCTTCAAGCACTTCACCTTAGCTGGAAATAATGAAATGCACAACAAGTATCCACTGTTGTGAAGTGTTTGGGGAACCCTGGATAGAACTCAACACAATTTCGAAGATATTACTGCAGTTATTTCCTCTGGTATTAATGATCTAATGTGAACTGTTATGGATAAATATATAGCTAATGACGTAAATTAGTAGAAATTTGTCATAATCTGGCACATGCTTAATCTTTCAAATAAATTCATTGAACCTAGACATGCTTAATCTTTCAAATTACAAAGCATCTACCTTTCTGTGCCTCCATGATGACCACATTTTAAGTGGGTCACCTATTTATCAAAAGTATTAGTCTTCCAGTCACTACTACAGAAATGGTCATTGTACACGGCACATTGTACACGGACTTGGCAATTTTATAGAAAAACCGTGTAGAAGTTGTAATTTTTTGGATGCCTGAAATATCTGTAGGATCTCTACACAGATATTTATAAAAGAATCAGTGTACAAAGACGTGAGAGAGCTACACGGACGTTTACTAGAAAATGTACACGGCTTATTGTTTAAATAATAGTGGAGAAAGCCTTGAGAGAGCTACACGGATATTTAATTAAAGAACCGTGAAGAAAGGTAAGAATTGTACACGGATGTTTGTTTAAATGACCGTGTATATAACCCGTAGGAGCTACACGGATGTTTAATAAAGAGCCGTGTAGAAATGTCGAATTTGTACACGGTTTTTTGTTTAAATGACAGAGTAGAAAGCCTTGAGCGAGCTACACGGACGTTTAATAAAGAGCTGTGTAGAAAGGATATTTTAGGTTTTTTGTTATATAAAAGGCCTTCTCCCCAGCGCCGTTTTGATAAATTTATACTCTCCCCTCTCACAATTAACAATTGGGTTGAGATGTAGGTTTATCAATTGTTTCAGATCGCAAAATTAGATCGATATGAGCTACTATTTTGGGAGCTCACAGATGAGCGATCTGGTATAATTGATAACCTACATCTCGAATTCCCATGCGATCGAAGTATTGAAAAAAAAATTATCTCTCTATTCTGATCAATTTTACTGGACGAAGAGTTGGGTGAAGAGTTGGCTGAAGGACCTTCAGAGCCGGATGAAGAGGTGAATGTGACCTTCAGAGCCGGATGAAGAGTCGAATGAAGAGTCGGAGATCATCTGACTCTTCATTCGACTCTTCATCCGGCTCTGACGGTCCTTCATCCACATCTTCCCTTTTTTTTGATGGTCCTTCATCCAACTTTTTACTCAACTCTTTCTTTAGTAAAAACATGTATCTTCATATTACCCTCTGTAAACCCTACTGGCACCAAAAGGAAAGAACCACCCTATTCTAGTCCTTAATGGAAATTTTTAGTTTACAATATGACTTTTTATTCCAACTTTTGTATAATTTAGGGTACATGAATTTTTAGTTTAAATGTCTTCCTCTGTTTTGGAAATTGTTTGTTCTGAAAAACATAGGGAAAAAAAACTAGCTGACAGACAAAAAAAAAAAAATGATACACGGACGTTTAATAAAGAGCCGTGTAGAAACGAGAAATAGTACACGGATTTTTGTTTAATTAACAGTATAGAAAAATAATTTACACGGCTGTTTATATAAAAGTCTGTGTGTCTTTCTACACGGATTTATAGCTAAATATCCGTGAAAACAAAGATACTTGCTCGAAATAATGGAAGGCTAAACCAAAAAAAATAAAACAAAAATTAGGAAAAAAAAAAGAATTCTAAATGTCCGTGAAGAAAGTTTATCTTTTATATTACACACGGTTGTTTATATAATTGTCCGTGTATAAAGGTTATCTTTTATAAACGGCTACATATGTAAAAGTCCGTGTAGCTCTCGTAATGCTTTTTTTACACGGATTTATAGATTATCATCCGTGTAGAAAGGTTATTTTAGGGTTTGGAACTATATAAAAGGCCTTCTTCCGGCGCCGTTTTGATCAATTAATACTTCTCTCTCTCTCTGTATTGAATTGGTCTGATTTCTGCGCACAAGGAACGAGGCCGGATCTGAAATATAGCTTGGAAGTTAATTCGCATTCTCCTCTCTATTGCCAAGGTTAGTCATACATATATATATTTCCCTCTTCTTTATCTAATTTTCTGTTACTGATTAATATTGCTTAATTATGTCTGTCAATTATTATTTAATGCTTGATTTGTTAAGATAATGTAAATAATTAGTGTATTGTGGTCCAATAACCGACCTACTGATGCTTTTAGGTCCATGCCCGTTCAAAATTAATCCAATAGGGATTAATTTTGGATAGTCCCCCGTTTGGGACTGCTCTTTGAATATTGTGTCTCATTTAGGATGTGAACACGTATTAGCGGGATTTAATTAGTATTTGAGGAAAGTTCGACAGTATTTCTCCTTATTGCTCCTACGAGTATGTGGTTTTTACGCATACTTGGGGAGTTAAGGAGAAATGCTGCCGAATTTTTCTCAAATACTAATTAAATCCCGCTAATATGTGTTCACATATGAGGCATAATATTCAAAGAGTGGGTTAGGATTGTAAACCGGCCCTTTATAAGCCAAGAATTTGGAACAATATATATGCTGACCACCATATATGTTTAATTGGAATTTTTTTTTTTTTACTTTAATTTACAGATGGATCGAAGTTGGATGTACGAATTGCGACGTGATAGTGCAGAATACTTGGCTCGCGTTGATGAGTTCCTAAAATTTGCTGAGAGTTATAGAGTGGACAGAAAAGAGAACGACATCTTGTGTCCTTGTAGAGATTGTAAAAATTATATAAGATTTGGGGATTCGGAAGAAATTAGAGCTCATTTGATTTGTCGGGGATTTAAGAAAAACTATACATGTTGGTTTATGCATGGTGAGAAAATTGGGGAATGTAGTGGAACCAATAGAAATTTTGTTTTGGACGAGAATGATGATAATGTAGAAACTGTTGATAATTTTGAATTTGAATGCAACGATGATTTTGAGAATGTCGAAAATTTCGATAATGCTGGGCTTGATTGCAACGAGGATGATGAGGTGGAGATTGATGAAAATGCAGAATACAATTTTACTGAGAATCTAGAGGACATGTTACGTGATGTGGAAGATGAAATTAGTGATAAAAATTTTAAAAAATTTCAGTATCTGTCTAATGAATCTAAACAGCCGTTATACCCCGGGTGTACCAAATTTACAAAACTATCAGCTGTGTTTAAATTATTGAACTTAAAAGCAGACAACGGTTGGAGCGATAAGAGTTTCACGTCCTTATTAAAGCTTTTACGAGAGATGCTCCCAGATAACAACGAGTTACCCTGTACAATATATCAGGCGAAGAAGCTGATCTGTCCAATGGGTTTGAAGATTGAAAAAATACATGCATGTCCGAATGATTGTGTATTGTACCGTGGCGAGTACGAGGCCATGCATGTTTGTCCTAAATGCGGTGTTTCACGGTATAAACGCAAGGACCAGGACACTGACGATTGTGATGGAGGAAAAAAGGCAAGGCCTCCGGCTAAGGCGGTGTGGTATTTCCCGATAATACCGAGATTCAGACGGTTATTTGCAAATCCCAAAGATGCGAAATTGTTGCGTTGGCATGAAGAAGAGCGCAAAAGAGATGGTAAACTAAGACACCCTGCTGATTCAATTCAATGGAGAAACATTGATAGACATTTCGAAGGATTTGGTGGCGAATCACGGAACCTTAAGTTAGGGGTGAGCACAGACGGAATGAGTCCGTTTGGAAGCATGAGCAGTCAGCACAGCACTTGGCCAGTTCTTATATGCATCTACAATCTTCCTCCTTGGTTGTGCATGAAACGCAGGTACATAATGATGTCATTACTAATCCAAGGACCCAGACAACCCGGAAATGACATAGATGTGTATCTCGCACCATTAATTGAGGACCTCCAGAAATTGTGGAGGGATGGCGTCCGGGTGTGGGATGCGTACGGCAAAGAGCAATTTAATTTGCGGGCCATGGTATTCTGCACCATAAATGATTTCCCCGCGTACGGGAATTTATCGGGTTACACTTGTAAAGGAGCAAAGGCGTGCCCCATCTGTGAAGATGACACGCAGGTGCTGAGGTTGAAAAATTGTAAAAAGAATGTTTTTATGGGGCACCGTAGGTTTCTTCCTGTTAATCACTCATACCGTAAGAAGAAGAAGGTATTCAACGGGAAAATTGAGCTTGGAGTGGCACGCCGTCCGTTAGATGGGAAGAATGTCTTAATGCGGGTTAAAAACCTTGCTGTTGTTTTTGGAAAACGTGCCAAACCACCACCGAAAGATATTTGGAAAAAGAAGTCCATATTTTGGGAGCTACCATACTGGGAATATTTAGAAGTGAGACATTGCCTAGATGTCATGCATGTTGAAAAAAATGTCTGTGACAGTTTGATTGGCACATTATTGAACATTTCGGGGAAGACGAAAGACGGTCTTAAAGTTCGAGAAGACATGAAATTAATGGGAATACGACCCGAGCTTGCACCGCAGGATAAAGGGAAGCAAAAGGCATACCTCCCCCCCGCAATGTGCACAATGTCGAAGATTGAGAAAACGAGCTTTTGTAAGTGCCTTCATAGTATTAAAGTCCCATCAGGGTATTCTTCGAATATTAAGAAGCTGGTGTCGATGAAGGACCTGAAATTGATTGGTCCGAAATCCCACGACTGTCATGTTTTAATGACACATATGATTCCTGTTGCAATTCGGGGAATTTTACCGAAGCCCGTGCGGCAAACCATTACGAAACTTTGTTTTTTCTTCAATGCAATTAATTCCAAGGTGATAGACCCGCTCAAATTGGACGCTTTGCAGAAGGAGGTCGTCGTTACCCTTTGCCATCTTGAGATGTATTTTCCGCCATCTTTTTTCGATGTTATGGTTCACCTTGTTGTTCATCTCGTGAGGGAAATTCAGATCTGTGGTCCCGCGTTCCTGCGGTACATGTATCCATTCGAGAGATTCATGGGTATTTTGAAAAGTTACGTAAGGAACCGACATCGCCCCGAAGGTAGCATTGTGGAGGGATATTCCACAGAAGAGGTAATTGAGTTTTGCACCAACTACATGACCGGTGTGGGTCCTATTGGCGTTCCAAAATCTCGATACGAGGGAAGGCTACAAGGAGTAGGGACAATAGGGTTGAAAGCCATAGTTGCTGATAACGATGACCTGCGAAAGGCACATTTTATTGTACTGCAGCACATGGCTGATGTTGCTCCATATATAGATGAGCACATGACGATCCTTCGACAACAGAACTACACGAGAAGTCAGAAGTGGCTTACTGACGAGCATAACCGTTCTTTTATAGGATGGATGAAAGACAGAGTGAAATCACACCCCGAAATGTCCCCCGTAAATGAAACTGTTAGATTGCTGGGCGAAGGACCCCAAATGGTTGTTAGAACATTCCAAGCATACGAGATTAACGGATATACATTTTACACTAAATTACAGTGTGATAAGAGCACGATGCAAAATAGTGGGGTGACATTGGTGGCGACGTCCCAAGAATTCAGTAGATCGGGGGATGCCCGGCCTGTAATAGCTTCAAAGTCTTATTACGGCGTTATTGAAGAAATTTGGGAGCTCGTTTACAATCCTCACCTTAGCATTCCCTTGTTTCGGTGCCAATGGGTCGAAGACCGGGGTGTTAAAGTTGATAACGACGGGTTCACCCTCGTTGATTTTGACAAAGTCGGGTATGTGGATGATCCGTTCATACTTGCCAAGCAAGCCACCCAAGTCTTTTATGTCACTGACCCGAGTGATGATAGGTGGAGTGTCGTCCTATCCGGAAAAAGAAGGATTGTTGGGGTAGAAAACGTCACCGACGAAGAAGAGTACGACCAGTTCGAAGAGATACCTCAATTTTGTACCGATGTGCAAGCTGAGATAGCAACAATTGCAGAACAAGACGAAGCAAATTACATGAGATCTGACCACAATGAAGGATTATGGGAAGATGTTCAAACAGTGGAAAAAAAGAGAAAAAGGAAAAAAAAATCCAATGTATAATATTTACTCCTTTTAAACTTGAAAATTTTAATATTTCTTATTTGGAAAAAAAAAATTCAATGCATAATATATATTTCTTTTATAATATTTCAGAGAGCCCAATGAAGCTAAAGACTCAAGGCCGGTTTATCTCTGGATATTTCTGTCTCATTGTAATGTTTTTATTTCGTTTCTAATATTTATTTGTTGCATCAGGAGCAAGAACCAGATAGATTATTTTAGATATGTGGGCAGAGTGGTTTTTGTATTAATTTTTTATATAATTTAGTGTAGGTTTTTTTGTATAATTTAGTGTAGGTTTTTTTGTATTAATTTTTGATATAATCTAGACATGAATTTTTGTATAATTTCTGTTATAATTTAATTAGTACGTGAAACACCCATCTTTCTAAGAATAATTTTTAATTTCATTAGAAATTCAAAGGGAGCAACACGGACATTTAATTAAACATCCGTGTACAAATACATTTATACGTTTCATAAAATGTCTGTGTAGAAATTCAAAGGGAGCTACACGGATATTTCATTACACATCCGTGTAGGAAGGTATTTTTTCCCCTAAAATTACTCTCAGAGAAAAAGTAATCGAAACGGGGGAGTGATTATTTGAATTCGTTTTCGTCTTTTTCAGAATTAAAAAGATAAGGCAACTTCTCGAATTAAACGTTTTCTTTAGTTGGACACGGACGTTTAACTAAAAATCCGTGTAAGAAAAGTTTTCTCTACGGTCGTTTAATTTTCAATAGTTTTTTGGCCTTCTAAGAAACGTACACGGGCGTTTAATGAATAATCCGTGTACAAAAGGTTTCCTACACGGATATTTAATTAAACGCCCGTGTAGAAATTGAAATAATTCAAATTACATTATTCTTGAAATACTTTACTTGAACAACAGTGACTAAATTGCATGTTAATTATTTTGAAATATTTTGTTGTAAAAAATATTTTCAAATAATTACTTTAACAGAAGGTATTTTTTTTCCGAAAAAATATTCTATGGTTGTTTTGTAAATTTGTAAACCCAGATAAGGTCATATCAAGTAAAATGTTCATTTATGTTTTCAAATCGGATTATTTAGAGAGCATTAGGCATTCTATGATATTATTTAGACAGATTATTTAAGTTAATTTTAAATAATTTACTTTTTAGTGATTATCCATGAATTAATTATTTGTTGGTTGTTTTGTACTGCTAATTCATATCTATAACAGTATTTATTTAGATAGCATGAAGTATTTAACAAAATAGTTAAACGGAAAGAAAACAAAATGCTGATTAAATTAAGAACAAAAATATATTACATCAAAACAAAACGAAAAAAAAGCTAACTTAATGAAACACTCCTTCACTGGCCTGGCTGGATTGCTCCTTGGCCTGACCCCCTCCTTTTAATCCAGGGGCTCTTTGGCCTGATCCAGGGATTGCCCCTCCTTTTGTAGGGCTTTGGTGGAGGGTGCTCCCTTGGGCTTCGTCGTGGCACATTTGAGGGCGGCCATGGCCATGTCCTCCTGTAGTTGGGAGGAGGCATTTCATAGCCGGGAGGGACTTCGGGAGCATCTTCGGGAATGACATAGTCGGGGGGCAATGGCCATGGCACATTTGCGTCTTCCGGTGGCACCGAAGCGGCCATTTCTTCTTCCAAATCTCAGAGAAAAGTAATCGAAACGGGGGAGTTTCTCAGATTATATAGAATTTTGAAGAGTCGTTTCGTATTCTCAGAATTAAAAAGATAAGGCAACTTCTCGAATTCCGTAAAACCTGTTCAAATATTAAACGTTTAAATTTAAAATGGACACGGACGTTTAATTAAAAATCCGTGTAAGAAAAGTTTTCTACACCGTCGTCTACTTTTGAATAGTTGTTTCCTTTTCTAAGAATCATACACGGTCGTTTAATTTAAAATCCGTCTACGAAAGGATTTCTTCACGGCCGTTTAATTTTCAAGAGTTGTTTCGCCTTCTAAGAAACGTACACGGGCGTTTAATAAAAAATCCGTGTACCAAAGGTTTTATACACGAATATTTAATTAAACGCCCGTGTAGAAATTGAAATATTTATTTGCATTTATTATAAAGTTCTGCTAGATACTCGAAGATATAAAATAGTTTTCAAGCTAAATGAAACTGAAATCAGGTTCCTTTTTATTTTTAAGTTTTCCATTTTGAAAAATATGCAATTTGAAAAATATGAAAATTTGGAATTTGAAAAAATTAATCCAGAAAACCATATGTAGGCGCGCATTTCATAATTTCATGTAAACTAATTATACACGGGTGTTTAATTAAACGTGTAGCTCTCTTACGTTTCTACACGGGTGTTTAGTTAATTGTCCGTGTATAGTTAGTTTACGCGAAATAAAATGCGCGCCTCGTCTCTGTCGCTCGATATCTTTTCAAAATCTCCTCGTCTCCCCTAAAACCTAAACCCCCTAGTCTCCTATCTCTTTCTGTGGTGCTGCCATCGTTCTCTCTCTCGGTGCTCCTCTGTCGCTCTCCTCTGAACTCGCTAATTGAATCTCTAAGCTCCTCTCGCGCGGTTGCTGTTCTCTCCTTCAAAGGTTCTCTCTCTCTCTCTCTCTCTCTCTCTAAGTTGCAATGCTCCCTGTATCTTGGTTAAATCAAAACCCTTATCTCTGATTGTATTTTGGTTAAGTGAAAAGTTTCCTCAACTGACCTATTCTGGTGACATGGACACCTAATTAATGTTACAGGGACTAAATTGCAAAACCAACACTATGATTGAACAAAGGACCCAACAACACATAAGTTAGGCCTAAATTTTACATTTCATAGCATTTGTAATAATGTTTCTTTTTTGTAGAAAGAACCATGTCACAGCCAGGTGAGAATGCAGATATGATTTTGGAAACAGTGGAACCGCAGGTAGATATAATAGTGGAAGAAGAGGACCAGCAGTCTCAGACAGAAAAGAGGAAAAGAGGTCCGACAATGTGCACGAAGACCTCAGAGGCTAAGGATTTGCAAATCGAGTTCGACAAAACCGGGTGTCCGAAGGGTCCACGTAGGGCAGAGTACACAAATTGGTGTAACAATTTGGTGAAGCAGAAGGCATCTATCTTGGTTGAGAGGTGGGACAAATTCGATGACGAAGATAAGAACGAATAGTGGAACATTGTGAAGGTAAAAAAAAAAAACTGTACATGCATTATATATTCAGTTTTCGTATTCTGTTTGTTATTTCTTTTTTTGTTGGATACAAGTTTTCTAGCATGTCTTAACCTTTGGTATATTTCTAGGGGTGTAGGTGATAATTCTTGCTTTGTAGGACTATATCCCAAATTCTATCATTTAGCAGTTATATATATATACAGAGAAAAATTCAAAACCAAATATATATTACCTGCTGAATGAAATTAATCAATGTAGCTAGTGTAGTGCACCATGCTTGAACTGGGTACCGCCACCAGGAAAGGTAAGGTAATCGCCAGACACCTTGACCCAATTCTGGTGCCCTACACTATTATCATGACAGATAGCAAAATCAGCAAAGAAATATCACTAACAAACTCAGCTAAATACAACACATTATTTCACTTTGATTTGGTCATAAAGGTTAGATTGCATGTAGGTAGTGACATAGGTTGTGCCCCAAAGTTTCCTAATATACAGAAAACAATTTGGTAGAGCAAGTGAAACACAAATTATTTTCAAGCTACTTATTCCCCGTACTTTGGTTAAGTGCAAGTTATATATGTCTATACCTGACCTGAAAACATGAATGAACTTACATGCAGTAATTTTGTTGTCAATCATGCAGGCTCATTGGAACATCCAGGATGACGACCCAAAGTCCGCGAAAAAGAAAAAGACTCTGAGGAAAATGAATGAAGCTTGGAAGCAATTCAAGAGCACGTTGAAGACGGTTTTCATGGAGGAAGGGAGAAATCCGGTAGGCTACTATAAATGGCTGAAACAAGAGGACTGGGAGGCGTTTCAAGCTTTGAAGTCCACAGAAGAGTTCAAGGTATATAAATTCAGCCAATTAACTTTGTCTCTGTTCTTTCTCGATATGTACTTATCTTCCTTAAACTAGCTAATTGATGTGCCTTGATGTGTGAAGGTAAAAAGTGACGAGGGCAGGAGGATCGCGAAATTGAACAAGTACCCGCACAAATTAGGGTCCGGTGGTTACGAGGGTAAGTCGGCCGAATGGGCTAAGGTACTGGACCAAAACAAACATTCTGACTCACCTGTGGTTAGGATCCAAAATCCTAGGGCCCAATGCTGGCTCATGGGAAGATCTGAGGTAACCGCTGACGGGACGATAGTACTCCCAAGTGACGTGCAACCCGTGGCTCAGAAAATGGTAAGAGTCTTTGTGGTAACTTCGTGTACATTCCTTTGTCTTTTGCTATAACTAATTTTTTTTTAAACAGTTGGATGTGGAGGAGGAGGTAAATTCGGGCTCCATGACTGTCGAAAGAGTGGATGATTCCTTGTCCGCAGCGCTCGGGACTAAAGAACACACGGGTCGAGTTAGGGGTGTCTCGGTCTACTGTGGCTGGAAGGATGTATACAACGGACCAAAACCAAAAAGAAGACCGCGTGCCAAAGTTAGCACGGACGAGATGGAATCAAGGTTGGCGCAGGTACGCCAGGAGGTATGCGAGGAGTTCAGAACGGAGTACGATGGAAGGATTGCTGAATTCGAATCAAGGTGGATCAACCATATTACATCTCTGACGCAGCAATCCGAACAACAACCTCCCGTTTCGCCGGGATTTCGGCGAAGCAGTCAAGCATCCGGGACCGAAGTTCTGGGCGTGTTGGACAATCTACAGGTAATCACTACTTGTTCATAATCTACCCGTAATTGTGACTTGTTCATTAACTAATTTCTGATAATTATTAATTGCAGGAGGCCACATCATGCGACCTCGTCATGTGGCACGACAAAACTCCTCTGACCCTTGCTAAGGGTATTGTACATCCTCCAGCCGGTTCTCAGCTAAGGCCCAACCACCTCCCCGTAACGGTTGACATGATTGTGGCCGATTGGGCTGCCCGCATACCTCTTCCTGTCCCTACCGACGGCATGGTGGTGCTTGATGATGCCCGTAGACAGATCATCCAATGGCCCAAGTGTCAGATTATTTTGGATCAGGTAATCTCTAAATAAAACACGGATATCTTATGTTACGTTCAATTGATTATTTTGAAATACTTGAAAAAAGGTTCAAAATCTGATACAGACCCGAAGAGGCGTTGGAAACGCTGCGGACGAAGCTTTGTCACCGGTACGGCGAGGCTTGGAAGTAGTAGTCGGGGCTGATGCGCAAGAATCTCCTGCTGCGCCAGCGGCGGCACCAGCGGCGGCACCAGCGGCGGCACCAGCGGAAGCGCCAGCAAATGCGCCAGCGGCTGCGCCAGCGGATGCCCCAGTAGACCGTACGGGGCTCTCTGAAAAAGAGGTTAGCCGTTTGCCCGAGGATTTGCGGAATCTCCACGCCTGCCTGGTTAAGGCACCAGATGATATGGAGGACGTAATCTTCGAAATCCCCCCCGAGGTTCTCCTACACAAAGGCAGGACGGTCGTGCTGCCTTTCAAAGAATTCAAGGACTTTCTACATGCCTCATCAAGCGATAAATGGCTCGATGTGGGAGTCCTCACCGTTTTCGTCATGTTAGTGACCAAAAAATCATATATATCATGTGTATAGCACTCAAATATATATTCTAATGTGAAATGATGATTTTTCAGGATGATACAACGAAAACAGTCTGTGGCTCGTGGGAAAGATAGGGTGAACTCCTGTGCATTCTTGGACCCCGCTTTTACTAGTGGTACGATGGTGAAATATCAGGAGGAAGATACTATCCAGTACATGCGTGCAGCGATGCTTCAGGCTGTTTCGGAGAATAAGAAATTTATTCTCGTGCCATACCACCAGAGTGGCCACTGGTGTTTGATTGTGATTGTGCCACTTGAGAATTTGGTTTTCCTCATGGATTCTTCATATCCCGGACCGGGCATCACTCCTCAGCAATCTAAAAAGATCTGCATTCCAATAAGAAAGTAAGCAATAGTAATTCACTTGGTTTGATTTTTTCCCAATTACATATAACAAATTGTGGAATTGCTAATTACATTCACTCAATTTTGTAAGGGCTTTTCTGCAATATCTTAAAGATGGAGGAAGGCAAAGCAAGATTCCGAAGCGTAAAAATAAGTTGTGTTTCAGGTGGCAGCCGGTGAGCACATGCACTATAATTTTTATAATTTCATATTTTTTGTTCAAAAATTAATTGTCATTCTAACATAGGCCGCTAAATGAAAATTTCAGTGCCCGCAACAGTTTCAGGGTTGGGAATGCGGTTATTACACGATAATTTTTATGTATCACTTTGTTGAACGCTTACAATTCGATTGGCCAGATTATCCGGTATGTAATTCATATGTTTGCCTTGACTTGTCCATATAATTAATATTGATTTCCTCTAATATTTTATTCTACTAAATTTGTTTTATTAGTTGCATTGTTATAATTACAATATTTATTTTTATAAAGCAAAACAGAGATGCAGTTGTTATATTGTATTTTTCTAATAACCTACATATTTTGAATTTTTGGCAGCATAAATCGAACGAGAAGGCAGGGCATTACAGCAATGAAGATATAGATTATTTTAGATGTATGTGGGCAAAGTGGTTTCAAAATGAATTTTGTAAACCAGAATATGGATTTGTATAATTTTGTGTGCATGAATTTTTGATATATTTAGTGTACATGAATTTTGTTTAGGGGTTGTATTCTGATATATTGGAAATTCTTTGTTTGGAATTGATTTTTAATGGCTAGCAAACTGGAGGCTAGCCAAAACAAAAAATAAAAATTGAAAAAAAATATAACCATTCTACACGGATGTTTCACAAAAGTCCGTGTGGAAAGCCAAATAAAGAGCAAATAAAAATATAAGATAGCTACACGGCTGCTTATGTAATGATCCGTGTAGAAATAGTTATTCTACACGGATATTTTGATAGACATCCGTGTAGAAACATGATCGTACACGGCCTTTTAGTTAAATATCCGTGTATAGATCTCAACTAATGTACACGGTTGTTTATGTAATGAGCCGTGCAGAATAACTATGTCGACACGGATGTTAACCTAAAAGTCCGTGTAGACAGAGACATCGTACACGGTTGTTTATGTAGTGATCCGTGTAGCTCGGCTTTGGAGAGCGCCACTTGGCAAGGAATTGGACACGGTTGTTTATGTAGTGATCCGTGTAGCTCGGCTTTGGAGAACGCCACTTGGCAAGGAATTGGACACGGTTAATTATGTAGTGATCCGTGTAGCTCGGCTTTGGAGAGCGCCACTTGGCAAGGAATTGGACACGGTTAATTATGTACTGATCCGTGTAGCTCGGGTTTGGAGACCGCCACTTGGCAAGGAATTGGACACGGTTAATTATGTAGTGATCCGTGTAGCTCGGGTTTGGAGACCGCCACTTGGCAAGGAATTCACCACGGTTGTTTATGTAATGATCCGTGTAGCTCTCAGGAATTGCACACGGTTAAATATCCGTGTATAATTTATTCAGGGGATTATACACCCTCGCACTCCACACGGCAGGAAATCCGTGTAGCTCCCCTGTTTATGTCCGTGTACAATGACCATTTCTGTAGTAGTGAATTTTGTTGTCAATCATGCAGGCTCATTGGAACATCCAGGATGACGACCCAAAGTCCGCGAAAAAGAAAAAGACTTTGAGGAAAATGAATGAAGGTTGGAAGCAATTCAAGAGCACGTTGAAAACGGATTTCATGGAGAAAGGGAGAACTCCGGTAGGCTACTATAAATGGCTGAAACAAGAGGACTGGGAGGAGTTTCAAGCTTTGAAGTCCACAACAGAGTTCAAGGTATATAAATTTAGCCAACTTAGTCTTTGTTCTTTTTCGATATGTACTTATCTTCCTTAAACTAGCTAATTAATTTACCTTGATGTGTGAAGATAAAAAGTGACGAGGGCAGGAGGATCGTGAAATTGAACAAGTACCCGCACAAATCAGGATCAGGTGGTTACGAGGGTAAGTCGGCCAAATGGGCGGAAGTACTGGAGAAAAACAAAGATTCTGACTCACCTGTGGTTAGGATCCAAAATCCTAGGGGCCACCATTGGGTCATGGGAAGATCCGAGGTAAACGCTGACGGGAGGATAGTACTCCCAGATGAAGTGCAACCCGTGGCTCAGAAAATGTAAAGAGTCTTTGTGGTAACTTTGTGTACATTACTTTGTCTTTTGCTATAACTAATTTTTTTATTAACAGTTGGATGTGGAGGAGGAGGTAAATTCGGGCTCCATGACTGTCGAAAGAGTGGATGATTCCTTGTCCGCAGCGCTCGGGAGTAAAGAACACACGGGTCGAGTTAGGGGTGTCTCGGTCTACAGTGGCTGGAAGGATGTATACGACGGACCAAAACCAAAAAGAAGACCGCGTGCCAAAGTTAGCACGGACGAGATGGAATCAAGGTTGGCGCAGGTACGCCAGGAGGTAAGCCAGGAGATCAGAATGGAGTACGATGGAAGGATGGCTGAGATGGAATCAAGGTGGTTGAACCATTTTACATCTCTTACGCAGCTATCCGAGCAACAACCTCCCATTTCGCCGGAAATTCGGCGAAGCAGTCAAGCATCCGGGACCGAAGTGCTGGGCGAGTTGGACAATCTACAGGTAATCACTACTTGTTCATAATCTACCTGTAATTTTGACTTGTTCATTAACTAATTGCTGATAATTATTGCAGGAGGCCACAGCATGCGACCTCGTCATGTGGCACGATAAAACTCCTCTGACCCTTGCTAAGGGCATTGTACATCCCCCAGCCGGTTATCAGCTAAGGCCCAACCATCTCCCCGTAACGGTTGACATGATCATGACCGAATGGGCTGCCCGCATACCTCTTCCTGTCACTACCGACGACATGCTGGTGCTTGATGAAGCCCGTGGACATATTGTCCAATGGCCCAAGTGTCAGATTATTTTGGATCAGATAATCTCTAAATAAAACACGGATATCTTATGTTACATTCATTATTTTGAAATACTTGAAAAAAGGTTCAAAATTTGATACAGACCCGAAGAGGCGTTTCCAACGCTGCGGACGAAGCTTTGTCACCGGTACGGCAAGGCTTGGAAGTAGTCGTCGGGGCTGATGCGCAAGAATCTCCTGATGCGCCAGTGGCTGCGCGAGTAGATCGTACGGGGCTCTCTGAAGAAGTTAGCCGTTTACCCGAGGATTTGCTGAATCTCTACGCCTGCCTGATTAAGGCACCAGTTTCTATGCAGGACGTAATATTCGCTGTCCCCCCCGAGATTCTCCTACACGAAGGCAGTGTTAGTGTTGTGATCTAGAAGCCAATCATAGGATGATTGTTTTCTAAGTTTTGTTCATGTAATTGAATGGTTTATTTATCATTTTGTTCCTTGAGTATTTCATTACTTATAGATCATTCAAGTTGAGGACTTGGAATTGTGGAACTCTATAAAGGAGTTAATAAATGCTCTAAAGTATCCCTAGTCTTGGTAATTAACAAGGAACATTAAATTACCGGTATAAGATTAGCATTTGGATTAGATGATGATTATGTTATGCAGATCATATGACAAGGGGTTGTCAATCTAATCAAATGGATACCTGATGGAGATCAGGGATTGGACGTGACCAAAATAAAATATTTAATATGGATTGTGTTTGTGTCATTAATGTTTTATTAGTGTCTGGAATTCTAAGGTATGAGATAATTATTTCTCTCACATGAGAATACATATTCGTGGGTATTATCCAACGCTATCAGTAATTGACAGTCATACAGATTCTATCTCAGTATGTGTCTCTTATGTGGAGAGATAGTAATTATCAAGAATACCAATGTCCCTCATGTAAATGAGTGATGATATCACTGGGCCCCTTGATGAAATAATACAAGTATGTGCACATATGATTAAGGAGTTAATCATAATTACTGAATTATTTCGGAATCAAGAAACGAGTAGATTTGCAAGGATGACACGTTCCTACCTTGGATCTATTCATGATATCATGAGACATGGAATTGACACGAGGCAATTGTTGCTCAGGAATCGTGATACAGTATGGTACTTATCATCTGTGTCATTTGGGTAACTACAATGCATATTGCTAGGTGCCGCTTGTAGTTTATGGAATCGAAAGGAGTTTCAGATTCCATTGCCATGTGACATAGATCCCACAGGGTCACACCAATAAGAAATGAATTAGAAATGCTCCTTAATTTATTTGACATGTATGACATGACAAATAAATTGGTTTCTCCATCAAACCATGAGAAATATAATTATTTGAGATAATTATATATGATACTACAATTAATTAGATTAATTGTATTTGATTATTGCAAACAAGAAAAAATAGAACTTGGCCCAATAAACAAAGCCTAATGGCTGTTGTTAATTATGGCCCATGTTTATTTTATGAATTGTTTCCTTAATTAAAAGTTCACCCAAAATAGTTTACCACGTTTTCTGATAACTGCTGCGCAGCATGTCTTATTTTGACCATATCTCTTTCATAATAAATCCGTTTTTAACATTCTATATATTTATGGAAAGGTAAAAAAAATATCTAGAACTTTGTCTCTCTGGAGGAAAGCCAAATTAGAAACAGATCATGGTCAAAAACGCGATAGAACGTGGTGGTTAATTTGAACCGCCATGTTCTGTAACTACTGCGCATGTTTCGTATTTGGATCATAACTCTCTCATACGATGTCTGTTTTGGGCGTATAATATATGGATGGAAAGGTAAAAGAAAAATCTATAACTTCTCCTTCTGTGACAGAATCTAATTCGAATTAGATCGTGGTCAAAAACGTGGTAGAACGTGGGATTAACTTTGGGAACATAATTCACATTCCTTGTTTTGCTATATATATTCTCCCTCTCATTCCTTTTGTGTAGAATTCTTTTTTGAGAGTTGAATTCTGCCAAAACTCTATCTCTCTTGTTTCATCTCTCATGTGTTGAGAACCCATGTTACACCAAAAGGTATAGTACAAAGTTTCAGTACAGTAAACTGCACTTTTTAACCTTCAATACACTTTTCGGTTCAGACTGCAAGTATACAATCCTATCGAGTAGTATAAATTCGGGTATCGATCACAGGGACGGTTCAAGTCTTAACTAGATTTCTACCTAAATTAGATAAAGACTAGAAGTTGGAAAATGTTGGTTTTGGTTTTTATAGTTCCTAACAATTCAATCACAGTAATTAAAATGCAAGAAAGTAAATCAACTTGGTTTAAATCAATAGTAAAAAGCATTTCCAGGGTTATGACTTCATCTCAGTTCTGCCTCGAGGTACCCGGTCCGTGTAGTGTCCTACACGGGCCGTGTCCAATGTACACGGGCCGGGTACTGTCGTACACGGTCCGTGCAGCCCTCGAGTGAATGCAGCAGTTATTGTTTCTTAGTGTTGTTCCTTTGTGTAGGGTTCTACTGACCAGACCTAATGTTCCTAAACCTCAACTGTCGTCTGTTGGTTCATTAACTTGGTATGGAATTGCAATATGTGCCCTCGTCGGGTTCTAGACCTCAACTGTCGTATGTTGGTCTAAATTACCTGGTTGCTTGTTTGGTATACTAAAGGTAACCTCATTCCGTCGATATGAGAAAATGTTCACCTGTCGGCTACTACTTGGTTTCACCTTCCGGATCACTAATCCTACCTCATGTACTTAGATGTGCCAAAGTACCTTCTAGATGTGCGCATTCATCTAGTGGTAAACCAATAAAAATCAAACAACTTAGACTAAGCAATTGAAATCAAACACAATCAAGCAAACACAAATTTCAACAAAAGAATCCAATAACTAACATGCAAAACAAAACATTCGATTACATCACAACCCTAGAAACTAAAAGTTTACTCTAACATGATTAAAAAGTAAATAAAACAAATAAAGATAAAGGAGTTCATAGAAAAACTCGAAGAACAATGAAGATCCGTCGAAAACTCGCGTCTTTCGCTTCTCAACTTCGTCTCCAAGCTTAGCCGCCAAGTCCAAACCCTAGCAATTGCCTCTCTGCTCCAGAATACCCCTCTGGTGCAAGAAATCCCGCTTATATGCTTTTCTGGCCGACCTTCCATCAATTAGCCTTGTTTCCAAATTCTAAATCTATTTCCAGAAATGCTTGACACGGCCCGTGTGGAATTCTACACGGACCGTGTGCCTGTGTTCTTCCTGCGGTCGAGTCAGCGGTTGGAAATGCTTGACACGGCCCGTGTGAAATTCTACACGGACCGTGTACCTATGTCTCTAGCTTAGATTGTAGATCTTCTCGCAAGCTTTCCGAAAAGTGGTTATACGCTTAAAACGGAGTTACGAGTCAAAATCTATGACCGTTTTAATTTCAGGTGCTGAGATTGGTGTCCTGGTCGTGTCTGTGGTCGAGCAGAGGGTTGTACGGTCCGCATAAGAAGGTACACGGACCGTATATAAACCTTCAAATTCCATATTCTTCCTCGGTTTCACCCGTTTTCTGCAAAGTAAGAGCAAATACGCAGCAGTACCACATTCTATAGATATTCAATGAAATAAACACGATTTGACAGTTCTAAACACAGGTTTTGGTACAAAATACGGGTCGGAATATAGATAAGTTTGCGAGATATCAACCCACAAACTCTAAAAGTTCAAGATCTAGTTCTCTTGGAGGATAGGGATTAAGGAGCAACCAAGTTAGTACTCTCTGGCAAGAGGAAACTTTGGTTTCTAATTAATTTCTTGGTGGATACCGTGGAGGACTTCTACTTTGGAGTCTCATCTTGGTGCAAGGCGTTCTAAGTCACGCACACATCAACCACCAAGGCGCTGCAAGACACCAACCACCATTAGCATCAACAAGGAGGTGGAGGCTACAACACTACATCTCAAGGACCTTCCTTTCTTGTTAGAGACAAGAAACTAAAGGTATGATGCTTATTGATTTGGAAATAGATTTTGGTTTGATTTCAGTCACACATGATGATCTCTTTTGGTACTTTTCTTGTCAAAATTTTGAAATTCCGCTGCCTTAAGTACCATAAGAACCCAACAGTGGTATCCGAGCATAGGTTTTATGTGTGATTGATTTTGGCCAAATTTCCAAATAAGATTAGTCAATTAAATCCCAAAATATGAAATTTTAGTTATGATGTTGGGAATTAATTGATTAATAAGAATGCATAAATTGTTTGTGCATGTGTGCAATTGTTGCACAAAAGCTAACTCTGTTTTGAAGCGAAGAGTGGGTTTGTGTGGCTCATGATTTCAATGCCTTGTGTGATGTAATGAATGCTTATGTGAATGCTTGTAACGCGGCCTTAGGTGCCCCATGATATTAATTAATTTGATTAATTAAATAAGCAATGATGTTAACTTGCTTCTCATGTAATTCATTCAAGGCTTGCATGCCTACTACATTTAGGATTGTGAATTTTAAATGTAATTTCAATTTCTATTAGAATAGTTCTAAGTAGATTTTGGGAGGGCATAGGTAATTAAGTTGCTCAATAGATGACATCGGCCATGGAGATGGTGGAAGGAGCAACGATTGCGAAAAGTGTTTTCGCAAGAGCCATACAAACTCACAAAGCATATGTGATATGTTTTATGTTTATTGGCTGAAACAAGAGGACTGGGAGGCATTTCAAGCTTTGAAGTCCACATCAGAGTTCAAGGTATATAAATTCAGCCAACTTTGTCTCTGTTCTTTCTCGATATGTACTTATCTTCCTTAAACTAGCTAATTGATGTGCCTTGATGTGTGAAGATAAAAAGTGACGAGGGCAGGAGGATCGCGAAATTGAACAAGTACCCGCACAAATTAGGGTCAGGTGGTTACGAGGGTAAGTCGGCCGAATGGGCTAAGGTACTGGACCAAAACAAAGATTCTGACTCACCTGTGGTTAGGATCCAAAATCCTAGGGCCCAACACTGGCTCATGGGAAGATCTGAGGTAACCGCTGACGGGACGATAGTACTCCCAAGTGACGTGCAACCCGTGGCTCAGAAAATGGTAAGAGTCTTTGTGGTAACTTCGTGTACATTACTTTGTCTTTTGCTATAACTAATTTTTTTTTAACAGTTGGATGTGGAGGAGGAGGTAAATTCGGGCTCCATAACTGTCGAAAGAGTAGATGATTCCTTGTCCGCAGCGCTCGGGACTAAAGAACACACGGGTCGAGTTAGGGGTGTCTCGGTCTACTGTGGCTGGAAGGATGTATACAACGAACCAAAACCAAAAAGAAGACTGCGTGCTAAAGTTAGCACGGAAGAGATGGAATCAAGGTTGGCGCAGGTACGCCAGGAGGTATGCGAGGAGTTCAGAACGGAGTACGATGGAAGGATGGCTGAATTCGAATCAAGGTGGATCAACCAAATTACATCTCTTACGCAGCAATCCGAGCAACAACCTCCCGTTTCGCTGGGATTTCGGCGAAGCAGTCAAGCATCCGGGACCGAAGTTCTGGGCGTGTTGGACAATCTACAGGTAATCACTACTTGTTCATAATCTACCCGTAATTGTGACTTGTTCATTAACTAATTTCTGATAATTATTGCAGGAGGCCACATCATGCGACCTCGTCATGTGGCACGACAAAACTCCTCTGACCCTTGCTAAGGGTATTGTACATCCTCCAGCCGGTTCTCAGCTAAGGCCCAACCACCTCCCCGTAACGGTTGACATGATTGTGGCCGATTGGGCTGCCCGCATACCTCTTCCTGTCCCTACCGACGGCATGGTGGTGCTTGATGATGCCCGTAGACAGATTGTCCAATGGCCCAAGTGTCAGATTATTTTGGATCAGGTAATCTCTAAATAAAACACGGATATCTTATGTTACGTTCAAATGATTATTTTGAAATACTTGAAAAAAGGTTCAAAATCTGATACAGACCCGAAGAGGCGTTGGAAACGCTGCGGACAAAGCTTTGTCACCGGTACGGCGAGACTTGGAAGTAGTAGTCGGGGCTGATGCGCAAGAATCTCCTGCTGCGCCAGCGGCGGCACCAGCGGAAGCGCCAGCGGATGCGCCAGCGGATGCGCCAGCGGATGCCCCAGTAGACCGTACGGGGCTCTCTGAAGAAGAGGTTAGCCGTTTGCCCGAGGATTTGCGGAATCTCCACGCCTGCCTGGTTAAGGCACCAGATTATATGGAGCACATAATGTTCGATATCCCCCCCAAGGTTCTCCTACACAAAGGCAGGACGGTCGTGCTGCCTTTCAAAGAATTGAAGGACTTTCTACATGCCTCATCAAGCGATAAATGGCTCGATGTGGGAGTCGTCACCGTTTTCCTCTTGTTAGTGACCAAAAAATCATATATATCATGTGTATAGCACTCAAATATATATTCTAATGTGAAATGATGATTTTTCAGGATGATACAACGAAAACAGTCTGTGAATTGTGGGAAAGATAAGGTGAACTCTTGTGCATTCTTGGACCCTGCTTTTACTAGTGGTACGATGGTGCAATATCAGGAGGAAGATACTGTTCAGTACATGTGTTCAGTGATGCATAAGGCTCTTTCGGAGAATAAGAGATTTATTCTCGTGCCATACCACCAGAGGGGCCACTGGTGTTTGATTGTGATTGTGCCACTTGAGAATTTGGTTTTCCTCATGGATTCTTCACATCCCGGACCGGGCGTCACTCCTCAGGAATCCAAAATGATCTGCATTCCAATAAGAAAGTAAGCAATAGTAATTCACTTGGTTTGATTTTTTCCCAATTACATATAACAAATTGTGGAATTGCTAATTACATTCACTCAATTTTGTAAGGGCTTTTCTGCAATATCTTAAAGATGGAGGAATGCAAAGCACGATTCCGAAGCATAAAAATAAGTTGTGTTTCAGGTGGCAGCCGGTGAGCACATGCACTATAATTTTTATAATTTCATATTTTTTGTTCAAAAATTAATTGTCATTCTAACATAGGCCGCTAAATGAAAATTTCAGTGCCCGCAACAGTTTCAGGGTTGGGAATGCGGTTATTACACGATGATTTTTATGTATCACTTTGTTGAACGCTTACAATTCGATTGGCCAAAATATCCGGTATGTAATTCATATGTTTGCCTTGACTTGTCCATATAATTAATATTGATTTCCTCTAATATTTTATTCTACTAAATTTGTTTTATTAGTTGCATTGTTATAATTACAATATTTATTTTTATAAAGCAAAACAGAGATGCAGTTGTTATATTGTATTTTTCTAATAACCTACATATTTTGAATTTTTTGCAGCATAAATCGAACAAAAAGGCAGGGCATTACAGCAACGAAGATATAGATTATTTTAGATGTATGTGGGCAAAGTGGTTTCAAAATGAATTTTGTAAACCAGAATATGGATTTGTATAATTTAGTGTGCATGAATTTTTGATATATTTAGTGTACATGAATTTTGTTTAGGGGTTGTATTCTGATATATTGGAAATTGTTTGTTTGGAATTGATTTTTAATGGCTAGCAAACTGGAGGCTAGCCAAAACATAAAATAAAAATTGAAAAAAAAATATAACCATTCTACACGGATGTTTCACATAAGTCCGTGTGGAAAGCCAAATAAAGAGCAATAAAAATATAAGATAGGTACACGGCTGCTTATGTAATGATCCGTGTAGAAATAGTTATTCTACACGGATATTTTGATAGACATCCGTGCAGGAAAATGATCGTACACGGCCTTTTAGTTAAATATCCGTGTATAGATCTCCACTAATGTACACGGTTGTTTATGTAATGAGCCGTGCAGAATAACTATGTCTACACGGATATTAACCTAAAAGTCTGTGTAGACAGAGAAATCGTACACGGCTGTTTATGTTCCAATCCGTGTACCTCTGCTTTGGAGAGCGCCACTTGGCAAGGAATTGGACACGGTTGTTTATGTAGTGATCCGTGTAGCTCGGCTTTGGAGAGCGCCACTTGGCAAGGAATTGGACACGGTTGTTTATGTAGTGATCCGTGTAGCTCGGCTTTGGAGAGCGCCACTTGGCAAGGAATTGGACACGGTTAATTATGTAGTGATCCGTGTAGCTCGGCTTTGGAGAGCGCCACTTGGCAAGGAATTGGACACGGTTAATTATGTACTGATCCGTGTAGCTCGGGTTTGGAGAACGCCACTTGGCAAGGAATTGACCACGGTTGTTTATGTAATGATCCGTGTAGCTCTCAGGAATTGCACACGGTTAAATATCCGTGTATAATTTATTCAGGGGATTATACACCCTCGCACTCCACACGGCAGGAAATCCGTGTAGCTCCCCTGTTTATGTCCGTGTACAATGACCATTTCTGTAGTAGTGAGTATATCATGATAAATATGCATCCAATCGAGGCCAGAAATGGTGCCTCAATATTCTCATTCTTTCTAAAATTTATTTTGACACATCTGATTCTTAAAATATATATATATATATATATATATAGTATACCTAAATAGGCATCTTCTTTTGAGGATGACATGTAGAAAGTATGCAAATCTTATAAAGTTGATTGTAAACTAGCTAGATCCTTCTACTTCCATCTAATGTGGTCAAGAAACATGGCTAGATGCAACTCCACTTGCCTTAAGGAGTTTGTTTGAAGGCAAGGTAAAAAAGATATAATAGCTAGCACACACTATGTATAAGAGCTACTGATGAAAAGATTAAAGCTGGTTATATCTCTGGAGTTCCCAGAGATACTTTAATTGGGAACTCTCGGTGGCACCCAGCATTTAGTTATATGGTTGGGTCAGAGTTAATTTTATTTGATCATAGAGTTGTGACCAAAGGGAAATTAGGCTAAGTTGGTGTTTACAAAAAATAAATAAAAATCTTCTAGAATATATTGGCCAGCTGGTTTGATGATTGGTTCACTCTCCTAACAACATCAGGCATAATGACTGTATAAATCTAACTCAACCTCTCTTTTTTTAGCAAAGAGAAGGCTTATGACAATGGTTCTGGGTCATTTCGCACATACCCTGACCCTAACTCTATATCTTTGACATAACCTTCTAAAATAATTTAGAATTTATATTTGTGAGATTATTAAACCTAATTTAATTTTGGAAAACCAATTTCATTATTTTTTATTGGTCATGTTCAATGTAAAAAATGCCTCCTAAGGTAGAACTGGCTTATTGTTTTGGAATTTGGACATTATGCTATCTATTGCTAATTTAGCATTTGTGCATGTAATTCTAATTGATAGCATGAAAAAGGACCTTTTGAGATAAACTGATCGAAATAACCAGTAATCCGGAAATGCCCCAATTCCAATTTAAAATCACCATGAAATCTAGCACCACTAAAATATAGACGAACCAAATTACAACACCTAAGGTTCTAAGTGGAAAATAATGATTTGATATTATATATCAAGTTCTCTCTTTCTCTCAAGAATCAAAAGATACACTAATCACTGATTGAAGCAACCTAAATAATTTGAAAGCATATTCCAGTCATTTTACTGCATGCGGAATCTCACAAAAGATGATTCTCATGCATGTATCATTTCTTTTGAGATGTAGAATATCAATAACTTAGGGGGAAAAAAAAGGCTCACCTTACCTGAAATATATAGAAAGCAGCAACTGATGCACACTTGGGTAGTTCTTGGTATCTTCAAATTGGACTAAATCAATTCAAATTATTGTTGGAGGTAATCCAAGCATCCTTCTTCAACTATCACGCGAGCAGAGCCAAGGTTGAAAATCCTTGAAATACTGTGAATTTTTAAAATAAATTAGTTGAAGAAATCAAGCTTCTGTGATCTTAATTTGGCGGTTGGATGATGGCCAGATGTTCCCCCAAACACTTCAGCCAGAACATATACGTACTAAAATCCATTGCTTGCTTTCGCTGAAGTGATTTGAGAGAACTCTGGAGAACATACAACAGTTACAATGTCTAAACAGCACTGCGTGCTGTAATGACATAGAGACCTTATTACCAATTAATTATCTTATCACAAAGGATATGAACGGGGCAGAGAATCAAAGTTTCAAGTCAACCAAGTGAATACATTGAACCTGGACACAATACGAAATTGTATCCAGTAGGGTACCGCACAAGGGAATCTGGTAAATTGATTCCCTAATTAGTGAATCCGGCCCGTTCTTTTTAACTTTGCATGAATCTCAAAGCACAAATAATACTGCTGCTTCCCGAATCCCGAATAGGCACTGTTTTTTACTTAATCTGAACCGTAAAGTAATGAGTCCCACTGTGCGGTACTACAGAGGATACTGGTCGGACGGATCAATACTACCCCAGCTGCCTTTTGAGTTTTATCTAATTTTCCTCTCACAATCACAGATGCCAATGTGGTGAGAAAAGGAAACGGCCCATGGCCATGGGCCCAAAAAAAGACAGAAGAGGCGTTCTTCGAATTTTTTTCAGAAACGAAGTTCCTTTTGCTTTTCATTCTTTATGCAAGGCTAATGTATGTTTTGTAATATTTAGATGGTTACATAAGAGGAGAAACATTTTCTAAATCATGTAAACTATGCATTTTATAAGATGATGTTTTTACTTTGAGATCAATTATGAGTTTATGACCAATAGGTAGGCATCTTTTGTTTCATATTTCATTGTGTATTTTGACATATATAACATCTAAATTAATTTTTTTTTCTTAAATACTTGATAGAATCTACCAATAGTACAACATTAAATATAAATTCATGGCCCCTTGCACGTAGCCTTGCAAATTGCAACCTTTAATACAAGAAACTCTTACACTGACGAAAATAAATCTGTTGTGATTCTAAAGAATCACACGATCCTGCATTTCTAATCTGCTCATTCATCTATTTTGAGATTCGTACATAAAAACTATATGTTTTTGTGATTTATTTCTTACACTTAGATCCTTCACGTTTCTTCCCCCAAACGTGTTCTACCAATGTCATTTCCTCTGCAATACCTAAATAACATCTAAATTAATTAAAAATATCTATTATACATTCAAATAATTGTAAATGTTATGCTTCAGATATTTTTTGTAAAAGTTGATATATATCTCATATCAAAATTGCTTTAATAATATTTTGTTCATGTTTTAAATATTATTTCGAACATAACTGGCAGTTTTAGTTGTTTAATCGCTCTAAATGTATCACAATATTGATGAATTGATGGCAGATTGCCAGTTGCCAAAGCCGATTACGTTTTTTTGGGAGATTCAATGGGTTATAAAGAGGAGGTTCATACAGTAAAATAAGTAGAAATAAAAATAAAGTAGAACCCGATGATTACATAGAAACCCTTGTTTTCTGTAAACCATCACCTTATTTGTCTCTGCTATTGTTTCTATGATCCGATGTGTAGAAAATCTCATGTATATGTAAGGTGGGGTTCACTATTTTACGGTTTCAGATTAATTAAAAAAATGGTGCCTATTAGAAACAGCACAGAGAGCAGGTGCGGACCCACATAGTTCTAGGGGGACAGCTGTCCCTCCCCTTGATTTTAAGTTTTAGTGGAGATCTATCGGTCCTAACCGACTTTGCCCTCCTCTGAAAATTTTTTTGCCCCCCTCTGGATATTTAATTTGTAATTCGGATCAAATTTAGGGTTAAAATTGAAATAAATTTGTTAAATTTTGATTGTTAATTAGAATTATAAGTTAGAGCATCAGAAGTTACAAGTCAAAGCATTGCAAAGTATAAGTTAAAGCATTGTTTTTTATCGAGTACCCAATTAGTTAATGGATTTAAATCCGATTAGCTATTTAAACCCAATTCGATATTTTTTTTGCCCCCTTGACGAAAATCTTGGATCCGTCCCTGGCATAGAGCAACTTTGGTGATGTTGCTCATGTTGGCTATTTGGAAAACTTTGGATACTATGATTGTACTGAATTTTGATTGATTGTACTAAACTTTGGTATTTGATATAAATTTTGGTATCTGTAATGAACTTTGATATAAACTTTGGTGTACTGTATAATTATAATTCAGAATGCCTGAGTTTTTATTGAAGTGATGTAATTTCGGACTATGGCCCAGACATAAGTCATAACTCATAAGTCATAACAGAGTTTGTAAAAGTGCGAAATTGAGTTCGTAAAAAATTTGATTCGAAATTGAGTTCGTTCAAAATTAATTCAAACCAAATTCAAACCGGAGGTAAATTCGATTCGGTTCGGTTCGTTTGCGACCCTGGTTCAAATGCTGGCTTATTAATGATTTACTGCTATATATAATATATAATATAGGACCCTTTCAACTTTATACGAAGACAAAGACAATCAATCAGTGACTAAAGTTAAAATGCAATGATATCTTGTCGGGCCTGCTGCATATATGCCCAACCTTTCACTTCAAGTTTGAGTGTCCCAAGTTGCTAACTCCAAAATGAAAACTATCTCACAATTTTAAATAATTTAAAAGTAAATAGAGTCCTGCATAGATTTGAGAAAAATGACACACTCAAACCGGCTCCAGTACAGAACAGAACGGCTCATAAGATACAGAACACTATGGCACACGTGTTAGTTACATATCGTGACCCCTGTGTCAGTGATTATCACGTGCTGTTATCAATACTCGACAAAACACTACACAATAACACAACACGAAAATTGCCTTGATTACAGCACGAAAGAGGACATAAAACATCACAGATTACGTTAAACATGATCAAACATTAGTTACACTAACGTAATCACTCACAACATATTTGGTCACAGCATGACCATCCATCATTATTTTGATCCGAACATAGCACAACACGTGAAAAATTAAATGGTAACAACACGACATAGTACATGACCAAAATCGCAACGCGTTAATCAAGACAAAACACGAATTTTCCGCTCTAGTCTTGTCGAACTTTTGAAAACTATCATATATATTGTTGGAAAAATTTAACTAACCAATTAGATTTAAATCTGAATTTTGATCACTAAATAAATAATAATTATATAAAAAATATAATCAAGAATATAATTAAAACTTTGTTACCCGGAGTTGCAAAATGCGGACCTAAGGTAACTTCCCATCCTGTTGAACCGTGAATCCCGACCTGTTGAACCCGTCTTACCCGTCCAATCCGTAAACTGTCCAACCCTGGACCGGACCGGACCGTCTTCAAATCACTAGTTCAAATGCTGGCTTATTAATGATTTACTGCTATATATAATATATAATATAGGACCCTTTCAACTTTATACGAAGACAAAGACAATCAATCAGTGACTAAAGTTAAAATGCAATGATATCTTGTCGGGCCACTTGCATGCCCAACCTTTCACTTCAAGCTTAGGCAACTTTGAGTGTCCAAGTTGCAAACTCCAAAATGAGAACTATCTCACAATTTTAAATAATTTAAAAGTAAATAAAGTCCTGCATAGATTTGAGAAAACTGACACACCGAAGCCGGCACCAGTACAGAGCAGAACGGCTCATAAGATACAGTACACTATGGTACGTGTGTTAGTTACATATCGCGACTCATGTGTCGCACGTCGTAATTATCACATGCTGTTATCAATACTCGATAAAACACAACACAACACAATACAACACAATACAAAAATTGTCTTGATTACAGCACGAAACACGACATAAAATAGCACAGGACACGTTAAACATGATCAAACATTAGTTACACTAGCGTAATCACTCACATCATGACCATCTATCATCTTTTTTATCACAACACAGCATAACACGTGAAAAATTAATTGGTCATGACATGACATAGACATAGTATATGACCAATATCACAACGCGTTAATCAAGGCAAAATACGAATTTTCCGCTCTAGTCTTGCCGAACTTTTGAAAACTATTGTATATATTGTTGGAAAAATTTAACTAACCAATTAGATTTAAATCTGAATTTTGATCACTAAATAAATAATAATTATATAAAAAATATAATCAAGAATATAATTAAAACTTTATTACCCAAAGCTACAAAATGCGGACCTAATGCAACTTCCCGTCCTAAGTGCAGGGATAATCAGTTAAGTTTGTCCCAAGTTACGCCGGTATTCCTCTGCCTGCGGGCGCAACCGTGGTAGAAGTTGATGTAACTTCTTTCATCAATGATAGCAGAATAATATGTTTTCTATAAAGAATATATTGGTTTGTGGGAGAATAGAAATTGAATTTATGAATTATAGAGCAAAGAGAAAGAGCAAGAGAGTACGTATGTGAATTGTTGGATGAATTATTAGATTGATTTGCTCTTCAAATATCATTTACAATTTATAAGCAATTATCATAGACACCAATAAATTTGTGCATTCATGACCATTAAAATAATATTCATTGTTATATATATTACCGTTTGTAACTCAATTGAAACATGCAATTAATTAAATCTCAAACGGACAAATGCAATTAATTGCATATCAAAGTTCAAACGGACAAATACAATAAATTGCATATCAAATCTAGATCATGATCTAAAGTCATTTGCACAAAATTATATTAAATATGTATTGAGATTACCGAAAGCTCATATCACTATATTTGATTTGATTTTCTGTGTCGATAAATAATGAGCTTCTATGTACAAAATTAGATCAAAATAACTCATTCACAAATAGATCAAAAGTATTAATTTATATAAAATTTTGTGTTTTCAAAATATATTTCTAACATTATATATCCATTTGGAAGTACGGAATAGACTTAAAAAAAAATCTCAAAATTTGACCAATTACGAAACAGAAAGCATCATTCATTTCTCCTGTTCAAACAGAACAAAATTGAAATTTCAACCCAAATAAAGGATTTCACAACTTAATTTGCTAATGACCCAAAGACAGAATTTGTCAGCTTTAAGAAAAATCGGATCGGATCGGATTGGTTTGGATTCGGGTCGGGTCTTCCATGTGTTGGATCAGATTAAGCAAACAAGTTTCACCTGAGAAAGTAATTTGACTAAATATGTGACATACTCAGTCTCGCGAATCTATTAAATATTTCACAATTTCTTGTACTAAGTTCTACCATTGAAAAAAAAAAGAAAAAGGAACTACAATGAAGTGAAATCTCTTGCTCCAATTCGGTCAAGACATAGGAACTACAATGAAGTGAAATCAGGGGGGAACAACCATCATGCCTCCAGAAACTTTACTACGCTCTCCTCTTCTTCTCCAACACCATGGCTATTTTGACTTCCTCCTCACAACAAAGGTCTGATATTTGTAGTGGGAAGAGTATCCATCATGCCTCCAGAAACTCTACCCTCTCCTCTTCTTCTCCAACACCAACACCATGGCTATTTTGACTTCCTCCTCACAACAAAGGTCTGATATTTGTAGTGGGAAGAGTATCCATGGGGCCCGGGTAACTGCTCAATATGATCGTGATATTAATATGTTCTTGGACACAAAATTTCATATTTTTGTATTTTAATATAATTTCAGATAGAAACAAAATCACTGTTTTGGATGGTTCAGAATCTTCTAAAAACAACAATTTTGTACCTATTTAAAAAGTTAGTAAAAAAATTTCCAAAAAATATAAAATTTCGTCTCCAAGCACATTTTTATACAAAGATCATTGTTGAATGGTTTGGATCAACCGTTCAGACTTTGAAAATAAAAATAATAATGTATATATATGAGGAGGGATCGGATTACACCCTTTTTTTTAACACATTTTGACACCTACCATTTTCAAAGTCCAAATAGTCGATCCAAACCGTTCAACATGATGGATATATTAAAATATACTTGGAGATCAAATTTTACATTTTTTTAAATTTTTTTACTATTTATTAAGATGGTTACAAAATCGTTGTTCTCAGATTATTGAAAAACAGCGATTTTGTAACCATCTTAATAAATAGTAAAAAAATTCAAAAAAATGTAAAATCTGATCTCCAAGCACATTTTAATATGGTGATCATGTTGAACGGTTCGGATCGACTGTTTGGATTTTGAAATCGCAAAATTGACCTTTAAAAAAAACAGTGTCAAAGATGTGCTAAAAAAAAAGTGTAATTGGAGCCCTCCTTGTTCAGTGAACCTAGACACATTTGGGATACGACGAATCTTTCTTTAATCTTTAAGTTTCAATTTGTCTTGTCAAGTCAGTGATTTCACCATCCGTTTTGCTATATGGAACAGGTGTAAATCGTGCAAGGTGAAACAAGAGTTATAATTAATTTTACAAATTTTAATAATAAGATTAGAGAGTAGTTAGAGAGTACAAATTGCAACTTGCAAGATAGAAGAAATATATATATGGCATCTTTGAATATTGGATGTACCAATAAATTAAAAGGATCTTATGTCAACACAAAATAATATATAATTGATATACAGAAGCCTGACACATTAATTGATTAAATAAAATTAGCAACTTGAAGATTATTGATCGGTACAAAATTAACCATTTAATTTTATTACCAGATAATATGTTGCCAAATATTTTCAAATTGCATCACATTAAATACACAATTGATCTATCTATTTAGAACATACATACAGTTTTATTTTCTGAATTAATTTGATAATTTTTTTGAGGAAATAATTAATTTGATAATTATTTTATAAATTATCAAAAAATGTATTATTGTCAATATACTTCCCTTTTTGTAGGGACAAGTATCCTCTCCATTACTGTAAAAGATTCCCTTCACTTTACGGTTTGAGATTAACTCTCAGCCGCTTTGAGATTAGGGCTAGCACAGGGGCAGTATTATTGGATTTTGATATTCATACCAAGTTAAAAAGAATGGTCTGGATCCAATAATTGTAAAAAAAAATCCCTATTACAATACTGGGGATGATGTAAATTATTTTTGTAGTGCAGCAACTGGATTTCTAAAGATATTCATTGAAGCATTAGTTTTCTCAATTGGTGATATTATTACTTTAATTTCAAACAATAACAACAACAGAGCCTTTGTTACTGATCATTTCAAAGCAAAAGAAAAATAAAAAGACTTTAAAAGGAACAATTATTATTGTCTGTTAATTACCACTGCGATTTATTTTTATTCTTTCTTTTAGTTTTGTTTTTAAGAAAAAAAGTACCCAACTATTAGATCGGGAAATTTTACGGTGTGCCCTCTTTTTTCAAAACATAGAACAAAATATTTGTTCTCAAAATTCTTAACAAAATGTCATTGTGGACTTCATTTTTCTCCTCTGTTCACCTCCCTCTCACTTCTCCCTATTTACTTTCCTTATTCTTTGTTTAAATAGAAAAATGCAACTATAATTTCATTCACGATTTAAATTATTTTTACCTTTTTGTGTATAACTGATTAAAATTAAAAATGTAAAATTTGATTTGCTTAAATAAAAAAAAACATAATATTAGCTTATATGTAGAATCTTTCCAACATAGAGATCATTTTAAAAATTATTAAAATACATTGTATAACTTATTTTATAAAATATTTTTAATTTACATTTTTTTTTAACATAGACATTCTATCTTGTTTATTCGTTTTAAAATTTCATATTTCTATTTTTTAACAATTATATGTTCCAGATAAGCCGATTCTGCATTTTTTTTCCATGGCTGGTCGAAGGAAACTTGGGATTAAGAATGGAGATAGGTGCGACTGAGGAGAAGAAGAAGGTTAAGCATTATAAATATCAATAGACATGGTGTATATATGGTGTATAGTTTTGTGTTGAGAATATGGGTTGATTCACACTTTCACAGTGAACCATGTCCGGCTGAAATTTCGTTTGAAAGTTACCGGGTGGACCTCACCAATTTTTATTCACTATTTCCAACAACAAACTTTTGAAATAAATTCTACAGTGTCCCATGAAATAAACCGTGGCCATTAGTGTTTTTTTTTCTAGTAGTGGAGCAATTCTCTTATTAATTAATCAAATGTTTTATTAATATTGATGCATATCCATATTCATAAAAAAAATCATATCTGTAAAAAAAACTAACACATATATAACAAATTAAATTTTGAAATAACTTATCAGAAAATTAACTATATAAAGTTTATGTAAATGAAAGAAACATTCCTTTATGTCTCATTATTAGTACGACTATTAATTACATCTAGTAGTTTTAATTGCAAAATAATATAATAATAATAATAATAATATGGAGGCCATTGCATCACTTTTTTAAATCGGCCGATTTTCAAAGTTTATATTTATTATATCAGTAGAATATTTTTTTGTAAGATGCGGTCTTACCATTATTTTTGGACTAATTACCTTTGTACAATAATTTTTCCTACATTTTTAATGCAAAGGATGACGAGCTGATACAACCTGTAGCTTGACATAGTTTCTGACAGTAGAATTTGTGTTCTGATTGTGAATTTGTAATGCTTGTATAATATTATATTATTTTATACTAAAGGATGATATAAGTGTAATTTTTTGTCTTAACATAATTTTTTGACAATTTAATGTTTTATCAATTTTTTTCTTATTTTTTAGTACAAAACAAGCTTCTACCAAAATAACCCGAGTTTCCGATCCTTTCCGATTTTGGCCAATTCATCTGATTTCAATTCCATGGTCAAGTATCCGATTCTGATTCCAATTCCGAGTTTCAGAACCATGGTTATGCTTAGATGAGGTATGAACTGTGAGGTTAAATGTGCAATGTGTGAAGAACTATTGAAACTACACACCACTTGTTCTTTGAAAGCGTATATATGCCCAGTCTGTATGGGTTCGGATGGGTGATCTCATACAAGATGCGGATACGGTACAACAGGCTTGGGAGATAACTTGGAGAAGTTACTGATACTGTAATAGAATAGGTGTGCACAGGCGCCAGTGGGCAACAATGATCATGCATGGCTGTTATCTAAGGCATTTGGAGGCAACGAAACGGGGCTATATTTCGAGGTAAAAAGGTGCAGCCATGTGTGCTTGCTAATATGGCAGCTGAAGATGCAAGATTATGGATCCAAGTGTGTGGGAAGCAAGGTCCAAGCTGTGCATGGCAGGTCTGAAATCAGGATGTCAACAGGGAATGTGCCAAGAGAAATTGGATTTTTTTTTTGAAATTCCGATGTAATTTTATAGTAAACCTCTGTCTCTGTGGTTGTAAACACATTTTATAGTAAACCTATTCGACCTAACCCAGATCGATCTGAGCTAAAACATAACCAAAATCCACATGGTTGCCACCACTAGCCACTAGCCACTACTCATATGTGTGTAACAACTAACAACAATTGAGCACAGAGCAGTACAGTATCAACATGGATTTTTTTTTTTTTTTTAAATGTGTGTCGATGTGCATGCGTGTGTTTTTTCTATTTCTTGACTTGTACAATTTTTCAATTTGCTCTTATTGAGCTTGTGCCATTGTCCTTGATCGTTTTGAAATAACAGTTAGAATCTTTCTGATGTTGACACTATACAAAGTGGAGCCACCAGCACCAATCCTGAAATTTGCCGGAAGCTCGACTAGGTGCACCGTGCACGCATGCAGTTCTATTCACTTAATTATGGAAACATGCATGAACATCAGAGGCGGAACCAAGGCCTGAGCCAGCCTGGGCCCAAAGCCCCTCTTGGCCCAAAAAATATATAGAGTCCTTTTAATAAAAAAAAAAACTAACACCTCCGTTTATGGATGATGGCACTCTGGCGAGTGGCGACTGGGCTCCGCGTCTCCGCGACGAGGTGGCTGGGCCCCCCTACCGATCATTCCTTGTTCCGCCCCTGATGAACATCAAGAACCACAACCAGCTTCTATATATATAGCCAGCGGGTTTTAATATGTAACAAACCATAGTTAAGAAATACCCAACTGGGAAAAGAATTAAAAAAATATATGAACAAATTTTTGTTTTCTTTTCCAACGGAAAAACTAGTTGGGTTTCTCCTGGAGTTCCCTTCAAGCACTTCGGAATGGCCCAAAGAAAAAAGCGTATGGGCTGTAGTGAAGTGTTTGGCGGAACTCTAGGAGTCGCTCAACAGTCAACACTAATACATATTACACGTACCACATAATGGGCTTTTATGGGCCTCATTTTGAGTGGCATTAAATTCTGCTAGCTGGAAACTTGGAAAGTTGGTTGGTTCCTAGGATCCGTATCCTCCCAGGTACCTGACTCAAGCAAATTGAAACGGACGGCCCAGATTAAACTTATCTGGGTCAAACTCAATCCGGTACCTATGGAGACTGTAGGAGGTCTGTTTTGAGATTCGTGCCATGTTAAAAGAACCATCCGATTGTAATTGTCTTCAGTCAGGTAACCTGAGTTGATGTGAATTCTGGTTCCTAGGGTTCCCTTTCAAGCACATGGGTAGGTCTGAAATATAGATGCATCATGAATTGTCTCTAGCTAGTGAAGTGTTTGGGATAACTCATGGTGCCATCCAACAATGGAACTGGTAGTGGTGCGATTATACAATCTATGGTGTATAAGTTTATTCAAAATTAATGATATTCCAGACAAACTCAATTTCATATTGCTAGTAATTGTATTCCAGACACATATTTTTCATTCGACTTAAAACATTTGCAAGTTCAAATAACAGCTAGAAATATACAAATTAAAACGCATCAGGTACGTATAATGTATTCATTGAACAACTAATTAAGAAACACCATATCTGTAATCAAATTATGCAAGGACATGGTCAAGTGACAGGGAACGTTAATTTACTGTCTCACATGATTTTTTGTAAACAATCATTTTAGGAACTTAATTCTGTGTATTGTATGATTTATGTATGGACAATTCATTTTAGAAATAAATTTCGCACAAGTCCATGTAATCTGTTAGAATGATGGCTAGTTTTGATGTTTGATTTTTTTGGTTAATTTTTGTTTAAGTTACTTGCAATGAGAAAACAGACCCGAATAGGATAAGTTGATACCAGTACTTGATACTACCCAAAACTATGCAATAAATCATTAATTAAGAAAAAATATAAACTAAACACAATCAAAGTATTTTTTGAAAGTTAGTGCATCTCAAAATATAGTACAAAATGACAAACTACCATTAAAAGTTTTTTTTTTTCCCCCTTTTTTTGAATGGCAGTAGCATTCAGAGTTTGTTTTAAAAAATTCATCGTATTCTGTTAAAATGTTAATTCACATGTACAATATCATCACTCATCACCATTAATTTACTTTCTGCAATCATACATTTACTTGATAAAAATATGGTTATTTGCAGACGATTGCTCTTCTTCATATTTTTGAAGATCACAATGTGATATACTAGATCAGATTTAGTCAAAATGGAGATGTCCAGTTTGACTGGTCAAATACTTTTTTCTGATACTTTTTTCTGATATTTTTACAAATTTTGACATTTTTAAATTTTTTTCTAATATTTTTTCAATATATAAACTTACGTATAATTTAAAAAATAATTAAACGTAACCATTAACACAACGAGACTTCCATCTAGAAAAATATTTTGGTCTACATTATGCTTTTACATTACTGTCTAATTAGAACTCGGAAGAAAAAATCAATCTTGATTGGACTTCTTTGCAATTGTATTAAATTCACTTGTTTGTCTCTCACAGATGTATGCTATTATTATAATATTCCTCTATTTTTTTTCTTTCTACAATCATGTATAAAGTAAGCAACAATTTTCTCAGACATTAATTAGGCTTGCACGCAACAAGGATCTCAATCTGTTAATCACCTGAGATACCCTTGGAAGGAATTTGTTTATCATTTTCTCTAACTGGGCCACTTCGCATGGGTCCACAATAACACTTGGAAGCCTGCCAGCTGTAGCCCAGAATTATAAATATTATTGTTTGTATATTCCCAAATTTTCAAAAATATCAGGTCTAAAAAAATGACAATAATATATATATATCTAAGGAGGGATTCACTTACACCAAATTTTTGTGACACTAGATTACACCCTACATTTTCAAAGTCTAAACAGTTGATCCAAACCGTTGAATATGATGGATATATTAAAATGTGCTTGCAGATCAAATTTTACATTTTTTTGAATATTTTTACTATTTATTAAGATGGATACAAAAATTCGATGGTCTGAAAACAACGATTTTGTAAAATACTTAATAAATAGTAAAAAAATTCAAAAAAAATGTAAAATATGATCTTCAAGCACATTTTAATATATCCATCATATTCAACGGTTTGGAACAACTGTTTAGACTTTGAAAACTTTGAAATATAGGGTGTAATCCGGTGTCACCAAAAAAGAGTGTAAGTGGATCCCTCCTCTATATATATATTCTTAAGCGTATACATTCAGCAGTTGAATTAAACACAAGATTCAATCTTTTTTTACTATATAACTCATATATATAATCACTCTTTAATATACTAATTAAATTTATTATTTTTCATACATTAAAATTCATGTAAAAACACTTAATACAATTTAATTAACCAATTTGTTGGGATGATCAAAAATATTTCATGCTTTGGGCATTATGAAGTCCAAGGTCGTTTTAATTCGTGCAAGCATCAGCAACTGCATGCATGCTTCCAAATTGGGCTAGCTAGATGAGTTAGGTAATACACGACAAATTGGCTTGGAATTGGAGACTCTATACTGGAATAGAGGTAGGACTGTACTTGAATAGAGGTAGGACTGTAATTAAACCTTTTTTTACATCAAAGTCTGTTAGCTTCAACTTGCCGACTAACCTTCAAAAAATAAATTATGTAATAAGTTGTGTTCATGTTTGGTTCTTCTGCTTCAATAAATTATGTAATAAGTTGTAGCCATAAATTGTATCAATAAATTATCATTTATATATGAGGTGTGACTTCTTCAATACTAGTGCTTTTATTAATTGGATATATAATTAACTATATATATATATATATATATATATATATATTCTAAGAAACATATTGTTTAATTAATTAGCCAAAATTAGTTTTCCTTTATGTGGAATAAGAATTTGTTGGTATGTCCTTTTAATTTCTAATTATTACATAAAAAATGCTCTCTTTATTGGTTATTTTGTATTTTATTTATATTGTTGCCTACGTACGTAGGATCCTATGTATAATTTAACGTAATCCTATGTATGTTGTGAATAATGACTTCACATTAATTATTTTATATTTGTCCCAAGTATCCGGGTAAGTGAGAGAAACATAAGATTTAATTTGCAACCAAAAAATAAAGGAAAAGTACTTAATTAGCAGCTAAAGTAGAGCTGATATATATGGAGGTAGAGTGGGAAAAATGGCACGGCGGAGCCGGTTCCATCACGGAACAGCACGGTATGCGTGTCAGTTACGTACTGTGATTCGCATGTGCCATGCCGTGACCATTCGCGTACGTATCATGATTATCTTTTAAAACTTTGGCACGGCATGGCACGTCACGTGAAAGATCTAATCATGGCACGACACGGTACTTGGTCACATGAGTCACGTGTAATTAGGACTATTAGATATTGATCAAATGATGAATTTTGAATAAACTAACATAAATTATGATCAAATTGTCGCAAGTCACACGAGTCGCGTTTGGTCACGGTGTGACTCACGTGCCGTGACCACCCCTTGACATTTTGGTCATGACACGGCACGTGAAAAATTAACTTGATCATGGCTAGTGTTTTGCAAATACCCCCACGGGTCAGACCCGTGCCCGCCCGCCCGGGACCCGTGCCCGCCCTGCCCGTGCCCGTGCACGGGTTTTGCACGGGTTCACGGGTTAAACGGGTACGGGTTGAGAAGGGAAGGGTACGGTTTTTTTAAAAATTTACCCGTGATACCCGTCCCGTTTCAAACCCGTACCCGCCCGTACCGACCCGTGTACCCGTATTACCCGTACCCGCAAACCCGTACCCATCTACCCGTAGACCCGTGCCCGCCTACCCGTGTACTTTTTTTTTTTGAAATTCAAATTTTTTCCCCCCAAAACAAACAAAAACAGAAAAAAAAAAAAAAAAAAAAAACAGAAAAAAAAAAAAACAGAAACAGAAACAGAGAAAAAAAAAAGAAAAAAAAAAACAGCAGCCAAAAAAAATAAAAAATACCTGCCCGGACCTAAACCCGCCTACCCGTGACCCGTGTTGCCCGGGGGGTTTGAGAGGGGCCGGGTAGGGTTTTTCAAAAAAATACCCGTGCTAACCCGTCCCGTATCGCCCGTGACCCGCGTTACCCGCGACCCGCGTTGCCCGTGACCCGCCCCGGGTTTTGCCCGTGCCCGCCCGCCCGTACCCGTTTGCAAAACACTAGTCATGGCACGGCATGTTTTTTCCACTCTATATGGAGGCAAGGTACTTTTTTCATGCTCTACCTATAAATTAGTCTGCAATTATAACTTAATGATTTATATATATAACATAAGCTCAAATTTTATATAACAAATTCATGATATGCCTAAGTTTAAATTAATCCCATTATAACTAATTGCTTCAGATCATTATACACTATTGAAGGAATTTCTTATGGGCAAGCAGTAGACCCATATTATTCTTTTTCTTACACCATTCTGGCACCGTTACATCATGTGGAGTACAAGCGCAAGCTACCCTGAAACAGGATGTATGCAAAGGCCAAGAATTCAATAACATTTTAACAGCAAGTCAACTCAATTTTATACAGTAATTACCCACCTAAACCTAAACTAAGATGCTTGTATATATACAATCATCACATGCAACAAACTTAAACCCATAGTAAAATACTTCATCTAGCTACGTACAAAGCTAGAGAAGAACCATGTATGGCAACATAGCCAAAAGATGGAGAGAGATCAATGGAGAGAACAATTGGGAAGGTCTCCTAGATCCCTTAGATCCAGATCTTCGCCTAAACATAATTAACTACGGTGAGTTATCTCAAGCTACATATGATGCTTTTAACACTGAAAAGAGATCTTCATACAGGGGTTCGTGCTTCTACAACCGGAGAGATCTCCTCGAAAAGGTTGAACTAAACCCTAATATATACAGAGTCACAAAGTTTCTGTATGCCACATCAAGTGTTCCTGTTCCAGAGGCATTTATACTCAAACCGAAATCTGAGGCGGCATGGAGCAAGGAGTCGAACTGGATGGGGTATGTGGCTGTGGCGACCGACAAAGGAAAAGAGGTTTTGGGTAGGAGAGATGTGTTGATTGCATGGAGAGGGACTACTCAAACACTCGAATGGATCGATGATTTCAATTTCACATTAGTGTCAGCTGCAGGAATTTTGGGGCCTGCACCAGATGGTGGTGATCCGATGGTTCATAGAGGCTGGTTGTCGATATACACGTCAGAAAATGAGCAGTCAAAATATGACAAAGTGAGTGCGAGAGAGCAGGTACGTACTATGTTCGACTTCCTCTTTTATTTTTCCTGATATATTTTGAAGGAAAAATTATATTGTAAGTTCTCATGATGAATAAGCTCATGTCAGTTGTTCTTATTATACCTATGCTCTGAATAACAAATGCAGATTTAAATAAACTATAAATTAATGCTAACATTAACCAAAATTTGTGGCTAGCTACTATAGTATCCACTACAAGTATCCAAGAAAGCAACAGAAGACATGTTGAGGCTCATACTATTCATCATGTATTGATGTAGCAACACACATTCATACAACACAAAAGCAAATACAACCTTGCAGTTTCTGAGGATTTTCCTAATATAGAAGTCTCTTTAGCTATGGGAGGACTTCTTATATATCAACCTAAGAAATATTTTTAATTTTTATGTGGATGTAGGTTTTAACAGAAATACAAAAACTAGTTTACGAGTACAAAGATGAAGAAATTAGCATAACTCTCACAGGTCATAGCCTCGGTGCTTGCCTTGCAACTCTAAGTGCCATCGACATAGCATCAAATCACCTCAATAAATTCAATCCCTCGTACTCCACAGCCATTCCGATCACAGCCATAGTATTTGCGAGCCCTAAGGTCGGCGATTCCACTTTCAAGAATCTCTTTTCTAGCAAGCAAAACCTCAAACTACTACAAGTGCGTAATGAACCCGACTTGATTCCAACTTACCCGTTTGTTGGATACACTGAAGTGGGTGTAGAATTACTCGTAGATACACACAAATCGCCGTACTTGAAAAGTCCGGGAAATATGACAACGTGGCATAATTTAGAGGGATACATGCATGCAGTTGCTGGTGTACAAGGGAAGAAGGGAGGGTTTCAGCTAGAAGTCGATCGAGATGTAGCACTTGTCAACAAATCAATGGATGCGTTGAAGGACGATTATCATGTACCGGTTTCTTGGAGAGTTCAACAAAACAAGGGTATGGTTAAGGAAGCAGATGGGCATTGGAAGTTAGTAGATCATGAAGATGATGATGATCAATGATCGATGATGATGATGGCTCATATTTGCATGTCAAATAATGTAGGCGGAGAAATCTATATATTTGCATGAAATGTTCAACAATTGTTCTTGCCTATCTTGTTGGTTAATTTGAGTATTGAAATAAAGAAAAAAAAATGTTGTTTTGAATTGGTCTTAACTAAAACAAGTGGGAAAAAAAGTGGTTCCATTAATCGTTGATCGATGATGGTTGATATATTTTTTATGGTTGATGATAAAATTTGAGAGAGATAGGATATGATGAACAGATTAATTTTTATTGCTTTTTTCTAATACTTACAAGTTCTCTATACATAGTTACTTATAGCCTATTCTATTCTATTAGCCGTTGGGTTGTTTCCTAAATGTAACATATTGATTGATCTCTTGTCTAATTACATTCTAAATACAAGCTAGATACCAATTATATATAGCTTTGACAGCTGTACTTTAGATGCTAGCTTAATTTGTTGCCTATTTAAAGCCTAGGATGAATCTTTCTGAGGCTATTCTATTTCTCAACAGTTGATAGTATGTAGATCATGAAGATGATGATGATCAATGATCGATGATGATGATGGCTCATATTTGCATGTCAAATAATGTAGGCGGAGAAATCTATATATTTGCATGAAATGTTCAACAATTGTTCTTGCCTATCTTGTTGGTTAATTTGAGTATTGAAATAAAGAAAAAAAAATGTTGTTTTGAATTGGTCTTAACTAAAACAAGTGGGAAAAAAAGTGGTTCCATTAATCGTTGATCGATGATGGTTGATATATTTTTTATGGTTGATGATAAAATTTGAGAGAGATAGGATATGATGAACAAATTAATTTTTATTGCTTTTTTCTGATACTTACAAGCTCTCTATACAGGGTTACTTGTAGCCTATTCTATTCTATTAGCCGTTGGGTTGTTTCCTAAATAACATATTGATTGATCTCTTGTCTAATTACATTCTAAATACAAGCTAGATACCAATTATATATAGCTTTGACAGCTGTACTTTGGATGGTAGCCTAATTTGTTGCCTATTTACAGTCTAGGATGAATCTTTCTGAGGCTATTCTATTTCTCAACAGTTGATAGTATGTAGATATGGAGAAATTTTTTTGCGTAAAATGCTCGGTTGTTGTTCTTGCCGACTATCATGTTCCTTTGAGTATTGAAATAACGGCAAAAGTGACTCATACAAGTGGACAAAACATAAATTAGTAGAGAGTAGGACCACGCACACTCATAATTTAAACTGTATGCGGCATGCCCCATAAATCTAAACTATTCACACAAATTTTGACACGAGTCTTTGTCTAAAGCTCTTTGAACAAAAATCCTAGAGTACGGATTGGTTGTTATTAATTATTTTATAATAATAGGAACCTATTTTTTCTCATCCAACCACGATGAACGACAAGTTCCTGTTATTCCAAAAAAAAAAAAAAAGCCAAATTTGATTTCATTTAATTAAGCTATAGAGTAAATTCATCTTAAAAGCGTATATTTTCAACTAAGAAATTAAAACATATAAATCAGAAGTAAGAACTAAGCGTCTAATGATCTAAAAACTTTGATCTTATGAAACATTTTATGCATGCATGTAATATTATGGGAGTGTATATATTTTCTTTTCTGTTTAATTTGAAATAAGCGGAATAATTAAAAAGACTTTTGTCTAGTGTTGAGCGGATTTATATATATATATAGTAGGGCTATTATACTTTGCGAAGTAAAGCGAAGTTTTACTTCACGCTCATATTTCCATTTTAAAAATTCAAAACGTCGATCCGAACCATTCAAGTTGATCTCCATATTGAAATGTACTTGGAGACCAAATTTTACATTTTTTGAATTTTTTTTACTATTTATTAAGCCACTTTGAAAATCGCTGATCCATTGTGAACAGTAGCAAAACAGTAAAAAATTCTGGACCAATAGATCAGCGATTTTCAAAGTGGCTTAATAAATAGTAAAAAAATTCCAAAAAATGTAAAATTTGGTCTCCAAGCACATTTCAATATGGAGATCAACTTGAACGGTTCGGATCGACGTTCTGGATTTTCAAAATGGGAATATGAGCGTGAACTACAACATTCGCTTTATTTCACGAAGTACAATAGCACAATTCTATATATATATATATATATGAGATAGACTATGGTCAGTTGTGAAGTAAAACGTCGTTTTACTTCACGCTCATATTCCATTTTGAAAATCTAAACAACTGATCCGAACCACTCAACATGTTCTCTATATTGAAATGTGCTTGGAGACCAAATTTTACATTTTTTGGAATTTTTTTACTATTTATTAAGCCACTTTGAAAATCGCAGATCTGAATGACCAGTAAAAAGCAGTAAAAAATTATGGACCATTCGATTAGAGATTTTCAAAATGGCTTAATATAAATAGTAAAAAAATTTCAAAAAATGTAAAATTTGGTCTCCAAGCACATTTCAATATGGAGAACATGTTGAGCGGTTCGGATCAGTTGTTTAGATTTTCAAAATAATAATATAAACATGAAGTAAAAATGACATCTTACTTCGCAACTCACCATAGCCGAGCTCTATATATATATATCGCCTAATTGGCAATATTAACGGGGTTGCTAGAGGGCTTTTACAACAATGAACAGCAGACTCATTCCTAAAAACTGACTCTAATCCTATTACTGGATTTGGAGGTGTCTGTCAGGGTGACGTTTGGAGGTGAAATCGGGCCTGCGGAATGACTTAATGGGCCGGGAACTAAATGACCATGGCCCTCTGTAATATTGGGCCCGCAGAGTCAGTATTAAAGAGTACAACGGGAGCCACGCGACAGAGAAAGGAAAGGAGAGACTGAACAGGGGGACCCACGATCAGACTCTTTTTAACCAAATTCATTGAACTAACGAATTTCATTGAACTAACCAAATTCATTGGAATTGTCATGGGAAATGTATTTGGAGATCAAATTTGGACATTTTTAAAATCACTGCTTCGAATGATTCATAATTTTTGGATTAAGTGATTTTCTACTAATTTTAAAGAAAAAGAAAAAAAATTATAAAAATTGTAAAATTTAGTCTTCTAGTACATTTGCATATGAAGATTATATTTTGCGGTTCGGATCGACTATTTGGACTTTAAAAATAGAGAAATGAATCCATGAAACAGGTCGACCGGTAATTACCGCAAACTCACTCTTAAATAATTTTTTTTTTAATTTTAGTAATGCCGAATTTTAACATAAGAGTACAACAAAAGAATATTAAGTTGATCTGGAATAATCAAATAAAATCTTAACAATTGTTCCATATATTAAATAAAATATATTTTAATTTTTGTAATGCCTAATTTTAACATAGAGTACAACAAAAAATATTATGTTGATCTCGAATAATCAAATAACATTTCAATGTCAGTCTATATATAGTAGGTCCAAGTCTCTCTCTCTCTCTCTCTCTCTCTATATATATATATATCTATATATATATATATATATATAGAGGTTGGCTACTCTACTTACATAAGCATATGAGGGCATATGCTTATAAGTCATTTTTGTGTTTTCGAAGTCCAAATAGTCGATCTGAAGCACTCAACATGTTCTCCATATTATAATGTGCTTGGAGACCAAATTTTACATTTTTTGAAATTTTTTTACTAATTTTTTAGAATTTTTTAAAACAGTGTTTCAAAATGCTATAAAAATTCAGAAAAATAATAAATAATCCTAAAAAAAAAAGTGATTTTGAAAAATTCTAAAAAAATAGTAAAAAATTTCCAAAAAATGTAAAATTTGGTCTCCAAGCACATTCTAATATGGAGAACATATTGAGCACTTCAAATTGACTATTTGGACTTTAAAAACGTAAAAATGACTTATAAGCATATGCCCTCATATGCTTATGTAAGTAGAGTAGCCACTCACTATATATATATATATATCTATATATATATATATATATAGAGTATGGCTATGATACTTCGCGAAGTAAAGCAAAGTTTTAATTCACACTCATATTTCTATTTTCAAAATCCAAAACGTCGATCCGAACCGTTCAAGTTGATCTCCATATTGAAATGTGCTTGGAAACCAAATTTTACATTTTTTGGAATATTTTTACTATTTATTAAGCCACTTTGAAAATCGCTGATCCATTGTGAACATTAGCAAAACAGTAAAAAATTCTGGACCAATGGATCAGCGATTTTCAAATTGGCTTAGTAAATAGTAAAAAATTCCAAAAAATGTAAAATTTGGTCTCCAAGCACATTTCAATATGGAGATCAACTTGAACAGTTCAGATCGACGTTTTGGATTTTCAAAATGAAAATATGAGCATGAAGTAAAACATTGGCTTTACTTCGCGAAGTACAATAGCACAATTCTATATATATATATACACACACACACACACTTTTATCATCTACCAGCTTAAATACTGGAAGAAAGCAACTTAATTAGATGTATGGTTTCCTTTTCTTCCGTTGTTTAATTGCCTTAAGCAAGAGATGTTATCTTCTCCAAAATTTGTTGACTAATAATATTATACCTTTGATTTGATTGAATGCTTGAAAATGCAGCAAAGTCAATAGAAGGTAGAACAAGGCTTGGCAGCAATTATTGAGACCAACTGGCCATTTTGAGCGATCTAGCTTATATATACCAAATAATTACTTCATAAATTGAAACTTCTGATTAGTCATGATTAATTCAGAGGGTTATCTTTTCAGCCCATGTATGAGCATTCTAATTAATCAATTAAGAATTCTGATCTAACTCTATTAATATTTAGCATTTTATTGGAATTCAATAAATCGATCAACATCATAACCAATTAAGAATTCTGATCAATGAATCATGTTAATAAGAGAGAATGGAAAAAATAAAGGCAAAGTATTTCTTTTTTATTTTCATGGTTTCCCCAATCAGAAATTAAGCAATGAAACACGGAGGACATGATACTGGAAATTAAATAAAAAGGAGCCAATATGTGTATCAGAATTGGAGAGTCTAAGAGAAATTAAATACATAGGTTCAAATTAATTACTTTAGCGCCTCTTCATTTGTGTTTTTTTTTTTCAGAATAATTAATTCGGTAGTAGAAGGCAGGTTACAAAAATAGAAATTTTTAAATAATTAACCAACAGATTTCTAATATGACAAATAAATCCATACGTAAAATTCAATTTTTTTTTAAAATAGAAATAATTAAAATGTAATATATAGTTGTCAGTAAAGATGGCAGTGCTGAAAATTAAAAATCATTTAAATGATTCGAAAATCAAAGCAATCACCAAATTTGAAGGACTATGCCGAAAATGTAACATATTTAATAAGGATTAATTATTGGTTCCCAAATATGAGCTTACTACTTACAAGTAATGGATAGAAAAAATGAGATAACTAGAGTATCAATTAAAAAATGAATTCTTTGAAGGTAATGATGTGTAGTTTAAGTCATGTAGAATTTGACAATACAAATAAACAAACAAAAAGATTAATTAAAGACCAACTTGATATTGAGAGGGAATAAAGTATTAGCTTGTCAAGTTTGAAAAGCAAAGCAAGGACTTATAAAATAGATATAATTGTCATGGTCGCATTCAACCTATAGTATTATATTTACATGGAAATCTAATATAATGATAACTTACCTTGCTAGCCATCATTATTCTGTCAAAGAATCGTAAAAGCATAATCTGAAATCAATAGATATAGAACTGAATTTGTTTAATCAATTAATCCAACGTCACTATGTATTGAAAGAAAGAAGGAAAGAGCAAACCCTGTGGATAGCAGCACAAAACTTGCATATCATGTCTGGAAACCTTTTTGGGAATATAGCTAAAAGGTGGAAGGAGATCCATGGCTATAGCAATTGGAAAAATATGTTGGACCCACTGGACAAAGATCTTCGCCGAAGTATAATAAGCTATGGAGAGATGGCGCAAGCGGCCTATGACGGTTTCAATCGGGAGAAGCGATCGCCTAATCTCGGTGCACCTAGGTACAATATATTTTACATTGATTTACAATTTTTGTTTTGCATTTGCTTCATAGCTGGACTCCTTGTTTCTCATAATTAATTAACACAGCAAACTTATGATTATGTCCCAAATTAAGTTGATTTTTCATTAATATTAAAAGGTACAGACGATCGGGGCTGTTAGAAAAGGTACAGGTATCTGTGCCTAGTGCATATGAGGTGACGAAGTATTTGTACGCTACATCAAGCATAAACGTACCCGACGCATTCATTGTGAATAACAGATCAGGTAATAGCTGGAGCAAGGTGTCAAATTGGATCGGGTATGTAGCGGTGGCAACTGACGAGGGCAGGGCATTGCTCGGGCGGAGAGATATTGTGGTTGCTTGGAGGGGTACCCTAGAAGTCTCGGATTGGGTGAATGACATGGATACCACGTTGGTATCTGCTTCTACGTTGCTTGGTCGAGCAATCGATCATAATGAACCACTGGTGCATAGGGGGTTCTTATCCATCTATACATCAGATAATCCCAATTCCCGCTTCAATAAGCAAAGTGCTAGAGAACAGGTAATTTATTATTTTTAGTTTATTATTTATTTGTTTAGTTGTTTCTTACTTCTTTTCATACGCAAGCAATCCGTTCAAGTAATTAGTTGATTTGCAGGTGAACAATATATATATATAGGTCATTTTCAGTAGACATTAGTTAGCTATTGCATTTCTTTCTTTAAAGTTTAAACTACTTTCTATATATTAGGTTTTGACAGAGATTGGGAGGCTAACTGATAAGTACAGTGGTGAGGAAACAAGCATAACTATAACTGGCCACAGCTTAGGTGCAGCTCTCGCCACGCTAAATTCCATAGATATCATCTCAAACCACCTTAATCGATTCAACCACTCTCCTTCCGACACCTGTCCGGTCACAGGCATCGTCTTCGCTAGCCCTCGGGTTGGGAATTCAGATTTCAAGAATATTTATTCCCAAATGCCGAACCTAAGATTACTACGAATTCGTAACGCCTTGGATATAGTTCCTAAATGTCCACCTCCTATTTCATACTGTGATGTAGGGGTTGAACTTACAATTGATGTGAGTAAATCGCCATATGTGAAGAGTCCGGGAAATGCAATTGTATGGCACAATTTAGAGAACTATTTGCATGGTGTTGCTGGTGTGCAGAAAGAAGGATTTAAACTGGAGGTTGAGAGGGATATAGCTCTTGTTAATAAGAGATGTGATTCTTTGAAGGATAAGTATCCAGTTCCTGTAGCTTGGTGGATAAATCAGAATAGAGATATGGTGAAGGGAGCTGATGGTCATTGGAGCTTAAATGATTATCAACATGAAATATAATGATATGGAACATATATATATATATATAATGTATATATAAGTTCAGTTCAGTTGGCAATTTTGAGTTTTCCCTAAAAAGATTTTTTTTTTCCCAAATAATTTTAAACACTCAAGAATGTTATTTTTTTTATTCTGCTTTTTTTTTTTTGTGAAAACTCCAACATATGTTCTATTTTTTTTGGATATATATATAGAAATCGTTCTGTTCTATTCAACTGAAACTTGTTTTTGTTAAACGTTCGATCAATTTTACTTTGCAGTTGGTAATTTGGCTCATGGTCCATACATACATATATCAACTTCTATAATTTACACAACATTTATTGCATTTCCCTTTGTGTAATAATATATATTCCGTTTGCAAAAAAAAACATAATAAATTAATTATAGATTTAAAAAGATAATGTTCTCGGTGTAAAAAATTATAGATTTAAAATCTAGCAAGAACTAAATTTTATGAAAAGAAGAAAAGATAATTTCTAAGAATTTGTTGATAAATTCACTACAACTAGAATATATACCTTTTATTTCGAGGCTTAATTATTAGCCCTTTAGTTTAAAAGATATTGTTGAAATTATCAAATTGATGTACCAAAAAATAGATATACTGTAGAATTATTGTTTTAAGAAAAATATTAAATGGATTTATTTCCTTAACTTGACAGGGATGACTAAGGTTTTATTGGGCCAGGACAGGCCCATTAAGAGGTCAAGTTGAGTCCAGGTTTAGAGTGAAGCTCATCCGAATTTAGTGTTGTCATCATTGTCATTAGCACCATTCTAATTGAAGTATGTAAAATTATTTTGCTTGCATGTTACATAATTATTGATTAATTAATATTTACATTGTGCAAATAATCATTGTCCATTGTACGATTAAAATAGACATTATTTTTTTATTGTATATTAGTATTAAATTTTATTTTAAAAAATATATGATTTAGAACAAGATAAACAATATGGCACAAAATAGCAAAGGATTATGACAAAATATTTATGAAGTCATGCATGTAAATTGAAATTTTTTTATTCATCCATCAAAACTATTAAAAATTTCAGCATTATCAAATAACTGTTTTATTTTTATAATAATGATCAACTAATTTGAAAAAGAGTAGGGTTAAAATGCACCATTGGTATTATGCTCCAATCATTCTCCACGTCTTTTCTCCGTTTTCAAAGTTCGAACAATCGATCAGAACCGCTCAATATGATCTTTGTATTAAAATGTGCTTGGAGACCAAATTTTATATTTTTTGGAATTTTTTTACTAATTTTTTAGATAGGTACAAAATCATTGTTTTCAGAATATTCTGGACCATCCAAAACAGTGATTTTGTACCTATCTAAAAAAATAGTAAACAAATTTCAAAAAATATAAAATTTTGTCTCCAAGCACATTTAATATGAAGATCATATTGAACGGTTCGGATCGATTTTTCGAACTTTAAAAACAGAGAAAAAGACGTGAAACATGATTGGAGCACAAAACCTATGGTGCATTTTAACCCCACTCTTTGAAAAATTATCGAACAATTTAGATATTTGATCAAAATAATTAAGCTTGCTTTGGAAATAACAACATCAAAATCTCTTCGTTTTTTAAAATAAAAATTTCACTAGAAATATTTTCGACTAGAAATTATCAAATAACTATGCTCTATTAACGAGGAGGCATGGCAGTATGGCACAGAGCATTGAATCCATGGTCAACAACACTTCCCAAGAAGACAAGGGCTTAATTAGGCCTCCTCGTTAATAGTCAAAATTTAATAAATATCGCCGTTTCAACTTCCAAACAATATTAAATTTTTACATACATATTATATTATATATATATTGGGATTGTCCGATGAGATCCGCACCAACGCCATTTTGTTCTCCTTCCAGTTCACTTCTGAGGTGCCTCTCCGTCTTCTCCCTCTTGTTGCTTCTACTTCTACTTCTACTTCAGGCAATTAACTCCTCTCTCTCTCTCTCTCTCTCTCTCTCTCTCTCTCTCTTTGTTTTATCTATCTATTTCCTTGATTATTCAAATCAATGTGGCTTTTACAGAGGAAGATTCTTGCGGTATCCATTTTTTTTTGTTTTAATTTTCTTTGTTTCATGTGTGCAATGAACTGAGCATGTTGTGATATGAGAAATTATAAGACACAAAATTTGCTAGAGTTTTATAATTATTTACATTTATCCCTAAGAGGAATTTAAAATATGCCCTTGTTATATATGCATGCACATCCTGCTTACATTATATTGGAATTATGGTTGAGTTTCTGTGTCACTTGGGTTTCTTGGATTTCATAGATAGAGATTTTCTCTTATTTAATAGATCCAGAGAACACATTTCGTTTGAGAGTTAAATTAATTACTTAGTCTAACCAGAAATGGGTGGAATTTTAAGGTAATAATTGCAAATAGTACACTAATGTTAAAGGTTAATTCTCCTAAAAGTTCCACCCATTCTGGTTACGATGTGACCTCTCTATTAGTATGGTTTGAATTTTTCTACCAATCATAATTATTTTGGTGATCCAATAAAGTGATAAACTATTTGTTGCTTTACTGAAATAGATAACAAATCATTCCACACCTGACCTGGAATTCTATTTTGAGGGATAATAACATTTTCAGTGATAACCTAAACCAAATGACCTCTTCCTTGCTTTATTTGTTGTTGTTATTTGTGCTATTTTTTAATAATTGCTAAAGAATTTATCAATGCTTTGTCCAGGTCTAAAAGACAATACACGATGGATATTATTCAGCCCCGAAAGCGTAGTGTTGATCTCAATTTAGAACGAGATTATATCAGCAACATGCCCCCAAATGTCAAAGAGGAAGTTCTTGTGAAACTTCCAATTAAAGAGGCGGTTAGGACAAGCATTCTATCAACCAAATGGAAATATGCATGGATGTCAATTCCAAATTTGGTGTTCACAGAAGGCTGTGCACAGCCAGAGCTAATTAGGCTGGTTGACCAAGTATTATTAGTGCATCACGGTCCAATTCTACAATTTAAACTCATCAGTAGACATGCGTGTAATGAGGCAATTGGTCGATGGATGCTTATCTTGTCCAGAATTGGAATCAAGAATCTTCATATAAAACTGGGGACATCTTTTAATAACAGATGCAAGATTCCTTCGAGCTTCTTCTCTTGTCTTACATTGGAACATGTGCATATAGTTCGGTGCAACATATATGTTCCTCCATCTTTCCCAATCTTCAAGTTTCTTCGCACCCTAAGGCTGTTCGAGTTTGATTCAACTGGGATATTTGTAGAAGAACTCATTTCAAGTTGTCCTTCACTTGAGATCTTGGAGCTATCTAACGTATCTATCATTGATGATCCTTTCGTCATCCGTGCACCGAACCTCAGATGGTTGAGTATCACAGGCTATTTTATGTATCTCTGTTTGGAAACCCCTAAGTTGCTTTTTGCAAAGATTTATCGCATTGTTGGTGAATTTGATGAATGGCAGTCTGTCAAGCGAGTACTTGGTAACCTTTCTGCGATTGAAGAACTTCAACTAAGCTCCAATTTTCTTGCGGTAAGAGATCCATACTTGAGAAAAATTCCCATCAATTACCTTAAAGGTGATTAATGCTCACCTTGTTAAGGTTCTCTATAGCTTGTATTATACCTACATGTTAATGATAATCTATTATTTGACTTGTTTTAGTTTTTCGACGAGGACAGGGAGTATAAACCAGAAGTACCTTTCTATCAATTGACAGAGTTTCATATCGACTTTGATTTTATAGACATGTCGAAAGAGGTTGCAATTGCTTTTTTTTTGTTTGAAAGTTCCCCCAACTTGAAGGTGCTATCTTTAAAGGTGCCTCCTAGAAAGTGATCCCTAATTTGCTATCTGCCCCTATCTTGTTTTCTACAATTAATTTTATCTTACTTGATCACATTTTCACGTTGTATTTATCTTTTTCCAGCTTCCAGATAAGGATGTGGATTATCATTCATCATTTTCTGAATCAGTTTGTTTTTTGGAAGGAATAGCATATATATATATAACATGTTTAGCTGCCTTCAAATTGTGAAGATAACTTATTCTGTTGAATATCCTAAGCCAATTCTAAAGTTTGCAAAACTTCTTCTGCATAAATCACCTGTGTTAGAGAAGCTAGTTTTGAGAGAAATGAAAGGTAGAAGAGAAACGAGGTCATTCTTGAAGAAGCTGGCGAGTTTTCAAAGGTTATCAAAGATTGCCAAAATTGTCTTTGTTGAGTGATTTCCTATGATATAATAGAAAAGCTGAAATTGGTCTTTTGTTTAGTGGAGGAAATAGATCAACCATATCTCAAACAATCTGACTTTATTTTGTACAACTTAATTTTATTAGTGCTCGAGTGGTATTGACATTTGTTTTGTTGGAGAAGTTATGTTATTACTAGTTGATTTCTATGCCTGTACGTAAAAGAAAATTCTGTGTTATTAATTTAAGGAGCTAAACTTAAACATATATGGTCAACTCAAATTTAGTCACGTAACCTGATTCTCTCCCTTCAATTTATGCAATGAAAGAAATTACCATTCATTCAGATTTCAGAGCGCTTGAATTGTCATTTCTCTTCTAAAAAAGAATTGTAGAGCTTATATGTATATTGCCACACATTCCTATCGTTCCATTATTCATTGAGACCGCTTGAATTGTCTGAACAAAATAGCCCAGATTGAGACGGGCTGACCGGGGTTGAACAAAATAGCCAAGATTGGGCTGACCGCAGCCTGACATGTGTGTTATCAGGCAATTGTAAAACTGGAATCTGAAAATTGAAAAAGAAGAATATTCTTTGATAATATATATTTGATCACGCCACGTTCAACTAAATAAATTAGTACGGTCTAAATTAACTTGTGAGAAATTTATGTATCTTGAAGAATTGAAAATAAAGATTGAATAATCCCTCACCTTCTTGGAATCCTGCGCGTACAGAAGGATATTAATTGCTGCTGTCTCCATCGCTACTCCGTAGATGCCTAGGCGTGATCATGTTCCCTTATGATGGTTTTGGTTTGCCTACTTTGCCTTCACGTGATGTTTTCAGAACCTCACCTTCCCACTTTGGTTAAAGGTGCCACAAGATTTTTACTGTTTTACACCCGCTCCCGCTCCCTTGTGGTAGTTGTGGGTCTTACACAAATTTATTTATCAACCTCCTTTGTAGTTTGTAGTTTGTAGTTGTACTACCTAAACTGAAGGGACCAGTTTGTAATTATGTTTCAAATACAAGGGCACATTTGTATACTATTCCTTGTTTAACTTTTCATTTCTCACTCCAAAACCCTCAAGAGAAAGCAGGGAGACGGAGTGCTAAGTTCACTTCCTCTTCTCTCTCGTCCGCTTTCCTCCCAAAGTTGTCTGGTCCGGTCAGGTCAGGTCAGATCCGTCAACTGCTTCCTGGCCTCGAAGAGAATTTGAAGGTATTTTTAAACTAAATCTTTCTGTGAAACTTTGAATTGTTTATGTTTAGGTAGTAGAATAAGAAGCGGGGATTCTGATGGGAATGTCTGGATCTAAACTCCAAATTTTAGTTATTTCAGAGGATGCCGAGATATTCCTAACTTATTTTGTTAACCGGAAAAAAAAAAAAAAAAAACTTAACTTGTACAGGACAGTACATCTACCTAGTTTAATGGTGGCTGTGACTTTTCTCTTTGAAAACCAGGAAATAAAATATCATAACAGGACAAAATAAACATTTTGAATATATAAAAGAATGCTCCATAATATTTGAATTTATTCATATGTTATTGGAAAAAAAAATGTTTCTTCCCTCTGGCCTTCTCATGTATATTTGCCATTTACTGACAAAAGAAGTTTTGTACTTAGATAATTGATAATTAAAAATAGTGACTGTTATACTTGTAACACTTGAGAGATGTAGCTTCTTTTATGATAATTAAGATATGATCTTCTGAATTCTTGAAATTTGAGAAGCGATTAACTCTCTGAAACTCATTAAAGTTCGTTGTTTTCATGTATTGTAAAACAGGCTCATTAACAAGAGGTTGTTTGAATAAATGCTTTTGTGAAGGTGAAAGATGATGAATATCAATTGGTGTGGTAGTGAGAATAATGGCATTGATAGGATCAGTGGCTTACCTGATGATGTTCGCACGCATATCCTATCTTTTCTTAGTACAAGAGAGGCCGTGCAGACATGCATCTTGTCTAAAAGATGGATAAACACATGGGCTTCTGTGCAGCATCTGAAATTTCACATCGTTAAAGAGTTTGGGTTTCCAAAGAATCATGATGAAGACATGGTTGTAGCATCTGCGACCAAATTCGAACTACTTGTGAAAAGTGTGTTGGAGAAACGAGAGATATCATGTGTTAACAAATTTCAACTTTCTATGAATTTTAGAGTTTCTTGGCCTCGCACTCAAGCTATAGCCGATTGTATTGGTGATGTGGTCAAATTGGAGCCTCGAGAATGCTTAGTCGAACTGGGTTCGTGTCAAATTTTGAATTTGACCCATTTGACCGTTGGGGCGTCTGATTTTTCGTGAGTTTGCACTTTGTTGGGCGTCTCCATTTGGACTGGACGTTCTTGGTGGGTTAAAATTTTGACCGGCGCCTCTCCATTTGTGCTTAGGAAAGAACTACTGGAGGCTCCAGTCCTCGTTCCTGATCGCGTGTCATTGGCCCGGTTTCTTGCATAAGTTCCAGCCAGATTGCCGGTAGCCCAGCGGTTGCGCTGCCTTCTCTGTGGGCCAAAGTTAGTGCCTTGATGACCCCCGTCGTCATCAAAGTGCGGATGTAGTGGTGGAGAGGAGTTATGTAGCCATCCTTCTATGTCAATGAAGACCACGGTTGCATACGGGTTTTTGTGTAGCTGCACCGAAGGCGGGTTGTTTGCCGGATCAAAACATGACACTAAAACACGTAGGGTGACAAAGTTTCCGTTTACCACCACCGGTGCCATACAGTCTACGTATCCGAAGCCCGATACACTAGTGGAAAAACGCACATCAGGATCGGCCTATCAGGATCGGACTTTCAAAAATTCGATACTGATCTATATCAGAATCGGACTTTATAAACAACTGATCTTGAAAGGAACAATCAGAATCGGTTAAAAATAAACAACTGATCTTAAAAGTGCTGGCCAAATCAGAATCGGTTCTTTTCAAAAAACCAATTCTGATTATTTCCTTATTAGCATCGGTTATTACAAATAACCGATTCTATTAGTGTTAAGGATCGGCCTTTATGATAACCGATTCTGATATTTCTATTTTAGAGTCGGACCTTTAATATAACCGACGCTGTCATTTAGGGTATTTTTTCTTCAGACCTAAAAATGAACTCGGTGCTCATTTTCAAAACGCCTATCTTCTTCTTCTTCAGAGCTTAAATCCAACTCTCTCTCTCTGCGTCTCTCCGTGGCTCACTCTCAGGATCCGCGAGGCGCCACCTTGGACGGCCGTGAGGCGAGGTGAGGCGGCCGTGGGGCGGCCGTGAGGCAACTCCGACTCCGACTCCGACTGGGCTTTCTCGGGTGAGGCGAGGCGAGGCGAGGCAGCCACCTTGGACGGCCGTGAGGTGAGGCGAGGCAGCCACCTTGGTACCGGTAGTTCTCGGGTGAGTGTTTTACTTCCCTGAAGGTCAATTGAAATTTTAGATGTAATTTTAGATATACCAATGCTGAAGCGACCGGAAAAGCAGCAAGTATATTCCTCAGGGGGGCTACATGCAATTTTTAAAAATTGAGGGATTAAAGGGTAAAAGAATTGGTATTCTTAGAAAAGATTTCTTTGATTTTCCAAAGAATTCTCTGCAGGGAAAAGTATTTGAACAGCACTTCAGTATTATGAGGTATGGCATGAAAAATTAGTATCAAAATGTGTACCTAACATGAGAATTAAAATTTCAATTTTCAAATTGGTTAATTCTAGCATACATCCAAGTTTCAATCAGTGTTTTTCTTTTCCATTTATATTTTTAGCTATGCAATTAGGACTTAAATTAGGATTGGCAAAGCAAGCCTCAATCAAACTTTGACAGCGTCCATTTACTCTTAATCCATAATTAGGCGCAAAAAAAGCAAAACGCCAAAAACAAAGAAACAAAGCAGAGAAAAATATTGGTGGCTAAATTAGATTCAATTCTGGACCTCCTGGTACTTCAAAAATTCAATTGTGATTTGTCTATTTTACACATCATTTCGTTAGATTGATCTCATATTGTTTTCTTAATTTAAATGTAAATTTCAGGAAAAAAGGTGCAATTCTAATTGACAATCTTGAAATAACGAACGTTAATTAGTGCAATCTACCAACAAAGTGGCGAAACGCTTGCACTTGCTGCTGAGTTTAAAGTAGCACTAAATGAGTATTTGTCTAAATTGGTCTCTTCTCCTGTCAGATCACTTTCTGATGTCATATCTTTCAATGAAAAGCACAAAAAAGAAGTATTAATAATAGTAGCAAAAAAATAAAGCAAAAATTAGCAACCAGTCATAAGGAAGTTCAGTTGCACTAGAGTATAAATTAATTGGGTTTTGTGATGATATATATTTCTTGATTCATTGGTAACCATGGAGATTGGGGGTCTGATACAAGACCAGTATTTTCTGTGTCAGTATATAATTTTTTTATTCATACAAATACTTCAACCAACATGCATGCCTTGTTTTAACATATTATTATTGTGAATTTCAGAAAAAGATCAAAGAATATGGCCATCAACCCTTCGTCATGTCAGAAAGCACGAATGGGATTGGCGCAAAAGAGAGAGATGCAATTTACACAAGGTATGCATTGCTTATATATTAGCCTTGTATTAGTTAGTGCGGTACTTATATCTGCTGTTAGAAAATATGCAGTTTTTGTATTTTTAAGGGCCAACTTTGAAAATGGCTAGAAAATAGTAGAAAAATCCGAATAATGCAAAGTTTGGCTCTAAATCATTTGTTTTTCTGTCCTTTATTTAGCTGTGTAACTAAACTTTTGATTTGAGCTTTGGATCAGTCTGCACTGACTGATATGTTACAAAGGGTCATGATTGTTGTTGCTTGTGCTTGACACTATAAATCTGATTTTATAATTGCAGAAGGAGGGTGAGAGCAGTTTCTATAAATATGAAATATTTGATATAATTGTAAATTAGTGTACAAATGCTAGTTAGATGATTCTATGTAATTGTGATATTTTGATAATTCATTGTTATTATTTTGTTAAGTGACATGGCTGATATAGTTTGATTAATTGTTGGAATTGTGATTGTTGAATATTATTTTGATAATTCTTTTGTTTGTGATTGTGGCATATTAATTATTGACCAGCCAAAAAAAAAATATATATTAGGATCGGTTATCTACAGTAACCGATCCTAATTTTCTCAATTAGGATCAGTTATTTACAAATAACCGATGCTACAAGTTTGAATTAGCATCGGTTATTTACAAATAACCGATCCTAATTGAGACATTAGCATCGGTTACTGTAGATAACCGATGCTAATTCAAACTTTTAGCATCGGCTATTTAACCGACCCAGATTACTTTCCACATTTGCATCGCCTGGGTCAGCATCGCCTCTAGGTCCGATCCTAATGTGTGTAAATAACCGATTCTGATGTGTGTTTTTCCACTAGTGATATGAGGTGATTCATGTCGGGTAGGTTCCAGTACTGTAGTGGAACATTTCTTAGCTGCAACCTAACCTTGTGGGTCGTTGGATCTCGCTCCATATTCATGTTAGGTGTCCACTCCCTCAGTTGGATCTCAACACCTCGTGCCACCATGAAGACCCCCACATGCACCGCAAGGTTTCTGAGCACGTTCGAGGGAAATTTGACCAGGAGATCTCCCACCTCCGGAGCCACCGGGGAGACCTTAAAGTCCCCAGGTTGACATCCAAACGTGGTAGCAATGGTACTGGCAATACGTTGGGACAGTTGGTTCACTAGTCGGGCTCTCGGTCCTAGCAGCACCACGGCCGACAGGTGGAGTAGGGTGTTGGGGGAGCGAATGTCGTCGTTCGGAGGGAAGAAAACCATGAGCAGTGGTGCTCTGGTCTGAATGAGGTCTGGGCTAAGCATTGGAATGTGATCCCAATTGTCGAAGTCCAGTGGTGCTTCAGTTTTGAGTGGTTCTGTTCGGACATGTTTCTCTTGTGAAGTTTGGTGTTGTTGGACTGGCTGCCTTGGAGCCGTATATATAGGCTCTTTTCCTTTCTTCCCAGTGGTGCACCTCCTTGATACATGACCGATGCCATGACACTTAAGGCACTTTACACCATTTCTGCACTGGTGTTGTTTGTGTCCACGGTCGAGGCACTTAAAACACCTCCCTTGGGTCTTGAGCAGCTCCAGGCGCTTATTTGGCTTGTGCTGAAATTTTATTTCCTGCTTGGTTTTGCGCACTTTGCGCCTTACGACTTGTGTCCAGCCTTCATTGATCTGTTCTGCTCCTCTGCTTTGCGTAGGTTGTGTAGTCTGGTGAAGGGTGTTAATTGTGGGTGGTTGGCGGTTGGGGGGATGCAATGAATGCTGGGTAGGATTGGTTATGGGTGGTGGGTTTTTGCTGAGCATGGTGTGTAGTTGGTCTGGTGCTGAGTAATACTTCTGCAAAGGATTTCCTGCCTTCATGTTGGTCGTTGGTGGTTCTCTGGGCTAGGGTTTTCTGAATCGTCTTCTGGATCGCCAGTCGCGCGCGTTTGGAGAGACACCATCCGGAAGAGGAACTTGAAGTATCTGTGATTTTCCTAGTACCACTTTTGTTATGAAACATAAATGGGTAATTCTATCGAACCAACGACTGTTTTAAATCTGTTCGTCTTAAAAACAACAATTCATTAATTATTCGACATGTGACAAGATTGCAAAGGATAACCACAATATATAGCGCCAAAAAAAGGACAATGTTTTTCTTTATTTAAAAAGATGTGTGAGCTATAAATTGAAGAAAATGTTTTAATATTGAAAGCACGTGCGATATATGGAACCAAACCATAACGTTCATATTTTCAGTTCTTCACCTTAGTTTACTCATAGACCAATTTCCAAATCTCCCCGATAAAAATTTCATGTTTGCATTGAATGGCTTATATTTTTATTTTTTTGAAACTGAACTTATTACATTTGACTTAAGTTCTTTATTTTTTTAAATAATATTAGTTAGTTTAAACGGTGAATGCATTCTATTAGTGCTAAAATTTAAAAAATATACTTAAAATTAAAATTAATTATAAAATTATACATCATTCAAAAATTTTGCTCCACTTCACTAATTATCCTGACTTGGCTCTTGATAGCTGGTCTTGATTTCTAAATGAACAAAGAAGATAATAGTAATACTACAAGGTCTGTATATTCCATTCCACTCAGGAAAAAAAAAACTATTCTTTTAAGTTAATGGCTTTGTACTATAAAAACCAATATAAAGAGTAAGAAAGTGATCACTATTCACGGAAGAGAATGAAGAAATGGGCTACAATTACATAATGTATGTCTAAGCAACAGTTATGATTTATCAATATCTGTACCCCTTAACAGAATAATACCGGATAAGATGCCACCCATAGTGACTGGTACACCAACGGAGGTGTTGACAGACAACAACTTCACGAAGACACAAAGAGGCACAATGTTGATAACACAATTCTGTATTTGGAGGGAACGTTGTAATAGAACATTCACCGAGGAAAGCAAAGAGCTTAAAGACATTAGAGGTGAAGTCATGCTTCAACTGCATTTCATGACAAAGAGAGCAACAACGAATGGGGAGTGATCACCCAAGCAGCAAACTCTACGGCCTACTGTTTTTCTTCTTTTCCATTTTTCCACTTCTTCTTTTCTTGGTTTTATTTCCTATTACTCATTTCATCTTTGTTTTGTAATTCTCTTACTCAATCTGTTTTGAGTAAAATTGATTTTATGGGCTCTATGTAGTTACATCACCAATGTAACATAACTTCTTATTTCAATTAAATAAGAGCTAGACCCTTGTTTTTCGTCAAAACAAAAAAAAAAAAACAGAACATTCCACAGCATTTTTTTCCGGTGGAACCCAACCTGGCATGCTGCATATATATATGCCACAAGTAAACGAGCATAAATAAATATGCCATCTCATTCATACCACAATAAAAAGTTGATAGGATCTCATCTCTACCTGCTTTCTTCCGGTGACCCTACCAAAATTCTTTTCTCCCAAAAAGCTAATTTTACATTTGATTCCTTCTTCATTTCCTCCGAATCACCAAGGCACTGGAGAAACCAATCACCTCTGCTTTTACTCCCGAGTCGTCCCTTTCAAAATCAAAGTGGAATCCACTCACCCAACATTGTGCGCATCAATCAGCTGCCAATTGAGGCATTTATATTCCTCTTTACAACCTTTTGTTATGCCTTTCTCATAATACACAAACATTTTATTGTGCTTAGACATACATTAAGGTTCCTTTTGTACTTAACCATTAAGATGGAATTATATGAATTGGAGATGAATAATTCTGTAATTACTCAAACACATTTGATGGAAATATCTTGAAAAAAAGGATGACTGAAATAAAAGAGATGTCATCCTTGTAGTTTAATTTTGAACTTGTACTGGAGCAAAAAAGGTTGGTGCAAAACTGGTGCAGTTTAATTTTGAACTTGTACTGGAGCAAAAAAAGGTTGGTGCAAAACTGGTGTTATAATTTTGGAAAAGTTGGTGTTATTTTTGAAATCCTTGATGGAAGTAGTTTCACTGAGTTTAATTTTTTATACCATTTTAAAGAATGAAAATATGCTAAATTAGATAGGGCTATGTGGCTTCCATGAGAGAAAAATAAGAGAAATATCATCTCAAACTAATCTCACGGTATAATTAAATACTCATTTCAGTATATTTCCATAATCATTTCCGTACATACTATCCATGAGTATGAGTTCCTACAAATTAAATAGAGTATTTCTGAACCCGTAAAATCTCATCCCGCACAATTCCATGACAAACAAACACGTCCTTAAAATTACACCTTAAAATACTAGCATAAAAAATATAAGTTAGCTTATGTTAATAGAAGCTAATTCAATTAGAGGTATATTATAATGGTTAGTAAAATTCAACATTTAGAAGTAATCGTTAAAAATATTCATTTCACAATTTATTTATAATTTTAGATTGAAGATACTCTTATTTATATAGAAAATAATTGAAGATTCGTAGAAAATGGAAGAAAAAAATGAGAAATTTGTTGGGTTAATGGGCAATTGTTCTTTTTTTTTTTTGAAAGAAAGTTACAAATCAGTTTAGTGTGAATGCTTTAATATCTTCTAGCGCTTTATGCTTTCGGGTTGTTCTTCAAAACTTTTATTCTTCAATTTCAGAATAAAACAAGACGAATTTATATCAAATCAGTGAATAAAATCCTCTTGACTTTTTCTGTGATTTAATAAGTGAAATGAATACCTGACATTAACTTTTTGATATGATGTACTGGATCACATGAATCCGATGCAGGATTTTGTATACAGAATTAATTATTTATAAAAATTAATAAAAAATAATAAGGTGTCAATGGCATAAACGGATTCGGAAAAAAAAAAAAAGGATCCAATCTTTGCAATCCGATTTTCTTTACCTGCTTTCTTTCGGTGACCCTACCAAAATTCCTTATCTCCCAAAAAGCTGATTTTATAATTGATTCCTTCTTCATTTCCTCCGAATTACCAAGCACTGGAGAAACCAATCACCTCTGCTTTCAAAATGAAACTGGACTTGTCCTTTCTTTATCAAACAGAGAAAATATTGTGCTTTTACTCCCGAGTCGTCCCCTTCAAAATCAAAGTGGAACTGGAATCCACTCACCCAACATTGTTCACATCAACCAGCTGTCAATTGAGGCATTTATATTCCTCTTTTCCCTTTGTCATGCCTTTCTCATAATGCTACAACATTTTATTGTTTCTAACTAGTTTCAGCTCCACCTAGAATACAGAAGAGAGATGGCTGAGAGCATTGTAAAGGTTTTGCTGACCAAGCTCACTGATGTTGGAGTTAAAGAGGTTTTACGCCTATACGACGTCGATGAGCAAGTGGAGATGGTGAACCGTGAACTCGCCCGGATTCAGGTTTTTGTGAAGGATGCTGACAAGAAACAGATAACAGATGACAAACAGAAGTATTGGGTGAAGGAAGTGAGAGATGTAGCATATTTAATAGAAGATGTCATTGACACCTTTCTCTCGGAGGTCCCTCCAAAACCGCAAAAACCCACAGGCATGATGGAGTCCATAAAAAGAAAGATAAAGATAACAAAAAAACTACCAGCTGTACGCAAACTTGTCCATGAGATAGCTCAGATCCAGACAAGGATGACTGAGATCGAGGCGAGTAGACTCAGGTATATATGTTGGTTTATTCACGGCCTCTGTTAATTTTGATTTATAGTATTTTGTTTTGTGTATTTAGTGGAAGAGGGAATGAGGAGGAAAATAAAGTAAGTTAGCTGAAATTTTCATACTAAATTAATCTTTTTCAACTCTCTTAACTCTAGTAAATCTAAACATTTAATTTATGTATAAATTTTCAAATACATTCACTCTAATTATTTGACTAATTAACCAATTAATTATGTTTATTACTTCTATCTAAACTATTAATTTCAACAAGGTATGGAATAAATACTCTGGGCGAGGACGGTGCAGAGATCAAACTACCCATTAGACCACTCGTGCTGCCGGACATTGATCCTGATATTGTCGGGTTCAAGGAGGACCAAGACTATGTTGTCAAAGGGTTGCTAGATGAGACCATTAAGAGACGTTCCGTTGTTTCCATTTGGGGAACTGGCGGGCTCGGAAAAACGACTCTTGCGCGAAAAGTATACAATTGGTATGTGCTATATATTTGTTTTTATTTTAGAAATAAACTTTTAGTTTTGATTTTAATTTTTTATTTAAGTTGATTACACTTATTTTGCAATATGGTTGAATTTTATATATAAATAGTCAACAAGTGTTTTCCAGTTTTGTTCTATCTTGACCACTGTTGATTTCAACTGGAAGCTTTGCAGAAATTATGAAATATATTTGATCAATTTACAGAACCTGGAACGAAAGAAAAATATTCTGTTACCTCAGGTGATATGAATTCGTCGAAATCTATCATTTGACTCTGTGAAGAGTGAAGTGGTTTCGAGATTCGAGCATCATATTTTGAGTTCATATATGAAAAATCGGGACCGTTCAAATCCTCTGTATAAATCTCAAAGCACAATAAATTGTCCAACTAAATGTTATTATTACGTACCTTACTAGTTGCAAATTGATATTAGCTAGTTATTTAAGAAACCAACAATATTTTTTTTTTGAGAAAGAAACTGGGGTCACGCCCCTGTTTGATTACTGGTAAAAGTTACAAGAAGTTTGTAACGCAATAGGAAATAAAACACAATTCACTCAAAACAGTTGAGCTATAAAAACAGTAAGTGCAAGAAAACCCAAAAACAGAAAATAATCTCCCTTCCTATCAAAGAAATGAAGATCAATAAAAAAAATAAAAAAAATACAGAAGAAAACAGCAAAGATCCTTTTGCGCATCAGTTCTTGTAAGCCTATAATCTCACGCTGTTTGTGAACTCCATTTGTTGTTTTATCTCTAGTGCCAGCTGATCCACTGTTCTATTCGTACCAGTAAATATGCGGCTACACCTTTCACGCCATATCACAAACTGTGTAATTACAATTAGCGATCTAACCTCTGGCTTGCAGCCCTTGTTCAGCGCCTCCTTTAATTGAAGTTCATTTGGTTGTATTCTCATTATCGTTGCTGCCTTTTCATACAACTCCACTGTTGCGTCACAGTTGTCGAACAAGTGTATCACTGATTCCCCATCCCGTTTGCACATTACACACCAATTAACTATAGTCCAACCCCTCCTCATCAAGTTGTCTATTGTTAATATCCTGTTTAGGTTCATTAGCCATGCAAAAACTATCATTCTCGGCGGCACTTTCATTTTCCAGATTTGCTTGAGTGAGCTTTTGATTGTGGGTCCATGTTTCAGTGCTTTGTAAGCACTTTTAACAGTAAAATTACCAGATTTCTCCCATCTCCATTTAACCATATCCATCCCCTCACCCATCTGTTATGACTCCCAAGCTAGTGCATCTTGCAATGTTTGGAGCTGGCTTTGTGCCATGGTTGATAATTGGCCTCTAAATTGAATTTCTGTTGTGACTGCCTTGTCTAATGTGATTTGCGTATCCCATGCATATGTGTACAGAACTTGCAATTTGTATCTTAAGATTCCTCTTCCCCAATTATGATCCCATAGCGATACTGTCTTCCCATTTCCTAGCTGCCTCGTAATAGACATCCATAGAAAGTAATAGGTGTCCTTGAGTGTTACTGTAAACAGGTATGATCTCGGTACTGAGTATGGGTCCGCGCTTGTGGCTCCGAATATGGTTTTACAGAGTCTCGCTTGAGGTGACAACCACTGCCACTGCCATTGCCAACAATATTCATTAATAATAAATTGTTTCAAAATATATTTAGATAATGATGGTCTGACTGATATTACAACTATTAAATTAAAAATGCACTATGTCAGAAGCAATCATGACCGAACATTTTTAACAAGTAGTGTATTGTTCTTGCTAGAAGCCTTTATTAACCCAACCCAACAGGTCATTGAGGGTAGGCCGTATTAGATACTTGTTTTTTTTTATATTGCATGCATGCATGGTTATTGATATTGTGCAAATCTAAACAAGATCAACATCTAGATCTCATAAACAATGGCTGAATCGTGCGAATTGATATTGTGCAAATCTATTTGTATTGCGCCAACAGCTTTTGCAATACCATGCAAAAAAAGGAAGAAAGATATTAAAAAAGGGAAAAAATAGAAAACCATAGCCCTTTAGATTGGTAAAGAAAATCACAATTTTCTATTTACGCATAAATGTAACTATCAAAACATACACACATTTTTTTTTCTTAAAAGAGTCTATCATCTTGTAATTTTTGTTATACTAAAATCCACTAAATATTTAATTTTTACAGTAATGATGTCAAGAGACAATTTGAACTACGCATATGGGTAGCTATTTCTCAAAAGTTCCAATTAATTGACATTTTGAGAAAAATAGCAGAACAATTCAATCTTCCTATTGATCCGAGCAAGCAACCAAAAGAAGATGTTTTTCTTACCAAGCTTCACGAGTCTTTCAAAGGAAAAAAATACCTCATAGTCCTCGATGATGTTTGGACAGACGATCTATGGACTCAAATTGGAGAAGCACTCCCAGATGAAGATAATAGAAGTAGAGTACTAATAACCACTAGGTTCTTTAATATTGCTAAAAGAGCTGATCCCACGTGTGAACCGTACAAACCTGGGTTCTTAACGAAAGAGTTAAGCTTAGAGCTTTTGTTGAAAAAGGCTCTTCCAAATCAGGATCCAAATAAAAGTTCGTTTGATGATCTTTCTCATATCACAAATCAATTTATCCATAAATGTGGTGCTCTTCCACTCGCATTGGTGGTTTTAGGAGGCCTATTATCAACAAAGCCACGCAACTATGCCGCTTGGAGTAAGGTGTTACAAACAATGAGTTGGCATGATGAAGATGGAAAGAAATGTAGCGAGATTATAGGCACCAGTTATGAGGATCTATCATTTGCTCTTAAATCATGTTTCATGTATTTTGCTGCATTTCCCGAAGACCATGAAATCAATGCCACATCTTTATTTCGAATGTGGGTTGCAGAGGGCTTCATACCACAAGAAGATAATAGAACAGTGGAAGAAACTGCGGAGAGTTACTTGGAGGATCTAGTGCAGAGGTACAAGTTACTTCATTTAATGCTTTACACATTTTAGTTTAACGTGCTAATATGATTGTGTACAAGTACTAGATTCAATTTATTTATTTATTCATAAAATCCTTTAGGCGTATAGTAAATCATTTGGATCCAACAGGAATCCAATACAAGGAGCAGTACAGGAGAAACAAAAGGAAAAGAAGGAAAACAAAAAAGTTAAAGCCATGTTATGTATAGAGTTTCCATCTAAATTGTTTTGAAGCTAAATATGTTTTTTGATGAAATGTTTACTGTCCTAAAAATTTATGAGTGTTAATTAATATTATAATACATAATCAATACTTTCTTTAACAACTTACCCAAGAAAAATGTGAGCTCCAATAATTTAGTTATGTCATTTATGAGCACTCCAAATTTGTTCTTGTATGTTTAAAACAGATTTTCTTATTGTATAACAGGAGCCTGGTTCAAGTAAAATCTAGATATCGTGATGGTTCTATCGCACGTTGCTACATTCACGATCTCTTACGGGATATTGCTATCCAAAAAGCCAAGGAGGACAACTTTCTTATGGTGTATTCACATCCAGATTGTGATCAACAAAGCTTGAGTAGGGCACGTCGTGTGGCAGTTCACCATCCAGATTGTGATAAACTCGTGATGAGCCAAAACCTCCGCACTCTGTTGTGCTTCCATAGAAACGTCATGCCAAATTGTTCTAAGCAAAAGTTGCTCAAAGTGGTACGCAGTGGATACTTTATGGATAGCATAGATGTGGGAATGCTTGAGGGATTAACTCAGTTAAGATATCTGAATCTTAATGGGAATCTAAGTGACAAGTGTACTGGACGAGATGACAAGTATGGGAAAAGATACTTGGAGAAAGTGATAGGCACCATGAAGTGTATACAGACTCTTCATATTTATCTATCAGTAGGTGATGAAACATTCGTAGATAATTTTCTTGACTGTGCATGGAACATGAAAACACTGAGGCATGTTGCGATCGGATTCTGTGATCAAGAACTGCCACCATCAACAGAACTACCAAATTTGCAAACGCTTACAAAGGTTACTACCAATGAATTATGGAAAACTGGGTTTCCTCATCTACCCAATTTACGTACATTAGATTTAGAGCACAAATCATGTTCATGGATGGTAGTTGCCGCTTTCCTTGGCACATTAAAGAACCTGATCTCTCTCAACCTAACCGGTTCTATTCCAGGAGACATATTTGATATGAGGGACTACCCATTTTATCAGAATCTACAATCTCTATGTAACATTTTGTCACGTCAATTTTTTTTTATTTTTTATTATTTATTAGTGACATGAAGTAATCTAGCACATTTAATTAAGAAGACAATGTAACACTATATAAAATTTATACAAGTATGAGTTATTTTAAATTTCAATTCAATAGTTAAATTGATTAGTAGCCACGACACAGTTAATTACTTTGAAATTCAAATTAATTGTTAATGTTGGAAATTATTTATTTCCCTTATTATATTTGGTGATTAAAGAGGGAAGTATCTTTTGTCGGAATTAATAAAATTAATTAAATTCTTTACATGATTGATCGAATAAAGTCTATACCTTAATTATAAAGTTTTCCTAAATTAAATTACGCCACCCCCTATTAATTGCATCCCTGTGAATTGTCTCCTTCTAAATTAAAAACCCGCTCCCATTGTTAAATCCCTCTGCCCATGTATGTAACCCCTGATGACCGCCCCCTTATTAATTTTGAGTTTAAACCTCTTCTCAAAACCGTCCCCAACTTTTAATTGAATATTAACCACCCCCCTGTGCCGTATCTCTCCCTCTTTCTCTCTCTCTTCCTTCACAACCAATCAAAGAGAACTCCATAAGCTTGTCAAAATCAAATTGAATCCCCGCTTTTGTGCTGGAAATTTCTACACCTAAGGTACTATAAACTTTGATATTTTTTCAATAATTGTTCTATAAATTTCATCGATTAGAATATGATAAGTAGATATATTAGTTACAATAAATTATTGTTCTATTATAATTCCTTTAATTAAACTCTGAAAATTTAGACTGTTGGTAAGAATATCTTTAGTCATATTATAATCTGAAATTTAATTTATATATAAGAATTTCTTTAATTATATAAAAATCTGAGAATTTCTGCATAGTTTAACAATTTGAAACTCTTTTTATCAATTTATTTGGATGTAATAGAATTCGGCCATTTACTTTGTTCTCTTAATATATTAAAGTTCTTTTGTTTCTATCATCATTTTTAATAATAAAAGTTAAGTTTCGGTTATTGAACTTTATTTACCCTAGTTCTACTCTATATATATATATATATATATATATATATATATATATATATATATAAATATTAAAAGATCATCTCTGACTGAAAATTTCAGATTTGTTTGCGATAATATTTAAAAATAATATTATGACTGTAACATTAAAAGTTTCGGACTATTTTGTTATTTGGTTGTCTTTCTTATCTTTGACTAGATTATCTATACTAATTAACTTTTATTAAACGATTTAGAATTAGTCCGAAGCATATAACTCTAATATAGTTTTCGGTATTGCTTTTGATTCATTTAATTAAAGTCTAGGAGTTATAATTAATAAAACTTGGTCATAATATGAAGCCGTATTAAGGATTTTTTTTAGAAACAAGAACACATAATGAAATATTATTAATTAAAATATGTGCTCAAATATTTAGATTCAGCTTTGAGAAGAATTTGGAGACACGAGTGACGATCCATAATCTACTAAACTAACAGGTACGGGCTTCCTGGGCTTTTTGTAAAACCAATTACTTATTCCTTTGTGTGCATTTTAATTTACTTGTGGAATTATGCATGTTGATTCGAACAACCTCTTTGGCTTTGTTTAGAGAATAAACAATAAGATTATTTCGTTTGGAACATACGACCTGAATGAAATATATCGATTGAGTATAATAATAGAATAAGAAAACGAACGATCACCGTGAGTTGAATGAATGGAAAGGCCGATACGCGGGGGCTGCTAGTCGCGATCGGGACCGGCATGCGGGGGCTGTTAGTCGCAGTCGGGTTCGATATTGGAAAGGCCGATACACGGGGACTGCTAGTCGTGATCGGGACCGATATGCGGAGGCTGTTAGTCGCAGTCGGGTTCGATGCTGGAAAGGCCGATACACGGGGACTGCTAGTCGTGGTCGGGACCGATATGCGGAGAATGCTAGTCGCAGTCGGGTTTTATGTTTGAAAGGCTGATACGCGGGGATTGTGAGTCGCGATCGGGACCGGCATGCGGGGAATGCTAGTCGCATTCGGGTTTGAGATATAACGCATCACAAGCAAAGTGATGGTCAGTGATTATTAAGATTTTTAAATTAACAAGTGCTTATATAAATGATAGTCATTGCTTGATATGATAATACAGATTGCATTTTGGTTATTGAATAAATAAAGTTGTTTAGTATGATCAAAAGGAAAGATTTTACAAATCCCCGGGCTGGAACTAAATCCCGTACTGAGAGGATGTTCGAGTCTCTCACCCGTTCCACTTTTATGTGGGTTCCAGGTAATGAAGATGAAGGTACTGAGCAAGGTCGTGAGTAAGCTAAAGCGGGAAGATTCTGAATGGAATACTATGCCACTTGTTGATTTAGTTTCTATTTTAAATAATTGATGCATTGAACAGGCATGGCAGTGGTCGTTTTACTAGCCGTGTCTGTCATGATCGTTTGTAGAACTCTTTTGCTTATGAAATAAATGTGGCTTTTATTGTATTGTTATTGATAATGTATGTGATGAAAATACGCCTTACGTAGAAATACGTGGCGGGTTGTCTCGGGGTGTGACACTCTAACTTTGTGGGCTAAGAACTGTCGGGAGACCTCTAATGAAATGGCCATTGATGTTATCATGTTACCTCCTCACCTCATTTATCTTGATATTAGAGATTGCCACTTCCAGCAAGATGTAATGCCGGTACTGGAGAATCTACACTGCCTCAAGAGTCTCATACTAAGTGGAGTCTTATTAAGTAATCGAAAAATGGGATGTTCAGCTAAAGGCTTCAACCAATTAGAACAATTGTCGCTTCATAACATTACCGTTCTAGAGGATTGGGAGATTGAGGAGGGGGCCATGCCCATTCTTAGAAGCCTCGAGATTAATAGATGTGAAGAATTGTGTGTTCCTCAGGGGCTACGACACCTAACCAACCTTCAAGAATTGACATGGTGGGGTGTGGGTGATGAGGATAAGGCAGACGAGGTCCGCCACTTGTGCAAACATGTTCCTTCACTTGTATTTAATTAGAGCCATGGACTCCGGTCAATGCATATTTTACTCCTCCAAGACTCCAATTTCATATTTGGCATTGTTTTCCCTTAATTAAATTTCTTGTATACATCCATGTGTGCTTTGCATTTGTAATTTAATTACTGATGTTTTTATTTTCTTTTTCCCTGTGATAAATTAAGAGCATAGTTAAAGACTGTAGGTTTGACTTTTACCCCACATATATATACAGCTATCTTCTAAAATACGTTGCACACAGGGCAAATAAAATCATGCTGCGAGTACGTACTGTACTAAATTATGAAGTATATACACGACTGACAAAAAAATAAGAGTGAGGCTATGGTACTATGCATAGCACGGATGGGTCTGTGTTACAGCTCAAAATTTGAGTTTTCAAAATCCTAACGGTCCATCCAAACCGTTCAACATGATTATAAAATGAATATGTACTTGCAAACTAAATTTTACATTTTTTCGAATTTTTTTACAATTTTTTTAGATAGATAGAAAATCACTGTTTTTGGATGGTCCAGAATTTTCAGATCAAGTGATTTTCTACCTATCTAAAAAAATAGTAAAAAAATTCAAAAAAATGTAAAATTTGGTTTGCAAGTACATATTCATTTTGTAATCATGTTGAACGGTTTGGATGAACCGTTAGGATTTTGAAAACTCAAATTTTGAGCCGTAGCACGGACCCAACTGTGCTATGCGTAGTACCATAGCCTCACTCAAAAAATAAAGTTAATATACAAAGCACGACGACAATTTTTATTTCTAAAAAAATAGTCAAATTCTCTTTCCTATTTACAAATCCGGAATCCCACAATCCGATTTTTTCATCTTTAGTATTAAAAATATTGGAACGTGTCCCATCAAATCAAATAGGGTTATATCGAACACGCAGGTTCTATTTATTTTCATCCTAGCATAAACGGCGTTTCAAAACCAAATAAAACTGCTACAGGAACAATTTTTATTTTATTTTAAATATAATACTTCATAAATAATATTCTTAAATCGGAAGACAATTTTTTTAATACAAAATGTCGAAGATTAAAATGTTTTATTATGAAAATAAAAACTAAATTGAAAAAATGTGAAAAAAAATGTTCAAGCATCTGATGTTGAGGAAGAGGTTAAAATTAAGTTGATGGACTTATAATAACATTTGTTAAAAAAAATTAGAATGAAGGATTATTTATTTAAATTTTTACAAAAAAAGTATATGTTTTGTATAATTGTATTAGTTCTCTTAGCACCCTCTTAGGAAAAATAAACGCGTATATTTGAGAACAAAAGGAGGCGGAAAGAAATTGAAATGTAAAATTTGGACATGAAAGATAAATAAGCTGATGCATCTAGTGGTGCTCATCAGTTCGATTCGGGCAAAACTGAATTATAATAGGCAAATTAAAGTTTTATTTGGTTTTCAAAAATCAAACTGAACTGAACCGAAATAGAATAAGAATCAAATAAGAATTGAACCAATCAAATCAAAATAAATTTTGAATTGTTCAGTTCAACTGAAATAGAATATTAATCATAAAAATAAATATTTTTTGTTAATATTTTGAATTTTATAAAAGATGAATTTCAAATTTTTGCTTGGTTCGGTTTAAACCGGTTTTAAACCGAACCAAGCAATATACATTATGTCGTAATTTTTTATTTTTTTAAATGTTTGGTTCGGACGGGAGATGTGTTTAAAAATATTGGGATGTTCGATCTAACCGGTTTTATATTTTCTAAACTGAACCAAACTATTAAATCAGTTTTAGAAAATAAACCAAAACGGTCAACTTAACTGGAAAAACCGAACTGTTTAAACCGAACTCTCTCGGTTTATTTTAAAACCGATTAAACTGGAGCCGATGAACACCGTAGATGCATCTAACCTTATCTCCTTTTTGAATTTGAAAATGAGCAGTCGCTTTCCTGCTTGGTGGTGTTGGTATGAAGTCGCTCATCATCAAAACTAAAGGAATATTGGAGTGTAAATTAATTTTTTTTTGGCGATTTCTGAATGAAAATATCCAGTTTTTTAATCGTGTTAATACCAAAAAAAAAAGATGAATATATAGACCGGTTGCATAAATGTTCATTCAAAAAAAATGGGAAAAATGTTATGGGCCGGATAACTATTAATTTCATGTGGAATCATCCTTTATGGTACTCTATGCAGTTTTCATGCACATAAAATATATCTTTATTTTATTATAGAATGTATAATTTAGGGGTGTCAATGGCACTCTTTTATCCGTTTACCCGACCCGTACAGTATCCAATAAGACGGGTACGGATAAGATTTTTTTTCGTAAACTTATCGGGTATGGGTACGGATAAAGATTTTTTTTCATTATCTAAACGGGTAAGGGTACGGGTAAATCCTATTTCGTACCCATTACTCGATTGGGTAATTATAAAAAGACAATTATATATATAATTATATATATTAATAAGAATTGAAAGAGTACTTTAATTGGTTTACTTGCACTTAGCATGATTAGAATTTTTTTTTCAAAGTACTATACATAGGGGTGAAAATGGTATGGATAATATCCGATCCGTATTCAATCCATATTCGAAAAATTAGATGTGGATATCCGATATCCGAATATCCATGTGGATATGGATACTGTATATCCGAATAGTAGATATATATCATATATATTTTAATATATATTATGAAAAAATATTGTTATTCACCATTAAAATTAGATAAATATTATGAACTTTGGTATTTTTTAATATTATTTTAATAAATATCCGATCTGATCCGTATCCGTATCTGTATCTGGCTAATATCTGATCCGTATCCGTATCCGAAAAATTAAAAAGGATATGGATATGGTTTTACCACTATCCGCTCCATATTCGCTCTGTTTTCACCCCTGACTATACATGTGTGAAATGAATATATATGTTTTAATGTATTATTTAATAAATAATAAAAATAATTATTATATTAGTATTATCCGTTATTTACCAGCTACCGTTTCGTTATCCGACCACCATAACGGGTAAGGGTAGGGTACGAGTAAGATAATTTGTAGCGGGTAAGGGTAGATACAGGTAAGAACAATTTGTAGCAGGTATGGGTATGAAAATACTTCCACCCGACCCTTACCGTACCTATTGACACCCCTAGTATAATTGGTGTACTTCAGTGTATATCCTTAAAGAAAATGGAAAGATAATATGTACTATGCAATAAGCAATCAACTCAGGCTGAGGGAAAGGAAGGCAAAGGGGAGGGCATCAGCGACGGAGCAACTGCGACCGGCTTTTTTGCGACCGATTTAGGACTTCTGCGATCGGCGCTCTCTGTTGCGACCGATGCCTTACCCTTCTGTGACCGATTTGGCCGGTCGCAGGAGGGTTCCGCTGCTGTAGTGTTTTTTCCCTTTGTGTAATAATATATATTCCGTTTGAACAAAAGAAAAACATAATAAATTAATTGTAGATTTAAAAACATAATGTTCTCGGTGTAAAAAATTATAGATTTAAAATCTACCAACAACGAAAATTTATGAAAAGAACAAAAGATAATTTCTAATAATTTGTTGATAAATTCACTACAACTAGAATAATATATACCTTTTATTCGAGGCTTATTAGCCCTTTAGTTTAAAAGATATTGTTGAAATTATCAAATTGATGTACCAAAAAATAGATATACTGTAGAATTATTGTTTTAAGAAAAATATTAAATGGATTTATTTCCTTAATATTGACAGGGATGACTAAGGTTTTATTGGGCCAGGACAGGCCCATTAATAGGTCAAGTTGAGTCCAGGTTTAGAGTCAAGCTCATCCGAATTTAGTGTTGTCATCATTGTCATTAGCACCATTCAAATTGAAGTATGTAAAATTATTTTGCTTGCATGTTACTTAATTATTGATTAGTTAATATTTACATTGTGCAAATAATCATTGTCCATTGTACTATTAAAATAGACATGATTTTTTATTGTATATTAGTATTAAATTTTATTTTAAAAAATATATGATTTAGAATAAGATAAACAATATGGCACAAAATAGCAAAGGATTGTGACAAAATATTTATGAAGTCATGCATGTAATTTGAAATTTTTTTATTCGTCCATCAAAACTATTAAAAATTTCAGCATTATCAAATAACTGTTTTATTTTTATAATAATGATCAACTAATTTGAAAAAGAGTAGGGTTAAAATGCACCATTGGTTTTGTGCTCCAATCATGCTCCACGTCTTTTTCTCTGTTTTCAAAGTTCGAACAATCGATCAGAACCGCTCAATATGATCTTTGTATTAAAATGTGCTTGGAGACCAAATTTTATATTTTTTGGAATTTTTTTACTAATTTTTTAGATAGGTACAAAATCATTGTTTTCAGAAGATTCTGGACCATCCAAAATAGTGATTTTGTACCTATCTAAAAAAATAGTAAACAAATTTCAAAAAATATAAAATTTTGTCTCCAAGCACATTTAATATGAATATCATATCGAGCAATTCGGATCGATTGTTCGAACTTTAAAAACAGAGAAAGAGACGTAGAGCATGATTGGAGCACAAAACATTTTAACCCCACTCTTTGAAAAATTATCGAACAATTTAGATATTTGAGCAAAATAATTAAGCTTGCTTTGGAAATAACAACATCAAAATCTCTTCGTTTTTTAAAATAAAAATTTCACTAGAAATATTTTCGACTAGAAATTATCAAATAACAATGCTCTATTAACGAGGAGGCATGGCACAGAGCATTGAATCCATGGTCAACAACACTTCCCTTCCCAAGAAGACAAGGGCTTAATTAGGCCTCCTCGTTAATAGTCAAAATTTAATAAATATCGCCGTTTCAACTTCCAAACAATATTAAATTTTTACATACATATTATATTATATATATATTGGGATTGTCCGATGAGATCCGCACCAACGCCATTTTGTTCTCCCTCCAGTTCACTGCTGAGGTGCCTCTCCGTCTTCTCCCTCTTGTTGCTTCTACTTCTACTTCTACTTCAGGCAATTAACTCCTCTCTCTCTCTCTCTCTCTCTCTCTCTCTCTCTGTTTTATCTATCTATTTCCTTTATTATTCAAATCAATGTGGCTTTTACAGAGGAAGATTCTTGCGGTATCAACTCTTTCTTTTTTTAATTTTCTTTGTTTCATGTGTGCAATGAACTGAGCATGTTGTGATATGAGAAATTATAAGACACAAAATTTGCGAGAGTTTTAAAATTATTTACCTTTTTCCCTAAGAGGAATTTAAAATATGCCCTTGTTTTGCATGCACATCCTGCTTAACATTATATTGGAATTATGGTAGAGTTTGTGTGTCACTTTGGTTTCTTTGATTTCATAGATAGAGATTCTCTCTTATTTAATAGATCCAGAGAACACATTTCGTTTGAGAGTTAAATTAATTACTTAGTCTAACCAGAAATGGGTGGAATTTTAAGGTAATAATTTCAAATAGTACACTAATGTTAAAGGTTAATTCTCCTAAAAGTTCCACCCATTCTGGTTACTATGTGACCCCTCTAGTATTGTTTGAATTTTTCTACCAATCATAATTATTTTGGTGATCCAATAAAGTGATAAACTATTTGTTGCTTTACTGAACTAGATAACAAATCATTCCACATCTGCCCTGGAATTCTATTTTGAGGGATAATAACATTTTCAGTGATCATCTATAACCTAAACCAAATGACCTCTTCCTTCCTTGCTTTATTTGTTGTTATTCTCTGGCAAAAATAGACTATTAAAATGTGTACAACTTAGGGACTTATAGCATTTTTTACCCCCATTATTCAACATTTTGCCTCCGCCCCTGACTGGCTACATTATGTGAACCAATTCTTCGAGGGGGGTGTCTGGTTTGAATTATCTAGAGAGGTTACTTAGTCTAACCAGAAATGGGTGGAATTTTAAGGTAATAATTGCAAATAGTACACTAATGTTAGAGGTTAATTCTCCTAAAAGTTCCACCCATTCTGGTTACTATGTGACCTCTCTCCTATGGTTTGAATTTTTCTACCAATCATAGTTATTTTGGTGATCCAATAAAGTGATAAACTATCTGTTGTTTTACTGACCTAGATAACAAATCATTCCACATCTGACCTGGAATTCTATGTTGGGGGATAATAACATTTCAGTGATCATCTATAACCTAAACCAAATGACCTCTTCCTTGCTTTATTTGTTGTTGTTATTTGTGCTATTTTTTAATAATTGCTAAAGAATTTATCAATGCTTTGTCCAGGTTTAAAATACAATACACGATGGATATTTTTCAGCCCCAAAAGCGTAGTGTTGATCTCAATTTAGAACGAGATTATATCAGCAACATGCCCCCAAATGTCAAAGAGGAAGTTCTTGTGAAACTTCCAATTAAAGAGGCGGTTAGGACAAGCATTCTATCAACCAAATGGAAATATGCATGGATGTCAATTCCAAATTTGGTGTTCACAGAAGACTGTGCACAGTCAGAGCTAATTAGGCTGGTTGATCAAGTATTATTAGTGCATCACGGTCCAATTCTACAATTTAAACTCATCAGTAGACATCCGTGTGTTGAGGCAATTGGTCGATGGATGCTTATCTTGTCCAGAAATGGAATCAAGAATCTTCATATAAAACTGGGGGCATCTTTTAATGAAATATGTAAGATTCCTTCCAGCTTCTTCTCGTGTCTTGCATTGGAACATGTGCATATAGTTCGCTGCAACATATATGTTCCTCCATCTTTCCCAAGCTTCAAGTTTCTTCGCACCCTAAGGCTGTTCGAGTTTGAATCGACCAGGATATTTGTAGAAGAACTCATTTCAAGTTGTCCTTTACTTGAGATCTTGGAGCTATCTGACATATATATGGTTGATTATTCTTTTGTCATCCGTGCACCAAACCTCAGATGGTTGAGTATCACGGGGGATTTTATGGAACTCTGTTTGGAAACCCCTAAGTTGCTTTTTGCAAAGATTTATTTCAGTGGTGATGTATTTGATGAATGGCAGTATGTCAAGCAAGTACTTGGTAACCTTTCTGTGATTGAAGAACTTCAACTAAATTTTCATTTTCTTATGGTAAGAGATCCATACATGAGAAAAATTCCCATCAATTACCTTTTTTAGGTTCTCTATGGCTTGTATTATACCTACATGTTAATGATAATCTATTATTTGTTGTTTTAGCTTTTCGCCGAGGACGAGGAGTGTAAACGAAAAGTACCTTTCTATCAATTGACAGAGTTTCATATCGACTTCGATGATATACACCCGAGAGAGGTTGCAACTGCTTTTTGTTTGTTCGAAAGTGCCCCCAACTTAAAGGTGCTATCTTTAAAGGTGCCTCCTAGAAACTGATCCCTAATTTGCTATCTTCTACTATCTTGTTTTCTACAATTAATTTTATCTTATTTGATCACATTTTAACATTGTATTTATCTTTTTCCAGCTTGCAGATGATCAGGATGAGGTGGAGGGGGATGTTGATGTAGATGTGGATTATCCTTCATCACTTGCTCAATTGTTTTGGAAGTTGAAAGGAATAGAATCTAACATGTTTAGCTGCCTTCAAATTGTGAAGATAACTTATTCTGTTAAATATCCTAAGCGAGTTCTAAAGTTTGCAAAATTCCTTCTGCATACTGCACCTGTGTTAGAGAAGCTGGTTCTGAGAGAAATAAAAGTTAGAAGAGAAACGAGGTCATTCTTGAAGAAGCTGGCAAGTTTTCCAAGGTTATCAAAGATTGCCAAAATTGTCTTTGTTGAGTGATTTCCTATGATATAATAGAAAATCTGAAATTGGTTTTTGTTTAGTGCAGAAAATAGATCAACAATATCTCAAACAATCTGACTTTATTTTGTACAAATTTTATTGGCGCTCCAGTGGTATTGACATTTGTTTTGTTGGAGAAGTTATGTTATTACTAGTTGATTTCTATGCCTGTACGTAAAAGAAAATTCTGTGTTATTAATTTAAGGAGTTAAACTTAAACATATATGGTCAACTCAAATTTAGTCACGTAACCTGATTCTCTCCCTTCAATTTATGCAATGAAAGAAATTACCATTCATTCAGATTTCAGAGCGCTTGAATTGTCATTTCTCTTCTAAAAAAGAATTGTAGAGCTTATATGTATATTGCCACACATTCCTATCGTTCCATTATTCATTGAGACCGCTTGAATTGTCTGAACAAAATAGCCCAGATTGAGACGGGCTGACCGGGGTTGAACAAAATAGCCAAGATTGGGCTGACCGCAGCCTGACATGTGTATTATCAGGCAATTGTAAAACTGGAATCTGAAAATTGAAAAAGATATTATTCTTTGATAATATATATTTGATCACGCCACGTTCAACTAAATAAATTAGTACGGTCTAAATTAACTTGTGAGAAATTTATGTATCTTGAAGAATTGAAAATAAAGATTGAATAATCCCTCACCTTCTTGGAATCCTGCGCGTACAGAAGGATATTAATTGCTGCTGTCTCCATGGCTACTCCGTAGATGCCTAGGCGTGATCATGTTCCCTTATGATGGTTTTGGTTTGCCTACTTTGCCTTCACGTGATGTTTTCAGAACCTCACCTTCCCACTTTGGTTAAAGGTGCCACAAGATTTTTACTGTTTTACACCCGCTCCCGCTCCCTTGTGGTAGTTGTGGGTCTTACACAAATTTATTTATCAACCTCCTTTGTAGTTTGTAGTTTGTAGTTGTACTACCTAAACTGTAGTTAGTGCTAGCAAGATTTAAGATCGAGATCCTTGAGATATGTTCCAACAGTTTGAAAAAATTGGAAGTTTATAATATATGTGTCGGAGTGAAATTACATATTTCCACGCCTAATCTGCTCTATTTGGTAACTAAAGTCATTGCTCTGGAGGAAATGGTGTTGCTAAATATGCCATTGCTAGTTGATGCCACCATTGGTATTCCTGGTTGGTATGATCAGGATATATATGTTACTAGAGGAGCCAAGCTTATTCACAGCCTTTCAAATGTCGAAAGCTTACACCTTGCATTCGATTTCCCCGAGAGAAAGGTACTTGTCTCTTTGCAATATATTTGAAACAAAAATCTGCTATACTTCTACTTTTGCATATATAGCATTTTCTTAGGTACTTTGAAATAAGCAAAGCCTTTCTTTGGTTCTGTAATATGCACTCCAATGTCTACCCAAGCCCGGTACATAACTAATTATTTATTAGGGCATTTGTCACTAACTTGCATGACTTCATTAATATTGATTGGTTCTTATTAATACACAATGATTTTTGTTTTCAATTATAATTCAGATTTAAGTGTACATGATATTTGTTTGTGGGTCTTGGAGTAATCACATCCTATGGCTATAATAAGCATACAAAGTTCTCATTTGTAATTAGCTTCATGATTTTCCCTTTTGTTTTATCTCTGAAGCATAGTTTTGATTTTACTTTGTAATAAAAATAGGCACAGAAGATTCAGAAGAAGGATTTTTCTAAAGGCCCTGTCTTCAACAACTTAAAGCGGCTGGAACTTGTGAATTCAAGTTTCTTTGTCTCTGATGTTGCACCATATTTCCTCCACCACTCACCTAAACTACAGGAGCTCACCTTAGAATACAATCATTATGATCAAGTAATCTCTTTCTCTTTTTTTTTTTTTTTAAATACTTGGTAGAAGCTACCAAGCTAAGTAATCTCTTTCTCTCTCTCTCTCTTTTCCGGTACTGTCTCAATTAAGGGAGGCTGACAAAAACAAAGTCGATTAATGTGATTGTTAGAAAAATCCAAATTCATTGAATGAAGAAAAATGAAAAGCTTCGAGTATTTATGGTTAATAGATATATACTATAAATGGACTAAATTAGGAAGTTAACAATACAGTAAAGGCCGGGTAATTCCAGGTGCTATTCATATTATCCCCCCTCAATTAAACCCTTCAAGAAGGATATATATGATCAATGAAACATATCTAACTTGCTTTATTATTTCTGAAGGCACGGTTCACAAAATTTTTAGATGTGGAGACAACTCAGGAGGAGAATCCGACAGATGCATTAGTCCAGCGGGAGTTCCTTAAGACCGTTAGAATTCTAAGTTGTAAAAATGATAATGGATTTGTTGATCAGCTAATCAACAAGTTGCTTACCCATGTTAAGGTCATTGGTGATATAATTATTGATCCAAATGATACTTGTCAATGGTAATTCGGGGGAGCTTCATATATGACTCTGTTGTATTCATGTCATCTAATATGTAATCTGTTGTAGGTGTATGACCTAGTTTTTTTGAATGAAAGGTGTATGACCTAGTTGTATTAATATCATCTAATATGTAAGAGAGGCTATCATGCTTTGGGATAAAGAGGGTGTTTTACTTTCCGCTCATATCTCCATTTTCAAAGTTCAAATTGTCAATCCGAACATCTCAACATGATCTTCATATTGATATATGCTTGGAGACCAAATTTTATATTTTTTGGAAATTTTTTACTATTTTTTTAGAATTTTTGAAAATCACTGTTTTTCATGAAATAAAAAAATAATAAAAAATTCAGAAAAACACTGATTTTCAAAAATTTTAAAAAAAATAGACAAAATTTCCAAAAAATGTAAAATTTGGTCTCCAAGCATATTTAAATATGAAGATTGTGTTGAGAAGTCCGGATCGATTATTTGAACTTCGAAAATGGAGATATGAGCAGGAAGTAAAACACCCTCTTTACTTCCCAAAGCATCGTAGCATCACTCAATACGTAATATGTTGTGAGTGTATAACTCAGTTATATTAATATCATCTAATGTAACATTTATCCTTGTTGTCTGAAATTCATTTATCCTTTTTTGAAGTGTGCACTATGGAAATTTTCTCCTTTGTTTTGCTTATGCAAAGTCTTTTCTGTTATTAATTTAAGGAGCTAAACTTAAACATATATGGTCAACTCAAATTAGTCACGTAACCTGATTCTCTCTCCCTTCAATTTATGCAATGAAACAAATTACCATTCATTCAGATTTCAGACTGCTTGAATTGTCATTTCTCTCCTAAAAAAGAATTGTAGAGCTTATTCATTGAGACCGCTTGAATTGTCTGAACAAAATAGCCCAGATTGAGACGGGCCGAAATTGGGCTGACCGCAGCCTGACATGTGTGTTATCAGGCAATTGTAAAACAAACTTTTAGACTGTAAAACTGGAGTCTGAAAATTTAAAAAGAAGATTGTTGTTTGATAAATTTTCACTGCCTAAATTAACTTGTGAGAGATTTCTCATTTATGTATGTTGAAGAATTGAAAATAAAGATTGAATAATCCCTCACATGTTATAAATCCTGCGCGTACAGAAGGATATTAATTGCTACTACTTGGTAGATGCGTAGGCGTGAGTTAATCATAGCTCTCGTTGGCCTGATGTTCCCTTATCGGATTCAAATCGGTTGAAATCTGATATCATCAACAGTAACTCTGAAATTTTTGAAATTCTGAAACCAGCCATTAAATTGTTTCAAGATGTGTACATAGAAAAATCAACTGTTTCAAGATGTATGCAAAGAAAAAGTTGGACAGCTGGATCTCGAATTCCAGAGTTAGGGTGCGATCGGAACGAGAGATTTTCGCTCAAACTAGAAATAGAATTAGAATTCTTTCTCAATCAGCTGATCAGAACGCAGAAATAAAAGAGAATAGAAACGATTCGATGGGATTTGAGGAGGCCCAAATCCTGCGGAGAAATCATGAGAAAAAATAAGGTATTTCTCGAGAATTCGATTCACTGACGTAAAATGTCTCTTGTACTCTTTCTCCAATTTGAGTCTGTGTTGGAGCGGGAAGCAGCTGAGAGGAGGAAGTTCTGAAAGGGAGAGCAATGGAGAGAAAAAAGTCTGGACAGAAAAATGATGGAGAGGGAGAAGGGTTTGGAGCAGAGGAGAAGAGAAGCGGTTCAGAGGAAGAGAAAAAAAAAACTTTCCAATGGCATTACTGTAAATAAGATGATATTTATGACTATTTTAAACTATCGTCAAATCAATTCTTTTTTTTTAAATTAACCAATCCAATTACAAAAATTCAGTTCTAAATCATGTCTTTCCAACTCTATTCTATTCAAATGAATTGAACTTTAATTTATTATATTTGTTTCCGATCAGGCTGTTACTGTTCATGGATCTTGAATTTTTAGCTTATATGAATCCTCCCTTATCATGGTTTTTATTTGCCAACCTTGCCTTGACATGATGTTTTTAGGAATTCGTACCCTATGCATTAACTCAAAAGAAAAAAAAAATTGAGAGTTAATGCATCTGAACTGTCTGATTCACTTTAAGATTTGTGCATACTAGATCTACACTAATATTAAATGACCCTTAAATTATAGGTTGTGGTCGGATTGGCTCCGTGTAAAATCAGACGGCCGAAATGCGTTAACTCAAAAGATGCTCTTTAATATTAGGGGGAATTTCATGTATGCCCCTCAAAAACATAGAAATTACGTATTTCCCCCTCTAAAGTTCATAATATCATATTTACCCTTCTAAATTTCAAAAACTCACAAATTTACCCAATTAATCAATAATTTAAATTAATTATATTTAATATTCTCTTAAATAAATTAATCACCTAGTCCCTCTCTTCCCTCTCTTGGAGTTCGTTTGATTTCAATTTTCCTTTTGATTTTAATGGATATTTTTAACATAACTTTGGTGGTTTCTTGCGAGCTACACCATTCCTCTTCAATTTCTTCTTTCCTCCAGTTCCCAACATCTAGCAGAAAAGGAAAGAAATTATTGCCGTGGTAAAAAAAGAGAAGAGGGAAGTAGAAGAGGGAAGAGGGGTTAGGTTTATTGGTGACATGGATAATCATGAAATAGGAGATGGCAGTATTTTCGGGAGAACAAAGAGAAAGGAGAATGTTTAATTAGAGAGAAGCTTCGTATTTTTTTTTTCTGTTTTGGGCACTAATTTATTGTGTGAAGCGACGATGAAGAAGAGGGCTGCGGTACAAGAAGGTGGAGCAATACAACAGAAGGAGAAGAAGGAGAGGAAGGAGAGGGAGGGATTAGGTGATTTAGAGATGATTAAATACAATTAATTTCAGTTATGAATTAATTGGGTAAATTTGTGAGTTCTTGAAATTTAAAAGGGTAAATATGATATTATGAACTTTAGAGAGGGAAATACGTAATTTCTAAGTTTTTGAGGGGTATACATGAAATTCCCCCTTAATATTAATATGTATCTAGTCTGCACGGATCTTAAAACGGATGGTCCGTTGCACATGTTTTAACGCAGAGGATACGAATTCGTTCAGTTAAAGGATTTTTACACTCGCTCCCTTGTGGGTCCTACACAAATTTATATATCAGTCTAATTTAAATCAGAGAACTGAAGGGACCAGTCTGTAATTATGTTTCAAAGACAAGGGCACATTTGTATACTATTCCTTCTTTAACTTTTCATTTCTTACTCCAAAACCCTCATCAAGAGGCAACACTGTAGCACAGAACTAAAGAGAAAGCAGGGAGACGGAGTGCTAAGTTCACTTCCTCTCCAAATTTGCGGATTTGGAGTTGGAGCAAGTAGTCCGGTCCGGTCAGGTCCGGTCGGATCCCGTCAACTGCTTCTCTCGAAGAGAATTTGAAGGTATTTTTTTTACTAAATCTTTCTGGGAAACTTTGAATTGTTTATGTTTAGGTTGTAGAATAAGAAGCGGGGAGATGGGAATGAGTTGAGGTGCTGGGATTGTTAATTTACATTACTCATTAGTTCCTTTATGTTGTAATTAGCTTCCTTAATGAATATTCTCATTGTTCACTTGTCTCCAATGCAATTATTTTCATGAAAACATTGATTGTGTGATCGTCTAATTGTGGGCTACTTTGTGTGAACCAATTCTTCGACGGGGTGTCTGGTTTAAATTATCTAGAGATGTTACTTAGATTCTAACCAGAAATGGGTGGAACTGTTAGGCAAATTAACTTTTAATATATTTGCAAAATTACCTTACAATTCCACCCATTTTCTAGTTAGACTCTATGTGACCTCTCTAGTATGGTTGGAACTTAATTTCCTACTAATCATAAAGGGCAAATTAATTATTTTGATGATCCAATAACTATTTGTTGCTTTACTGAACTAGTAAACAAATCATTCCACATCTGCCCTGCATTTCTATTCTGAGTGATAATAACATTTCCAGTGATCATCTATAACCTAAACCAAATGATCTTTTCTTTGCTTTATTAGTTGTTGCTATTCTCTGCCAATAACCAGTTTCAATCTTATGCTTGTGCTATTTTTTAATAATTGCTAAAGAATTTACCAATGCTTTGTCCAGGTCTAAAATACAATACACGATGGATATTTTTCAGCCCCGAAAGCGTAGTGTTGATCTCAATTTAGAACGAGATTATATCAGCAACATGCCCCCAAATGTCAAAGAGGAAGTTCTTATGAAACTTCCAATTAAAGAGGCGGTTAGGACAAGCATTCTATCAACCAAATGGAAATATGCATGGATGTCAATTCCAAATTTGGTGTTCACAGAAGACTGTGCACAGTCAGAGCTAATTAGGCTGGTTGACCAAGTATTATTAGTGCATCACGGTCCAATTCTACAATTTAAACTCATCAGTAGACATCCGTGTGATGAGGCAATTGGTCGATGGATGCTTATCTTGTCCAGAAATGGAATCAAGAATCTTCATATAAAACTGGGGACAAATTACAGATGCATGATTCCTTCCAGCTTCTTCTCTTGTCTTACATTGGAACATGTGCATATAGTTTGGTGCAACATATATGTTCCTCCATCTTTCCCAAGCTTCAAGTTTCTTCGCACCCTAAGGCTGTTGAAGTTTGATTCAACCGGGATATTTGTAGAAGAACTCATTTCAAGTTGTCCTTTACTTGAGATCTTGGAGCTATCTGACGTATCTATCATTGATGATCCTTTCGTCATCCGTGCACCGAACCTCAGATGGTTGAGTATCACAGGCTATTTTATGTCTCTCTGTTTGGAAACCCCTAAGTTGCTTTTTGCAAAGATTTATCGCATTGCTGGTGAATTTGATGAATGCCAGTCTGTCAAGCGAGTACTTGGTAACCTTTCTGCGATTGAAGAACTTCAACTAAGCTCTAATTTTCTTATGGTAAGAGATCCATACTTGAGAAAAGTTCCCATCTATTACCTTAAGGGTGATTAATGCACACCTTTTGTAGGTTCTCTGTAGCTTGTATTATACCTACATGTTAATGATAATCTATTATTTTACTTGTTTTAGATTTTCGACAAGGAGTATAAACCAGAAGTACCTTTCTATCAATTGACAGAGTTTCATATCGACTTTGATTTTATAGACATGTCGAAAGAGGTTGCAATTGCTTTTTGTTTGTTCAAAAGTGCCCCCAACTTAAAGGTGCTATCTTTAAAGGTGCGTCCTAGAAACTGATCCCTAATTTGCTATCTGCCACTATATTGTTTTCTACAATTAATTTTATCTTACTTGATCACATTTTCACATTGTATTTATTTTTTTCCAGCTTCCAGATAAGGATGTGGATTATCATTCATCACTTGCTGAATTTATTTTGTTTGTTGGAAGGAATAGCATCTAACATGTTTAGCAGCCTTCAAATTGTGAAGATTACTTATTCTGTTGATTATCCTAAGCCAGTTCTAAAGTTTGCAAAATTCCTTCTGCAGACTGCACCTGTGTTAGAGAAGCTGGTTTTGAGAGAAATGAAAGTTAGAAGAGAAACGAGGTCATTCTTGAAGAAGCTGGCGAGTTTTCAAAGGTTATCAAAGATTGCCAAAATTGTCTTTGTTGAGTGATTTCCTATGATATAATAGAAAAGCTGAAATTGGTCTTTTGTTTAGTGGAGGAAATAGATCAACCATATCTCAAACAATCTGACTTTATTTTGTACAAATTTTATTGGCGCTCCAGTGGTATTGACATTTGTTTTGTTGGAGAAGTTATGTTATTTCTAGTTGATTTCTATGCCTGTACGTAAAAGAAAATTCTCTGTTATTAATTGAAGGAGCTAAACTTAAACATATATGGTCAACTTAAATTTAGACACCTAACCTGATTCTCTCCCTTCAATTTATGCCATGAAACAAATTACCATTCATTCAGATTTCAGACCGCTTGAATTGTCATTTCTCTTCTAAAAAAGACTTGTAGGGTTGTTTGGCAATAAGAGCTTAAGAGACTTAACCTTCTATCTTTAACTTTTTTTGCCATTTAACTGCCGAATACCAATTTCTTGGCGCGGATTAAGATCATCTTCTTTAACCTTATTTTGTCCGGATCTTAAATCCTATCCGGACTTTAAGACAGCCCTACTCTTTTAGCTCTTTAACTTTTATTTACGGATTAAGACAACTAAATATTAATTTCTTATGGAGCTTAGCACTCCTTAAGCTTTTAGTCCTTCACTCTTAATTTCTTGTTGACGAACAGCCCGTTAGAGCTTATATATTGCCAAACATTCCTATCGTTCCACTATTCATTGAAACCGCTTGAATTGTCTGAACAAAATAGTCCAGATTGAGACTGGCTGACCGGGCTTGAATAAAATAGCCAAGATTGGGCTGACCGCAGCCTGACATGTGTTACCAGGCAATTGTAAAACAAACTTTTAGAGTGTAAAACTGGAATCTGAAAATTTAAAAAGAAAAATATTCTTTGATAACATATATTTGATCACGTCACGTTCAAGTATATAAATAAATTTTCACTGCCTAAATTAACTTGTGAGAAATTTATGTATCATGAAGAATTGAAAATAAAGATTGAATAATCCCTCAGATTTTTGGAATCCTGCGCGTACAGAAGGATATTAATTGCTGCTGTCTCGATCGCTAAGGCGTGATGTTCCCTTATGATGGTTTTGGTTTGCCTACTTTGCCTTCACGTGATATTTTCAGAACCTCACCTTCCCACTACAGTTAAAGGTGCCACAAGATTTTTACTGTTTTACACCCGCTCCCTTATGGAGTTGTGGCCTTGTGGGTCTTACAGAAATTTATTTATCACCTCCTTTGTAGTTAGTACCACAGTAACAAATAAATAATTCGGGTTCAGTTCGGCAAGGTCAAAAATTCGTGATTCAGGAATTATTCGGGTATAATTCGGTAATGATTTGGAATTACAATAAGAGACCTCAGTACATATTTAATTAATTACTGATAATTTACTATACGAGATACTGCTTGTATTTGTCATAGAAGATCAATATAGTCAAAAAGTAGCATAAAATGGGAAAATGTGCATTTTGTTTAGGTGTCACGTGGGTGGCTGGGAGCAGAATGGGTACTATGCGCGAGAATTCAAATTTTTTTTTTCGGACAAAACGTGATAAAAACGCGTATTATTCGTAAAATTTGTTAAATTTGCATTTTATTCACATTTTATTCGGTCAAAGGTTCGGTCAACGAATAATACGCCATTCGGTTCGGTAACACCCCAAAAACGTTTTATTCGCGAATTCGCCAATATTGTCACTATGGTTAATTAGTAACTTAGTACTACCTAAAACTGAAGGGACCAGTTTGTAATTATGTTTCAAAGACAAGGGCACATTTGTATACTATTCCTTGTTTAACTTTCCATTTCTCACTCCAAAAACCTCAAGAGAAAGCAGGGAGACGGAGTGCTAAGTTCACTTCCATTTCTCTCTCCTCCGCTTTCCTCCCAAAGTAGTCTGGTCCGGTCAGGTCAGGTCAGATCCGTCAACTGCTTCCTGGCCTCGAAGAGAATTTGAAGGTATTTTTTTACTAAATCTTTCTGTGAAACTTTGAATTGTTTATGTTTAGGTAGTAGAATAAGAAGCGGGGATTCTGATGGGAATGTCTGGATCTAAACTCAAAATTTTAGATTTTTCAGAGGATGCCGAGATATTCCTAACTTATTTTGTTAACTGGAAAAAAAAAAAGACTTAACTTGTACAGGACAGTACATCTACCTAGTTTAATGGTGGCTGTGACTTTTCTCTTTGAAAACCAGGAAATAAAATATCATAACAGGACAAAATAAACATTTTGAATATATAAAAGAATGCTCCATAATACTTGAATTTATTCATATGTTATTGGAGAAAAAAAAATGTTTCTTCCCTCTGGCCTTCTCATGTATATTTGCCATTTACTGACAAAAGAAGTTTTGTACTTAGATAATTGATAATTAAAAATAGTGACTGTTATACTTGTAACACTTGAAGTATGTAGCTTCTTTTATAATAATTAAGATATGATCTTCTGAATTCTTGAAATTTGAGAAGCGATTAACTCTCTGAAACTCATTAAAGTTCGTTGTTTTCATGTATTGTAAAACAGGCTCATTAACAAGAGGTTGTTTGAATAAATGCTTTTGTGAAGGTGAAAGATGATGAATATCAATTGGTGTGGTAGTGAGAATGATGGCATTGATCGGATCAGTAGCTTACCTGATGATGTTCGCACACATATCCTATCTTTTCTTAGTACAAGAGAGGCCGTGCAGACATGCATCTTGTCTAAAAGATGGATAAACACATGGGCTTCTGTGCGGGATCTGAAATTTGACATTGTTAAAGAGTTTGGGTTTCCAAAGAATCATGATGAAGACATAGCATCTGCGACCAAATTCGAACTACTTGTGAAAAGTGTGTTGGAGAAACGAGAGATATCGTGTGTTAACAAATTTCAACTTTCTATGGATTTTACAGTTTCTTGGCCTCGCACTCAGGCTATAGCCGATTGTATTGGTAATGTGATGAAGTTGGAGCCTCGAGAATGCTTAGTCGAAATGGGTTCGTGTCAAATTTTGAATTTAAACACGGATCTCATTTTCACTTGTGCATCACTAACATATCTCCAGCTGCGGTTCGATATGAAATACTTTTTGCAAGCTATAGAACCCAATTCAGTAAACCTTCCTTGTCTTAAAACCCTTGACCTTGATGGTGTTAAAATGAGCAATGACTCTTTCAAGAATCTTTTGTTGGGGTGTCCTGTGCTAGAAGAATTAGTGCTAGCAAGATTTAAGATCGAGATCCTTGAGATATGTTCCAACAGTTTGAAAAAATTGGAAGTTTATAATATATGTGTCGGAGTGAAATTACATATTTCCACGCCTAATCTGCTCTATTTGGTAACTAAAGTCATTGCTCTGGAGGAAATGGTGTTGCTAAATATTCCATTGCTAGTTGATGCCACCATTGGTATTCCTGGTTGGTATGATCAGGATATATATGTTACTAGAGGAGCCAAGCTTATTCACAGCCTTTCAAATGTCGAAAGCTTACACCTTGCATTCGATTTCCCCGAGAGAAAGGTACTTTTGCATATATTGCATTTTCTTAGGTACTTTGAAATAAGCAAAGCCTTTCTTTGGTTCTGTAATATGCACTCCAATGTCTACCCAAGCCCGGTACATAACTAATTATTTATTAGGGCATTTGTCACTAACTCGCATGACTTCATTATATATTGATTGGTTCTTATTAATACACAATGATTTTTGTTTTCAATTATAATTCAGATTTAAGTGTACATGATATTTGTTTGTGGGTCTTGGAGTAATCACATCCTATGGCTATAATAAGCATACAAAGTTCTCATTTGTAATTAGCTTCATGATTTTCCCTTTTGTTTTATCTCTGAGCATAGTTTTGATTTTACTTTGTAATAAAAATAGGCACAGAAGATTCAGAAGAAGGATTTTTCTAAAGGCCCTGTCTTCAACAACTTAAAGCGGCTGGAACTTGTGAATTTGAGTTTCTTTTTCTCTGATGTTGCACCGTATTTCCTCCATCACTCGCCTAAACTACAGGAGCTCACCTTAGAATACGATCATTATGCTCAAGTAATCTCTCTCTCTCTCTCTCTTTATTCCGGTACTGTCTCAATTAAGGTAGGCTGACAAAAACAAAGTCAATTAATGAGATTATTAGAAAAATCCAAATTTATTGAATGAAGAAAAATGAAAAGCTTCGAGTATTTATGGTTAATAGATATATACTATAAATGGACTAAATTAGGAAGTTAACAATACAGTAAAGGCCGGGTAATTCCAGGTGCTATTCATATTATCCCCCCTCAATTAAACCCTTCAAGAAGGATATATATGATCAATGAAACATATCTAACTTGCTTTATTACTTCTGAAGGCACGGTTCACAAAAATTTTAGATGTGGAGACAACTCAGGAGGAGAATCCGACAGATGCATTAGTCCAGCGGGAGTTCCTTAAGACTGTTAGAATTCTAAGTTGTAAAAATGATAATGGATTTGTTGATCAGCTAATCAACAAGTTGCTTACCCATGTTAAGATCATTGGTGATATAATTATTGATCCAAATGATACTTGTCAATGGTAATTTGGGGGAGCTTCATATATGACTCTGTTGTATTAATGTCATCTAATTAATATGTAATCTGTTGTAGGTGTATGACCTAGTTGTATTAATATCATCTAATATGTAATATGTTGTGAGTGTATAACTCAGTTATATTAATATCATCTAATGTAACATTTATCCTTGTTGTCTGAAATTCATTTATCCTTGTTTGAAGTGTGCACTATGGAAATTTCTCCTTTGTTTTGCTCATGCAATGTCTTTTCTGTTATTAATTCAAGGAGCTACTTAATTATTTATCACGTAACCTGATTCTCTCCCTTCAATTTATGCAATGAAACAAATTACCATTCATTCAGATTTCAGAGCGCTTGAATTGTCATTTCTCTTCTAAAAGAGAACTGTACAGCTTATTCATTGAGACGGGCTGACCGGGCTTGAACAAAATTGCCGAAATCGGGCTGACCGCAGCCTGACATGTGTGTTATCAGGCAATTGTAAAACAAACTTTTAGACTGTAAAACTGGAGTCTGAAAATTTAAAAAGAAGAAAATTCTTTGATAAATTTTCACGGCCTAAATTAACTTGTGAGAGATTTATCATTTATGTATGTTGAAGAATTGAAAATAAAGATTGAATAATCCCTCACATGTTATAAATCCTGCGCGTACAGAAGGATATTAATTGCTACTACTTGGTAGATGCGTAGGCGTGAGTTAATCATACCGGTCGTTGGCGTGATGTTCCCTTATCGGATTCAAATATGTTGAAATCCGATATCTTGATCAGTAATTCTCAAATTTCTGAAATTCTGAATCCAGCTATTAAATTGTTTCGAGATGCGTACACAGAAAAATCAGTTATTTCGAGATACATGCATAGAAAAAGTTAAATAGCTGGATCTCGTATTTCAAAAATTTCAGAATTACTATTTATGAATTTCAGATTTCAGCTTATCTGAATTCTCCCTTATCATGGTTTTGATTACTTTACCTTGACATGATGTTTTTAGGAATTCGTACCCTATGCATTAACTCAAAAAAAAAAATTTGAGAGTTAATGCATCTGAACTGTTTGATTCGCTTTAAGATTTGTGCGGACTAGATCTGAACACTAGTATTAAAAGACACATAAATTATAGGTTGTGGTCGGATTGGCTCCGTGTAAAATCAGACGGCCGAAATGCGTTAACTCAAAGATGCTCTTTAATATTAATATGGATCTAGTTTGCATGGATATTAAAATGGATCGTACGGTGCAGATGTTTTAACGCAGATGATACGAATTCTTTCAGTTAAAGGATTTTACACCCGCTCCCTTGGAATTTTTTTTAAAAACCATAATTAGAAAAATTCAAATTAGCGAACCAACATGATTAGTTCAGTATTTTCAAAAACCGTAAGAACCGAGATGCCAATTCGGTCCCCAATTTTTTTTTCTCCTGGGACCGAATTGGCATTTCGGTCCCCTCCCTTTTCACATTTTTTTCACAGAAAACTGTGTTGCCTTCCGTGTAGCACCCTGGGACCGAAATCCCAATTCGGTCCAGGGTATTTTTAGTGGGGACCGAATTGGGATTTCGGTCCCCTTTTTTTTTTTTTTTTTTAGAGAAAAATAGCTAAAAAATCGGATTTTTTTTTTCCCTTTGTCAAATTACTTTTTTATGACATATTTATATTAAAATACGCTAAATTACTTGAAATTATGTTGATTTATGCTGATTTACACTAAATTACTTGAAATTATGTTAATTTTTGTTAAGAGACAAATAGCTAAAATGCTGAAATATAACACTAAAAAATCGAATTTTTTTTAAATATTTGTTAGATTATTTTTTTTGATATATAATTAGCATATTTATACTAAAATACGCTAAATTACTTAAAATTATATTAATTTACGCTGAATTACACTAAATTACTTGAAATTACAATAATTATGTAGAATTATGCTAGAATACGGTAAATTACACTAAATTACGTATGAATAGGGATGATATCTTCACTGAGAAGGCGAAAAACGACGGGGAAACTTCAAACGGCCATAAAACGGCGTTCGAGTGTCCGATTTCAGCAAATGACCACTTTTCGGAAAGCTTGCGAAAATGCGCATCATTCGTGCTAGCAATGCTAGTTTGCCAAATTCAGAATCGCCAAAAAACAAAGAGAAGGGCCTCAAAACTTCAGTTGAAGTTTTCGATTGAGATTTTCACTTTTATTATTCAATCTACGTAGCTCAGTAAATTAGTTATATAATGAACTTGTAGAATACCAATTTTTATTATTTTTTGGAATTTTTTTACTATTTTTTATGATTTATGAAAGATGGCACAAAATTGGCCCTATTCATACGTAATTTAGCGTAATTTACCGTATTTTAGCATAATTCTACATAATTATTGTAATTTCAAGTAATTCAAGTAATTTAGTGTAATTCAGCGTAAATTAATATAATTTCAAGTAATTTAGCGTCTTTTTAGTATAAATATGCTATCAAAAAAGTAATTTGACAAAGGGAAAAAAAAATTCGATTTTTTTGTATTATATTTCATCTTCTAAAAAAAAAAGGGGGGGGGACCGAAATCCCAATTCGGTCCCCATCCCATTTCGATTTTCTGTGGCGGCTACGCGGGAAAAGTGTGAAAAGGGGGGGACCGAAATGCCAATTCGGTCCCAGGAGAAAAAAAAATTGGGGACCGAATTGGCATCTCGGTTCTTACGGTTTTTGAAAATACCGAACTAATCATGTTGGTTCGCTAATTTGGATTTTTCTAATTATGGTTTTTAAAAAAAATTCGCTCCCTTGTGGGTCCTACACAAATTTATTTATCAGTGTAGTTTAAATCAGAGAACTGAAGGGACGAGTTTGTAATTATGTTGCAAAGACAAGGGCACATTCACATTTGTATACTATTCCTTCTTTAACTTTTCCTTTCTCTCTCCAAAACCCTCAAGAGTAAGACTGTAGCACACAACTAAACCCTCAAGAGGGTCGCAGGGAGACGGAGTGCTAAGTTCACTTCCTCTCCAAATTTGCGGATTTGGAGCAAGTAGTCTGCTAGTCTGGTCCGGTCAGATCCCGTCAACTGCTTCCCTCGAAGAGAATTTGAAGGTATTTTTTTACTAAATATTTCTGTGAAACTTTGAATTGTTTATGTTTAGGTAGTAGAATAAGAAGCGGGGAGATGGGAATGAGTTGAGGTGCTGGGATTGTTAATTTACATTACTCATTAGTTCCTTTATGTTGTAATTAGCTTCCTTAATGAATATTCTCATTGTTCACTTGTCTCCAATGCAATTATTTTCATGAAAACATTGATTGTGCGATCGTCTAATTACGGGCTACTTTGTGTGAACCAATTCTTCGACGGGGTGTCTGGTTTGAATTATCTAGAGAGGTTACTTAGATTCTAACCAGAAATGGGTGGAACTGTTAGGCAAATTAACTTTTAACATTATGTAGGTACTATTTGCAAAATTACCTTACAATTCCACCCATTTTCTAGTTAGACTCTATGTGACCTCTCTAGTATGGTTGGAACTTAATTTCCTACTAATCATAAAGGGCAATTTAATTATTTTGATGATCCAATAACTATTTGTTGCTTTACTGAACTAGTAAACAAATCATTCCACATCTGCCCTGCATTTCTATTCTGAGTGATAATAACATTTCCAGTGATCATCTATAACCTAAACCAAATGATCTTTTCTTTGCTTTATTAGTTGTTGCTATTCTCTGCCAATAACCACTTTCAATCTTATGCTTGTGCTATTTTTTAATAATTGCTAAAGAATTTATCAATGCTTTGTCCAGGTCTAAAAGACAATACACAATGGATATTTTTCAGTCCCAAAAGCGTAGTGTTGATCTCAATTTAGAACGAGATTATATCAGCAACATGCCCCCAAATGTCAAAGAGGAAGTTCTTGTGAAACTTCCAATTAAAGAGGCGGTTAGGACAAGCATTCTATCAACCAAATGGAAATATGCATGGATGTCAATTCCAAATTTGGTGTTCACAGAAGACTCTGCACAGTCAGAGGCAGAGCTAATTAGACAGGTTGATCAAGTATTATTAGTGCATCACGGTCCAATTCTACAATTTAAACTCATCAGTAGACATGCGTGTCATGAGGCAATTGATCGATGGATGCTTATCTTGTCCAGAATTGGAATCAAGAATCTTCATATAAAACTGGGGGATTATAATAACAGATTCATGATTCCTTCCAGCTTCTTCTCTTGTCTTGCATTAGAACATGTGCATATAGTTTGCGGCGCCATACATGTTCCTCCATCTTTCCTAGGCTTCAAGTTTCTTCGCACCCTAAGGCTATTTGATCAATTTGACCAATTTGATCAATTTAGTTTAACTGGGATTGTTGTAGCAAAACTCATTTCAAGTTGTCCTTTACTTGAGATCTTGGAGTTATCTGACATATCCATCTTTGGTCATTGTGTCATCTGTGCACCGAACCTCAGATGGCTGAGTATCACAGGGTATTTTATGGATCTCTGTTTGGAAACCCCTAAGTTGCTTTTTGCAAAGATTTATCATGGTGGTGTCCGTTCTGAAATTTTATTGAATTCTGTCAATCCAGAATTTCATTGTGATATTTTGCGAGTACTTGGTAACCTTTCTGCAATTGAAGAACTTCAACTATGTTCTAATTTTCTTAGGGTAAGAGATCCATACTTGAGAAAAATTCCCATCAATTACCTTAAAGGTGATTAATGCACACCTTTTTTAGGTTCTCTATAGCTTGTATTTTGCCTTCATGTTAATGATAATCTATTATTTTACTTGTTTTATTAGTTTTTCGCCAAGGGACCTCAACCAGAGGCACTTTCGGTACGTTTCTACCAATTGACAGAGCTTCATATCGACTTCTATGATGTATACACGAGAGAGGTTGCAACTGCTTTATCTTTATTCAAAAGTTCCCCCAACTTAAAGGTGCTATCTTTAAAGGTGCGTCCTAGAAACCGATCCCTAATTGGCTATCTGCTACTATATTGTTTTCTACAATTAATTTTATCTTATCTGATCACATTTTCACATTGTATTTATCTTTTTTTTCCAGCTTCCAGAGATGGAGGAGCATTTACATTCATCATCACTTGTTCAATCTTTTTGGGAGGTGGAAGGAATAGAATGTAACATGTTTAGCTGCCTTCAAATTGTGAAGATAACTTATTCTGTTAGATATCCTAAGCCAATTCTAAAGTTTGCAAAATTCCTTCTGCGCACTGCACCTGTGCTAGAGAAGCTGGTTGTGAGAGAAATTCATGTTCGAAGAGAAACGAGGTCATTCTTGAAGAAGCTGGCGAGGTTTCCAAGGTTATCAAAGATTGCCGAAATTGTCTTTGTTGATTGATTTCCTATGAAATTGATCTTTTGTTTAGTGCAGGAAATAGATGAACAATATCTCAAACAATATAACTTTTATTAGCGCTCCAGTGGTATTGACATTTGTTTTGTTGGAGAAGTTTATGTTCTTTCTTGTTGATTTCTATGCTTGTAAAAGCAAATTCTCTGTTATTAATTTAAGAAGCAACAAACAAATATAAAGGAGCCAAGATTGGGCTGGACTTGAGCAAAATAGCCCAGATTGAGATGGGCCGACCGGGCTTCGTTTGAACAAAATAGCCTATTAAGATTGGGCTGGCCTTAAAAATTGAAGTCCAATGACATGTTCAAATTAATGTTATAGAAGCACGGATCTGATCCTATTAAGGTTTCATACCAATCATTTCCCAACCCCACAAACGATCAATCCTAAACTAAATTTACTTGCTCTAATAATTCAAATTTTTAAGGAGAATCAAGGAGAAGGATGTGAAGAGAAGGAATTCAAGCACAAAATATATACTATTCTTTTTAGTTCGATGGACTCCAAGACTGTCCGATTCGCTTTAAGATCTGTGTGCACAGAAATTGAAACAGGCATGCACAAATATTAAAGCAGACCGTACGGATCTTTAAGCTGATCAGACGGTCCTAGAGCCTATCGGACCTACTCTGCTTCTTTTTTAATAATAATTTGTGGAGCATACTTGAAGTATATATTGTTTATATTGTCATTAAGATCATTAGAAATGCCTCAACAAATTGATAGGAGTAATGAATCAAGAAATCAGGTGCTAATAGCATTCACAAATTAAGTGTTCTACCAATGTACCGTAAAAACTTAAAGATTGATTAAATTCTAATAGAGGCTGAATATATTGGAACTTTAATTTGAAGAGATGTAAATGAAGTGTACCCGGTCTTGTACTTAAAAAACAAGTAAATCAATAAATGAGAGTATTGTTGTCATTTGACACTTAACTTACTAATATTTTATATAAATTGACGTAAATTTTCAAAGATCAAAGAACTCAAATTATTTAGATAAATGACAAAATTTTACATTGTTTTGAATGTTTTTACTACTTATTAAGATTATTGGTACAAAATTCAATGGTCAGAAAATAACAGTTTTGTAAAATACTTAATAAATAGTATAAAAATTCAAAAAATTGTAAAATTTTATCTCCAAGCACATTTTAATGTAGATATCATGTTGAACAGTTTGAATCGACTGTTTAGATTTTGAAAATTCATATTATAAGATGTTGTAACTATATAATGTTGTAGGTGGATGTCTTCTCGTTATAAAATTAATTTTAATTTGCTTCCCTGCGAATTGAAGCACTTAATATATTGCAATTTGTGTTTTGTGTTGGTATTAAATGTTGCCTAGCAATGAGTACTCATGCATGTTTCTCTTTCCATGTAGATTTGCTTCCTTCCTAAGTCATATATAGTAATGGTAACCTTCTTAAGCATTCTCCACAAATTATCTACCTACTATCGTAGCTCTAGAGTAGTCATGATAAATTGAACATTGATTTGAAATAGCACTCAATTATTCCAGCAAGCAAGGTTAAACAAAAAATCATAAATATAAATATTTACTAGTGGCCCTTTTAATGGCAACTCTAATGGGTTAGAATGTTAATATATAACTATATTAAATTTAAAGGTTTCTTCAAATGTATTCATTTTTTTATTGATTTAATTTAATACAACAGATATATGAGTATGTACATAAATATATATAGAGATGAATCACTTGACAATGAAGTATTATAGAGTACCAGTCAAAATTTAATGCAATTTAACTATAGTATGGTGGTTCATCAAGAGCCATTAATTAATTTTGAATTGTTCAAAAATTCATATCATATTTTATAGGTACGATATTTACACCCTACAGATCAAATCTCTAATGACAATTAAAAAAAATTATGATCGTCAACATTATCAAGATAAATAACTGTCAAGTGATCAGGGGTGGATCAAAGTGAAGTCAGGGACAGTTGCTTTCCTGGATTTTGAAATTTTATAGAAATTTATAAATTCGGACCAATTTTATTTCTCCTTGAATTTTTTTTTTTTTTTGCATCCTCTGAAATTATGATGTGTAATTTGGGATAAATTTAGGGTTAAAATTAAAATAAATTTCTTAAATTTGAATTGGTAATTAGAATTATAAGTTCGAGCATTACAAATTACAAATTAAGCATTGTTTTTACATATATTATATTAAATGCAAATTACAAATCTGAGCATTGTTTTCTTGCATGTAATATAATCTCCTTACAACCGATTTATTTACATATATTATATTAATTTAGCTCAAACAAATTTATGCTAAAGTAGTAGGTAAGTTGGTAGCATTTGGAGGATATTTGTCACTTTTGATGATGATATGATTTGTTATGGGCCCCAATTTATTAAAAAAAAAATGAGTACACACGAACAACACGTGGCAAAAGGTCATGGAAGATTAGTTTTAATAATATTTACCTTTTGCCACGTGTCCTTTAATATATCATACTCGAAATGCATTTTTTGTAATTACTTACATAATATTTTTGATGTATCTATTTAATTTAGCATGAATAATATGATGAGCATGTAAAAAAACATATGTCAGAGTTGTAGGGCTGTAAACGAATATGGATATCCGCTCCGAATCCGCATATTATCCGAATTCGGATTTAAACAGATACGGATATCCTAGATACGGATATTTTTTACATAGGAAAATTTAATACGGATACGAATACGGATAATTCTTTGAAAGTATAAACGGAGCAGATATCCGCACTATCCGAATCCGAAATTTCAACTTCTGTGCTTCTCTATAACTTGACTTTCAACGGTTAATATTCCCTAACTCCTCTCCATTCCTATATTTTCTACATATCTTTACTTTTTTTAATTTACTTTTGTTTTTCTTAATTGCTTTTAATTTAGTATGTGTACTTAAAGTTCATATGACTCAATTATCCGACAATTATTAGTTTCGTAACCGTATTCTAATCCGTATCCATGGATTATCCGCTCCGTATTCGTATCCGTTTAAGACGGATTTGGTTTTAAATTTTGAGATCTGTTTACTATCCGTATCCGTTTCTGTATCCACTCATTGAAAAATAGATATGAATTTGGTATCAACATTATCCGCTCCGTTTACACCCCTACAGAGTTGATATATATATCAACTTTCGTGATTTTAAAATCATAAATACAAACGAAAATTAATTAACAACATCAATAGACACACACAAGCAAACAATTAAAATGTATTTTAGAAAGTTATTATGCCTAATTATATTTGACTTATCTTCTTGATTTAGCACGGTTACATTTATGAACATGTAAATGACAAAAGTGGGAGATTAATACGTGAGTTTTGAGGATTTAATGCATAATTAATATATTCATTTGATTCAATAAAAAATATATTTATAAAAAGAATATTTCAAATACCTTCATCTTTGTATTGTCATTATGCCTCCACTTTAATTTTCCAATAACAAAAATTGTAAAATTCAAATATCAAAATAAATTATTATTTGTGAGATATATTATTTTGTAGATATCCAAATAAAAAAAATTATTTTTATTTTTCATATAAATTAATAAGTCAAAAAGTTATCCATATTAGTGATTTTTGTAAGCTCTTGATGTTAAATAAAAAAACAGTCAAAATATTCTAATTTTAATGCACGCATAAAGAAAATAATATAAACCATATACTATAATTATGACTTGATATTTAAGTCTTAAATATTATGTTATTAAAAATTAAAAAAAAAAAACAAAGACAAAAATGAAAATATTTGAACTTTTTAAAGCCTCTAGCCTTAAAAAAAATTGAACTCTTTTCATTCATAAATAAGCTATATGCTGCATGGATACGAATACAGATATCGTATCAAATATGATTCAGGATACAGGATACAGTGATCCAATAATTTTCAACACAATACAGGTATCGGACGATATGATATGGGTATCAATATGACAATATGATACGTATCAAATATGGGTACGAGACCATATATAAAGTATCGAAGTAACATAGTAAATAAGCATAGGGGTTTTACTAGGGGTGTTCATCGGTTCGGTTCGGTTTCAACCGAACTGAACTAGATAAACCAAAGTTATAATTCGGTTTGTAAAATAGAACCGAACCGAACCAATTTAGCATTGCAACCAAACTGAACCGAACCAAAGTTTTATTTTGGTTTGTTCGGTTTGTTCGGTTTGTTCGGTTCAAACCAAAATATATTAATTTTTTATTTAAAGCAATTGATTTATAATAAACCGAAGTATTTAAAGCATTGATTAAGAAATAAACCGGGATATTAAGAAATAAACCGGGACAGTCTGGACCAAATTCATAATATATAAAAGTTTGGTCGGTTCGGTTATTTCGGTTTGGAAAATTACCAAACCAAATCGAACTAAAATTATAATTCGGTTTTAAAAAGTAAACCGAACTGAACCATTAAACCGAAAAAACCGAACCGTTTGATCCAAACTAATTCGGTTCGGTTCAAAACCGACTAAACCGGACCCAATGAACACCCCTAGGTTTTACCTCCGTAATTTTTTAAAACCGTCGGCATCTATTTTTGTGTGTCAATTAATCAACTGTAAGTTGGTTCGAACCAACGACTGTTTTAAATTTGTTAGTCTTAAAAACAACAATTCATTAATTATTCGACATGTAATAAGATTGCAAATGATAACCACAATATATAGCGCCAAAAAAGGACAATGTTTTTCTTTATTCAGAAAGATTTATGAGCTATAAATTGAAGAAAATGTTCTAATATAGAAAGCACGTGCGAGGGAACCAAACCATAACGTTCATATTTTCAGTTATTAATAACCTTAGTTTATTCTTAGACCAATTTCCAAATTCATGTTTGCATTTAATGACTTATGTTTTATTTTTATGAAAATGAACTTATTACATTTGACTTAAGTTTTTTATTTTTTTAAATAATATTAGTTTGTTAAACGGTGAAAGTTTCATTTTTTTTATGAATATGAAATATGTATTTGCAAACCAAATTTTACAATTTTTAGAATTTTTTTACTATTTTTTTAGATAGGTAGAAAATCACTTGATCTGAATGGTACAGAATTTTCAGATCAAGTGATTTTCTACCTATCTCAAAAAATAGCAAAAAAATTCTAAAAAATGTAAAATTTGGTTTGCAAGTAAACAAGTAAACGAGTATAAATAAGTTAATGAACATGTAAATGACAAAAGTGAGAGATTATATGTGAGTTTTGAGAATTTAAATGCATAATTAATATAAAAATATATTTATGAATAGGATATTTTAAATACCTTCATTTTGTACGGTCATCGGACCTCCACTTTTAATTTTCCAATAACAAAAATTTTAAAATTCAAATATGAAAAGAAACTGTTAGTTGTTATCTATATTATTTCCTATACATCCACATAAAAATTATTATTTTTTATTTTTTGTATAAGTTAATAAGTCGAAAATAATCGTTCAAAAATTATCTAGTATTTTTGTAAGCTCTTGATATTAAATAAAAAAACAAAGTCACAATATTCTAATTTTTATGCATGCATAAAGAAAATAATGTAAATCATATACAGTAATTATGATTTGATATTTAAGTCTTAAATATTATGTTATTAAAATTTAAAAAATAAAGACAAAAATGAAAGTATTTGAATTTTTTTTCATTCATGAATAAGCTATGATGCATGGATACGGGTACGGATATCGTATCGGATACAAGTACGATACAAGATATAGTGATATGATAATTTTCAACACGATACAGGTATCGGACGATACGATACGTATTGGATAAGAGTACAAGACTATATATAAAGTATCGGAGTAACATAGTAACTAAGCATAGGGGTTATTCCGTAATTTTTTAAAACCGTCGTTATAGTTGAACAGAAATATATCTATTTTTGTGTGTCACTTAATCAACTGTAAGTTGGTTCAAACCAACGACTGTTTTAAATTTGTTAGTCTTAAAAACAACAATTCATTAATTATTCGACATGTAACAAGATTGCAAACGATAACCACAATATATACCGTGATTTTTATTAATATCCAAAGTTAATTACAAATTAATAAATATACCCAACAACTTTGCAAATTTATAAAACTATCCATACCGGCTATTTTTTGACTGGTTTTAATTATTTTCAGTACCGGCTAGAAAATGGCCCGTACTAAATTTTTTTTTTTAGAGACAAATAGCAAAAATGCTGAAATCTAAAAATAAAAATTCAAATTTTTTTAAATATTTGTTAGATTACTTTTTTTATATATAATTAGCATATTTATACTAAAATACGCTAAATTACTTGAAATTATGTTAAATGATGCTGAATTATACTAAATTACGTTAAATTATGCTAAAATACGGTAAATTACGCTACATTACATATGAATAGAGATAATATTTTCACTGAGAAGGCGAAAAAACGACGACGAAAGTTCAAACGGTCATAAAACGGCGCTCGAGTGTCCGATTTCAGCAAATGACCACTTTTCGGAAAGCTTGCGAAAATATGCATGCGTGAATGTTAGCTTTGCCATATTTTAAATTTCAGAATTGCCAAAAAAAAGGGAAGAGCCTCAAAACTTGAGTTGAAATTTCCGATTAAGATTTTCAGTTCTATTGTTCAATCTACGTAGCTCAGTAAATTAGTTATATAATAAACTTGTAGAATACCAATTTTTATTATTTTTGGAATTTTTTACTATTTTTTATGATTTATGAAAGATGGCACAAATCGGCCTAATTTAGCGTAATTTATTGTATTTTAGCATAATTTAACATAATTATTGTAATTTAGCGTAATTTAGTATAATTCAGCGTAATTTAACATAATTTCAAGTAATTTAGAGTATTTTAGTATAAATATGTTAATATATATAAAAATAATAATCTAACAAATATTTAATAAAAATCGAATTTTTAGTGTTAGATTTCAGCATTTTTGCTATTTCTCTAAAAATATATATATATATATACAGTACCGGCCAGAAAATAGCCGGTATGGATAGTTTTATAAATTCTCAAAGTTGTTGGATATATTTATTAATTTGTAATTAACTTTGGATACTAATAGAAATGTCGGCAATATATAGCGCCAAAAAAGGACAATGTTTTTCTTAATTTAGAAAGATATGTGAGCTATAAATTGAAGAAAATGTTTTAATATTGAAAGCACGTTCGATGGAACCGAACCATAACGTTCATATTTTCAGTTCTTCACCTTAGTTTACTCATAGACCAATTTCCAAATCTCCCCCATAAAAATTTCATGTTTGCATTTAATGGCTTATATTTTATTTTTATCAAACTTAACTTATTACATTTGACTTGAGTTGTTTATTTTTATTTTTTTAAATAATATTAAATGAAAAGTAACTATATTTTCATGTACGGAAATGTTTACCAGAAACAATACTTTTTTGAAAAAAAAAATATTCTAATGCAATAGGTGATATTTTCTCTATGAATTACACAAACTCTTAGAAAAAAAAAATTAACGAAAAAATGACTATAAAGGCGAAACTATTAAAGTTCTACTAGTTAAAGTGTTAAACCATATAATAAATACGTCTCATAAATAAATGTTTTCCTAAAATATGAAGCAGGTAGTATTGTAGTAATACAATATTTTCATTGGGTCTATCTGAGATTATGCCTAGCCACAGCCAATCGGCAGTCGCCACGCCTCTCCCACTCTCTCTTTTAAACTCTCCCTGCGGACTCTCCTCAGTCTCTCTCCAATCCAAACGGACCAAACCAAACCAAAACAAAACAAAAGTGAATTAAATAAAGCAACAAAACGAGACCAGACCGTTCCTCGATTTTGGTGCCATTTTTCTTCTTTAAACCCAAACCTTCCTCAATCCTCCCTCTCTCTCTCTCTCTCTCTTTCGTTTCAATATCTCTCGCACCATCGCCACCGTTCAACACCAAATAAACGTCCAGGATTGATCCACGTTTAAACACTGAAGAAACAAATGGTGGCTGGGAAGGTGAAGGCGGTGATGGGATTCCAGCGGAGTTCACCTTCTACTCCTAAAGCATCAACACCCAAGGCGGAGACGCCACGCCGGTCTTCAGCTTCTCCGGCGAACTCTACTGCAGGGAAGAGTGCCAGTGGAGCTGCTGCTTTTGCGAGATCGTTTGGTGTCTACTTCCCCAAAAGCAACTCTCAGGTTCAACCACGGCCTCCTGACGTAGCTGATCTGCTCAAAGTCATAGATGACCTTCAGGAGAGGGAATCAAGGCTGAGAACTGAGTTGATTGAACAAAAGATCATGAGAGAAACAGTAGCAATCGTGCCTTTTCTCGAGGCGGAACTGGATCAGTCGAAGGAGAAGGTGAAAAGGTTGGAAATGGAGAATCTAGTGCTCAGAGAGGAGATGGAGCTGTTGAGATTGAAAGAGGAGAGGTATAGACAGATGGAAAAAGAGATTGAATGTTTGAGAAAGAAGATTGATGCACAAAGGAGAGATCAGGATGAATGCTCCTCTTCTTCTTCTTCTTCTTCAACTTCTTCAGTTTTGCCTCGAATTCAAATCCCAATGCCACCTCCTCTGCCAAGCTATTCCTTTGCAAAATCGTACAGACCTTCACTTTCCTCTTCCTCTTCTTCTTCATCATCTTCTACTTCATCTACCTCCTCTAGCTCGATTTCAAACTCTACTACATCTGAGATGAGCTCAGTAAGTACTAAATCACTGCCAAAACTAACTACACTCCCGCCTATACCTCCTCCACCTCCGCCAATTAAAGAACCATTGAGTGGGACCCGCAGTGACAGCGGTGGACCTCCACCACCCCCACCGCCTCCTCCGCCACCTAGGAAAGATGCGAAGGGAGGTGGTAAGGGTACAGTGGGCCCGTGCGTCAGACGCGTGCCTGAGGTGGTGGAATTCTACCACTCGTTGATGAGGAGGGAATCAAAGAGAGAAAATGGGGGAGGGGCAGGAGGAAGCGAAGGTGCTCCGGCGGCGATTTGCCCCAGGGACATGATCGGAGAGATCGAAAACCGGTCAGCTCACCTCCTCGCTGTAAGTTTACCGTTGTTGTTATTTTGAATTTGTTCATTCATTTTTTTCTAAATGGACACGTCCAGTCTTCCAAAGAGACGGTATTTTGGGGATAAAAAGGACCTTCCATTATTACTCAAAGTGGAGAGCTTGGTTTTGATTTTGTTTCGTATTTATTTGGATTACTTCCTAGCCCTGGCACAACAGCCCGTTGTTCTCGTCGTTGGACCCTAACATTCGGTCTTTTCATTTTACAAATGTATGCTGAGTCTATTCAAATTACTATTTGCTTTGCTTGGCTCGAACTGCGAGGTAGTCCCTGATTTTCACTGTAGTGTGGGACCAAATTTCTATCTGCCAGTATATACTGGACTTGCATTTTATTTCCTATTGGTATCCAAAGTGCGGTGTCAGAGCAGTTCAACTGCAACCGTTGGATGAATAAATAATAAATAATAAATAAAAGATCTTTTTTATATCTCTTCAGATTAAATGAGGTGAAATTTACTGTAGACTAGGCTGGGCAGCAATCCTGATAAGCTGCTTTTAATAATGTGCGGTCGACTCACATTATTCATGGGTTCGCGCGTAACCACTAGCCGTTGTAACTTTCCCTTTGACCAAAATGCCCTTGTCAAATTTGACCGTTCAATCCTAGGATCCTTTAATAATAGCATTGTATCCTGTCCTCTGTCCTCTCCAGTACAATTAATAATAGCATTGTATCCTGTCCTCTGTCCTCTCCAGTACAATTCAACCGTTCACCTCCTGTCATCATAAATGTGGTTTGTCAAGAAACGTCGGTTGTAATAATATTCTTACAGCTTAACCACTTGAACTACTATTACTACAATTAACCTGAATTCACATGAATGCATATATGGTAATTATAACTAGTTCAATTAATTAATAATTGTGTAGATAAAAACGGATATAGAAACACAAGGCGATTTTATCCGGTTTCTGATTAAAGAGGTCGAGGGAGCAACCTTCAACAAAATCGAAGACGTCGTCTCCTTCGTCAAATGGCTTGACGATGAGCTCTCCTGCCTGGTACGCATCCACTAATTAATTTGTTTCATCTCATATTGAAATTTACACTTATAATTTATAAAAAATGAATGTATAATGACATGCATGGCACAGGTGGATGAGAGAGCAGTGCTGAAGCACTTTGACTGGCCCGAGCAGAAAGCAGATGCGTTGAGAGAAGCTGCTTTCGGATATTGCGATCTGAAGAAATTGGAAACCGAGGCGTCTTCATTTAGAGCCGATTCACGGCAGCCGTGTGCTTCTTCTCTGAAGAAGATGCAGGCCCTCTTTGAAAAGTAAACAATGTTTTTCATCTCATTATATCTAATTTTTCTTTTTCCTTTTTTACCAAAGGAATCATTTTTTTTTTTGCAGAATTTTATATTTATAGAAATAATATAAAAATAATATAGGATAATGGATGGGTTGCATCGAAATTTCAATCCCATAGAAGAAACCAAAAAAAAATTTAGTTACTTTAGAATTGCCTAAGGGAACCAAATATTTTTTTCAGTTTCTTTAAGATTCAACATACCGTCCACCTCATGCCATGGAAAAATCCTACTCCTAAACTAAGAAACCAAAAAAAAATGTTTCCTTTAGAATTTCCTAAATAACCACCGAAAATTCCTTCTATGGGATCAAAATCTTAAGCCAATCCATCCATTACCCTATGTTATTTTTAACTATTCTTTATAAATAAGAAATTCAGTTTTTATTGTGTGTGTGTGTGTTCTTGTACATTTTTTTTTTTACATTTTTCTGAATTATATTTTGGTCTTGGTTTAGGTTGGAGCGTGGAGTGTACAATCTGGCTCGGGTACGAGAGAGTGCCATGAACCGGTACAGGGGATTTCGCATCCCCTGGGAATGGTTGCAAGAGACTGGAATAGTTAGCCAGGTTTGTGTTGCTTTAAAAATTACAAAATTGTAGTTTACTGGAAAAAGAAAAGGCTAAAGAATGAAAAGAATGTCTGGTTGTGCAATAACTTGTCCAACTCTGCAATGGTACAGTATGGTACATACAAATAATTATCATGCCTAGTAATGTAGTACCAAATGATAGAAAAGGAAATAAACAGTAAAATGGACCACATATTATTGTCTGTATTGCTTGTAAGTTATTGAGAGTTTGTTAAAAGAGGGTGAGAGTGAGAGAACAGCCAAAATGTTGGGTGACATAGAAAAAGACATCAGAGCTTTTATATTGAGGATAATGCACGTGAGCACAGAGCCTCACGTGAGTAACAAGAAAAATTGGTTATTGCTACAAAACAAGAAAAATTGGTGTGTTCTATTCATGTCAAGTCAAAATGGGTCCAAATTTTATCTGGCTATTTTGGGACTATTACTGTTTCATACTATTGCCTGGATGAGTGCTAGCTAGAACAGGCAAGAAAATACTTATTTTGAAGTAGAAGCATATTTTTGCGATTTGTTTTCAATTAACCATAGCAAATAAGCATATCCATCCCCGGGCAAGAAAGTATTATATTTAACAAGTTATAATTTTCTTTCATTCTTCCAGTAAATGTATATAAATGCTTAATTAATATTATGTCTTTACAAGTTTTATGCTAACTTTGATTAACAAAAATGACTTATTGCAAGTTGAGAACTTTCTAATTCTCAATGATACCAGTAAATATATGCACTATTTTGATCTTTTATATCTACAATGTCCTTTGTACTAAATGCTCTATAGATCTTGGCTAACACTGTCCTCATTGCCAAGGCAACATTTATAAAGGGTATTATTGTAATAAATGCTGTCCTGGAAAAATTCAATGAGCAGACTTGTTAGCTAGAGTTAATGCAAGACCATACTTGTGTTCAACCAGATCACCTAAAGTAGCAATACTTCTAGTACATGGAAAAATATTTTAGTCAAATTTTATTCAACACTATGTATAAGGGCTAGATTATATACTCAGTAGTACTTTGAAGCATTGAGTAACATATATATGTAATTATGTTTAATCTTGGCCAAATTTGAGGTCTCGGCTTTTTTAGGATAAATGCCAATAATGAACATGACCTGGAAAAATATCTGATTGCAAATGAATGTTGTGCAGATTAAACATGCATCTGTCAAGTTAGCAATGAAGTACATGAAAAGAGTGTCGTCAGAGCTAGAAGTCTTAGCAGGTGGGCCCGACGAAGAGGAGCTGATGCTTCAAGCTGTTCGTTTTGCTTTTCGAGTCCACCAGGTACTAATTCTATTATTATAGTTACATTTGTAAAAATGATTTCACTCTAATAGTTACTTTTCTCCTCTGAATTAAGTCCAAAAAATGGCCCAGTGCTGATTCATAGTCTTTTTGGAAGTAACTACCATTTGGTCCATACTCTCATAGTTTGGTTTCCTTTCACAATCTGTACCTCTACCTACTCAGAAATTCTCAACTATATAAGTTACAGTTTTAGAAAATAAACTCACTTCAACTTTTTTTGTTTTTTGTTTATTGCAGTTTGCTGGAGGATTTGATGTTGATACAATGAGTGCTTTTCAAGAACTCAAAGAGAAAGTGTCGTTATTTCATATCAGTCAGAACCAGCAACGACTTGTTTGCCGGAGTACTTAACATTTCATATGCTTCTTTGTATCATACAATTTAATTCATTCAAAATGAAAATCCAATTGTTTTGGTTGGAGCAAAACTTAAAGAAATCAGCAAATATTTCCAGTGCATTGAAAATCAGTACTTTCCTCCATGTCTTATTTTCTTACAAAAATGTGTTTGTGAGGCATTGAGAGAAGCATGCTAATATTACCCTAGAATAGAATACTAACTCTACCGTCGGTACGATCTCAATAAATTGAGAAAAACTTTGGTTCTTATAGTAAATTGTAGGGGGATTTCATGTATCCCCTCAAAAACTTCAATATTACATATTCCCCCCTCTAAAGTTTGTAATTACATATTCATCCTTCAAAATTATAAAAACTCACACATTCATCCAGTATAATTCTAAGATATATCAAATATATCCAAAAGTACTAAAATAATGATATTTAAGATTTTAAAATTCAAAACAAAACACTAATAAATAAAGTATGACCATTATACCCTTCCTTCTCTCCCTTCAGCGCTGCCAAAACCTTCTAAACTCTCCATTTTCTCTCTCTGTCTCCCTTCTCTGATATGGCATCGGATGAATCGCCCCTCACTCCATTTGTTTCGCACAACATCGGTTATGTAGATTTGGTTGCCAGTGATTCCTTGGAGACTAAGATGAAGAACATAATTGAATCGCCTGCTATTACTTTCAGACTTTCAGAGCATAAGTTGGGATTGTGGCATCATTAATTTTACCACCATCACAAATAAAGCTTTAATTTTAATTAGCGATTTCACCTGCGTTTCAGAATTTTGGCTAATTCCATTCAGATTTTCATAATTACCATTCAAATCTATGGCCACAGAAAGAGAAGGCAGAAATATGATTTCTTTGGTCACATGTTAGTTTATTGTTTCGAAAATGACAAAAAAAAAAAGCTCTAATAGTTGCATTTTACTTAGTCCATGTGGTATATTCTCTTTTCGATCATGGTTCAAACCTCAATTCCCGAAACGCTTTTGGAATGATATTTTCTCTAGTGTGGTTTATTTGATTAATCACCAACCCTTTACCAATAATCTTGAGTCACCATATTTTCGGGTCCTTTACCACCAATTATTTGATTAATCGCCAACCCACCACCAATTACCTGATTCGGGTCCTTTACCCTCTGCATCGGATCCCGACCCAGTTCAAATTTCTCTTGGCGCCTCTCAACAGACAGCAGCTCATTTTCACACTCCTCTACCGTCTACTCAGCAGCCTATACACCCGATGGTCACCAGAACTCGTGATCATACGCGCAAACCTCGCCTATTTTCAGATCATGTGGCCTTAATCTCTTCCTCAAATCTTGCAACTGAACCCAAAACCTATAATCAAGCGAAATCCCATCCTCATTGGGTTGATGCTATGACCAAAGAACATGAGGCTCTTCTCTCCAATCAAACATGGACACTTGTACCTCCTATTAGTTTTATTTTATTATGTGGCTTATGTTATTTATTGTGCACCAATTTCATTTACAGAAATTAACGAAAATGCACGAGTAATTTTTGATGGAAAAATTCAGATGCTATTTATTAATATACTGCTTCCAAAGGTTGTCTTAGAATAAAAAAAACAGACCTCTTCTATCTCTTATTCGGACACATTTTTTCTGAAAATTCTGTCCATAAAGATTAATTAGAGAAGTATAAGAAAAACACCTAAAGGTCTCCATCATCATGTCTGAGAAAAATCTTTGATAATCAGTATTTACGCTTCCGCTTAACGATGTCGTCACTCCAAAACTGTAAGTTTTAAATTACGTTTGCTATTTTATTTTGAATTTACAGATTCTGAATTGTTTGTGTTTTAATTACAAAACACGTTTTGAATTTATTATGTTTATCACCTCCTTCACCCGATTACCATGTTATTGGATGTAATTGGGTTTTTAAAGAAAAGAGACGTGCCGACAGTTCACTTGAACGATATAAAGCACATTTAGTTGCGAAGGGATTTCATCAAGAAGAAGGTATCGACTTCTTTGAGATTTTTAGCCTGGTTGTTAGACCCACTACCATTCGAGTTGTGCTATCATTAGCTCTTTTCCGTCATTGGCCGATTAGGCAACTCGATGTTCAAAATGCTTTCTTGCATGGTACTCTTAAAGAGACCGTCTTCATGCAACAACCACCGGGCTTCATCAATCTGACTAGGCCGCATCATGTGTGTCGTCTTTTCAAAGCCATTTATGGCTTGGAGCAATCTCCAAGAGCATGGTTTTACGCTAAGCACCGCTTTACTCAACCAAGGATTTCATGCATCAAATTATGATCCATCGCTCTTCATTCTTTCCTCTCATGAGACCACTCTCATCGTGTTAGTTTATGTCGATGCGGGAAGCAATCAAGATCTCGTTCAAGGATTCATTCACTCTCTTCAACAATCCTTTGCCATCAAAGATTTGGGCAACCTTCACTATTTTTTGGGCATTGAGGTCACCTCTTCTTCTTTCGGCCTCTACCTCACTCAAACAAAGTATGTTCGTGACCTTCTCACACGAGCTAATATGCTTCAAGCTAATCCTTGCCCTTCTCCCATGGTTTCCAACACCTCTCTCTCTCAACTTGATGGTGATCCTTTTGATGATCCGCACTTGTATTATTCCATTGTGGGAGCCTTACTGTTGAAATCAAGCAATCACAGAAATTCTAACACCACACTCCCTCAATCCTCCCTCCCTTATTGTATTTCATTTTAAACTTATATCTTTACATCATTGCTTTGCTATCTATTATATAGATCACAGAGAGCTAAGAATAAAAGGAACTACAGCCTATACAATATTTGGTAATAATCTTGAAAGAAAGAAACAAGGACAGAAAAAGAAGTAAATAGGAGAATCAAATTATTAGTCGATATATGCCTGGTAGAGCCATCAGAGTTATATTGCCAGCTATGAGATCTTTTATATTCAATTCTTCCAAATGTCTAGTGCCTTGGATCTTCTGTGTCGCAATACTCCCCCTCAAGTTGGACCGTAAAGTTCATTGGAGGTCAACTTGTCAATACACGCTCGGAACATTCCTTTTGACAGAGCCTTTGTAAATACATCAGCTAATTGTTCATTGCTGCGTACATGTGGTGTCTCAATGGTATTATCCAAAACCTTTTCTCTCACGTAATGACAGTTAACTTCAATATGTTTGGTCCTTTCATGAAACACCGGGTTTGAGGCAATGTGTATAGCCGCTAGATTATCACAGTGCAATTTAGTAGGTTTATTAGCCCTAAATCCAAGTTCTTGGAGTAATAATCTTAACCAAACTATTTCACTTGTAGCGGTAGCCATGGCACGATATTCAGCTTCAGCACTTGACCTAGCAACTGTGTCTTGTTTTTTGCTTTTCCATGTAACCAAATTTCCACCCACGAACATGCAGTAGCCAGTGGTAGATTTTCTGTCATGAGGACTACCTGCCCAATCGGCATCGGCGTAACCTACTATCTCGGCATGACCATGACATTTCATGTGAATCCCTCTTCCGGGTGCAATTTTTAAATACCTCAAAAGTTGGTTGACAAGTTCCATGTGGCCTTTCGTTGGTTTTTGCATAAACTGGCTTACATAGCTTACTGCATAAGCTATGTCTGGTCTGGTAATTGTGAGATAAATTAGCTTTCCCACTATTCGTTGAAAAAATCTAATATCCTCCAAAGGCACATTATTAGTAATTACTTTACTCCCATAGTCCATTGGAGTACTAGCTGGTTTGACCCCTAACTTGCCGGTTTCTTTTAATAAATCTAGAACATACTTTCGTTGAGATAAGAATAAACCTTTGTGAGAGCGTGCAATCTCAATGCCCAAGAAGTACTTTAGCGTTCCAAGATCTTTTATGTCAAACTCACTCTTTAAATGTTTCTTCAGGTTCTCAATCCCATTCAAGTCGCTTCCTGTTATCACAAGATCATCAACATATATTAAAATGACAACTATACCTTTGTTTGTTACCTGAGTGAACATTGAAGAATCTGCATCGCTTCTTTTGAACCCAGCCTTGTATAATGCTGCGCTTAGTTTCCCGTACCAGACCCTTGGTGATTGTTTGAGCCCATATATTGCCTTCTTAAGTTTACATACTAACTCTTGTCTAGCCACATGTAGTCCCGGAGGGGGATCCATATAAACTTCCTCTTCAAGTTCACCTTGCAGGAATGCATTCTTAACATCCATTTGAAATAGAGGCCAATCATAATTAATCGCAACTGACATGACAGTCCTAACAGTATTCATTTTGGTTACCGGAGCAAAGGTTTCCTTGTAGTCAATACCGTAGGTTTGAGTGAATCCTTTTGCAACTAATCTAGCTTTATGTCTTTCAATAGATCCGTCACTATTAAATTTGGTCTTGTAAATCCATTTGTCACCCTACTGTTTGTTTTCCAAGAGGTAGTTCTACTAAATCCCAAGTTTGGTTTTTGGTTAGAGCTTCAAGTTCCTCATTCATAGCATTAACCCAAATTTTCTTTGTTTGAGCCTCATGAAAATTAACTGGTTCTGTTTGATCATCAATTGTGGTTAACAAGCTAAAGAAGTTTTGAGAAAGGTGCTCATATTGAACCTGTTTTTGGATGGGATAGAGAGTAGAATACGTTACAAAATCTTTCAATCTAGTTGACTGCTGAGAGGATCTGTTGGATCTCCTGACAAGCTGCTGCTCACTTATTATTTCTGAATTTGGTGCATTTATTTCGGCTTGTAGCTGATGGGTGTCATCGGGCTCAATTTCAGTTGCATCAGGTGACCTTGAACCGGGTATGTTGTTGTTGGGCCCAAGTTCACTTTCTCTGTTGTTGCAAGGCCCAGTCTGATCCGGGATAATATGTGCAGGAATGACTTCTGTAAATTCTGTATAACTCTCCCCCTGACTCGAAGGGTAGTACAATTGTGTTTCAACAAATAGTACATCTCTAGAAAAATAGACACGGTTAGTGCTAGGGTCAAAACACTTGTAGCCTTTTTTAAAGGATGAATATCCCAAAAATACACATTTTCGGGCACGAGGCTCCAATTTGTTGCTGTTTTGTACGTGCATGTAACAAACACAGCCAAAAATCCTTAGATGAGAAATATTGAACTTGCGTTTATATAAAGTTTCTAAAGGGCTTTTGTAATTTAATATTCGGCTAGGAAGTCGATTTATTAAATAACAACTTGTAAGAACGGCATCAGCCCAAAAAGTTTTTGGTAAATTTCCTGAGAACAACAAGGCTCTACTTACTTCTAAAAGATGTCTATTCTTTCGTTCAGCAACTCCATTCTGTTGCGGAGTACCGGGACAAGTGGTTTGATGAGATATGCCCAAATTACGTAAAGTGGTTTGAAACTCATGGTTGGTGTACTCAGTGCCATTGTCAGTTCGAAGGATTTTAATGGTTTTATTAAATTGGTTGCGAACCATATTATAGAAATCTTTAAAAATAGAAAGTACTTCTCTTTTTGATTTGAGTAGATATAACCAAGTTGCCCGAGACTTATCATCAATGAAAGTAACAAAGTACTTAAATCCTTCTTTGGAATCAATGGGAGCATTTCCCCAAGTGTCTGAGTGCACTAAATCAAACACATTATTAGCTTTATCAGAATGTTCAGAAAACGGTAGTCTGTGCTGCTTAGCAAAATGACAACAATCACAATTATTCGAGTCATGAATTAAAGACATATTTAACTTCTGTAAAATTCTATCTGAAGGATGTCCTAATCTTTTGTGCCACAAACTAGGATCAACCTTTGAACTAGTAGCTGTAAAAGCAAATAAACTGGGCTGTATCACATATAATCCATTGATCAGCTTCCCTTCACCAATCGTCCTCCCTGAAGTCCTGTCCTGAAAGATTACTTTCTGAGGAGTAAACAACACATTACAATTCCACTGATTAGTCCATTTACTGACAGAGAGAAGGTTTGTCTTTAATTCAGGTACAACCACTGCTTCAATTTCCTTTTGAAAAATACAAGTTATGCCTTTACCATCTGTAGGTACTCTTATACCGTTTGCTACTGTGATATATGGGTAGGTATTATTACTTGTTTGATTTACCATTCTTTTAGAGCTGACCATGTGATCTGTGGCTCCAGAATCAACAATAACATGAGTATTTGAATCTGTGAATAAGGCAAAGTTCTTACCAGAACCTTTAGCAGCAGCTGCAGCAGCTTCAGTGCTCGACACAGTAGATGACACACTTTGAGACTTCATGAAAAATGCCATCTGTTGACTGAGAGCATCAAGCTGTGCCTGAAAGTCAGTCGAACCAGCAGTTGTCTGTTTCTCGTTGGTGGCAACATTTGCTTCATTAGGTCTGTTTCTTGCTGGTCTGAGATGAGGGTGCAAAACATAACACCGCTCTTTGGTGTGGCCGGTGCGCCGGCAATGGTCACAATAAAATTTCGACCCTCTCTTTTCCTTATTCCACTTACTGCTCTCAACAGATTTAGAGTTGGTAGAAGAATAATGGGCAGAGTTTTCTTGAGAATCAGTTACCTTGTGTGTCGGATTCATTACCCGTTTTCGTGTCTCCTCATGGTGTATGATGGAACAAACAGTGGTTAACGAGGGTAGCTCTGGTCTCATTAGAATCTCTCTTCTAACATCTTCAAATTCAGTGGTGAGATTAGCCAACAATTGAAAAATTTTATCTTGTTCTTCTCTTTTTACGTACTCGGTTGTTGTGTCTGCACTCGGTCGGTATTGGCGAAGTTCTTCCCACTGTTTTTTCATCTTGCCTAGATAATCTGTGAACGATTGGTTGACACCTTGCTTGAGGTTGGAAAGATTCTGTTGGAGTTCAAACACTCGAGAGGAATTGTTAGTTTGTCCATACATTTGTTGCAAAGAATCCCATAATTCTTTTGCGGTTTCTGCGTAGGCAAATATTTCATAGATTTGAGGTTCCATTGCATTAAATAGCCATGACATGACACAAAGATCATTGGCAACCCATTCCTGGTATTTGGGATCCTTTGTTTCGGGTGCCTTAGAATCACCTGTAACATGACCTAGTTTTGAGCGACCTCCAAGAGCGATTCTTACTGCTCTGGCCCAAGGTCGGTAGTTAGTTTCATTTAACTGGAAATTTGTAAGTGATTGCATAGAGAAGTTTTTGAAGTTGGTTTCTGCCATGTGCAGATTAGGTGAAACAAATGGTGTTTCTCAGATTGAGACAATGAATAACTGGAAAAAAAAATAAGGGACTAAGGAGGAAAAATACCACCTGACAAGGAGATATTGCTTGTCAAATTATCGGGTTTCAACCCGTCAGTTTCTAGGAAAGACAGAATTGACGAATAGATTCAAAGAGCTAGAGACGAGAATCAACTGCAGACGACCTTCTTAACTGGATCGGTTTGCTTTGATACCATGTTGAAATCAAGCAATCACAGAAATTCTAACACCACACTCCCTCAATCCTCCCTCCCTTATTGTATTTCATTTTAAACTTATATCTTTACATCATTGCTTTGCTATCTATTATATAGATCACAGAGAGCTAAGAATAAAAGGAACTACAGCCTATACAATATTTGGTAATAATCTTGAAAGAAAGAAACAAGGACAGAAAAAGAAGTAAATAGGAGAATCAAATTATTAGTCGATATATGCCTGGTAGAGCCATCAGAGTTATATTGCCAGCTATGAGATCTTTTCTATTCAATTCTTCCAAATGTCTAGTGCCTTGGATCTTCTGTGTCGCAATACTTACAATACGCGACCTTTAACTCGACCCGATATTTTCATTGTGTTCAATAAGGTTTTCCAATTCATGCACTCTCCTACCACGGCACATTGGGCGGTTAAGCGGATTTTACTATGCTGCTGCTGCTGATAAAATTCATTTTAGATCACAAATCTTCTTCTTCAAGCTCTAGCTTTTTAGAACATTCACAGAAATACCAAATAATTGAGCGAACTGCAGGAGGAAGTGCATACCAGGAAAGATTTACATGAACGAGCAAGGTTACTGACAGTCAAAACAGTCCCGGTACCGCTGGTACGGATTCAATTTGTACAACCTCTGGTCAGATAGGTATGGTAATGGATAGCCATATCTTCATTGTTCAGGTCTGATTCTTTAAAATTCATTTGTTTAGACACCTACTGGAGGTTACTAAAATTTGTTTGCTTACACAAGGGATGTTAATTGGAAGAAGTATGTGGATTCGTACTACACAATTGAAAAAATGCAAAGTCGCTTGTGAAATGGAAATTGCTCCAATGCCGGAAAAGGATCAATGTGTGTATTTAGGTCTTTGCTGGTAATTGTTGTTTCTGACAAGTGTTTCTTCATCAAAGTGCTTATCTCCCATGGCACTTGGCTGCATTTTGTTGCTCCAGAGTCAGAAAATGTTTGACATTTTAATTATACCTTTCTGTTTTTTTTTTATATACCGTCATTTTTATTTGGACTGATACTGATACTGGGATGTTACTTAAATTTGTTGAAAATTTAAATAAGCAAGTAGTAATCTTATAATATGATTGATAATATCAATTAGATAAAGAGTTTATTATTTTTATTTTCAGTTTGTTAAAACTTAAATCACAAACAATAATTCTTTTTAACTCTTATAAGGGGTAAAGTGGGAATTATGAATTTATAAGGATGATGTTAGAAATAACGAAAAAGAGGAGACATTGGACAAATGTGTGAGTTTTTATGATTTTGAAGGATAAATATGTAATTATAAACTTTTGAGGCAGAAACATGTAATATTCAAATTTTTGAAGGGATACATGAAATTCCCCCTAAATTGTAATTGCTTTACATAATAAGTTAGTAAATAATTAAGAGAAATTTGGATTTGCGGTATAGTAATTACTGTGTAAATTACTCCACCTTAACTTAAGAGTAAGCAAACAAATGAGTTAGTGAATAATAGTAATCTTTATTTCAATCAAACAAGAGTAAATTACTCCACCTTAACTTAGAATAAGCAATTTAATCCTTCTTAATTTTAATCCACAATCAAACATGACCTATAAATTCTCACTTTATTAATTTAATAGAAAACCAAAGAAATAAAAAGATAGATTTGAACTTGCTTTACATAACTAACAACAAACAACATCGATCACAAAAACCGTTCTATTTTGCTTGAACGGTTCAAATAAAAAATGATATATCTAACTTAATTATTCCCATTAATGTTTATCAACACCTAAAATAATTAATACAATCCTGAAAAAAATGGTTCAATAATCCTCCTATTATGGTGATGAAGTAAGCGCAGCATAAAGGATCTGATTCCATGTATCGGGTAGACCCGCTAAGCACCAGTGGCTACAGTCCATACCCGAATGATCTCCGCTATACATAGACGGGTGTGCATCTTTTCTTAGTTGCGAAAGCGATGTTATGTCAAGTAGATAAACTGGTTTAGACATGCTACTTAGCACATTCTTCACTATGCTTTGTGCGGGTAATGGACCCGCTCGATATGTAGATCCAATAATAGGTTGGGTTTGCCTATAACAATTCTTGGCTCCTGCTTCGCCCCATTCATCAGCCCTGATATATAATGAAACGACCAATTAAGGGATGTATTATGATTATTCTCATTTTTAATTTTGGTTGAAGAGATGAGGCCTTGAAATGAAATTGAGTAGAAAGAATACAATGTAGTATATATATAGGCACAACGGAGTAGGTTTGATGGGCTACAAAACTGTCTAATCCGCTTTAAGATTTGTGTGCATCTGTTTTAATTTTCGTGTGTACAGATCTTAAAGCGGATCAAACGGACTTCAAGCCCATCGGACCCAAAAGTAGGTTGGATGCTCATCCAACCTACTCTGCTCTCATATTTAGGAGGTATTTGAAAATAAAATTGGTGTTACCTACAGTGGTAGGAGAAATTGAGGAGAAAGAATATAATGTAGTATATATATAGGCACAATGGAGGAGGTTCGATATACTGGTTCCAAAACTGTCTGTTTAAATTTTTGTGTACACGGATTTTAAAGCAAATCAAACGGTTTTGGAACCAATCGAACTCAAAAGTAGATCTTTTGTTTATTGAACCTACTCCGCTCTCATATATATATATAGGGGAATCATAGTAGGTCCGATGCCCATCGGACCTACCTTAGTTCGATGGGTGTGATGACCATTAGATTTGCATCATGATTAGTGTGCTCTGTATCAAAATCCGTGCAAGTCTGTATCAATTTCCTGCGCATAGATCTTGATGCTAATCGTATGGTCCTAGAGCTAATTGAACCTAAATGTAGGTCCGATGTCCATCGGACCTACTCCTATCTCATATATAGGAGGTATTTGAAAAGAAAATTGGTGTAGGTTACCTATAGTGGGTAGGAGAAATGCCTTGGAAGAAAACTTTGGTAGTTGAAGGATTGATGTGAGAATCAACCCAATTGGCCCATGTAGAGAGGCCTTTAGAGAATGCAACAAGCCTGTCCATGTCTCTCACCATCTGACCACCATCCTGCACATAGTCCCATCTGCCATCACATCAATACAAAAAAAAAAAAAAACAGGTACCATTGTTATCTCATTGTCACATCAAATTAAGTGGAGGCCTTTTAAAGAGGTAGGTAACATTGTCACTTTAGAGAATTTGCCTCAGCCCAACAATTATAGCCCAAAAGGAGGCCTTTTATAATGGCTGGCCTGTAATCTTTTAAAAAGTAAAGATGAATAAATCATATATAATTGAAGAGTGATGCTTCTATGGACATAAGGACCTATTTGTAAAATGAAAATATTTTCATTTTCAAAGTTCAAGTAGTCGATCCGACCGTTCAACATTATCTCCATATTAAAATGTACTTGGAGGTCAAATTTTACATTTTTTTTGAATTTTTTTACTATTTATAAGTATTTTACAAAATTCAATGGTCTGAATTTGACTAGTTTTTGTAAAATACTTAATAAATAGTAAAAAAATTCAAAAAAAAATGTAAAATTTGACCTCCAAGTACATTTTAATATGAAGATAATGTTGAACAGTCAGATCGACTATTTGAACTTTGAAAATGAAAATATGTTCATTTTACAAAAAGGTCCTTATGTCCATAGAAGAATTTGCCATAATTGAAATGGGAATTCATAGAATGAAATGAGAAAAATATGAAAATAAATAAATTTGGAAAAGGGAGAGAAGAATTAAAGCATACGGTTGCTGGTTGCCTTTGTGGGTCCACCAGTGCCAGGTGTTGAAAATCAATAGGTCGACGCCTAACCAAGAGGACCCACTAATTGAGTCTAGCTTAAGCACTCTTCCAACAGATTCATTCACTATGTCTACTAAATATGTTGTCCTATAATACATCACCCACACCCCATCATCCTGTTTCAATGTTTCATTCATTATTCAAATTAATCAATCAATCATAAATAACCAACTAATTAATTATGACAACCATTAAAGAGCAAACCACTAATTAATAAAGTGGCCATAAATTATTATAAAATGTTGCACAAATTAGCCCTTCTTTTATACACAATATCAGATTATCCAATCATGACAGAAAGGTGTCATTGTCAGTTTGTCACCTAAATTAACTATTTAAAATTTAAAATTTAAAATTATAAAATATGAGGGTGGAGTAAAATTTGCCTTTTACTTCATAAGTTCACGGATTCGTATAAGCAACTGAAATATGCTCCAAAAGAAGCAAGCTCCAAACTCCACAGAGAGATATAAAAGATAATAAGTTGGATCCATGATTTTAATAAATTAATTAATTAATTGGGTTTGTTTGCTATGATGAGAGAACATGAATGCACCGCCCTTTGACTCTTGTTTTTATTTGTCACGAGGGCTCAATCCAAATCCAAAAGGAATTTCAACATTTGCATACAACACCCTGCTACTTTTGCAAATTACAGTTACAACACTTGCATCTTATGTGTAAATCTTTTGCAACTTTTAATATGATATGAAATCAAAATTTTAGGTTTGATATCTTTACAAAAGTGAAAATGTTATTATTATTATGAGGAGGGATCCAATTACACCTTTTTTGGTGACACACTTTGACACCTACCATTTTCAAAGTCCAAATAGTCGATTCAAATCGTTCAACATGATGCATATATTAAAATGTGTTTGGAGATCAAATTTTACATTTTTTTGAATTTTTTTGCTATTTATTAAGATGGTTACAAAAATCGTTGTTTTCAGACCATTGAAAAACAGCGATTTTGTAACCATCTTAATAAATAGTAAAAAAATTCAAAAAAATGTAAAATTTGATCTCCAAGCACATTTTAATATGGTGATCATGTTGAACTGTTCGGATCGACTGTTTGGATTTTGAAATCGCAAAATTGACCTATATAAAAAACGGTGTCATGATGTGTCACCAAAAAAGGTGTAATTGGATCCCTCCTCTATTATTATTATTATTAGGACTTAGATGCAAAAGGTCTTATTAGATATATAGGAAATAAAATCCAGGGAAGATACTGTTCTGTTGGCCATGTTTTCTGGTTCCTTACAAATATACAAAAAACGAACACAAAAATCCATGTGACATATCTTTTGTGCTATTCTATCGTTTCTATCCCTGACAAGTGCGGCGTTTGTTTCATAATCATAAGCCTAAAAGTGCGTTACAACTGTTACTTTCTTACCTAACTCAAAATAAAGTTGACACGATTAGTAATCCTTAAGTTAATTTAATCGTGTGGCTATTAAGTTCATGTTATGCAGATATGTAATATTTTCTGACAGACATCATATCCTCATATTGTTTTTTTTGCTTGTAGGCTACAAATTATAGGCCGACATTATTTGTAAAATTTAAAAAATTAAGAAAACTAGAAAAAGTTGTGAAACTAATAATAATAATAAGAGGAGGGATCCAATTACACCTTTTTTGGTGACACAACATGACACCGTTTTTTTTATAGGTCAATTTTGCGATTTCAAAATCCAAACAGTCGATCCGAACCGTTCAACATGATCACCATATTAAAATGTGCTTGGAGATCAAATTTTACATTTTTTAAAATTTTTTTACTATTTATTAAGATGGTTACAAAATCGTTGTTTTTCAATGGTCTGAAAACAACGATTTTGTAACCATCTTAATAAATAGTAAAAAAATTCAAAAAAAATGTAAAATTTGATCTCCAAGCACATTTTAATATATCCATCATGTTGAACGGTTTGGATCGACTATTTGGACTTTGAAAATGGTAGGTGTCAAAGTGTGTCACCAAAAAAGATGTAATTTGATCCCTCCTCTAATAATAATAATAATAATAATAATAATAATAATAATAATAGAGTACGGTTAAAATATATTATTAGTTTTATGCTTTAACCATATCCAAAAGCAGTAATTTTCGGAAATAAATCTGATGTTATTCCACAGGGATAACATGACTCTGTTATTCCGATCCCTGTTGTTGATCTTTGTTGAGATTCAAGTATGAAAATATTTTTTTCTTCAGATTCGCTCATGAAAAAGTTTGAACGGTTGGAATAGGAATAGCAGGGTTCTGTGATCCCTTTGAAATAACATCAGATTTATATTTGTAATTTTCTACCTATCTAAAAAATAGTAAAAAAAATTTCAAAAAAATATAAAATTGGGCCTCTAACCACATTTTAATATAGATATCATGTTGAGTGGTTCGGATCGACTATTTGAATTTTAAAAATAGAAATAGAGACTCATAATAATAATAATAATAATAAGAGAGAGAGAGAGGGGGTGTCCTATTTGGCGAATTATTTCATCAACGACCCCATCATTGCTTAAAACTTAAAAGCGAACATGCTATAAATTAAATGCAAAATTACGAAATGACCAATGACGCAATAAATGCGCAATTGTTCTCTTCAGTACTTGACTGGAATATTTTATGCCCTATTCTATTATGTGTATATAAAATAAAATAATACCATTAATTGCACACTTCTACTATTTGGATTAATGGCTTCCATCTACCACAGTATTACTAGTTACATCTAGTGTTTTGCAAACGGATAAAGACAGACCGGGACTGGTAAAACTCGAGACGAGTAATGGGCAACACGGGTTACGGGCAACGCGGGTCACGGGCGACATGGGACAGGTTAGCACGGATATTTTTTTAAAAATCCTACCCGGCCCCTCTCAAACCCCCCGAGCAACACGGGTCACGAGTTTGGGTAGCACGAGTCCGGTCCGGTCCGGACGTTTTTTTTTTTTTTGCTGGTTTTTTTTGGTTTTTTTTTTTTTCTGTTTTTGGAGGAGAAATTTGAATTTGCATTTGAGAGGGTATTACGGTCCGGGTACGGGTACGGGTATCACGGGTTAAATGGAAAAAAACCGTGTCCGGCCCTTTTTAACCCGTCCCCGGGTTACCCATGAACCCGTGTCAAACCCGTGCACGGGCACGGGCACGGGTCCTGGGCGGACCGGGCCGGGTCTGATCCGGGCGGGTAAAATCAATACACTTTACATCTACTGCAGTTTTGTGAATACTGGAGAGGAAGTGAACTGGAGAGATTAATTACCTGGAATGTTACAGTAGAAATAGTAGTTGTTCTTGTGTGGGTGGTCCTGGCGTTGGGCACCGAAGCGCGAAGCATGCACGTCAGTGACTCCCATTGGTTCAGGCTTATGGAATCTCCTACGAACATTATCTTCTTTCCTCTATACCTTCTCAAGAAATCTTGCCCATTGAACCTTCAAAATTCCATAATTCTAAATTAAATCCTTTATATCCCAAGATAATTAGATAATTAATCCTTCTTTTCTCTAATTAATGACATTAAGCTAGTCAATGACAAATCATGTTGACTTCATTGTATTCAAGTTAACTTTATATAAGAGTTGCTAAATTAATACTATTTAACATTTTGAGACCATCACAAGAATAAATAAAAAATATATAAAACAGACTCAACAGATTCAAAATTTGAGAGTGGCAAGGAAATATAAAAAATTCAACAAAAATGCAGAAGAGTGATATAATTATAATTTTTTTTGTATGGAATGAATTTTGTTAAAAATGAACAGACACACTAACCTTGGTAGTTCACAAGCACTGGGTTTCCACCTATACTTGAGATACATCTTATCGGATCGGCCGTACTTTTGGCAATCAAACTCCGGTTCGACAAAGGGGCAAGCCGACGAGTCATACAAAGGATAGGATGCATCATAAACCCAACTTCCTCGAAACATGTTACAACTAGCTGCATTTGCTCTCCCCCTTCTTCGACCGATTACGGTGCCATTGCCGCCGCTATGGCTGCGGTGAATTTTGAACGGGGAACTAGTACCGGTGGTTGTATCTAGTGAAAATGTATGATGGAAGAGAAGGATGAATGATAGTAGGAGGCAAAGGTGTTTGGAATAAGCCATGGCCTCATGGGAGATGAAGAGAGGATAAGTGGAGGGGGGGCTTTTAGAACTTATAAGGTGGTGCTTGGTGCCTATATTTTATTTATTATTTAATATTAAGTAAATTAATAAATTAGGTTGGTAATGGTATAATTTATAACTTGTTAGGGGGATAAAATAAAATCAACTAAATTAAATTATATATATATAATAGAAAATATGTTAACTACCTTTTCATTTTATTTTATTACAATTTTCTTAACTTTTTTTTGGGTACTTTATCCCATGCTAATAATAAAAACAAACACAGTAAATTGTAAAATCTTGAGTTTATCACGGGAATAAAAAGGTTGACAGAGTTACTCAGGTGCTTTTATTTTATAAAAGGTAAAAGAAGGAGCTTGACAGATTCCTTTCCTTTGTTTCGTTTAGTAGAAGAGAAAGGGAACAATATCATATCATATCCAAATCTTTTGTTACAGCTTTTCTACATCAGATCCTATTATAAGTAACTGACGAGGTGGTCCCATTAACAGTTGCAGTAAACACATTTATAGTAACAAAAACAAAACAGAATCAGTAATATATAAATTGGCCAATAGAGTAATATACACGTAACATTAATGAGAGGTAATTAATGTACTTTTTTTTTTTATCAGTGCGTTTAGAGTAATATACACGTAACATTGTAAAAAATTAGAATAATCATATACTTAGATTTTATTTTATGATTAATACAATTTACTAGAGTCAATTGTAAAAAGAGGAGGAATCGGATTACACTGTTTTTTGTGACATGGAATTACATCGTTTATTTTCAAAGTTTTCAAAGTCCAAACAGTCGATCCAAACCGTTCAATACGATAGATATATTAAAATGTGCTTGCAGATCAAATTTTACATTTTTTTGAATTTTTTTACTATTTATTAAGTACTTTACAAAATCGTTGTTTTCAGACTATTGAATTTTTGTACCCATCTTAATAAATAGTAAAAAAATTCAAAACATTGTAAAATTTGATCTGCAAGCACATTTTAATATATCCATCATATTGAACGATTTGGATCGACTGTTTGGACTTTGAAAATGGACGATGTCATTCGATGTCACCAAAAAACGTGTAATCTGATCCCTTCTCTTGTAAAAATGCTAGATAAATTATGTCACCCTAACTATTTTAAATGATATAATGTTTTACAATCATTAAAAAATGATGATTTTGATTATTAGAGAGAGTATTATAATTGAAAGTTTAAGATAATTCTCATTATTTCATAATGATAGAAGTTAATAAATAAACTCAATCATGTTGATGGAATAAACTTTAACCATGATCTTCAATGATATTTTAGGTTGCAATAGAATATTTATTTTTATAATTAAATTTATTTATTTAGATAATTTACAAAGAAAAATAAGGTTAATAAAGAATATATTTTTTAATCTTTTTTAAGAATAACCTTCTTTTAACCTCCTACAAGTAATATTTTATCATTCTCTAAATTGAAATGTAACAAAAAAAATAATAACTATCTTTCATTATTATTTTCCTTTCCTCTTACTCTTTTTCTCTTTCTTCACTTGATGTGAATCATACTCAAAGGAACATAATGATTGATTGGTGTGATAAGGATGAATTACAATTACGATGCGCCGTCAAAAAGGATTAAAAAAATTGTGGGACTAAAGTTCCACATAAGGTGCTCATTTTATGTGATTTGTTATTGGTCTAGGGGTCCGAATTATATAATTGTAAATTATATGTAAGTGTTTCTTACCCTGGATGATTGAGAATTTGAGATACTTTGTGGGGTTTATTTGCATATGTTAGTTGCACAAATTGGTTTTTTTTATGTAATCAAAATTCTCAGTATCCATCACACTTCCTCAAGAAAAAAAAAAGAAAAAAAATTTGAGGTGAAATTAATTAGGATATCATAAATCCATAATCCATCACTGATTGAGTGCTTCATCAGTGTGGCGTTATGATGTAATGGAATGGCATGAGAAGAGCACATGCATCCCAGCACGAATTCAGATCCAGTGAAGTAACTCAAAAATTGGATTTTGGATCGGGACCATCCGATTTGAATCCGTGACCATCTAATTAAAGTGGAGCGCACGTCTCCCGAGATATAAGTTCGAATTCTGAGACGATCTCGAGCGACGGATTCGATTCGGACGGTCCCGATCCAAAAACCCAAAAATTGAGTTACTTTAGGGGATTCGGACCCTCCTAGCACCGCATTTCATAGTGGAATTCAAAAGTTTGTTTTAGATCTAGTGAAAGCATGCAGAATTTTGTGTATGACTGCAATATTGCACTCACTAAAGCATCTAACCAATAATTTTTTAATCCAAAATGCTAGTGCAAATGACACAATGGTCCAAGTTATTACTATAATTTTTTGTGGGTCTTCTCCATCATTTAAAAAAAAAAATGAGTGACCAAATCATATTTCACTAGACTAATTAACCTCCTAAACAAGACATAATATAGTCACACCAAATTTGAAATTGAAAACTTAAATTTAGATAAACCCAAGTTATTACCAAATAATGTCAAATTTTATTTTAGAATTCAATTTAATCTAGTACTTTTGTTTAATAAAAGTTAAGCCACATAAATTTAATCATTATACTTGCCTAATGTGAATGAGGCCATGTTGATATGCATATATTATGGAGGTGCTCTTTGCTATGGATTTATATTTATATTTTTAAAACTTAAACAGTCATTCAAACACTTAACATAATATTCATATGAAAATATACTTAAAGATCAAATTTAACATTTTTTTACCTTTTTTTTTAATCATTTATAATCTCTCTAACTAATGTAATCAAAAGGCAAACAGTTAACCCAGACATAAAAATTATCCAAGCAACTCAATTTTGGGTTGCATTTCATCAAAAAAAAAAAAACAATTTTGGGTTGCAGTTGTGTTGGGGACAGTTTTTTTGTCATATTTTGTGGCAAAAAATGACCAAAAGAAACCTTTTTTTTTATCTCTTTTATTACATTCCCTATGACCTTCCACAGAAATTGTGTACTATATGCACAGTGTACAGATATGTCTTTGTACTACTTGAATAGAACCCAAAAAAAATAAATAAGAAAATACAATAACAGAGGGCCTTTTCCTTGTCCTGTTGTCCTACTTGATAAAATCAAAACCAAAATAAATAAATAAATAAATAAAACAGGGGATTGTGTGGCTGGATATAGAATACAGTTGGAATGCATATAGTATTATAGTTGATTACTTGATTGATTGTAAGATTGGTGCTGAGTGGACCTCACCCATGTGCTACTTTGGTATTAGTCAATTTCTATATTCCTCCCCTCTATTATTAAGCATTCACTGCCTCCTCCATTATAACTATACCAATTTCTTTTTATATTCATATTAAGTGCCAATATATATAAGTGCTACTTTGTTAAGCTCAAAACATTTTTTCCACGGCCATGAAACAAACAATTTGGTTCTTTAATTTTCAAAATTCAAACAACAAATTCAAACCGATAGATATTCAATCTATATTAACATGTGCTTGGAGACCAAATTTTACATTGTTTGAAATTTTTTTACCATTTATTAAGCTGGCTTGAAAACCGTTGTTTTTCAATACTGCAGAAATTTAATAAAAATAACGATTTTCAAACCAGCTTAATAAATAGTAAAAAAATTTCAAAAAATGTAAAATTTGGTCTCCAAGGACATTTTAATATAGATTGAACATCTAACTGTTTGGATTTATTGTTTGAACTTTGGAAATTGGAGAACCGAATTGTTTGTTCCATAGCCATGAAAAAAACGTTTTGAGCTTAGCCAATCTCTCTCTCTCTCTCTATATATATATAGGAGTTGGCTACGGTGCTACACATAGCATAGAGGGCCTCCGTGCTAAGGCTCAATATTTGAGTTTTCAAAATCCTAACGGTCGATCCAAATCGTTCAACATGATCTCCATATAAATATATACTTGCAAACCAAATTTTATATTTTTTTAGAATTTTTTTACTATTTTTTTAGATAGGTAGAAAATCACTTGATCTGAATGGTACAGAATTAGCACTACGATGAGAGTAACAATAATGAGATCCAAAATTGACAAGGACATCTTTTAATTTGTACTGAAAATGATCGATCATCTACTAAACGAATGTAATAATTAGTTAAATCATGACATAATTAATTAAGGGTATGGGCACTTTGGCCAATGCCCTCATCATAGCCTAGAAACATATAAAAAGTGATTTACCAATGTCGGTCTCAGTTTAGTGAGTGATTTCACCATAGGTGCAATACCAGATTACCAGTACACTAATTAACACAGAAAAGGAAAAAAGTAAAATCAGACAAGTCAACCCAAGAGATGCTCCTTCCTGTGCAGTGAAATAATGATAGATGTGTTGAATCTGAATGTCTTCTCAACTGTGGAGAATTGGAATTCAACAACTAGCAACAATCAGGTTTGATTGGTTGTGTTTTGTCTTTATCATGTGAGAGGCCTTGTCACTAATAATCCACATTGCAACTGTACCATCTACTGGTATACAAATAAATTCTAAGAAAAGGGCCCAATGTACAAGTATTAGGAGCATGGGCAGATTCAGGATTTTCATCAGGGGGGGAAAAAATATCGAATCGGATTTAATTACCTAATCGGGTTTAAATCCATTAATCAATTGGGTATTCGACAAAAAACAATGCTTTAACTTGTACTTTTCAATACTTTGACTTGTAATTTTTGATTCTCTGACTTATAATTCTAATTACTAATCAAAATTCAACAAATTTACTTCAATTTTAACCCTAAATTTAATCCAAATTACAAATCAAACGTTCAGAGGGGGACAAAAAAAATTCCGGAGGGGGCAAAATCGGTCGGAATCGATAAATCTTCACTAAAACTCAAAATCCCCCCCCCCCCCCCCCCCCCCGCGGGCGCCCCCCACGGAATACACTGGGTCCGCCCTTGTGTATAATTTTAAGAAATTTAGATTCTCTATGGATATATAGCAACAACATACTTTATGGCAACTGATCAGTAATGAGACAACTTTTATTAGATAGAAGAGACAGAAACAAGAAATTAAAATAATAAATTTTTACTTACCCAAATAATGAATCTTTGTTATGATACTTTTGGTATACATGCAAATAGGAAAGTACTAAAATAAGCACAAGATTTTTGTCAAAAAAATGAATACAAACATAAACTTCAACCTTTGTCAAAAACAGCAGGCTGCTTTTGAGCGATGCATTTTGCCAGAATCCCTGTACTTGATGGAATAGAAGAATCATTCAATTTTAAACTGAAATTTTAAATTATGCATTTCAATCTATTAAAAGAACAAAAAGCAATTGGAAGAAACCTTTTGAAACAAATTGTCAAGTAATTTACCCTTTTTCTTCCTTGAAATTTGACAAACAAAACACCAAATTTTATATTTGACCACAATGATACGAAGATAACACATGTGACATAAACTGACAAGTAAAAATGGTGAAGATGATATGATAATTTTTTTTTTACAATGACAGTATGATATTTAAAAAGTAGAAATCATGGGTAGATCTTAAAAGGTTTTAGGGAGGATGCAAACCTTTTGTCAAACCTCAATCATGATTGAAACGATTGCTTTTGATTTGTTTTCAGGTACAAATTTTGCAATGAAAAAATTGCAACCATAGAGCATGCATGCATGGAGATTAATTAGGTTTGAATTGGAGGCAATTGAAAAAGATGTGTGAACAAACTAATCAAAAGGTAGTTAACTTTTTCTAGATCTTAACCAACACTTTAGCTGTCTTTTTCAAGAGGAAAAAGAATCCCTATCACTTGTTTAGATCTACCCACTTGTACCAGATCTTTATCTTTTCTTTTTTGTTGTACACAAATAGTTTGTAACTCGTAACTCGCTCACTAAAAAATTGCTAATAACTCGTTCATTACCAACTCGAATTATATAGAGTCAGACGACATCCAATCAAACTGGACCCAAGTCACCCAACCCATTTCCAAATCACTTTTATAGTGCAATCTTAATTAAGAAACTCAACGAGTTTTGAACTGAGTTACGAGTCAACTCGAGTTTATCACGTGTTGAGTTTTCAACTCAATCATGCCTTTCCAACTTGAGTTGACTCCATCATTAATTTAATAAACCTGAGCACGAGCATACTCCAACTCGCTTAAACTTAGTTCATTAGCAGCCCTAGTGATATAATAATGTTGTTTGAGACACTTAGCAGCAGAAATTTACCATTTAATCCTCCAAGATTACAATATTATTCTCATTTATATCCAATTAATTAGGAGCACTCTGCTGGATTAGCCAAATCAACTGGATTACATATTATGTAACAGAAAAATGTAACGGCTAGTAGAATAATTAAGTATCATAACGGCTAATTAGCCTATATAAATGAGAAGGGATTCACTTATAACATTTGTAAGTTACTGTTAGTTTGTAATAATCTAGAAGTCAATAATACGATAAATTTGGTATATAAAGCTTTGTTCATGAATTGAATGTTTAATCATTTTGTTACCTTGAGTATTATTGAATTTATGAATCATTTCGAGTTCATGACTGGAATTGTGAAACTTCATAATATAGATGATAATACTCTTAAAAGTCTCTAACCAAGGTAATTAGCAGGAACACTAATTACCGCGATAAGGTTAGTGTGTGGATTAAATGATGGTTAAGTTTTACAAACCATAGACAAAGAGTTGTCATTTTAATCACACAGATACATGTTAGAGAACATGATATTTGACAGACCCCAAATGAAACATTAAATGGAATTGTGTTTGTGTCATTAATGTTTTCATTTTAGTGTTAAGTTCTAAAGTATGAGATATTCATTTTTCCTACATAAGAAATGTATATGTGTGATTGCTATCTAACGCTATCCGTAAAAAGTAGCTATAAGGATAGTTCTTCGGTATACATAGCTTATGCGGAGGAAAAGGTGGTTTATCAAAAGTACTATTGTCCCTCGTATCTCAATACGAGCTATAGCATCACTGGGCCCCTTGATAGAATATGATTATCTGGATCCAGTATGATTACAAGAGTAAACATATTTGATAATCTATTCAGGATCAAGAAAAGATTAAGTTTGCAAGGATGACACACACCTACCTTGAAACTAATCTGATAGCTATGAGACAAAAGAATTAACACGAAGTAAATCGTTTACTGGATCATGATATTGTCCGGTACAGCATCATCTGTGTAATTGGTGTCATAATGTACTTGCCAGGTGCCACCTATGATAAATAGAAGTTAAAATAGTTTTAATTCTATTTGCCAACATAACACAGATCCTATTGGGTCACACCATATAGGAACTAGTCAGAGAATCTTGTTGATTAATTATAATGATTATAATTAATAATAAGATGGATAAAATTAATTATATGTGATATAATTAAATTATAAATGTCATTTAAATGACAAGCAGAAACATTGGTTAATTTATGAACGTGTTTGACACGTTGCATAAAAGTTACCGAACGAACGATCGAGAAAATATGTATTTAATTTGGACTTAGAATATTTAATTATTGGATTTATATTTTGGGCTTGAAACCCATTAAGAATAAATCACTAATTAAAGATTAAAGGCCCAAATCAAAAGCCCAAATCAAAGCCCAAAATTATTCAAGCCTTAATGGGCCAAGGGCAAAATGGTAATTTCATTTTGCTAAAATTTGGCCGATTAAATTCTGCCGTTGATTTTTGCCGACTCAATTTGCCGACTTGAATTTTGAAAGCATATAAATTGCCAAAGTTTATATGGCGGTTGAAAACATATATAAATACATGATCATAGTTGGAGAGTTTAATTGATTCAATTGTTGAATACCGATTCGATCCGATCGAACGATAATTCTCTCTTTTCTCAGATTCGTTCTAATCAGAGTTTACGGGTTTTAGAAATAATATTTTACGAGAGTCGTAATTATTATTTGCTTTTTCTCGTGAATAGTGTTTTTGTCAGATTTTGCGGTTTACGGTATTTCTGGTAAAAGAAATAAACCGCTCTCTCGATTAGTTCCTGGTGGACAACCGATAGAGGCACTATAATTTTGGTGCTTGCTTAACCGGGTCAGACTGCATTCCAATTTGAATTTGGAAGCAAGGTAAAGAAATGTTATATTAATCTATTTAATTGTTAAATAGATTTAATCTTTTAGAAATCAATCAAAGGAGTAGATCTATAAACTGATTAAAATACAAGTAAATACGGTTTTACTACTTTGGGTCTATACAGGATTAATCTGGTATGTAACTCTCGGTTATTATCCGACATACTACTTAATCTATGATCTGAATTAGTAAAGTTTTACTTACGGTTTTTAATCTAAGAAAAGGATTGAACAGGTATGTAACTCTCGGTAGATTATCCGACATACCACTTCAATCCTTTTGGCTTGAGTTAGAAGTAAAATTTTTGTTTTACGGTCTTTCCGCAGCTTAAGCCTAATGGCTTTGGGTAGCCTCAAAACCCAACAGTTACAACATCTTACAATAATTTGATTTTACAATTTTAAAAATTCAAATAGTCGATCCAAACCGTTCAACATGATATCTATATTAAAATGTGCTTGGAGATAAAATTTTATATTTTTTTTGAATTCTTTTACTATTTATTAGGTATTTTACAAACTGTTGTTTTTAGATAATTCTGGACCACTGAAAAACAATAGTTTTGTAAAATACTTAATAAATAGTAAAAAAATTCAAAAAAATGTAAAATTTTATCTTCAAGCATATTTTAATATAGATATCATGTTAAACGGTTTAGATCGATTATTTGGACTTTTAAAATCATAAAACTAAATTGTTATAAGATGTTGTAACTTACAAATGTTATAAGTGAATCCCTTCTCATTTATATTAGAGTGAGGCTATTGTACTTCGGCTAGTGTACTATGGCTAGTGTACTACGGCTCAATATGGTACTTTTTAAAATCCTAACGGTCGATCCGAACCGTTAATGTGATATCCATATGAATATGTACTTGCAAACTAAATTTTATATTTTTTCGAATTTTTTTACTATTTTTTTAGATAGGTAGAATTTTCAGTGTTTTATATAAATTCTGGACCATCAAAATTCTACCTATCTAAAAAAATAGTAAAAAATTCGAAAAAATATAAAATTTAGTTTGCAAGTACATATTCATATGGATATCACATTGAACAGTTCGGATCGACCGTTAGGATTTTAAAAAGTACCATATTGAGCCGTAATACACTAGCCACAGTACACTAGCCGAAGTACCATAGCCTCACTCTTTATATTATATGAGATATATATGGGAAATGCAACACAAACCAACTGCCCAGCTCCCATCTCAGCCCGGCCCACTAAATTTAGCCCAAATCAGAGAAATCGGAGTGTCGAATAGAGAGATCAGGTCGAGTCGATATCCTCCAACTCTCTGAGGTAACAGAATATTTCTGTTTATAAATGAACCGTCCGATCAGAATCCGGGCCAATCCGACCCGAGGTGAAATGCACGGTCCTCTTTAATATTCGTGCGGATTTTCATCGGACAGTCTGGATCTAAACATAAATATGCTGTTACCTGATAGATACTAATTCGATCAGGTAAGCCTCGGAGAAAAGAGAAAAGGTGGAGACGGCCAGACGGGCTCAACTTCTCATCGGGAACTGAAGCGGAGGAGGATGAAGGATAGAATAGGCGGTGGCCGTGGCAGAGGTAGGGGTAGGGGTAGGGGTAAGGGTACGCCGGACCCCTCGTCGGCCTCTACGCCGTCGACAGCAACAGCGACACCAACAGTGGGATCTGTGGGGGCACGGAGAGCGTGCGAATCGTGCGAGGCGGCGCCGGGGATGCCATTCTGCCGTGTGGAGTGGTCCTTCCTCTGCTCCTCCTGCGGCCCTGCCCTCCACCGCAACAGCTGGATTGTCGCTGTGCCTCCTTTTGGGGTCTCTCCTGCTGCTGCTGCTGCTGCTCCTACTGATCCCTCTCAACAGCCTCCCCCCTACAGCTTCCCCCCTTACATGCAAATGCCTCCTATGCACACGCCGCCTTACCAAATGCCAATACCTATGCATCCTCCAAACCCTAATACCACTAGCACTGTGATCAAAAGGAAGCGTCGCCGCCTACAAACCTCCTCCTCCTCTAAGGAGCAGATGCCGGGTCCGGGTCCTGCTCCTGCTCCTCCTGACACTGATACTGACCCTGACACTGCTCCTCCTACAAGGTATAGCCAGCTATTCAATTAAATCTATTCAATTCAATCCAATAAATGTCACTCAAATTCATGTTCTAATTCAACCCAACATCCTCTCCATCTATCCATCTATATATATGTTAGGAGGGCTAAAAGCCCCATTGCTTTCGTGCCCCACGTCCTTATCTATGATTTCAAAATCAAACAGACAATCCAAACCGTTCAATGTGATATCCATATTAAAATGTGATTGGAGACCAAATTTTATATTTTTTGGGAACTTTTTACTATTGTTTTAGATAGGTACAAAACCACTGTTTTTGGATAGTCTAAATTTTTCGGAAAAATAGTGATTTGGTACCTATCTAAAAAAATAGTAAAAAAATTTCAGAAAATATAAAATTTGGTCTCCAAGCACATTTCAATATGAAGATTATGTTGGACGGTTTGGATCGCCTATTTGGTCTCCAAGCACATTTCAGTATGATTGGGGCACGAAACCAATGGAGCATTTGAGCCCTCCTCATATAACATAATATTATTCAAAATTTTGTTTCCTTTTGACAACTGACATGACTGACACTGGAAATGCATATAGTGAGTTGCAACCCGGAGTTGAACACACAATCACCGCTGATATGCCGGAATCCGCTGAAGATGAGGTTCAAGTGGATACAATGGAAAACCTCGCTGCTGAAATGGAGCCGCCCCCTCCTGAATTAGATGAAATCGAACAAGTAATTGAAGCACAAGGGGAGCACTGATGAGTTCTCGCTGTGTTAAATGTGTTTGTTCATCTGTCCTTTGTACAATAGAACCTTTTAGTTTTAGTTTTGCAATCATTTAGGATTAGTTTTCTGTGTTAAGAAAGTAAAGTGCTAATGAGTTTACTGTAGTATTCCTTTTATGGTTGGGTTGATAAGAAAAATGTCATGCTTTTATTTCTGTGTTATTCACTTCTGCATTTGCTTTGGTTCCTCTTTTGGCGTAGTTGAAGTATCCGGGTTACAACTGAATTGTGTCTATTTACAAAGTAAGCTAGTATTAACTACTGGCAGGTTCTTTAATTAAACATTCAGATTGAGAATTGAATATTGTGCGCTTCTTGACATGTGTGGTTCCTCATTAGGCAAGGGGAGCCCAATAGAATCTGTACCAGTTGGATGAATTTAGGAAAGAAGAAATGAGCAACTGCTGGAATAGCTAGAGAAAGATGCATGCTCTGTGCATGGAGTTATATAAGCAAGAGATGTGGTACCGGCCTCTATGATTGCATTCAAATTTGGATGGTACTGATGGAAGGTTGTTTTTTCATTACCTTTCTTCATCTCTTTTTCTTTTTCCTTTTTTTTTTTTTGTTGATATCTAGTATTGGGTGTGTGTTGTGTTGTGTTATCTAATTCATGTGTAATAAGTTAATAGAAACCAAAATCATTTTTGTTTGACTACAAAGGAAAATCTCTCCTCTTTGTTCTCTCTTCTTCTCTAATAATGCGGTTAGGTACTCCGGATTCAAAAATTCAAGGACTAACCCATTTTTTCATATAATTGTCTTATTCAATTATATGTGTGCTCTATTACAAAGCGAATTATCCACAAATGCAAAAAAAAGAGCACATAGAGCACATTACAAGTATAAGCAGCAATATATGGATACAAAAATTTGAAGGAAGAAAAAAACATAGTAAATATTAATCCGATAATTATCTTAACCGAAAAATAACAGTTGCATTACACAGTATAGTTTCGAAGGCGCTTGATGAAACCGTCTAGGTGCTTTTCATGAGAAATTTTGTCTGTGAATATGGGTTGAATCTGCTCTGCATTGTGTCGAATCAACTTCCCCTCTTCTTCGACCATGACGTGACGAATGGCTCTTGCCACCCCTTCTCGATCAAAATTCCCGGTTTCGGTATCTCTCGGCAATTCAACCCCAACCCCTCTTTCCTCTAACACTCGCGCGATCAATCCTTGATGAAAGATCAATGGCAGCATGATCAAAGGATGGCCGAACTGCAAGCTTTCAATCACTGAACTTGGGCCACAATGCGTCAAGAAACCGCCTACCGATGCATGAGCTAAGATCCTCATTTGCGGGACCCAACCCACAGTGACATGACCGGATCCCCTTATGCGCTCCTGAAAACCGGCCGGTAACATGTCGGTAGGGGAACCACTCATGCCAGCTGGCTTCTTCAGTGCCCAAAGGAAAGGTACTGCAGATTTCTCCAGGCCAAAAGCTAGTTCATGGAGTAGCTCGGTGCTCACAACAGCCTCGCTTCCTAAAGCAATATAAAGAACAGATTTTCGGGGATGTTTGTTCAACCAATCTATCATGTCAAATTCAGGCTCAGCGCCTCTGCTCTCTCCAGCCGAACTAATATCTTCAGAAGGAGGCGGTAAAAGACCGACTGGCACCACGTCTTTCTTGTAAAGCTCAGCAAAGAGAGATAACCACTTGGACTCGAGCTCGAAACATGTCCTCACGCACACAAACTTGCTTGCCATGATGGCGGAACGCACACGCTGAACAATACTAATGCCTGATTTGTTTTCCTTGCTGCCCATCACAATCCACCGAGCCTCGTGGGGGCGAAATGCAAGGTTGGAAGGAAACGGGATCCAACTCGGTGGCACTGTGAAATGTTCAATGGCAGTCCTTGACTCCTCGCCGGTGTTTTCTGAAGGGGATCCAAAGAAGACCCGCGAAGAAGCTGGGATGACAGAGAAAAGAGCACAGGGAACACAAAAGACTTCGGTAATCTTTGGAAGCCAGTGATGGTGCACATCCATGATAACCCAATCGGGTTTTGTTCTTTGGTTGGAGCAAGCTGATTCGAGGAAGGCCGAGAAAGGCGTGGCTAGACCGTCGAATGCCTTTCCAAGAAATGGCACCTGATCTTGCGGGATGTCATTGGTGGATTCGGCAGTCTCTGGCAAGGGTTTGATGTGGGGAAGCGTTAGAGGCACAAAGGTTATGAGTGATGATAAGTGAGGCGGGATGCGTGGGAGGCGTTTGATGTTTCTTGGAGTGGAGATGAAGGTAATGCAGTGGCCCCGCGCAGCCAGTGACTTGGATAGCTCAAGAAAAGGGTGCATATGGCCGAAGGCTAACCATGGAAACAAAACAAGGCGAAGAGAACCAGAGTCAGAGCCGGGTTCCATGATCAATGAGAATTAATTGCTTGTTGCTGCTGGGAAAGGAGAGCTGAATTCAGTCTCAATTTCTTTTAGGAGAAATTGTGTTGCAGCTCTGGTAATGCCCTCATCAATGCTTACAATACCAGTACATTGACGCATTAAAGGATTCTTTCCTCTTGAAACCAACAGCATTGAATTGGGTAAGATCTAAAAAGGGTGACCACCTTTTGATTAGTTGGTTAGCCTCTCTTTTCAATTGTTTTCGATCCAGACCCTTATCTGCATCCGTACGTGTTCTATGGCTGCAATATTCTCAATCTAAAATTTAAAATTTCTAAACCAAAATCAATTATTTCAACTGACATGGAGCTTTACAAAAGTCTTCATGGAGGACAGTTACATGCATTAGTAAAAAGTTTCTTTAAGTATCAACCCATAAATTGTCAGATTACAAAGTTTCAAAGTCCCAATTCTTACATACATTGATTAAAGAAATATTTGATCCTTCTAAAATACATAATAAAATTTTAGAAGGGCTGCAGCCCTTAATTCTTAGTACCTTTAAAGATCCACCCTTAAACCAAATTTGATAGAACGAAGTCTCGTAATGCTTTAACTCTGTGATGCTATTTCTTTTTTAAAATTATAATGACTAAGTTACGTACTTTTGGTAACATAATGCTATTTATTCATTTAGAAAAATAAATAGCATCAGAGAGTTAAAGAAATACGAGACGTCGCTCCTAATAATTCCAAATGTGCACCATATATTAAAATTGAAATTAAAAGAAGAATAAGAAAAAAATATCCAAGAATCCTATTCTCCAGGCAGATGTTGCACTTCCATGCAGCTAAAAATGGCACTGTTGCTTGACTTGATTCATCAACTCCTGTATCTGTATCTGTATGCTGCTCTCAAACAACCTGTAGAAAAATTTGGATGTGTTACAAATTTGGTCTGAATGTAATGAGTCTGGGCTGTGTGAAAAACACAATAGGCCGAATTTGGTGTGCAACTGCAAGCTTTTGCAGCACATAGCCCACAATTGACTTTGCCATGAGTGGTTAATTGGTTATATAGAGGGGCTGAGCTGAAGTTTATTTTTCTACAGGTCTAACATATAGCGGTTGGGTCAAGCTTTGAGTCATCATCTTAATTTCGGACAGTCGGTTTTGGATTGTGTAATTACATTTCGAGTTAAAGTGCTATATATATATATATATATATATAGAGGAGGGATCCAATTACACTTTTTTTTTGACACATCTTGATATTATTTTTTTTATAGGCTAATTTTGCGATTTTGCGATTTCAAAATTCAACCAGTCGATCCGAACCGTTCAACATGATCACCATATTAAAATGTGCTTGGAGATCAAATTTTATATTTTTTTTGAATTTTTTTACTATTTATCAAGATGGTTACAAAATCGCTGTTTTTCAATAGTCTAAAAACAACAATTTTGTAACCATCTTGATAAATAGTAAAAAAATTCAAAAAAATGTAAAATTTGACCTCCAAGCACATTTTAATATATCCATCATGTTGAACGGTTTGGATCGACTATTTCAATTTTGAAAATGGTAGGTGTCAAAGTGTGTAAAAAAAAGAGGTGTAATCCGATCCCTCCTCTATATATATAGAGATAGGCTATCATGCTTTGGGAAGTAAAGATAGTGTTTTACTTCCTGCTCATATCTTCATTTTCAAAGTTCAAACAATCGATTCGAACCTTCCAACATGATCTTCATATTAAAATGTGCTTGGAGACCAAATTTTATATTTTTTTGAATTTTTTTACTATTTGTTTAGAATTTTTGAAAATAACAGCTTTTCATTAAATAAAATAATAATAAAAAATTCAGAAAAATAATGATTTTCAAAAATTCTAAAAAAATAGTAAAAAATTTCCAAAAAATTTAAAATTTGGTCTCCAAGCACAGTTCAATATGAAGATCATGTTGAGAAGTTAAGATTAACTATTTGAACTTAGAAAATAGAGATATGAGCGGAAAGTAAAACACCATCTTTACTTCCCAAAGCACTGTAGCATCACTATATATATATATATATATAGAATTATGCTATTGTGCTTTGCAAAGTAAAGCCATCGTTTTACTTCGGCTTACTTTTTGGATTTTCAAAGTCCAAAACTTCGATCCGACCGTTCAAGTTGATCTACATATTGACATGTGCTTGCAGACCAAATTTTACATTTTTGGAATTTTTTTACTATTTATTAAGCCACTTTGAAAATTGCTGATCACATGGTCCAAAATTTTGTTGCACTGTTTTTTCTGGACCATGTGATCAGCAATTTTCAAAGTGGCTTAATAAATAGTAAAAAAATTCCAAAAAATGTAAAATTTGGTCTACAAGCACATTTCAATATGTAGATCAACTTGAACGGTCGGATCGACGTTTTGGACTTTGAAAATCCAAAAAGTAAGCCGAAGTAAAACGATGGCTTTACTTTGCAAAGCACAATAGCCCTACTCTATATATATATATATATATATAGAGCTGGGCTATGGTGAGTTGCGAAGTAAGATGTCATTTTTACTTCACGCTCATATTTTTATTTTGAAAATCTAAACAAACCACTCAACATGTTCTCCATATTGAAATGTGCTTGGAGACCAAATTTTATATTTTTTGGAATTTTTTTACTATTTATTAAGCCACTTTGAAAATCGTTGATTGAATGGTCCATAATTTTTTACTGTTTTTTACTGTTCATCCGGATCTGCGATTTTCAAAGTGGCTTAATAAATAGTAAAAAAATTCCAAAAAATGTAAAATTTGGTCTGCAAGCACATTTCAATATGGAGAACAACTTGAACGGTTCGGATCGACGTTTTGGATTTTGAAAATGGGAGTATGAGCGTGAAGTAAAATGACGTTTTACTTCACAACTCACCATAGTCGATCTCTATATATATATAGAGAGAGAGTGACTAAGGTCAAAGTAGTAGTTCGTAGCCCCCGGTGCTACCAAGTCGTTTTTGGATTTTCAAAGTCCAAATGGTTGATCCGAACCGTTCAAGTTGTTCTCCATATTGAAATCTGCTTGGAGACCAAATTTTACATTTTTTGGGATTTTTTTACTATTTATTAAGCCACTTTAAAAATTGCTGATCACATGGTCCAGAATTTGGTTGCACTGTTTTTACTGTTCACCCGGATCAGCAATTTTCAAAGTGGCTTAATAAATAGTAAAAAAATTCCAAAAAATGTAAAATTTGGTCTCCAAGCAGATTTCAATATGGAGAACAACTTGAACAGTTCGGATCGACCGTTTGGACTTTGAAAATCCAAAAACGACTTGGTAGCACCGGGGGCTAGGAACTACTACTTTGACCTTAGTCACTCTCTCTCTCTCTCTCTCTCTCTCTCTATATATATATATATATAATTTGGCTAATATGCTACGCGTAGCATAGAGGGCCTCCGTGCTACGGCTCAATATTTGAGTTTTCAAAATCCTAACGGTCGATCCAAACCGTTCAACATGATCTCCATACAAATATGTACTTGCAAACCAAATTTTACATTTTTTAGAATTTTTTTACTATTTTTTTAGATAGGTAGAAAATAGTAAAAAAATTCTAAAAAATGTAAAATTTGGTTTGCAAGTACATATACGTATGGAGATCATGTTGAACGGTTCGGATCGACCGTTAGGATATTGAAAACTCAAATATTGAGCCGTAGCACGGAGGCCCTCTATGCTACGCGTAGCACCGTAGCCACTTCCTATATATATATATATATATATATATATATATATATATATATAGTAGAACTAGGGTGTTCCTAAGCTCACCAAGCCCTTCTGTGAACTCGACTCTAAAACCTATCGAATTGATTTCAAACGACATTTTCAAACCGTTAGATGTTCAATCTATATTAAAATGTACTTGGAGACCAAATTTTACATTTTTTGGAATTTTTTTACTATTTATTAAGATGGTTTGAAAATAGTTGTTTTCCAATGGTGCATAATTTTAATAAAAACAGCAATTTTCAAACCATCTTAATAAATAGTAAAAAAAATTCCAAAAAATGTAAAATTTGGTCTCCAAGTACATTTTAATATAGATTGAACATCTAATGGTTTGAAAATGTCGTTTTAAGTCAATTCAATAGGTTTTAGAGTCAAGCTCACGGAAGGGCTTGGTGAGCTTAGGAACACCCAAATTCTATATATATATATATATATATATATAGAGATGGGCTATTGTGCTTTGCAAAGTAAAGCCATCGTTTTACTTCGGCTTACTTTTTGGATTTTCAAAGTCCAAAACGTCGATCCGACCGTTCAAGTTGATCTACATATTGAAATGTGCTTGCAGACCAAATTTTACATTTTTTGAAATTTTTTTACTATTTATTAAGCCACTTTGAAAATTGCTGATCACATGGTCCAGAAAAAACAGTGCAACAAAATTCTGGACCATGTGATCAGCAATTTTCAAAGTGGCTTAATAAATAGAAAAAAATTCCAAAAAATGTAAAATTTGGTCTGCAAGCACATTTCAATATGTAGATCAACTTGAACGATCGGATCGAAGTTTTGGACTTTGAAAATCCAAAAAGTAAGCCGAAGTAAAACGATGGCTTTACTTTGCAAAGCACAATAGCTCATCTCTATATATATATATATATATATATATATATATATATATAGAGAGAGAGAGAGAGAGAGAGAGAGAGATAGACTATGGTGAGTTGTGAAGTAAAACAACATTTTACTTCGCGCTCATATTCCCATTTGAAAATCTAAACCATCGATCCGAACCGCTTAAAATGATCTCCATGTTGAAATGTGCTTGGAGACCAAATTTTACATTTTTTGAATTTTTTTTACTATTTATTAAGCCACTTTGAAAATCGCTGATCAGGATGAACAGTAAAAAGCAGTAAAAAATTATGAACCAATGGATCAACGATTTTCAAAATGACTTAATAAATAGTAAAAAAATTCAAAAAATGTAAAATTAGGTCTCCAAGCACATTTCAATATGGAGATCATGTTAAGCTGTTCGGATCGGTTGTTTGGATTTTCAAAATAAAAATATGAGCGTGAAATAAAAATCACCTCTTACTTCATAACTCAACATAGCCCAGCTCTCTCTATATATATATTCATTCAATTCAATTTTCACGGTAGTTAAATAAAGAATTTGTTGCCATTATTTTCATGTCTCAAATTAATATATATTGAGCAGTAAATTAACATTTTTCTGCCCCCTTTCTAACTTGAACAAAAGATAATGTCCATCACAGCCAAGCAGTGCACATCCCAAAATTGAACACAATAAAGAAGCGGTACTTGCTTTCCCATTTCTCCCGCTGCCTTTGCTCGGTGAATTTCACTTTTCTGTGGGGTTCGGTATTTGCTTTCTCATTTCACTCACTGCAGCTAGGGCTGTTCATCGGTTCGGTTTCAACTGAATCGAACCGAATTAGGCAAACTAAAGTAATAATTCGGTTTCTAAAATAGAACTGAATCGAACTGATTTAGCATTGCAACCGAACCGAACCGAACTAAAGTTTTATTTTGGTTTGTTCGGTTTGTTCGGTTCAAACCAAAATATATTATTTTTTTATTTAAAGCAATTGATTTATAATAAACCGAATTATATTAAGAAATAAATCAGAACGGTCCGGACCAAATTCATAATATATAAAAGTTCGGTCAGTTCGGTTATTTCGGTTTAAAAAAATTTCAAACCGAACCGAACCGAAATTATAATTCGGTTTTAAAAAGTAAACCGAACCAAACCATTAAACCGAACAAACCGAACCGAACCGAAATTATAATTCGGTTTTAAAAAGTAAACCGAACCAAACCATTAAACCGAACAAACCGAACCGAACCGAAATTATAATTCGGTTTTAAAAAGTAAACCGAACCAAACCATTAAACCGAACAAACCGAACAATTTGATCCAAACTAATTCGGTTCGGTTCAAAACCGACTAAACCGGACCCAATGAACACCCCTAACTGCAGCAATACATTTGCTGGCTGGAGTTCACATTTATTTTTTTGTCAGCTTTGATACTTTCTTTCCCATTTCACCTACTGCTGCCTTTCGTGGCGAATTTTTTATTTATAAAAAATATTATAAAATAGCTCGAAGCGTAGAGTTTTTATCCCATCTTGATTGGAGCACGACAGTGAGTAATTTGACCGTCGAGTGCGGCGACTATCAGATGAAAACGAATCCGGTCGTAGATAGAGATAGAGAAAGAGGAAATATGGTGTTTTTTAGAGTAGATAAGTATGATTAGTTGATTAGAATAGTTTGCATGATTTCATAAGAATAAATGAGTTTAAATTTAGAAAGGAGGGTCAGTTGACCCGTTGTAAGTCCGTTTTTTATCAAGAAAATTGTTCGTGTGCATTTAAAACCACTAATCTTTAAAAAAATATAAAATAAAAGAGAAAAAAAGAGAAAGTATACCTATGTTTTTCGTTGCATAGAAGGATCGGTAGAATTTTTACCGATTCAAATTTTGGATAGGTAAAAATTCTACTGATTAAAAAAAAATGTATTTTTTTATTCCACCGATTATTGATTTGAACAAAGAATGAAGATTTTTTTACCTTTTGAAATTAGTATTAAATAATATAAAAAATAAATGTCATACTTGTTAGAATTTGGATATCTAGAAGGACCAAGACTAATGACCGGATTCAAAGTTTGAACTAGAATCAATGGTCCAAATCCAAATATTTTTTTCAGGCCGGAGCCATTGATCCTGATTCAAACTTTGGATCCAAATTATTTGTCACATTTTTTCTACATTCAAATTTCAAGATACTCTATCTATTTTTCAATATTATTTAAAAATAGTTTTCAAAAATAGAAAAAATTCTTCATTCCTCTCATTGATACTAGTGACTGCAGATTTTTTATTTTGTGAATTAGTGGATCTTTTTCGGATCTAAAAATTTCGGATCGATAAAAATCCTACCGGTTCTTCTATATATGCATAAAAAAGTTAAGATACTCTTTCTCTTTCTCTCTCGTTTTATAATATTTTTTGTAAATAAAAATTCTCCCTTTCTCAAGTGGAATTCACTTTTTTTTGTGGAGTATTTGCTTTCACATTTTAGTCCATTCTCTTAAAGATTTTTTTTTTGTGAGGAAACTCTTCAAGATTTTGTGGATGGGATATTTGAGATACTGAAGATTTTTGGATGTATTTGAAATAAAAAGGAGTAAAAGCCGGGTTAGCAGCTAACTCATGCTAATCTAAGGCCGCTAACTCAATATTTTGTTGGAATAGCGAAATACTGCTAACCCAAAAAAAGTATGGCGTAGGGAAGCAGTACGTCCAAACACAGAATAGAGAATCTAGATCGATTAGCACTAGTTCTGAATTAGTGTTATTCTCAACCATGCAAATGCAACCTTTATTTTATCTAAAACCGAAACAGAGTAGAACTAGGGTGTTCTTAAGTTCAGCAAGTTGATCCCTTTGTGAATTTAACTCTAAAATCTATTAAATTGACTTCAGAAGACGAATCAAAACAGTTGAAATCTATCTCCATACACAAATTTTAAATTTTCGAACTAATTTCGTATAGAGTCAAGTGGTGAAAAAACGTTCAAAAAATGAACGTATTAAAATTAATCTACAAACCTTCTAATTTTGATCGCTTGACTTTATACAACATTAATTCGAAAATTTAAAGTTTTTATATGTAAACGAATCACTTGTAAAAGTAAATGGGTTTCAACGGTTTAAATTCATCATTTAAAACTAATTCGATATGTTTTGAAGTTAAGTTCACATAAGAGCTTGGTGAACTTAAGAACAACCCTAGTTTTACTCACCGAAGCATATTTAATTTGCTGTCTAGTAGAAATTCACGGAGAAATATCATTATTGTTTTGAGAGACGTACATGGAGAATTTGAACGGTACCGGTCACAATTTTCTACATATCAACTCAATTTTTTTTCTTTTTTTTTGAAATAAACAACTCAAATATTGAGATATCTCAGGGGATGCAATTCCCATCTTCGTTGGGGGAGCTTCACCTTTTTTGTGAGGTTCAATAATGTTAATGATGATGGTGATGGACCCCATATTTATCCTCGAACTTCATATTTAATGTTTTGTTATTTTATGAAAAATAACGAAATTAGATTTTTTTTTTATTTTATGAAAAAAAGTTTAAATTAGTCAAAAATAAAAAGATAAAGCATAAGTTAGCGTACTGGCTCCGACGCACTGTAGTTACTTGCATGGTGACAAATAAATAGTTTGGGTTCAGTTCAACAGGGTAAAAAATTCATAATTCGGACATAATTAAGATATAATTCAGGAATGATTCGGTAAGAAAAGAAAGCAAAAAAAAAAAAAAAACCCAAAAAACCTCCCAAAATAAAAAAAATTGCATTTTTTCGCATTTTTATCGCTAGTAATTCGTGATTCACGTTTTATTCACGAATAAAATGTATTATACTTTTTTTTTGCGTTTTATTCGGAGTTCGGTTCGGAAACATAAAAAAACAAATAAAACACGAATGTTTCGCGAATTTCGCGTATATTGTTGCTTATTTGTATCTTAAAAAAAAAGAACGGAGAGATTGGCATCTTTATTTGGTTTTTTTTTTTTTGCGTTGATTGATGCGCCGATACTGGGATGACAGATATTGGTAAGTGGAGAGCTTCTTTTCTTCCAGGCTTGCCACTTAGACAAAAAGGAAAAGCTTACCAAGACGAGTGTTTATCAGAAGTGGGAATTAATATAATTTCATACGTCCTATCTCCCGGAGAGAACAGGCTGTATGTGATGAAAAATCGGGGTGGACTTGTCCTGCAACGAGGTGACAGGCCGAGGTGTAAGTGAGTTGGGAACTCGGGTGGTTGTAGAGATATTCTGACTGTGACCTATGAGATCTCTCTCTATATGTAAAGTTGCGACCCCTGTTCAATGGGGCTTTTTGCCTTATATAGGTTGCTCCATAACCGCTATCTCGGCGGTTATTCCGCATTAAGGCGGTGGAGCGGTTATTATGGCCACGTTCGGTGGTTATCCCGCGTTGAGATGTGGGAGGCTCATTTCGGGCCAAGTTTAGTCTTTACAGGGCCTTCAGTCCGGCTTGTTTTATTCCTGGATCTTTAGTCCAGTATCTCGGGCTTTGGGCCTCTTCACCTTGGCTTCGGGCTGGCTCCTAGAAGGAGGTCTGAATCCTGGGCTTTCATTGTCACAAAGTTTATAGATTAAGGGCCTTGGGAACATGGCCCTATCATTAGCCCCCGAAGTCGGAATGCATCAGCGAATGCTTCTGACTTGATATTACTTGGTCATGAGGGCCAAAATATGTGAGTTGCGAGAAATGTTTTGTTATTCATGATTTTTATCTCGTTAATCGTGACATTGGCTGGTTAGCTCACTTTTAGTCGTGATGTTGTATAGTTCAATTCGACATCGCGTAGTGTGACGTCACGTGATATTGCGATGTCGATAGTTTTTTTTTTACGAGGTATGTAATGTCGTTGTTGCGGGAATGTACAGGAATTAAGAGTAGTAATGTAAAGAAGCTCATATATATAACTAATACAAAAACGATTACATTGATAAGTGAAAAATGTAAATCGAGATATAAGGGTTGTTTCAAATTTTATCAATTTCATGTAACAGGACATGACTGAGCGTCATTGTCCTCGAGATGGATTTGACTGAGCGTCATTCTCCTCGAGACGTGGTTATGCGAGTCCTGGTGGTGGCATGAAATGATCGTTTATTTCGTTGTCGGAGTCCTCAAAATGGTTATCTTCTTCGATCTCGGCCGGGGTGGCCGTTTCCAGGGTAGGTCCCTTGGGATGTTGCTTTTGGCAAGAAAGGCACTTAAAAAAGCAACATCGGGAATTCGACCGCCCTTGAATTAGGAAGTGAGAAAGGTGATACCACACCCGGCATCCCCGACACTTGACCATTTCTTCGTTCGGGCTTCGCGCACCACACCCGAGATAGACGCGGAGGGAGACAAAAAGTGGGGTGACGTCGACCTCATCCTTCGACGTTATCTCGGTGTATGAGGCCAGTTTATAATCGAGTAAGTCCTTTATGGTAGAGGATTCATGGTCCAGCATCCAAGGTAGGTCGTTAGGGATGTCTTGGGTCAACTACCATTGCTCCCCAGATGAAAGTTGGCGGCACGAGGTATTTTGGTGACCTTGGTTTGAGTTAGACGGGATAGCGGGACTAAGCGGGTTGGCGTGTTGGTCCCTGGCCTGGCGTTGTTCCATCCACGTTTTTAGGAAGTCGGACGTATGTCGCTCGAATGACATGTTGCGAGCTGGGAATGATTGGGATAGAAAGTAGTGAGGAATGGTTCTTTGGTCGAAGGGGACACCATATATATAGTAGGAGGCATGTACGCTAGCTTTAATGGTAGTGGAGCTGTCAGAGTAGAGCTGCCATCTCCCCAACTACCCCTCATTATGAGGTACGCACATATATCGAGAATTAATAAAGTTGTCAGTGTTTCCTTCTTACATGTACCGTGCAAGCATGCGACGTCACGTGTTTCCGAGGTGATATCTACCCCGGGTTTGGATATTTATCTCGCAGCCGATGGTGTTTAACGGACGGACAGAAATCGCCATTATTGAAAACGGAAGAAGTTTAGCGAAAACGGCGTTGTATGGGCCGTTAACTTAATTAATGACGCGAGTTTTCGAGGCGATATTTTGACGCCAAGATGACAACTGTCTCCTGTCTAATCAAGAGACGGCGCTAATCTCGAGATAATTGGCGGAAAACGAAACGTCACCTAGATGAGGGGCTGTAGATCACTCCATGAGGCGTCCCTCGATATTTGAGCAGGAAAAATTCGAAAAGCGATCCTATATATATTCCCTCCACCGTCGTTTTCACTCGTTTTAGTCGAGCGCGCGCCATCTCGGAGCAAAAGTGGACACTTCTTCAATCTCGAACTGTAATACAGTCGGTGGGAATCGTAAGAGAAGACCTCGCAATTAAGGTTAGTAATCTCTCAACCTCGGTTTAACATCCTGGCCAGAGAATCGGTATGATAATTGTTGTGTAAGTAGTAACACCATCGCGGTATCCTCTCATAACCAGAACCCAAAATAATAGTGTACTGAATGTCGGTTTCTAGGGTGTTCTCGTAGGCACATGGTGTACCATTCCTGATTGAAGCCTATACCTAAGCCAATCCTTTGTTAATCGTAGAAATGGCTGATCATCCTGGTGCGAGCTCTGAAGGTACCCGGTCCAAATATGTTGAACAAAACACGCCCATCTCGGGGAATCAGTCTGATCCCCCAACCCGACCTCTTGAGCGATCAGCATCCATTCCTATGCACGGTGTGGGAAAAAGTTTGGAGAATATGCTTGAAAGAGCGGCAGAAGAAGTCTATCGAGATGCTCATGCTCCTGATTATATCGAGGTGGCAAGTACCTCGGAAAACTCGGATAGCGAGAATGGGACCTCGCAAGAATCAAGCGGGGATATGTATGAAGGGGAAGAAAGTGAAGAGGTGAGAGAAGCTACCGATATAGAGGTAGATGTAGTAAGTGTGAGCCCGGAAGCAACATCTCAGGGGGAACTTGTTATGGCTGAGGCCGGGATATCCAAGAGTAAGGGTCCAGCTCGGTCTTCTAATTCTAAAGATAAGGCCAAGGCCCAACCTAAGCCCGTACCCGATGTTGTCCCCAGACCGGGTCATCCAGATGACCGCCAATTCCTACACTCAGCGCTGCGGGCTCCATGCCCGAGGTTCAAGAGCAAGCTTGGGCGGATGCTTTTTATGAGGAATTGGTGTCTTCTAAAAGGAGTTTTCCTCAGGACCAGATCAAACTTCGGGCGCCTGGCCTGAAAGATCGGGCGCATGATCACAAACTCGACATGTGCGTGTACTGAAAAATGCCAAAATGCGGCTTCCAGTTAAGGCTGACGCAATTTGAAAGGAGTCTTCTGAAGTTCATGAAGGTGGCTCCCGCACAGCTGACCGGGGTGTCTTGGTGCTACATTCGTAGCTTCCAAGCTATTTTCAAGACCTACAAGACTGAACTCGGGATAGATAGGCCTACCGTTGACTTGTTCTTTTGCTTCTTTTCTACCCTGTATGTGGACTTTAGCCATCTCGCACTTCGGCAAAGGACGCCGCAGGGTCAGTCTGCAGTGTTTGATACGACGAGGACTAAAAAAGTGAATAAAATTGAAGCCTGGGACCACGGGTGGGTGTACATAGAGAATTACAGTCAAGTGTCTTGTCTTTAGGGCGTAAACGCGAAGTGGAGGCCGTCGAAATTCAGGAAGGGACTGATCACAGAGGTCCCTAAAGAACTTAGTCTGCAGGAACAAGCGACCGCACATAACCTGAGGAAATTTGTAAGAAGTGAGTTTTGTTCTTGCGGGTTTAACTACGAATTACTTAGTGCATATTCTTATCTCGATTATTCATATCTCGGACTTTAATTTGAACATTTTTTTTTGCAGGAGAAGGCCGCATGGACTTGATATGGACTAGTACTTCTATCGTCCCGACTCACTTGGCCCCTAGGAAGTCCAATCCTGCAGGTACCCCGGGCATGGCAGGATCCAAGAAGGCGGGATCTAAGAAATCGGTTGTTAGAAAAACTTCCGAAGCTTCAGCCACTCCTCTGACTTCTGAGGTTCCCACGGTTTCTGAGACTCCAGCAACCCCGGTGAACCCTCCAGCTCGTAAGGGAAAAGAGGCTTCAAGTGCCTCGGTCCCACGACTAGATAAGGGGAAGGGTCCGGCACCCGAGAAAGCCAAGAAGTCCAGGAAAAATCCTGAGGTAGGGATTGTTGAACCGTGTTCTGCAGCCGGGACACCAAGCGAAGTGGCCATTGTTTCCACGTGTCCTCGATGGAAGAGCACACCCGCGGCTGTAGGTGGAGCTTCGGGATCAAGTGCACCGGGGACCCGGCCAATATATTGGAGACGAGCAGCCCTGACCTCTTCGATCTCTTGCAGGCGGCCATCCTGGATCAGGAATCGCTCACTAGGGTTGTATTCAAAGAGAAGCTTGTGCCCGGGTACGAGAATAGTTTGGGCGTCCACCTCCCTTTGTACTTTGCCATGCAAAATTCTATTGAAGAGAAGAAGCAAAGTCACGCCCGATATGCTCGCGAGGTATTCAGGGTAAGCGAGACTGCCTACCAGCAAAACAAAATACGGGTGAAACCCGGGGACGCCCTTAATCATGCAATGTCGGCCGTTCATGACCTCGGGGCCATTCTCGGCCATTTCAAAGATGCGTACAATAAAGAGCACGGCAATATGCTCTTTGTAAACACGAATGGGGAGATGGTCAAGAAGGCCGTGTTAGAGCGAGAGCATGGCGGGGCGTAGCTGTCAACCAAGCTCGCCATCTCAATGTCGCGTAAGACAAAATACGAGTGCAGGCTAAAGAGATAGCCCTCAAGGATAAAATAATCGAGAAAATGAGGGAGGCCGAAGATTGGATCAAGGTCCGGGATGACAGGATTATGAATCAAGAAGAACAAATCAAGTCCCTGGGGGAGCAGATCAAGTTCCTAGGGGAGCATAACGACACTCTTACCCATGAGTCAGCAGCGAAGGACCTCCTTATCTTGGAGAAAGACACCGAGATATCCTGTCTTAAAGGGGAGTTATAGTGAGCTTCAGGCCTAACTCTGAACCGGTTCTTAGGTAGCAAAGCCTTTGCTCACGCTGCATTTCTGGCCTTGTTTAAGCCAATGAAGGCCGTCATCTATCACGAGATGCAGAAGCTCAGGCATTATTATCCTTTCACACCGGAGCATGCTGGGTTTTCGGCTGTTCCCCCAGAGGAGGCTAAGATTCGGGGATTGGCAGAGTACCGGTGGGATGAAGCGCAAGACCGGTTGTTAAACCTGGATGGGTCTATTTTCAATGAGCAACTCAAGCTTGATGACCATCTCGCTGATTTTCCATACCCGTGGTGGGGTACCCATCCATGGCCCAAGGACGTGCCTAAACCCTCGGGGGTAGAGGAAAGCGAGGAGGAAGAGGAAAAAGGGGAAGGAAGTGAAGAGGAGGAAGAGCTCGCGGGGCGTGAGGGCCATCCTGGAAGTTATAGGGAGGATCTTGGCGACCAAGATGAATCACGAGATGGTTCTCATCTCGAGGTCGTGTCTCGAGTGGAAGTTCCTCGAGATCTCGGAAAGGGCCCTTAGACTTGTAAGTTTCTTCCTTCATACTTGTCGTTTTTATCATTTTGACAAAACCTTTTGATATATATCTCTTTCTGTAGGACCTTTGTGCCGAGATGCAATGGCCATGTGCGGGCAGACTTCGCTTTTCTGTCCCCTCCTGTTTTTATAGTTGTAATATTTTACACCCCCGGGATGTGGGGGTCGAACAAAACCGGATGTAACTTAATTGTTATAACTTTTTTGCTCCCGAGATGTGGGAGTTTAACAGTGATGGATGTAATCCATAGTGTACGGGATGTAATAGATATATTTACCTGTTGTTCTTCTGTTTATTTGTTGCTTGTCCTGGGAATTTCAACTCTGTAGGACCTCGATATCCTGGTAATATCTCGATACCACGAGTTGTAATGCGAATATCGCTTCCCCTTTTTTTATTTTACAATTGTGACTTGTTAGACGTCAAATAGTATTTTCATCGATAAACTCATATGCGTTACCCCACAGGGTTTTCGTTTGTTATTTGTTTCCGACATAGTGCGATGTAATAGTTCGTTGCCTATGAGGCTTTCGTTCATGCAAGTTACCAATTAAGATTACCAAGGAAACTTGAAAATGTATATATATATAAATGTGCTTATATCCTCGCACCAAAAGTACATAAATAACATAAAAGTTATATAAGCGTATCCCAAGACGCCATAGCATCTCGTCTTAAGTAACTAAAGGCCTATCTCGCCTATGGTAAAGTTTTCGGCATATCTCGCCTGTGATAAAGTTTTCGGCATATCTTGCCTTTTGTAAGAAGTAGTCAGTGTCTCATGTACTTAGCTTATCGCACCTTTCGATGGGTTTTTTGGCATATCGCGCCTCGTCTGTTCTAGGCCAGTGTGTGTTGATTTTGAGGCTCAACACTATGGGGTCAATATGTGGGCCAATAATCTCGCCTTGATCCTTCTCGGAGAATGTGATTGCCTCGTCTGTTCTAGGCCTCTTCTTGTCGGTGCTCTGCTCGACATTTAAGATGTTGGGGTAAGATTTGGTCTTTTCCCGAGCTTAGATCTTACGAGGGTAGTTCTTGATATCACCGCTGATTGTATTGACAACCGGGCTGCCTTGTCGTTTCCCGTGCCTTGGACCTGATCCGGCATCATTATTGGGCTCTTGATCGGGACGTCGGTCCCTGTTGTAGTTCCTTTTATATGGGATCTTCTTTATGTAATCCCGGCCATGCCCACTATACTTCCAGTGTACTTCTTGTAAAAGTCGGGTTGGATGAACTCGGTTAACTTGCCTTCCCGGGCTAGCCTTTCCAGTATGTCCCGAAGCTGGAGACAATCGCTCGTTGAATGTCCCTCGAAGTCATGAAATAGGCATTCCTTAGATTTGTCTTGTATTTCAAAACTGTCCTTGGGCAACGGTGGGGAAGGTCAAACATTTCCTTCACTATGTGGTACATCTCGTGTCGTTTTTTGGTGAAGGGGGCATACCGCACGTAGTGAGGGCGGTATTCTGCTTCGTTCGGTTTGTGCCCTCCCTTCTTTTCCTGGTTATGTCTCCGAGGCTCATTCTGGATCCGGGGTTCAATTTGTACCCAGGGTTGGTCGGTTTTGGATTGCCAATTGATTTGTTGTCGGGGAGATCGGGTCGGATCCTCGGGGGGCTACCATTATCCTCCTCTGCCCAGATGTACCCTTCTGTGAAGGCCACGAATTCGCGTAGGGTGGTCATTTTCTTCACATGGGGCTCATATCGCAGTGTGCCCGGACCTCCCTTGCGAAGTCCTTTCTTAATGGCCGCTAGGGTGAATTCTTCATTCAAGTTTTGCACTTGGCGGGATGCCTGTATAAAGCGGTTGACAAAATCACCGATCCTCTCTCTTGGACCCTGGACAATATCTAGGAGCATCTCGCTAGTTATCTTGGGGGCCTGATCACAGTGTACCTCTCCAAAAAGGCCTTAGCGAGGTTTTCAAACTTATTGATCAAACCTCGGGGGAGGTTCATGTACCAGTCCCAAGCTTCGCCTTCGAGGCAGGTGGTAAAAACCCAGCATGTGATCGCATCCGTGACACCTAAGAGGCGTAGTCGCTCCAGGAACCCGTATACGAAGTTGTGCGAGTTCGCAGTGTCTCCATTGCCTCGGAAACTCGAGAGGAAGGCAGGGTACTTAAAGTCTGTCATGGACGCCTGTTATATGGTGGCGGATAGTGGTCCGTCTGTGATACCCATGGGCCTAGAGTAGGTACTCGTTTTCTGGGATTCGATCTCGGCCAGCTTGGCATTGTGTCGAGCCTGGATCAACTCCTCGACTTGGGTCATGCTGATACCCTTGGTTGGGGTTAGGGATCACCGTGTGTGCGTCCGCTCGTCCTGACGGATCTTACGTCACCCCGCGGTTGGCTGTCTTCGTGCTCGTAGCGGGAACGGGACTTCCTTCGGTGATGGGACCGTTCCCGCCCTCTGGTGTGGACCGATCCCTGTTCCTTTTAGGGGGACGGATTACGTTCCATCCCGGCATCCAGCCTCCGTTCTCCTCCTTGGGCTCCTCCCTGGTTCTCGTCCTGACCCTCCTGGTGTCCTTGTCCGATCGGTTCGGGACCATTGTTAACCGTGAGATGCTGGGGACTCGGAGTGTCTGTGTCCTGACTGTTCGCGTTTCGGACTTGAACAAACTCGGGATTCAGGTTCCGTGGCTGGATAGCCGCCTGGCGGTCCTTAACAGGTGGTTTTGCTGGTGGAGCAGCACACGTGGCCATTATCGGCGCGGAGTGTTGTTGTGTTTGTTGGATAGGCAAGTAAGCGGGGAGAGCCAAGGGGTACGACGCTGCGACACCGGGCCGGTATGTTCCCGGGGTGCCCTCGTGAGTAATCTGCCCAGGCGGGGTCAGGTAAGTGTACTGCGCCATTGGAGGACCATACGGTGAGTAAGGATACGTCCCGTAGTAGTACACGGGCGTCTGTGGTTGGTATAGTGTGAAAGGTAGCTGTTGGGAGCCACCTTGGGGGCTGGGTCCAATGAAAAGTGGTTGGAGTTGATGCGGCCGAAGTGATATGGGTCGTGTGGAGTTCGCGCCCGTGGGTGATCCCATCAGCGTGGAGCCTGGTGGTATCACCGGACCTGGAGGTATAATACTGGGGCGGATCTGAGAGGTTGCCTTTGAAGTGGCCTCCAGTTGACTCTTTGGTGTGTTTACGGTATGTCAGATGTCCTTCTCTTCTACGGGATCGTTGTTGGTTCCCGGAGGGGGGTTGAACATGTTTCCGGTATCCTTCCCTCTTGCAGGATCCTTGTTGGTTCCCGGAGGGGGGGATTCGAAACATCTTGTGTATCCATCAAGTTCTTCAAGTTCGAGCGAGGGGGCCCTACGGTGGTTGATACGCCCTATCTCCCGGGGAGAATAGGCTGTATGTGATGAAAAATTGGGGTGGACTCGTCCTGCATCGAGGTGACAGGCCGAGGTGTAAGTGAGTTGGGAACTCGGGTGGTTGTAGAGAGATTCTGACTCTGACCTATGAGATCTCTCTCTGTTTGTAAAGTTGCGACCCCTGTTAAATGGGGCTTTTTGTCTTATATAGGCTGCTCCATAACCGCTATCTCGGCGGTTATTCCGCATTAAGGCGGTGGAGAGGTTATTATGACCACGTTCGGTGGTTATCCTATGTTGAGGCAGTGGAGGCTCATTTCTGACCAAGTTTAGTCTTTACAGGGCCTTCAGTCCGGCCTGTTTTATTCCTGGATCTTTAGTCCAGTATCTCGGGCTTTGGGCATTTTCACCTTGGCTCCGAGCTGGCTCCTAGAAGGAGATCCAAATCCCGGGCTTTCATTGGCCCAAAGTTTATAGATTAAGGGCTTTGGGAACATGACCCTATCATAATTATCCAAAAAAAAAGAAAATTATGAAAGAACTACAAAAGGATTGATACCGGTGCATGTACCCTTTCAAATTCAGTAATATTATGTTCGAAATTATCAATTAAATAATTGGTAGAGATAATATGAAAATAAAAGGCAGCGTACTTAAAATAGAGAGAAAATGAAAACGACAACCTAAGATTAAATTATATTGGTGGCGATTTATGAGTCTCGCACAATATATAGAGAGATGAAGTACTAGAGACTGTTACATCACAGTCCGATCCGGATAACAAAACTTCAATTTGATTTATTTTGGTTCATTTATTTATTATCTGAATAATTTGAATTTTTTTCAACGTTTATACTGGTGATAAATTGTTTACACCACATTACTATGGATAGTTAGATGCCTAATCAGTGTGACAGCTATATATTTGAATGTTATATTATATGTTGCCTAAGTTGCCAATAACGAGTAATATCTGAAGCAAAGATATTTATTCTTCAATACTTCCTCTCAAGTTGGGTTCGAATAAATTAATTGAGCCCAACTTGCTAAGTATGTTTAGATGACTGGCTTTGTCGAGTGCTTTAGTAAAGACATCTGCCAGTTGCTCTTTGCTTCTGACGAATGAGGTTTCTATTTCTTCTGATGTACTTTTTCTCTGACAAATTGATAGTCGACCTCTTGTGTTTTGTTCTTTCATGGAACACTGGGCTGGATGCAATATGTCGTGCAGCTTGATTGTCACAGTACATTTTCATTTCTCCTGTGTGCTTCATCTTCATGCCGCTAAGCAGTTGATTGATCCAGATGAGCTTACTCGCAGTGGATGCCATGGCTCGATATCCTGCTTCTGCACTTGACCTTGTCACCACATTCTGCTTTTTTCTCTTCCATGTGATCAAGTTGCCACCTACAAAGGTACAAAATCCTGTGGTTGATTTTCTGTCACAGCTACCGACCCAATCTACATCAGAGAAACCAACCACTTCATTAGAATTATTTTTTTCATCCAAATTCTTTGACCTAGAGTGCTATTAAGATATCTCAGTATTCTATCGATAACACTCAAGTAACTGGTGCGTGGAGCATGCATAAATTGACTTATAACACTAACTGCAAAGGCAATGTCAGGTCTAGTAACTGTAAGATAAATTAACTTGCCTACCAACTTTTGATATTGTCCTATATCAGGTAGTGATTCACCATCCTCAATTCTAAGTTTAATATTTGTCTCCATTAGAGTATTGCTTGGTTTAGCTCTCAATTTATCAGTTTCTTTTAATAGGTCAATGAAATATTTTCTTTGGCATAGAAATAAGCTTTTACTTGAGTGAACTATTTCTATTCCTAGAAAATATGAAAGGTTCCCAAGGTCCATGATATTAAATTCCTCCTTCAAATATTGTTTAACCTTTTAAATTTTCTCATTATTATTTTCAGTGATGATAATATTATCTACATAGACAAGAATAATGGTGGTGCAATTTTGTGAATGTTTGACAAACATAGAGGAATCTATTGTGCTTTTCTTGAAGTTATTTTTTTAAAGAGAAAAGCTTACCTTGACATACCATGCTCTTGGTGATTACTTTAGGTCATAAATTGCTTTCTTTAACTTACACGCCAATGTTGGATCTGATGCATTCTTATGACTTGGAGGAAGGGTCATGTAGACCTCTTCTTCCAATGTTCCTTGGAGAAATGCATTTTTTACATGCATTTGGAACAAATCTCATCCTGAGTTGGTGGCTACTGACAGTAAAATTCTAATAATATTCATTTTTGCTACTAGTGCAAAGGTTTCTTGGTAGTCAATACCATAAGTTTGGGTGAATTATTTGGCTATATCTTTCAATCGTATTGTCACTATTGTATTTGACTTTATATACCTATTTTCTACCTATGGTTTTTTTTGTTCTTTGGTAAATGAATAATATCCCATGTATCACTTTTTTCAAAATCTTGAAGTTCTTCTTTCATAGCCTTACGCCAAATCGAACTTTGGTTTGCTTCATTAAAATTGGTTGGTTCGGTTTGATGGTTGATGTTACCCAAGTAGGCCTTGTATGTAGGAGATACCTTATCATAAGATATAAAATCTTGAATTGGATACATTACCTGATGAAATACATAATCTCTTAGTTTTATTGGAGGCTGAGTTTGTCTTACTAATCTTCTCAAGCCAATTTCTTCTTGAGTTGCTTCTTGGCTTGAGTCAATTTCAATCTCTTCTTGAGTTGTTTCTTCACTTGACTCAGTTTCTTGATTTTCCCCCCCTAAAGGGATTGCACTTGTTTCACTAGTGTTATCTCCTTCAACCTGTTCTTGATTTATTTCTTCAGCAAATATAAAATATTTTGGAGACAATTGTATTGGTTGACCTTATGCATTTCCTTGTTCATTTGTTTGATAATATGGTTCATTTTCAAAAAATGACACATCTCGTGAGATATACAGTTTATGATTTTTTGTATCATAACACTTACACCCCTTTTTTTCTAAGGAATATCCCAAAAAATGGCTTTAACTGAATTTTTATCTAACTTGTTTTTTTTATATGGATAAAATATGTACATCCAAATATTTTTATATGATCAAGGTCAATTTTTCTATCCTTAAGAATTTGTAAGGGACTCGTATTTTGAAGTCTAACACTTGGTAATCTATTTATAAGATAAGTCGCTGTTAGCACTACATCTAACCAATAAGTTTTTGGAACATTAGATTGCAAAAAAAAATGATCTCGTAACTTCAAGTAAATGTCAATTTTTATTTTTTAAGACTCCGTTTTGTTCAGGTGTATTGATGCATGTGGTTTGATGTAAATTTTTTTTTTTAACAAATTATGAGAAGTTTTTGTTTATATATTCTGTCGCATTATCATACCTAAATTTTTTAATTTTTGCATTATATTGATTTTCAATGAAATTATAGAATTCTTGAAAGTATGAACTGATTATAAGAATTGATAGGGGCTGGTCCCCAAACATCAGAGTGAATTAAGTCGAAACATTTTTCTGACATACTTGTAGATAGAGAAAATGGCAACCTAGTTTGTTTTGCAAACTTATGCACATCACAATTTTTTGAATCTAAATTATAGCAAAAAAGTTTATTTAAAACTTGATCAGATGGGTGACCAAATCGCCAATGTAGCAACTTGTCACAATCTATTGAATTTAACAACACAAGGCATTTATTGTTGTTTTCTTCAAGATAAGAAAGACCGTTTTTAAAACATCCCTCAGCAATCATCTTTCCTGATTCTTGATCATAAAAGGTCACTTTATTTTGTGAGAAAATTACATAGCAATTCAACTCTTGAGTTATTTTACTAACCGATAATAAGTTCGAGTGAAAATCTGGTAAATACAAAATATCACTCACATTTTTTGTAAGAAATTTGGTTGTACCAACACCTTGAATTTGGACCTTATTTCCATTCGCAACAATCACATGTTGAGGGTCTTTATTTTGCGTAATATTTTCTAGTGTGGTTGGATCCCATGTCATATGGTAAGTTGCACCCGAATCAATAATTCATTTACTAGTGTTATGACACATATTTGCTTATTTAAAATTGTTATCCATTTTAAAAGAATTAAATGTAGATTTAGATGGTACAAAACCTGAAGTTTGTTGTTGCAACAAACTATTCAATTGAGTTAGGAGTTGAGTCAGCTGCATAGACTGGGCCACAGAAGATCTAGGGGTGTCATATGAATTATTTGATTGAGTTGATTCGGTTGCTGGTTTCACCCCTTCATTCCCGTTCGCTATTTTGCTCACCTCGCCAAACCCTTTCTTCTTCTTTCTTGCGCCGCCCCAATTACTTCCCTGATCTCCTTTCTCTCTGACCAGTCGGAGGTGAGGGTGGAGGAACCATCACCCATCGCAGTTGTGTCCTGCTTTCTTGCAGTGGTCACACCGCTCGGTGCTCGGAGCCCCCTTTCCTTTGGCCGCATCTCTGAAATTAGGGTTTGAATATTGTACCTTGAAAGCTTTGTTCTCTTGGTTTTCGGATTGTTGGGGATTCATGAGAGTCCACCTAGACTGCTCTTGCTCGATTCTTGCCACAACATCATCAAAGCTTGGCATCTCGGCCGACGCCAATACTTGAGATTTGATTGCTTCGTAGCTTTGATCAAGGGCCTCCAAATAGGTAAAGATCAAGTCTTGTTCGGCTCTTTTTTGGTTTTCAATCGGGTCAGTGGTTGGTGGAAGATATATGTTAAGTTCTTTCCATTTTGACATGATTTCGGTTACTAATTCATTGTTGTTTAAATTACCTTATTTGATTTGGGAAAGTTCTTGTTTGAGACTGAATATGTGAACAAAGTTTTTTTTTGGCCATACCTTCTCCTTGTCTTGTCCCATATCTCTTTTGATAATTTGGAGTACATGAGCACGTTTGAAATTTTTGAATCCATTGTACTGAGCAGCCATAACATGATCATTTGATTATAATTATAAACTTGGACTATAAATATTAATTATAATGTTTCAGGTTGCAAATATAAACGTTACAAAGAATCCTCACTGGTCCCCACAAATATTAATTATATGATTTGGGTCCATTCAAATATATAACTAATTTCTTTGAAATCTTGTTGGTGAATACTTTTCAAAAATGGCTGGTCAATTTACATCCATTAAATCTATACAGATTAGCCTGGATCTTCTGTTGCAAACTCATGTTTAGCAGTACATAATATATTGGTGTATACTATTATCTCGGAAATTTTATAAAATGTCCTTCTTTTGAATATCAGCAAACAAAATCTCCTTCTATTGCTTCGTAGCTTTGATCAAGGGCCTCCAGATAGGTAAAGATCAAGTCTTGTTCGGCTCTTTTTTGGTTTTCAATCGGGTCAGTGGATGATGGAAGATATAAGTTAAGTTCTTCCCATTTTGACATGATTTCGGTTACTAATTTATTGTTGTTTAAATTACCTTATTTGATTTGGGAAAGTTCTTGTTTGAGACTGAATATGTGAGCAAAGTTTTTTTTTGGCCATATCTTCTCCTTGTCTTGTCCCATATCTCTTTTGATAATTTGGAGTACATGAGCACGTTTGAAATTTTTGAATCCATTGTACTGAGCAGCTATGACATGATCATTTGATTATAATTATAAACTTGGACTATAAATATTAATTATAATTAGTTTCAGGTTGCAAATATAAACGTTACAAAGAATCCTCACTGGTCCCCACAAATATTAATTATATGATATGGGTCCATTCAAATAACTAATTTCTTTGAAATCTTGTTGGTAAATACTTTTCAAAAATGGCTGGTCAATTTACATCGATCCATTAAATCTATACAGATGTAGCCTGGATCTTCTGTTGCAAACTCATGTTTAGCAGTACATAATATATTGGTGTATACTATTATCTCGGAAAATTTTATAAAATGTCCTCCTTTTGAATATCAGCAAACAAAATATCCTTCTTTTTAAATTTATTAACAAAATATCTTTGTTGGTTTTCAAAATGAGGGTATGTTATAAAATTTCCCTATTATATGCTGATGTACACAAAATTTACACCACGGTTGCCAAAGAAGATCCAGTGATGGACATGTTAAGATATTCCAGTCATGTTGATTCTGAATTTAAATATACTCAAATTTGTACTGTTTCTCCGGTATAGATGCATCGTGCACATGTATTAGCCTTCAAATTGGACTTTCAATTATTCCTCAGTCCAGCCTTTCAAGGTCCAAAATCATGGATGTCATCATGTCATGCATGATCGGCTCATATATATATAGCTGGGGTACGGTGAGTTGTAAAATAAGAGGTGATTTTTACTTCACGCTCATATTTTCATTTTGAAAATCTAAACAACCGATCCGAACTGCTCAACATACACTACTAGAATTTCCGCAATTTCCAAGGGGAGGAAAATGGCCTTTTCCAAGGGCTTACCATTGGAAAAAGCCCTAAAATCGCTATTTCCAAGCGCCGCCCTTGGAAAAACTACCGTAGCAAATACCCTCGTTGGAAATGGTCAGTATTTCCAATGGCACCGTTGCAAATACCTGATTCTGGTTTTTTCCATCGGCCTGCTCTTGGAAAAATGATGCTTGGAAAAACTTTCAAACTTGGCCCCCATCTGGAGTATTTCCAAGGGGAGCATCCCTGGGGCCCACCTTAGTTTTTCCAATGGGATCAAACGAGGGACCCACCAAGTATTTCCAAGGGGAGGGAGCGTGGGTCCCACCTGATCATTTCCAAGGGTGTAGCCCCTGGGCCCCATGAGTATTTCCAAGGCAATCTACGTGGGACCCATCTGAGTATTTTCAAAGGCAGTTTACGTGGGACCCACTCCAGCATTTTCATGGCCATTGAAAGTGGGCCCACCTGGTCAGACCTGGGCGCTATTATTTCCTTGGATATACCCATGAAAATACTGACCTCCTTTTTTTGTTACCAGAATGCCCTCATTTAACAATTCTCCCGGTACCAACCCGGTACCACTTTACAATCCCCACTTCCCATTGAAACTGATAAACATAAACACATCTTAGTAGTTGATAGAGGCAATTGAGAAAATACAACATACATACTTTAATAAGCACTGTTGCATTAAGATAGAATAATCAACATACATTGTACCAAAATAATGGGGAATACCCTATACAATACACTATCCTTGTGTAATTGCACTATGAGTTAACAAAAATTAACATACTATGTTCCTAACTATTATGCTGATATGTTAGAACTTGTAGATTCACAAAAATTTGCAATTTCTGACACTAGAAGGTCTGGTTCAGGTTGAAGGTAGAGTGCCCCACCATTCGTCATCCCTTGCAATTGCATCATTTCCAAGTGGAGCTTGATTCAAGAGTGCTTGGAAAGTCCCTCCCTGATTTGGTTGCATAGGAAAGGGAAAACCCTACATATACCACATATATAGAGACAACATGTTAATTACTGAGGGTTTTTGCATGTACACCCTCAAACTAATAAATTTTGCAATTTAAGCATTGGAATCACTAGTTGTACCTGAAAAGTAGGTAAATTCCCACTGACACCTTGCTCAGTTCCAGAACCATTTGCTTGAGCCTAAGTTTAACAATGCACAAGCTCTATTATGTAAACTCCTTAGACAATCACAACAGTATCAAACAAGGCATATAATTATTGCAGAAATGCTCATGTTCTGTGTTCAATTATTTATTTCACATTTTGGCCCCTGCCAGTTCAAGGGCTGGTAAGAACACAACTGATTCGAAGCCAATACCAGTTTCACACATCAATCGCACAGCCAGCACAGAGCACTAGCAGAAGCAATCAGTCAATCAAGCAACAAATAAATAGGGTTTTTTGGTTAAAAATTACCCGAGAGAGGCTCGATCGCAGAAATGCAAGATGAGTTCATAGGTTAATAGTGGTACCTGAAGAGTAGGCAAATTTCCAAGGACACCTTGCTCAATTCCAGAAGTGTTAGATTGAGCCTAAGTTTAACAATGTTTAGGTTTAATGTTAGTATACTCCAACACAGGAGCAAATAGCATATAGGGCTTGTAGTAGAGCAAAATGAGTACAAATATATCACATTAAAACCAGACTTTATATGATATAATTACTCGATGTTTTTAAATATAGGGTCAATAAAGCATATACCCCTCAAGTGTAATTGCTTTTCTTATTTCTCCTTGGACTCTTCAAAATTTATTATTTGCCATCCAACACTTGTAAATATTTTTCAGGAAAGTTATCTAATCTTGAACACTAGTACATATTATTGGTAATGTTTTGTCGATGCAATTATGTTTTCAATTTAAATAAATACATTACGGTAATTTATAACCCATAATGCAGCCATCAAATTGGAATTACATACCTGCAATGTAGGCTTTTGGGCACCACACATTGAGAATAATCGGTTGAAGTACAAGTCAAAGGTTGCCATTTTTCTGTCCCTCTCGGCCTTCTCCTCATCATGACGACGGTCACGGTCAGCTAAGAGCATTCCTACTTCTGCGCGAGAGAACATCGTCTGCACTCCATTGTTTGTCACACCAGAAACAGAAGAACCTGAGTGGTTGGTCCTGGTTCGGGTGGATGTTGTTTGCAACTCTTTTCGAAGCATGCCTCCCAATCCTCGGACCCTACCGTGGCTTGATCCGCCCACAGCTGAGAGAAACATGGCACTCTCGTCGAGGTCGGAATTGGTCTGATCAGCCATCATGTCCCTCACCTTTTGCTATTAGTTGTTCCAAATGTACAATGCCAGAAAAAAACCAAGTTTATTGTCCGATCAGCCCTAAGCCCTAAATACTGTACAGTGTACTTATACTGAAAATGAAAGAGGCTACATTTTGGTCTTTGCTAAATTAAATACACAACACCACAGCAAGGCCAGGAAAAAGGCATCGCAATAGGCACCACTACCCTCAACCCAAGGAAACAAAGGAAAACATGTACCAGTAACGGTATTGATAAGTTCATACCCAACCCAACAGCCAAAAACAAGAAAGGCACTGCCAAGACAGCAACCAAACAAGCCAGAAAAGAACAAGGCGCACACAGCCCAACAACCCAACATTCGGCATTTCCATTTCAATTTCTATGAAGCATCACACAAATTGACAAAGCACAAGCAAATAACAAATCAAAGAATGATAGAGGGGTGCTAAAATTACCCGATCAGCCCTCTGCCCTAAATACTGTACATTGTACTTAAAGTGTTGCTACTACAAGGCCTTAAAAAAAAAGAATACAATGTAATGTATGTAATGCAACTTACATAAACCTCCTGTGATTGTGTGTTGGAAAATCTTAAGGTGTTGACATCCAAATCCGGAATCTCTGGGCAAATCTCCTCGGTACTTGCATCCCTTAGCCCGTTACCATCACGGTTTTCATTGTTTTCCTCCGGTCCAGACGCAGCCTTCATGGCAGCTTCAATTTGGGCGACAACCGGTGATTTGCCATTTACTTTACGACAATGAATATGTGCATAAAGTTGTACTTTAGACGGTTCTTTTCCATTGCGTAAATTTGTCTGCACAAGAAAAATGAGCCAGACAAGCAGTGGTAAAGGTCAGATGAATAAGATGATTACATATCATATTAGTTTGAGAACATAAGTGTTCATGCAGCTTACCAGCATTCGATGGTGCTGGTGTGAGCTTGCTGACCCACCGTGGTGTGCCGTAAGTGCTTTAGCTGTGCGGTTAGCATGGTTTTGTCTACTAACCCCTTGCCAATCCTCTGTGAAAAAAATATCACACAAACCATGCCAGTTGGGGTGGTCAAGGCACCAATGCGGAATCGCGGCCTTCCATGCTTGTAAGTTTCTGCCAAATTTTCTGATGCAGCTATTCCTCGCCTCGTGAAGCTCCTCTCTGTACCTTTTGGTTGCTATGGCCTCCATAACATCCCGACAATAGTCAACATCTTCCCCTTCACGGTACCTGAACTTCTTCTGAAAAAAAAATATATGCAATGTCTTAATAGTGGTCCTTGTTTTAAAATTTAAATAATTGCAACTCAACTTGAATGTCTACTGTCACTTATATGTTGTTCAGCTTGACCTTAATTATTCGAATACCCTTTTATCACTATTGCAATAAATTTTTTGTGGCACATCAAATCAGAGGCACTTGTTTGTATAAAACATAGGGTGGCTCTTATTGCACTTACGGTCATCACTAGACCAAAACTGACATGTGCGTTTGTGACGGTGAATCCATAATAGACTCTAATTAAAAGGGTACCAAAAAGAGAAACTCGATATTATTCTTGGAGGCTTCATCAAAGGCATGGAAGCTCCGCAATGGTGCCGGCATATGCTGTAAGGCAAGCCTATTGATAGCAAATAGAGTTAAAATATGTACCATAAGAGCAAATTTGGACCTTACTGTACTTAACATTGTACAGCGAAAATTTGGACCACTATTTGGCAAGCCTATTTTCACAGCCCATCTATTAGGATTTTATTTTGTGCATCACATTAATTTTGAAAAATGAGACATTTGCGCCAATTGGGAACTGGGATCTGTGATTTTGTTGAGGGTCAAGTCAGGTGGCAATTTGCCAATGACAGATGCATTGAGAGACAAGTTTACATCCTGCAATTTTTCTAAGTGGAATTGTATGTACCTAGTGATTGCTGCCTTTATTTGGTTTGGATTGTCGTCGCATGTGAACTCGCGAGGTCCAACTGGCCAGATTATTGGGCGTTCTTTCGGTACATCTGTTGATTCTCTCATAATTCCAGGACCTCGTCCCTTCTTCTTTGGGGGTTCTGATGGTGCAATTTCACATTCTGGGCTATTTGAACACTCAGTGACATCAGGAGCTACCTGTGATTGACGCTTTCTCTTGGAGTATTTTTTGCAACTCGCTCTTCGTAGACCAGATTTTGCAGGGGCCATTTGTGCTGTGTTAAAGACCAACAGCGATGAGTTATATATAAGATAGAGTGGTAAATATAAAATGTTGTAAGTAGGGGCCATTTCTGTCAAATTGAAGACCTTACAATTCTTAAATTCAAATTTGGACAAATAAATTGCAGATCATCAGATGACAGATACAAACATTAGGTGAGTAGAACTCTAGAATTGGATCATCTATTTCAACCGGTATATTGTTCTAAGTGTACCAGTTTGAAATATATAAAAAGTAGACAGAGAGTATTACACCGCAGCAATAAAACATGAGTTTCAGCAATGAAAAATTACAAGTGCTAGTCCTATGTGCTGCTCTTAACAGCATTTGTTAAGTGTCGAATTAAAGACCTTACTATACCTAAACTCAAATTTGGACAACTAAGTTGCATGCATCAGTTGGGAACACAAAAATTAAAATCACTAAATTGCAAGCTTTACAAAAAATTTATAAGTGTAAATGCAAACTCCCCTCCCTTTGCATTTGCTAAGTGTAAATGCAAATTGGCAAAAGATCATAAGCTACTCATGTACAACTCAAGACTATAGGAACCTGATCCTTTCTCACAATGATGCTGGTCAGAAATATAAGTTTGCGAATTCAGTTGATTTCACCTAAAGTTCAGAAGTATTTACATGATCTGTCACCAGAAGACTTCAACCGTACCAGAAACTGGTACATGAGCATTTCTATAAATCTTAGTAGGTAGGAATTGACAAAAGGGTAAAACTGACAAAAGTTCATCAATTATTTTGCTACCTAACACAGTATTGGGTAAATTTGACAAAGTTCATAAATTAAAAATCAAGGACTTATTATTTTGAAAGCAACCTATAAATTATTGAACTGGAATTAGTATTTTGAAGATAGGAGTCTCAAAATGTCAGAACAGTATGTGCAAAAAAATTGCAATAATACCCCTACTGTTATTTCTTATTATGTATACTTGGAAAATCATGGAATGTTTGAGAAAAATTAGTCTTTTCATGTTCACAGATCGATGCACCCTTATTTCCTAACATAAAGTATGAACCGAAAGGAAAAAAACTGCAATGATGAACTCTTATTTAAAGAGTTAAATATCGCATTGATGATTAACTCTAACAGTCCGGAAGAATATTATGTAAATGGTGAACTGCAATGATGCACTCATATTTCCTAACATAAAGTACGAACCGAATGAAAAAAAAAAAACTGCAATTATGAACTCTAATTTAAAGAGTTAATTATCGCATTTGCTACCGGTTAAAAGAAGCAATCAGTAATGAAAAAAAAATGACAAAACTGCAAACAATCCGGAATAATTTACATAATATTCTTATTTTGTATTCCTCAAAACAAATTTTAAGCATTTCTATAAATCTTAGTAGGCAGAACTTGACAAAAGAGTAAAGTTGACAAAAGTTCAACAATTATTTTGCCACCTAACACAGTGTAGGTTAAAATTGACAAAAGTTCAGCACTTAAAAAACAAGGACTTAGTATTTTGAAAGCAACTTATAAATTATTGAACTGGACTTAGTATTTTGAAGATAGAAGTCTGAAACTGTCAGAAAAAAATGTGCAAAAAACTGCAATAAAGCCCCTAGTGTTATTTCTTATTATGTATACTTGGAAAATCATGGAATGTTTGAGAAAAATGAGTCTTTTCATGTTCACAGATCGATGCACTCTTATTTCCTAACACAAAGTATGAACCGAAAGGAAAAAAACTGCAATGATGAACTCTTATTTCCTAACATAAACAGCAACATCTTCATCTCGTAAGTAGGGTTTTAAATTAAAATCTTTGATAAACCAAACATTCAGCAAGTATATCTGACTATATAGATGCCATAAAATAAGCAGAATCAACTCACATGTCTAGTTTTAGCGCTGATTTTCACTGGTAGATCCGTTCACAATAGCCTGGTATTCTTGCAAAGGTTTCCTGCACCTTAGGTAAAATTTGCAGTTATCATTTGCTAATCGTCAGATTGACAAAAGTTCATCAATTAAAAAACAAAATGTCATCAGATAATTCCCCTCTCTTTGCATTTGATAAGTGTAAAATTGAAGACAGACATGAGACTCATATAATTCTGCATAGCCAAAACCTAGACTCATATAAGGAACAATTCTCAAACAAGGAACAAATCAAGGAAATTCAAAGGATTTCAAGGGGAATTACCAGATAAGTTCCAATAACTTGAATTTTTTAAGGATCTCTTCCGATTTGCTTTGAACCCCTCCCCGAGATGTGCTACCAATTAGACGCAGAGGGAGTGAGATTAGTGTGCAATGTGATTTTATGATAGGAGGGGGTATTAGAATGGGGCGAAATTGAGGTGAAAATGAGAGGGAAATATTGGCGGCCATCGGAAATTTTCTGGATGAGAATGGGGGGAAATCTGATGAGAATGGGGGGAAAGCGGATTAGAAATGGGGAAAGCGGTGGAGGGTTGATATTATTGATTCTGGATCCACTACACTGACTTACACCATACAGGGGGAAATTATTGCGTCTCGACCGTTTGATCGTGATCTGATCCGTTCCTGTCTCCACCAAAGTACGCATTAGGCCCTTCAATATTAGTGCGAATGACAATTGTGCGGTTCAGATCATTTAAAGCATATTCTTCGGGTAGAACGAGATATCTCAGAGGATGCGAAAGTTTTTTTTGAAATATTTTTTTTGAAAAGGATGCGAAAGTTAAGATATAGACTTTGGAGAGGAGATAGGAGTAGGTCCGATGCCCAGAGGAGATAGGAGTAGGTCCGATGGGCATCGGACCTACATTTAGGTTTAATTAGCTTTAGGACCGTACGATTAGCATCAAGATCTATGCGCACGGAATTGATTCAGACTTGCACGTATTTTGATACATATACACGAATCTTGATGTAGATCGAATGGTCATAACACCCATCGAACCAAGGTAGGTCCGATGGGCATCGGACCTACTCTGATTCCTTTGGAGAGATAGCTGTGAAATTGACAGAGCCGTTTATTCTTCATGTAGAACGATATAGACTTTGGAAGCTCTTTTGAAGTTATAGGAAGAGAGCTGCTTCCATTCAAACCTGCTCTGTTAATAAATTCGGCTGAAATAAGAATATGCTCACAGAGTATTTGAGTTGGAGGATACTAATTTTGATACTTTCTATTATGTTTTACTGTTGATAAGAAATGTAGATTGTGTCACATTCAAATTTTGTAGATAATTTAATATTTTATAAAATTGTTTATTTCAATGTATTAGAATGACCAAGTGCTATTTATTACAAAAGGTAAATTACTAAATTAAATGATAGGTGGAATATATAAAACAATTATTTTAGTCTAAAATTTAATTTGTAAATGATATATTACATATAATTAATTACAAAAAGAATGAAGTGACTTGTTTATGAATTACTAAATGATTTAGGGAAAAAATTATATATCATGACATGGTTGTTGCATCCATAGCTCATGGCTTCAATGTTGAACATAGCATATGAACTCTTGAAGTGTGACATAATGAAGACCCACAAGTATTCGAAGTCCGATGATCGATCAGAGCCGTTAATTTCGAAGAATATCACATTATAATCATTATATTGAAATTTGAACAAATTTGATGTTTATTTACCCTTCCATCAAGCTCATGTAATATACACACATCGTACGGCCACAAACTCTTTGCGTTGGATCGATGCTTCGAACATACAGAAAGTTCATTTTTTTTTGGTGGTTACGCTCAATGTTTGCCCTTGATCAATTACAAAACTAATTTGTTATAATTTCATTGTGGATCGACCATCGATCGATCACATCAAAATCAACGGTCCATAATTATTCACTCAATTTTGAAAAGCAATAAATGTTCAAATTATATGAAATTGACAATTTCAAACATTAGTTGGTCACATGTTATGAAATTAGTAAGAAAAATTAATTTAGGAAATTTATTCCCATGATTTGCTGTACAAAATTATCTAATTTCATCAATCTCTGATGTGAATCGTCCGATTGGTGATGAAGAGTTAGGCTTACCAATGGATGTGTCCATTACATGACTGGAGGTCCTTCTCTCTGAGGTAACATAATATTTCCGTTCATATCTGACCATCCTGCAATCACGTAATCCGTTAAAATTCGTGCTCTTTATTATCTTACCACTCCGATCTAACAGGATGTATTACGTTACCTCAGAAGAAAAAATAGGTTGGTACACTGTAAATGCAATACAGAGAGAAGAGATAGGAGTACGTCCGATGGGCATCGAACCTACATTTAGGTTCAATTAGCTCTGTCACCGTATGATTAGCATCAAGATCTATGCGCACGGAAATTGATAGATACTTGCACGTATTTTGATGCATAGCACACGAATCTTGATGATATCGAATGGTCATCACACCCATCAAACCAAGGTAGGTCCGATGGGCATCGGACCTACTCTGCTTCCCAGAGAGAAACCACTAGTACCACGGGACTTAGGCGGATTTTTGAAAAACCCTGAGTAAACCCTCTCCGTAAATGCCGTAACTCCTCTCCTCTTGAATAAGCCTCTCTTTTGTTGGAAGAATGGCGATCGTCACCACCCCAACTACTCTCCTCTGAAAATAGATCCAGTTTGGAGAAACATCTCCTCTCAATCGCGGCCCCTCTCATCTCAATCGAGGCGCCTCTCCGCTCAATCGCCGCCCCTCTCAAGCAACCCCGCTCAAACACCGGTCTCAAAGCAAATCGCTCAATCGCTGACACGCTCAAATTTATAAGACACTGGTACGTATTTGGTGTTTAGACCTCCATTCCAAATCTTTGAAATCGCAGATTTGTTGCCTTCAACCGGTTTAGGTTTTGTAAAATATTTTTCTTATTTGGTTTAGGTTTTTATATTAGGTCTTTACCGTAGGTCTACTTGAATTAGTTCTCTTCCTCTCTCCGATCTAGATCGTAACTGATAGGTTTTGAAAAATAGGTTTGTGTGATTTGTGTGATTCATATTTTTTCCCCTTTTGAGTGATTGATATGTGAATTAGTTTTTTCAACTAAATCTGTTTTTGGGTATTTCTTCAACCAATGAAGAGCAAAAAAGTGTAGAAAGGAAATGTAGTTGGATTGGCAAAAAAGTGTAGAAAGGAAATAAAATTTATTTTTTGTTAGAATATTTTATTTTCTTTTCCATGTATTCATAAATGTTAAACTGATATTATGTTAATGGTGGTCAGGATTAAGTCTATACGCACTACAATATATATTTTATTGTATCAAGTCTTCATTCTTAATCCTTGTACTTTACCGAACAATTGCTCCATAGCAAGGATTAAATTCTTAATACTCTCACCCTTAAGGAAGGCTACCAAACAGCCCCCATGGTTTTAAATTTTTTTATTGGTTGAGTAGTTCATGTAACTATTTTATCTTGAATGCGATTCATTACTGGCAAATTTGGGTAGTCTTAATATTTGAGATAACAATGGATGTATTGATTTAAACTATGAAATGCAATGTAATATTACATCTCCTATTATAAAAGAACTACCTTTGTAATCTGCTTCTGTTCTGACTTCTGACTTCTGACCTGGAATAGGAATAGTCCTAACCAACTGTATAACAGCTGCATAAGTTTGTAAATACCTATTTTGTAAATACCCAGTGAGGCAAAATTTGATTGATGTTATACCAATTTTTTTTAAAAGTTGTAATCAAATGAGAAGGTAATTAAGGATAAAGTGAGAAAACTAGGTTTTATATATTTCCATTTGTAAGAAATGAGAATGAAATTATCCATGAGCATCGAATTAAGCGAAAGTCTATTGAAATATACTGTAGTTGCTCATTTTCATGTACAATTTGTTTCCTAAGTTAAGCAATTTTTTGTTTTGTTTTTGTTTTGGATTTCCTTTCCGTTATTTTTTGTTTTCGAATTCAATCAGATTAAATCTATTTCCTCTATATCTGTGATAGGTTTCATTTTGAAACATTGAACTGCAGCTTTTAAGAAATATGTGCCATAAGAATTATATAAGACAAATTGGGAAGGTGTATATATCTTTCCTTTATTTACCTTTTGTATTAATTATGCCAGATTAATTATTAGACCCAATGAAAAGTGAGTACAAGGGTAAAATAGGCATTGAGAGAAAAAAAAAATCTCTCAGCTCTCAAAATTACAATTCATGCCCTCAATGTAGCACTTCCCTTCACTAAATTGGTTATGGGCAAAAGTTAAGGTTGCAATCATTGTTGTCAGTTTTGTTTTTTCTTCACATTTTTTCCTTCTTTGAGACTTAGTTCAGTGTATACATCTAATTTTTTTTTTTTATAATACTCACTCAATTGGTGTTAATTATTGCAGAAAACATGGCCAGTGATGATGAAGTCTCCCAGTACATGGTCGTACCTCGCCGTAAGTCCCCGAGACTCAATCCTGGTGCAGACCGTAAGAAAAAGTCATCCACCAAGTTGAGCACTATGCCAAACCCTAGGAGATCAAAGAGACTCAATCCTGATGTTGAAGGGTCCCAACACACTAGCCCGAAGATATTTTTTGGCCCAAATCCATCCTGGCCAAAAGGTAGTCCAGGATTCAAGAAGAAAGTCAATAACAGCGAACCACCTGGCGAGACTCAGCCATCTGCAGAGGCAGCCGTTGCTGAGGTGTCACTGCCCCTTGCTGACCCTCCCTGTGCCTGTGCTGACCCCTCCCCGGCTCGTGCTGTGGTGTCACCGACCCATACTGAGGTGTCACCGCCCCTTGCTGACCAAGCCTGTGCGGAGGTGTCACAGGCCTGTGCTGACCCCCCTCCGGCCCATGCCGAGGTGTCACAGCCCCCTGCTGAGTTGTCACCGACCGGTGCTGAGGTGTCACCGGCCCTTGCTGACCCTCCCCCGGCCTTTGTTGAGGTGTCACAGGCCCGTGCTGCCCCCCTGGCCCATGCTGAGGTGTCACCGACCTGTGCTGAGGCGTCACCGATCGGTGCTGAGGTGTCACCGACCAGTGCTGAGGTGTCAGCGGAATCAGATCCTGCTCTGTCGTCGTCTGCAGACAACCGAGGTGCTGAATTTCCATCTCCTGACTCGTCACCGTCTTGGGTAGATGCATCAGATCATCGTCAACCACCGGTGCATGATTCAGAAGGTGAAGGGTCACTGTCACGGCACACTGTAAATTCAGCTGAACCATCAATGTCACTGCCTTCGTGGGAAGATATTGACACCGCCTCAAAGGAGTGGGATCCGTGGGAAACTGCGCCCCAGTCAGCCACACCGGAGCCGCGTGCACCGCATGCGGACCAGACAGCTACCGACTCTGAAGATGAGTCTGGTCAGCCGGGCATGCCAGCGTCATTATTGGATGATGGCGGTAGGAGGTGTCGTAACCGTCGGCCCCTTCGCTCTTGTCCCGAATCTTTTACAGCATGCGGGCAAGAGCTTGAAGAGTCGGCAGCTGAAGGGACAGTTGGTAAGGGAAAGAGAAAGAGAAAGAGAACCAAAAATAAGTCAGACATGAGGTGTGGGCGGGGTCTGGGGGTACCTCGTGATCCTGCACAGCCGGAAGACAGACCAGAACTCATAGTCGTGGGTGATGGGGAGTTCACAACGGTGCCACTCTGCACAAGAGTCATAACCACGATCCGGATCCTGACATTGGAGAACCTGCCGGGACCTTATAGGTCCTACAATATGTTCCCAAGTAGGGCAAGGTTGCGGATCCTACAACAGTTCCTGCAGAGGTACTCATGGGGGGGAGGCGAAGACATCGGGCGTTGTCTCGATGTTTTTGAGAACATAGCAGCACAAGCTTACAGTAGCCAGTTGACAGAGACAAGGACTAGTTACACAAAGAAATACGGGAAAGAGAAGGCGGCATGGAAAGACTTCCCCCCTAAATGGTGCAAAAATCAGGAAGCCTGGAAGGAGTTGTGTGACATTTGGTCCACTACCAAATGGGACCATCATTCAGTGACCAACAGTACAAACAGGAGCAAAAAAGTATACCATGTGACTGGTTCTAGGAGTATGTACCGTCACAAACAAAAGATGGTAATTGTTTACTAATATTTACATGAGTATAGTACAAAATGATTTTCTACTTTTGTTAACTCCATAATTGTACAATTTGCAGTCAATAGAGAAGGGCATGCCAGTGGGTTTGAAGGAGGTTTTCGATCGAACGCATATGGTAGATACACCAAAAGGGAAGAAATACGTGAGCGAGAGGGCTGAAAAGGCAGCGGTGAGTGCCTCAGTTGTCACTTTATTACAGTAGTTTATTACATGCAGTAGTTTAAGTAGGCAACATCAAGCATGGCAACACACTATTTTCTATAAACACATCAAAGAAACTTTGTTCTCTTCTTTAAGCTGCAATTAAGTTTGCACACAGCCTCTGTTTTGATCCAATTTGCTTCATTTAGAAACCAGATTTTTTTTACGCTGTGCAAATATATATATTTCCAGCATCTGTTTGGCCACTACTAGAATTTCTTTTTTAAGCATGAGCAACAGTGTATACATAGTGATTGTGAGTTTATTTATTTATCTATTTATTTATATAAAAGGAGTTGGACACTATTTTTTTGTATTAGTCACTAACATTTGTTTCTAACTCCAGCAAACATATTCTGCCCTCTTGGTCAAATACGCGGGTAAATTGACTCCTGAAGAAATATGGGAGCTAGCTGTTGACGGAGAGGACAGTCGAGGGAGGTTATTTGGATTTGGCAAGAAATCGAGGACCAGCAAAGCCACACGTGTCTTGGAGACAGTGGAGGCAATGGAGACCGAGCCGTCTAATCCAACCAAGAGCACTGCCACCTCTGCCAGTGATGCAATGAGGAAGTACTCAAAGGATGAGGTGGCAGATTTACTAGCAGCTGAGCGTTCTCAGTTTGCTGCTGAGATAGTTGCCCAAGAGAAGCGGCACAGATTTGAGATGGAGGAAGTTCACAAAAAACATGATTGGGCAGAAAAGTGTTTTGCAGTGATCTTCAAGGCAACAGGCCAAAAACCCCCGCCTCGTCCTGTAAGCACTTGTTCAACTGTAATTTATTTATGATACTATCCCATTTTTTTAATTATAGGCCTATATGAAAATTTTCCAACCATTTGTCTTTTTTTGGTCTTTGGTTGGCAGGAAACAGAGGGCAACAGAGGTTCGGGCCACAGCAACGAAAGGGTGGATGACCTACAACCAACAACGGGGAATTCTGGCGGGGGAGATGACACCGTACAATGATTGGTGTTGGTATCCATATGTAGTGGATTTGATAATTGTAATAAACTTAATTTTAAGTATGTAGGTTGTGATTTATTTTTCTGTTTTTACATGCTATGGTGGAAATTGGGAATTGCATGATGTGTTTAACACTACTATGAACAAGTGATATGCATACAGTAGGGTGTGTTTTAATTTAGGATGTGTTTAACTTAGGATATTGGATATTGTAAAAGGGGAATTGCACTCCTTGTTTACTTTTAGGTGTACAGTACATGTATGTTAACACTGGGTACACAGGGTATTGGATGCAGAGGTATATGTAAAAAATTCAAATATTATGCGTACACTGGGTACGCAAAAAAAAAAAAAATGTACTCAAACAGTAAGTGCCATTATTTCCATTGGAATACCGTCAGAAATAAGTCCCACTATATGTACACCTCACCAGTCTCGCCATAGAGCCGTCTACCAGGTGTCGTGTTTCCCCCCATCTTTCCGCTCTTTCTGTGAAAACCCTGTCGCCGTCCTCAGCTCCAGTAGGGTGTTGGTTAAAGCTCCAGCTCCAGCACCGTCAAAACCCGATCTCCCTCTCTTTGGAGATCAGCTTCCTTCTGATGTGGTTTCCTGAGCCTTGTTTACTACATTTAGTGAGGTAAATCTCAGTCTTGTCTCCACTCTCAATCATTTCAAGGAAAAACAAGCGGAAAAAATAAAGCCAATGTAATTACTAAGTAAGATATACCCACTGTTCCAATTACTAAAGGAGATATCCACTCTCACTCTTGCAATTACAAAGTAATATACCCACTGTTGCAAATTTCACCCTTTTAAAATTCACCCTTGTAAAATCCACTCTCTGCCTTCACTATTGTAATTTATTCATTATAACCCACTGTCTTCAACTATAAAATACCCAATGTATTGATAAATTTCCTAATTAAATCGACTTCAATTTGTATAGATCCAACTAATCAAATGGCCAGCGATAGGGGATGGATGTACAACAATCGAACAAATACGGGAGGAACTCTCGAACCCGACTTTATGACAGGTGTTAGCGAATTCATCGCTTCAGCTGTTTCTAAGCCTTCGGTTTTGATTGTAGACGCTAATGGCAATCAATGTATTCCCTGCCCGTGTAAAAGATGTGACAACCTATGCAACAAAGACTTGGAAACCGTCGAACTACATCTTTATCAACATGGTTTTTGCAGCTTATATGATGTTTGGTACAAACACGGGGAGACACATCCAAATTTTGCTATCAACCAACCTATAAGTCCACCAACCACGAACGATACCAATGATCAAATGGGTGAAATGGTGAGGGATGCCGCGGGTCAACAATTCAATTGGAATGAGGATGCACCGGCCGGTGCGGCGAAGAAGTTCTTCGACATGATGGAAGCGTCAAAACAACCACTATGGAAATTGAACTCGACGGGTGAAATGAAATGCGAAACACACACCGTATTGTCAGCTGTGTCACGTGCCATAGCTTTGAAGTCTAAACACCAATTGAGCCAAAAATGTTTTAATGACATGTTGGAACTCATGAAAAGCACGCTTCCGCCGGGCGAAGAAATGCCGGAAAATTGGTACCAAGCAAGGCGATTGGTTGATGGATTGGGCATGGAGGCTAAGAAAATAGATGTATGTCCTAACTTTTGCATGTTATATTATAGTGAGGTGAATAAGAAAAAGACACGGTGTGATGTATGTGGTGAATCAAGATATGTGCCATCCGGACCTAATAAGAAGGCTAAACCCATTCCACAAAAGCAACTTCGTTATCTACCTATCACACCACGATTGCAAAGGATGTACATGACCGCAACATCTGCGAAGAATATGAGATGGCACAGGGAAGGTGTGCGTCATAAAGCCCCGATGATGGTGCACCCGGCTGATGCCGAAGCTTGGAAGCATTTTGCTCGGAAACATCCCAAATTTGCAGAAGAGCTTAGAAATGTTTGGTTGGGGATCACAACGGATGGGTTCATGCCATTCAACTCGAGTGCAGCTCCATATTCGTGTTGGCCGGTATTTGTTTTTCCGTATAACCTACCACCTGGGATGATAATGAAAGAAGATAGCATGTTCCTCGCGCTAGTCATCCCTGGACCAAAGCATCCGGGTAGGGACATTGACATTCTTCTCGAACCTTTAATCGACGAACTGAAGCATTTGTGGTTAGATGGAGAAATGACATGGGATGGGTATAAGAAAGAGAATTTCGAGATGCATGCACAACTACTTTGGACGGTGAGTGATTACCCGGCTTATGAGATGCTCTGTGGCTGGGGTACCAAAGGGCGGCTGGGGTGTTTTTATTGCATGGAGAAGACAAAGGCCTTTCAACTTCAGTATGGTGGAAAAGCAAGTTGGTTCGATGGTACGAGGTGCTTCCTACCTCTGGATCATGCATTCCGTCGAGATAGAAAGAATTTCAAAAAAGGTATAGTCGAGAATGATCCGCCACCACCGAGATTGACGGGAGAGCAGCTGCTCGATATAGTGAGTTTGATCCCCGATATTAAATGGGGTAAAGAGGGAAGATTACAACAAATTCCGGGTTATGGTGACACCCACCATTGGCAAAAGAAGAATATTTTTTGGAGTTTGCCTTATTGGAAAGACAATTTGTTGCAACATAATTTGGATATGATGCATTTGGAGAAGAATTTCACCGAAAATTTGCTATACACGCTGTTAAACATAGGTGGCAAAACCAAGGATAATGAAAAAGCAAGGAAAGATCTGGCTCTTTATTGTGATCGTCCCACCCAACACCTAATTCCGGCGCGTAACAACCCGGGAAAGATGGAAAAGCCTAAGGCCCCCTTCGCACTCTCTCCAAATGATAAAAAGATCGTTTTAACATGGCTCAAGGATGTAGTAAGGTTTCCAGATGGCTACGCATCTAATTGGTCAAGGTTGGTTAACCTAACTACTAGCACCTTCATTGGACTTAAAAGTCATGATTTACATGTTTTCATGGAGCGTCTCCTCCCCGTCGCTTTCCGAGACTTTGTCCCGGATTCCGTATGGGATGTCTTATGTGAGATTTCAGCCTTCTTTCGGGAGATTTGTGCTAAAGAAATTGATCCAAACCGTGTTGCGATATTAGAAAAAGAATTTGTTGTCACAATGTGCAAGGCGGAAAAAATTTTTCCGCCCGGTTTCTTCGATTCAATGGAGCATCTTGCGTTGCATGTAGCATACGAGGCTAGAATGGGTGGGCCAGTAGGGTCCCGATGGATGTTTCCATGTGAAAGGTTCGTTGTGGTTTGAAATTTGTTTTTATTGTACATAAAGGAACGCTGAGCTTACCTATGTCTTTTATTTCTATACTATCATAGTATATGGAACAACTAACACTTAACCATGTTGCAATTACAGGCGTAACAAAGAACAGAGGATGAGAGTCACAAACAAGGCACGTGTTGAGGGATCAATTGTAGAGGCCACAATTGCCAAAGAAATCGGTACATTTTCCGCACACTACTTTGCCGACAAATCTAACATTGGCCAAGGAGTTGAAACAAGTAATCGTTCGGCGGGACACCTTTCGATATTCGATACTCCGACCCGTTGCATTGGTAGGAGAAGACGAAGGCCTCTCTCTGAAACAGATTTTGATGCTGCACACACCTATGTCATCCTTAATTGTCCAGAGATCTGTGAGAAGTACATGGGGTACAATCTTATAAATTTTACTTTGATGATTTCAAAATGATCTATTTTAGAACCTATCAAAATCTAATATTTTGACATGTTCTAATATGCAGAGAGTTTGATACATGCATGCTTGACTCTAGAGTAGCCACAAGCCCATTGGATCTGCCAAAAATTCGTCAAGCGGGTTTTGCAACTTGGTTACGTAAAAAAGTAATAAATTCTCGTGATGAAGCCGATTACTACATACGAATGGCAGGAATCAAGCCTTGCAAAGAAGCGTACTTCTATGAAGCGTGCGAAGTCAACGGGTATCGATTTCACACACAAAAATATGGGCAAAACATGTCAACTAAAAGTAGCGGTGTTTGCATTAAAGGAGAGTGGGATGCAAACAACACACAAATCGACTACTATGGAATTCTCCAAGAGGTCATTGAGCTACAATATGATGCCCACAAGATAATTCTCTTTAGGTGTGATTGGTTCGACATAATAAACGGTGTAAGGGTGGACCGCAAACATGGTATTGTTGAGGTTAAGCATTCTTCTCGCCTTACAAATTACGAGCCGTTCGTATTAGCGGCTCAAGCAACACAAGTATGCTACCTACCTTATGCATCGCAAAAGGCCGATAGACGCCCATGGTGGGTGGCAATGAAAACAAGCCCAAAGTCAAGGTTTCGTGCCGAGGGCGACGATACAAACATCGAATTTTACCAAGAGGAAAGACCGGATAATCCAATTGAACCAACAATTGGCGAAGACATTGATTGGGATGGTATGGTTCTTCGAGAAGATGAGTTCGAGTTAGTGATCGATACGACGAACCTTCCGCCGGCAACATCAAATGAACCGTCGAGTTTGGTGAGGGACGAAAACAACATAGAGGAGGATGAGAATGAGCATGACATGGAGCAAGATGGTGGAGAAGATTGCTTAGGCTTCAATGATTCCGATGAAGAATATTAGTTGGTAAATCAACATACATGTGTTAGGTTTTTAATTTACAATTGCTATATATTTTACTAATCTAGTGTGCTTCATTTTTTTCAAATGCCTTCTCTAACCTTGTTCTTTGTCTTTTTTTTTTGTAACAGTTGTCTACACAATAGAGCTGTCAAAGGAAGACATTATGTATTTATTGCATTTGCAATAAATTTTTGTATCTAAATTAAAATTAAATGTCTTGTTATTTGCAAAGACCTCAAATTTATGTTTTCATTTGTATGCTTCATTTTAAATATCTCAATTTAATACTGCTGGCTACTGTGATTTAATTTTGTTGAACATTCAAAGGGACATGTCAAATAAACAGAAACGTAGCTGTCTCCACGAACTTAACTTTTCCAACGGTAGGCCTTTGGAAATAAGATGTCTCACTACTTCCATCTTATTTCCAACGGTACCTCATGATGTATTTCCATGGGCTATCAATAAAATATAGTATTCGGTCTGTTTGGCGGGTCATGGGTCATGCAAAAGTATTTCCAAGGGTATCTCATGAGGTATTTCCATGGGCTATCAATAAAATATAGTATTCGGTCTGTTTGGCGGGTCTTGGATCATGCAAAAGTATTTCCAAGGGTGGATAGGGAACATTTCCAATGGCAGACATCAGGGATTTCCATCTAAGACTATTTCCATGGGACAGCCGTTGGAAATGGTTAAGTGTGTCAGAAAACTCAATTCCTTTTCCAAGAGCCCGCCCACCCTTGGAAATAACATTGCTACGCTTGGAAAAAGTGGAAATTCTAGTAGTGATAATCTCCATATTGAAATGTTCTTGGAGACCAAATTTTACATTTTTTAGAATTTTTTTACTATTTATTAAGGCACTTTGAAAATCGCTGATCCAATGGTCCAGAAGTTTTTACTGTTTTTTTACTGTTTACTCAAATCAGCGATTTTTAAAGTGACTTAATAAATAGTAAAAAAATAAATAAGAATGTAAAATTTGGTCTTCAAGCACATTTCAATATGGAGATCATGTTGAGCGGTTCGGATCGATAGGTTGGATTTTCAAAATGGGAATATGAGTTCACAACTCACCATAGTCTATCTTATATATAGTATATATATAGCTATATGAGAAGGGATCCAATTACACCTTTTTTTTGACACATCTTGATACTGTTTTTTTTTATAGGTCAATTTTGCGATTTCAAAACCCAAACAGTAGATCCGAACCGTTCGACATGATCACCATATTAAAATGTGCTTGGAGATCAAATTTTACATTTTTTTGAATTTTTTTTACTATTTATTAAGATGGTTACAAAATCGCTGTTTTTCAATGGTTTGAAAACAACGATTTTGTTACCATCTTAATAAATAGTAAAAAAAATTAAAAAAAAAATGTAAAATTTGATCTCCAAGCACATTTTAATATATCCATCATGTTGAACGGTTTGGATCGACTATTTAGACTTTGAAAATGGTAGGTGTCAAAATGTGTCAAAAAAAGGGTGTAATCCGATCCCTCTTCTATATATATATATATATATATATATATAGAGAGAGAGAGAGAGAGGCTAAGATCATAGTGGTATGATTAAGGTCTTAGTGCTACTAACTCGTTTTTGTGAATTTGAAATTCAAATAGTCCATCTAAGAACATATTAAAATATGTTTGAAGACTAACTTTTACATCTTCTAAGGTCATAGTGGTATGATCATGGCGTTGGTAATATCAGTTTGTTTTGGTGATTTCAAAATTCAAACAGTCGATCCAAACCGTTCAATATGATCTCTATATTACAATGTGATTGGAGATCAAATTTTATATTTTTTTGAATATTTTTACTATTTATTAGGTCTTTTACAAAATTATTATTTTTAGACAATTTTGGACCACCGAAACCAATAATTTTGTACAATACTTACTAAATAGTAAATCATTTTTACAAAAATGTAAAATTTGATCTCCAAACACATTTTAATATGGACATCATGTTGAATGGTTTGGATCGACTGTATGAACTTTGAAAATCGCAAAACCGAATTGATATGACCAAAGACTTGGAAATACCACTACGACCTTAGCCAAACTCTCTCTCTCTCGATACGTGCGTGCGCGCGCTCATGCATGCATACATGCATATACATGCATACATCCATTCAGCCAAGATCAGACATGTTAAAATCTCTAGTTTTGTAACATATTAAAATTTGTTGATGACCTAATAATTCTTGATTATTCGATCTCGATCGAATGACCAACAATATTTCTAAAATATTTGGACCCAACAAAAATTCCAAATTAACCAGCAAAAAAATGCCACACCAAATACCACACTACAATAGAGGAAGAATATTCAAGCGTCATTTCGGGCTCAGAGAAAGAAACAGAAAAGAAAAATGTTCTTGGTCATCAAATTTTAAAAGTCATTGATGACCACGTCATTTCGGGCTCAGGGAGGCATCTTCTTGGTCATCAATGACTTTATCCTCGACATTTAATTGAATTATACTGTACTGTATATGATAGCTAGAGCTATTCTTCATAATTCACGAAGTTAGCACTAAACTTGGTCTCTCTCCAATTTCTGGAATCAGAAAAAAAAAAAAAAAAAAAATCCACAGACCCACTTTCTTTCTGTATGGCAGAAGCAGCAGCCTTGGCCGGGCTTCGGTGGGTGGCATCACCGATCATACACAAGCTGGTGAAGGATAGCATCTCCTACCTTGGAAGTGACATTGCTAAAGGCCTCGATGATTTGGAAACGACTGTCTTGCCGCAGATCCAGCTCACCATAGAAGCAGCACAACGCAGCACCCCCAACAAGAAGGCCCGGCTCGCCAAGTGGCTCACCCGTCTGAAGAATGCATACTTTGACGCCGAGGCAATCCTCCACGAGCTTGAGTACAAGCGGCTCAAACGCAAGGCCAAAGGAGAGGACAAAAAGCTGCTGGTATGTTTATCCTCTAAACCAATTATCAAACCTCTAGCGAAGTTTTCCAACGGGACAGTAAAAAAGGCTTCTTCTCTGTTGTCTCCTCAAAAGAGAAAGTTATTGCGAAGGTTGAAGAAGCTCAAAGAAATTGCAGCAGAAGCCAAAGATTTCCGTGATTTACTCGGCATAGAGGAGAATGGAAGCAAAGATGGTGTAATGGCTGGTAACAGTCGTTCTGTCACCTCCTCGCTCCTTGCTCACAAAGTTTTTGGTCGTGATGGAGATCGTGACGAGATAATTAACTTTCTATTGGATGACAGAGATCGTGATGGAGATCGTTACTCGGTTGTTGCGATAACCGGAATGGGAGGTGCTGGCAAGACTACACTTGCACAATACATTTATAACGATCCAAGGGTAATGAAACACTTTCCTAGCAGATTGTGGCTGTGCATACCCCCAAACTTAGATATCATCGAGCGCACAAAGGAGATGATTGAGTGTGTCTCGAAAGAGAAATGCCCTGATATACAGAATTTAAGTGTTCTACAAAACAAGCTCCTAGAAACATTACCTGAATCTGACAATATCATGGTCGTACTGGATGATGTTTGGTATGATAGAGAAGCAGGAGAAAACCAATGGGATGACCTCTTAAAACCATTTGCTTTCCGAGGAGCAAAATGTAAAATTGTGGTAACTAGCCGCTCATCATGGTTGTTTCCTAATGCTTTACAACCTGGAAAACTTACTGAGTTGAGTGATCTGGCACTTGATGACTTCATATCACTTTTGCGATATCATGCAATTGATGGTTTGCAAATCAATAATCCACAATTAAAGAATGATTTGAGTGATATTGTGGACCAGATTGCTATAAAAATAAGTAAATCACCTTTGGCAGCTATGGTTGTGGGTAACCAGCTGCGTCAACGTCCAACTATCCGGTTTTGGCAATCTACTCTAGAAAATGTCACCTCTAGTGACACCATGGAGATTTTGCTATGGAGCTTCAACCGCTTCGATGTGCAATTACAACGGTGCTTCTTATTTTGTAGTATTTTTCCCAAAGGTGAAAAAATTGACTCAGATTCATTGGTATCTTACTGGATAGCACTTGATTTTATCCAGCCCTCAAATGATAATAGAAATGTTGAAGATATAGGTTTGGAATACTTTGAAATAATGATAGCAAACTCTATTTTTCACCCGACGGATAAAACTCATAAATCGTATACCATGCACGATCTCTTTCATGATCTTGCAGAAAAGCTCTCTGCTGAAGATTGTTTTAGGGTAACAAATGCTGAGAGAAAAATCCCTTCAACTGTGCAGCATGTATACCTCGAAGGTGACAACGAAAATTTGAAAGCGAACATATCGAGTATAGGTAGTTTAAGTAACTTGCGTACCCTCATATTGGGAAATTCATTTGTATTTATTGATGATATTAGTGAAATCATTCCCAAGATACCTACAAAATTTAGGAACTTGAGGGTATTAGATGTATGGAGGGGCGGCTATAAAAACCTGCCACGAGTTGTAGGAGATTTTAGGAACCTCCGGTTCCTAGGTTTTTGGAAGAGTTCATTTGAGGAGTTGCCGGATTCAGTATTGAATCTTTACCATCTTCAATTTCTACAGTTACCCTTGTCTGTAAAGACACTTCCAACAAAGTTGAGTAACTTGATCAAACTGCGATGCATTACAATGTATAACAATGTTGGTGATCAGGTCAATACCTTACCTCCAGTACCTTACTTAGGCAAATTAACTTCACTCCAATGTTTGAATGAATTCCATGTGAGAAAAGAGGAGGGATACGAGCTACATCAACTGGGACCTTTGAAGGAGATTGGTGGCTCTCTAAGAATTGTACATCTAGGTAATATCAGAGATAAGAATGAAGCTGTTGAGGCGAGGCTAATTGATAAACCCAAACTTAGAAGTCTGGGTTTGGTATGGGTTGAATCAGCTGAAATTAATTGCTTAGAAATAGAGGTTATTGAGGCCCTTCGACCCCCAGCAAACTTGGAGTTACTTACAATTGATGGGTATTCGGGCTCGACCTATCCAACCTGGTTGCAGGAAAATTCCTTTATAAAGAATATAAAAGATGTTAAGTTTTACAATTGTAATGCTTTGACAATTCTTCCCCCAAATCTTCATGAGTTCCGTCATTGCTCCGTTCTCATTATTGAAAATATAGGGGCTTTGAGAGAATTGTCCACTTTTCCAGAAAACCTTGCTAGGTTATCAATCAGTAAATGCCCGTGTATGATTTTTGTATGTAAGAATGAGCTGCAAGTGAATGAAAAACAGAGCATAATGGAAAGAAAATTTTTGTATTTTGGTGTTGAAGGATTTAAAGATATACTTGATCATGAACTCAAAAGCTTTAAGCAAACATGCTCAGTAAACTGTGCAGAGCATCTTCAAATTATGGAAAGCGCTGCAAGGGATAATGCACCGCAACTCTTGGTAAATCTAAATGTAAATAGAGCTTGGTGGTATTGTCATCAACAACGGATGAACTTTATTTTCAAATGCAACACTCGAGCAAATAAATTGAAATTACCCTCCATGCTTCGCATCCTTGATCTTGGCTATTGTTGTGTATCTGACGAAGTGTTGTCAGATTGCCTGAGAGGAATGACCACTCTTGAGGAATTATACCTAGAGGTAATCATGACAATAACCACACTTCCACCAGCACAAGTCTTGGAGTCTCTGCAGAGCCTACGAGTTCTAGATATCAAACATTGTTGGTATCTAAGATCACTTGGTGGTCTGCATGCACTCCCTCATCTCGAGCGCTTTCTGGTAGAAGGCTGTTGGTGTTTGGAGATGGAAAATGGTTATACACCGCTACCATCTACTCTACAGTACTTCAGCATTAGAACCTGCACAGTTCCTCAGGCTATTTTCAACAGCGATCTTCCATGCCTCCATAATGTTGAAATTAACAATTGCATTGTCTCAAGGTCCCTATCATTCCGTCAGCTAACTTTACTTAAAACATTGGTGCTTCTCGACTGTCCTCATCTTTTCTCTATTGGGGGCTTAGAATCACGTCCTTTCATCAATACTCTTCAGCTATTTCAACTCCCAAATCTTGTTGTAGAATCTGTTGTGGAGTCTTGGCAAGGTTGCCGAGAACTGTATACTAGTAGCTCAGTGATGCTGAACAAGCTTTTATCATCCCAAGATTTTGTTCCTCCGCGATTATTGTGTATATCATATTGCCAAGAAGAAGCGATATCATTTGAGAAATCTGATCGCTTTAAATCTATCAAGAAACTTGGATTTTTTAAATGCAAAACAGAGTCACTTCCAAAAACATTGAGTGACTTCTCTACCCTCGAGCAAATAGGTTTCAAAGACTGTCCAGAAATATCGGAATTGCCAGAACTGCCAGGTTCAGTCGATTACATTGTAATAAAAGGTTGCCCAATGTTAAGGAAAAGATGTCAACCAGACGGTCCAGACTGGCACAAGATTCGATGCATACAGGATGTCAAGATTGAATGATTCCAACTTTTGTCCCCATCTTGAAATAGGTAATGCCTTTCTTTTTCTCTGTTTCGTTTGTTTCTTTCTTTTTGCTCCCTTTTTCGTCATTTTTTTCTTTTATGTGTTTCTATTTTTCTCTTTTTGTTGCATGATATTTGGATAAACATCATTGTATTTAGAGAAATTTTTGAGCAATAATGTTAAACCTTTTGAAAAGTTTTCCAAGGACGAGCCACTCTGCTATAGAATTAAAATTAGGTAAATACTCTTGGAGTCCTTTACTGCTAATTTATGGTGCTCGCTGAATAAACATTGCATTTTCACTAATTTCTTTAAAAGCATCTGGTATATAATTAAATATTTTCATGATATGTTTCATGTAGGTACGAAGATGATGCAAAAAGGTTTAACAAATGTGTAGGAGATGCAGAAAAGATAAACTTGGAGGAAAAGATCAAACCAGTGAGTTTTTTGTTTATTTTATAAAATTCGGGATAGAGAAGAATATAATACCATTCTAATTAATATTGTGCAAAACGATTTTTTTGCCTAAGAATATAATACCATTCACAATTAACTGTTCATTTGTCTGAATTGTCTCATTTTGTCAGATTTCATGTTCTCAATTTTAATTTAATTTCTCATTTTTTTGTTCAAAGCTGATTGGCGCGAGTAAGCAATGAGGATTCTTATTCTGGTTATTTCTACTTTACTGTGTGAATGGTTTGGTTTTATTTTCGTTGTGTTTCAAATAAATTTCGTTAAGTTTCCACAGAATATTGTTTGAGTTACAAAATTGATGAGAAGAATGAAACTGTGGCATTGTGCAGGGTCAATTTTCAAGATTCAATGGAGAAGCTTGAGGCAGTTCACCATCATTCTCCTTCTCAAGCTTTTAGAGGTATTTTTCTTGTATGTACATTTCTGTATCCCAAGAGGAGCAATTATCAGAGCTTTTGGGTACATATATACAGAAGTTCTAATTGGTGTTTTACACTGCAATGGGAATTTTATTTCAGCAAAAGACCTATGAATTGGCTGCTAAAGCATCTAGTGCAAAAGATATTTCAAGGGAGTAATTTTTAGCATCTGCAAACATATTGTACCTGAAGGGTGATAATATTAACACTACTCATTTTATTAACAAAACATTATCTAAATATTTTAGTATAAAGACAATTTTTCCCTTCTTTAATTAATTTCTTTAGAAACTTCTTTTCAGCCGACCGTTATGGCCGTTAGGCCTTTCTTCAGCTAGAGCCTGCGTGTCAGTGCAACCCTCTTCTTTCCCTTTCCCTTGGCCCCTGCTTGTCATACTGACTTGCGCTCTTCTTTGCTTGCCTAATGGCCAAAGAAAGGTCCATATTCTCCTTTTTATCTTCCTAACCTCTGCGTTGACTGATTCAAACTTCTCCTCAACGGTCTTTCTGAAATTGCTTTGCGCGCGCTATTGCTGACATGCAATCAGCAGCATTGTAGGTCTTGAAGTGCTATGGCCATGAAGAAGTGTGGTGATAGTGGCATTGACGGCCAACTGAGAGACTTGAACCACACCCGAATGACTTTTGTAACAGCGATGACGATTCTGAGGATAGCTTTGAGGTTTTGGTGTCATGTTATAGAACCGGGCATGCCAACCCGTTACTGGAGAGGACCAATGCGGGTTTCGGGTTCGGTGTGACAATCCCGGCCCGAGAAGGACTGTCAGGTTAGTACTATTTGAGCTTGCATTCATTTCTTTGTTTGAGATGCTTGTAAATAATCAATGAATACTGTTCTTGTACTAACAGGTAGTGACCAGACCACATTGGTACCAGTTACATGCTTACATACTACTGGTACCAGTACCAGTACCAGTATCAGTGCATTACCTGACCAACCTTATACCAGTGTTCACCTTGAATGAACTAAACTTTTGTCTGGACATTTTCAAAATATATAGGAAAAAAGAAAAACGTTCTGTCTGGTACCAGGACCAGTATGTACTGAGCTGGTACCAAGCCAAATTAGTACATGTTGGTATCAAAATTGTCCTTAAGAGGTGTCACTATGTACCAATGGTTAAAAAAAACTGCCCTTTTGAAAGAGTAACAAATGACCAGTATGTACTGAGCTGATACTGACCCTGACACTGCTCCTCCTACAAGGTATAGCCAGCTATTCAATTAAATCTATTCAATTCAATCCAATAAATGTCACTCAAATTCATATTCTAATTCAACCCAACATCCTCTCCATCTATCGATCTATATATAACATGAGGAGGGCTTAAATGCCCCATTGCTTTGCCCCAATCATACCCCACGTCCTTATCTATGATTTCAAAATTCAAACAGACGATTCAAACCATTCAACGTGATATCCATTTTAAAATGTGATTGGAGACCAAATTTTATATTTTTTGGGAACTTTTTACTATAGTTTTAGATAGGTACAAAACCACTGTTTTTGGATGGTCTAAATTTTTCGGAAAAATAGTGATTTTGTACCTATCTAAAAAAATAGTAAATTTTTTTTTCAGAAAATATAAAATTTGGTCTCAGAGCACATTTTAATATGAAGATCATGTTGGACGGTTTGGATCGCCTATTTAGACTTTAAAAATAGAAATATGGACGTGGGGTATGATTGGGACACGAAACCAATGGAGCATTTGAGCCCTCATATAACATAATATTATTCAAAATTTTGTTTCCTTTTGATAACTGACATGACTGACACTAGAAATGCATATAGCGAGTTGCATCCCGGAGTTGAACACACAATCACCGTTGATATGCCAGAATCCGCTGAAGATGAGGTTCAAGTGGATACAATGGAAAACCTCGCTGCTGAAATGGAGCCACCCCCTCCCGAATTAGATGAAATCGAACAAGTAATTGAAGCACAAGGGGAGCACTGATGAGTTCTCGCTGTGTTAAATGTGTTTGTTCATCTGTCCTTTGTACAATAGAACCTTTTAGTTTTAGTTTTGCAATCATTTAGGATTAGTTTTCTGTGTTAAGAAAGTAAAGTGCTAATGAGTTTACTGTAGTATTCCTTTTATGGTTGGGTTGATAAGAAAAATGTCATGCTTTTATTTCTGTGTTGTTCACTTCTGCATTTGCTTTGGTTCCTCTTTTGGTGTAGTTGAAGTATCCGGGTTACAACTGAATTGTGTCTATTTGCAAAGTAAGCTAGTATTAACTACTGGCAGGTTCTTTAATTAAACATTCAGATTGAGAATTGAATATTGTGCGCTTCTTGACATGTGTGGTTCCTCATTAGTCAAGGGGAGCCCAATAGAATCTGTACCAGTTGGATGAATTTAGGAAAGAAGAAATGAGCAACTGCTGGAATAGCTAGAGAAAGATGCATGCTCTGTGCATGGAGTTATATAAGCAAGAGATGTGCTACCGGCCTCAATGATTGCATTCAAATTTGGATGGTACTGATGGAAGGTTGTTTTTTCATTACCTTTCTTCATCTCTTTTTCTTTTCCCTTTTTTTTTTTGTTGATATCTAGTATTGGGTGTGTGTTGTGTTGTGTTATCTAATTCATGTGTAATAAGTTAATCAGTGTTCTAAATAGCGCGCTATAGCGTTTTTGGACTCCAAACGCTACGCTACAACATCAAAATGCGCTATTTGCGCTACGGCCGCTATAGCGGCCGCTACAACGCTATTTGCGCTATACAATATGAGTTTTTTTTTATTTTTTATTTTTAAGCAATTTATATGGGTTTTAAATTAAGATAAAAAAAATCTCAAACCGAAATTGAATTTGTTGCTACTTGCTACAAATAAATCAATTTGAAATTGGGAATAGAAATTGAAATTTGAATAGAAAAAAAGTCCAAACCGGAATTAAAATTTGAATAGAAAAAAAAATAGATTATGTCATGAATCATGATACTTAAGATATTTTTAATAGAAAAAATCAATAGTTTATGATATTACTATGGATATTTTGAACCGCAATTTGGACTTTGTACGGGTTCAATATGAATATTATAATTTCTTAATTACTTGGGAGTTATTTATTGTTCTATGAGACCTTAGATAATGTTGATATTTAGTACAAATATTGAATATACGAAATGTAAAAAAAAAACGCTATTTGGAATAGCTTCCGCTATAGCGACGCTATTCACTATAGCTTTTTTTTTAGTCTTCCCGCTACGACGCTATAAACGCTATTTAGAACCTTGAAGTTAATAGAAACCAAAATCATTTTTGTTTGACTACAAAGGAAAATCTCTCCTCTTTGTTCTCTCTTCTTCTCTAATAATGCGGTTAGGTACTCGGGATTCAAAAATTCAACGACTAACCAATTTTTTCATATAATTGTCTTATTCAATTATATGTGTGCTCTATTACAAAGCGAATTATCCACAAATGCAAAAAAAAGAGCACATAGTGCACATTACAAGTATAAGCAGCAATATATGGATACAAAAATTTGAAGGAAGAAAAAAACATAGTAAATATTAATCCAATAATTATCTTAACCGAAAAATAACAGTTGCATTACACAGTATAGTTTCGAAGGCGCTTGATGAAACCGTCTAGGTGCTTTTCATGAGAAATTTTGTCTGTGAATATGGGTTGAATCTGCTCTGCATTGCGTCGAACCAACTTCCCCTCTTCTTCGACCATGACGTGACGAATGGCTCTCGCCACCCCTTCTCGATCAAAATTCCCGGTTTCGGTATCTCTCGGCAATTCAAACCCAACCCCTCTTTCCTCTAACACTCGCGCGATCAATCCTTGATCAAAGATCAATGGCAGCATGATCAAAGGATGGCCGAACTGCAAGCTTTCAATCACTGAACTCGGGCCACAATGCGTCAAGAAACCGCCTACCGATGCATGAGCTAAGATCCTCATTTGCGGGACCCAACCCACCGTGACATGACCGGATCCCCTTATGCGCTCCTGAAAACCGGCCGGTAACATGTCGGTAGGGGAACCACTCATGCCAGCCGGCTTCTTCAGTGCCCAAAGGAAAGGTACTGCAGATTTCTCCAGGCCAAAAGCTAGTTCGTGGAGTAGCTCGGTGCTCACAACAGCCTCGCTTCCTAAAGCAATATAAAGAACAGATTTTCGGGGATGTTTGTTCAACCAATCTATCATGTCAAATTCAGGCTCGGCGCCTCTGCTCTCCAGAGCCGAACTAATATCTTCAGGAGGAGGCGGTAAAAGACCGACTGGCACCACATCTTTCTTGTAAAGCTCAGCAAGGAGAGATAACCACTTGGACTCGAGCTCGAAACATGTCCTGACACACACAAACTTGCTTCCCATGATGGTGGAACGCACACGCTGAACAATACTAATGCCTGATTTGTTTTCCTTGCTGCCCATCACAATCCACCGAGCCTCGTGGGGGCGAAATGCAAGGTTGGAAGGAAACAGGATCCAACTCGGTGGCACTGTGAAATGTTCAATGGCAGTCCTTGACTCCTCGCCGGTGTTTTCTGAAGGGGGTCCCAAGAAGACCCGCGAAGAAGCTGGGATGACAGAGAAAAGAGCACAGGGAACACAAAAGACTTTGGTAATCTTTGGAAGCCAGTGGTGGTGCACATCCATGATGACCCAATCGGGTTTTGTTCTTTGGTTGGAGCAAGCCGATTCGAGGAAGGCCGAGAAAGGCATGGCTAGACCATCGAATGCCTTGAAAAGAAATGGCACCTGATCTTGCGGGATGTCATTGGTGGATTCGGCAGTCTCTGGCAAGGGTTTGATGTGGGGAAGCGTTAGAGGCACAAAGGTTATGAGTGATGACAAGTGAGGCGGGATGCGTGGGAGGCGTTTGATGTTTCTTGGAGTGGAGATGAAGGTAATGCAGTGGCCTCGCGCAGCCAGTGACTTGGATAGCTCAAGAAATGGGTGCATATGGCCGAAGGCCAACCATGGAAACAGAACAAGGAGAAGAGAACCAGAGTCAGAGCCGGGCTCCATGATCAATGATAATTAATTGCTTGTTGCTGCTGGGAAAGGAGAGCTGAATTCATTCTCAATTTCTTTTAGGAGAAATTGTGTTGCAGCTCTGGTAATGCCCTCATCAATGCTTACAATACCAGTACATTGACGCATTAAAGGATTCTTTCCTCTTGAAAGCAACAGCATTGAATAATTGGGTAAGATCTAAAAAGGGTGACCACCTTTTGATTAGTTGGTTAGCCTCTCTTTTCAATTGTTTTCAAAGAAACATAATGATTGATTGGTGTGATAAGGATGAATTAGAATTACGATGCGCTGTCAAAAAGGATTAAAAAATTGTGGGACTAAAGTTCCAGATAAGTTGCTCATTTTATGTGATTTGTTATTGGTCTAGGGGATCCGAATTATATATTTGTAAAATTATTTGTATTTCATAGTGGAATGCAAAAGTTTGTTCTAGATCTAGTGAAAGCATCAGAATATTGCACTCACTAAAGCTTCTAACCAATAACCTTTTAATCTCAGAGCAAAGAAAAAAAAATTAATCCAAAATGAATGTGCAAATGACACACTGGTCCAAGTTATTACTAGAATTTCTTTTATAAAATTAAGACTGTCCATAAAGTTTCAAAAACTCAAAATACGGATTCTTGAAATAAAGTTGATTTATTGTGTGTAAGCTACTAATTAAATTTGCATCAAGAAGAGTACAAAATCATATTTCACTAGACTAATTATCCTCCTAAACAAGACATAATATAGTCACACCAAATTTGAAATTGAAAATTTAAATTTAAATACACACAAGTTATTACCAAATAATGTCAAAATTTATTTTAGAATTCAATTTAATTTGGTACTTTTGTTTAATCAAAGTTAAGCTCATAAATGTACTCTATATACTTGCCTAATGTGAGTGAGGCTATATTGGTATGCATATATTATGGAGGTGCTCTTTGTTATGAGTTTATATTATTTTTTTGAAAACTTAAACAGTCATTCAAACACTTAACATAATATTTATATGAAAAGACACTTACAGATCAAATTTAACATTTTTTACTTTTTTTTAATCATTTATAATCTCTCTAACTAATGTAATCAAAAGGAAAACAGCTAACCCGGACATAAAAATTATCCAAGCAACTCAATTTTGGGTTGCATTTAAAAAAAAAAAAAAAAATTGGGTTGCAGTTGTGTTGGGGACACAGCTTTTTTGTCATATTTTGTGGCAAAAAATGACAAATAAACCCATAAAATGTCAGATTACAAAGTTTCAAAGTCCCAATCGGTAAATTTTTACATACAATAGATTATAGAAGTATTTGATCCTTCTATTTAGATAATAAAATTTTAGGAGGGCTGCAGCCGTTCCAAGTACCTTTAAAGATCCACCCTTTAAAAAATAATGTCATATTATCACCATTAATAATTTATAGTAAATCTTCATTTTCACTACGATACTACCTGTCAGTTTACATTATATGCGTTATTTTTTATATTATGGTAAAAAAAAAATAGATATATATGGAGTTTGTTTGTCAAGTTTCAACTTATGAAAATGCATTATTAAGTTCCACTTTAAAACTTTAATAAAAATAAGTTTTACTTTGAATTTGACTTAATTCTTTCACCTCACAAATGTATATTATCTCAAGATTCTTGCCCAATACATTAATTAGACCCCAAATGGAACTGTTACTTCCTATACTTTTTTTGGAACATAACAAGACAGCTATATTGGGCCGAGCCTGCTAGTACTAGTAGCGAGCCTATTAAATCATGGGCCGGAATTTGAAAAGTTGCCTTTGAGAGCCCAATCATCTATTTGTACATTTGAACTAACATTTTTTAAAAGATACATTTTGTTCAACGGATAAAATAATGCATCAAAGGACAGGAATAAGTTCTGTTCTCTTGCCCATGTTTGTTGTATTTCAATATATATATTCTAAGTCAATATTCACCAAATGAGATATTATGGATTTCAAATCAGGTAATCTACATCTAAACCAGCACAAACAAAATTACATGTCCAATTCAAATGGTACAAATTCATCAGTAAGGTAAACTCTTAGAACTTGAACTAAAAACCAAGACCTTCTCACTAATACCAGAGAATTCCCTTGAACCGGTAGCCCTTCGGATTAAAGAAGCCATGTTTCTATCTAGGCTTTGCTTCACCATTCGTTTAACAGCCTTTCCGTTATCTTTTGTGTTTCCGTTGCCGGCTGAATTAAGCTCCGAAATTGAAACAGTACTCTCCATTCGAGGACCGGAATGGACGCATCCCTTCTCCGGACCCTCATTTTTGTACCATTCGAGAATTTTGAGCGCTCTCTTTTGTGCAAGAGGACTCCCTAACAAGACTAGTTGTAGTAACACTTGAACTATGCCGCACTCATGCATCTTTCGTCTTTGTTCTTTGTTACCGTGCGCAAGAACCATGACCAAGTAAGAAGCAAGCTCTTGGCATCTTGGGTTTTCTTCTTGTGACATGATCTCTATTAAGGTTTTTGGCACCATTGGATGATTTTCTATTCCTCTTTTGCCCTCCGCAGATAGTATCAAGTTACTAAGTACAGATAATGCTTCTTCGGAGGTCGCTTTCTCTAATGTGAGAATTAAGAATGCATCGATTGCACCATTAGAAACCATCGACTTGATATTTTCTAGTCGTATTGAGAAATTGTACAAACTTTCGAGGCATGTCAGCCGGGTACATAAAGGGGTTTCTTTTGAGTTGAGGGTACTTATTAGAAACGGGAGAATATGCCGAGGGGTGAAATGGAAATTTGTTTTGGCTAATGAAGAGATTGATAAGAGGAGGAGAGGGAGTTCTTGTCTCCTTGAGAATTCCTTATTGTTTATGAGTTGTTGCAATTTTGACAGGAGGCCAGCTTTTACCATCAGCACTTTAGTCCTGAAATTGATTACAGAAACTTATAATTAACAATAATTTATTTTACTCAAAAATAACTTATAATTAAAATCCGCCTACTCAAGTATAAAAACTTAGATATTATATCTTTAAAGAGGAAGGATCGGATTACACCGTTTTTTTGTGACATCGAATGACATCGTTCATTTTCAAAGTCTAAACAGTCGATCCAAACCGTTCAATATGATGGATATATTAAAATGTGCTTGCAGATCAAATTTTACATTTTTTTGAATTTTTTTTACTATTTATTAAGTACTTTACAAAATTGTTGTTTTCAGACTATTGAATTTTTGTACCCATTTTAATAAATAGGAAAAAAATTCAAAAAAAATGTAAAATTTGATCTGCAAGCACATTTTAATATATCCATCATATTGAACGGTTTGGATCGACTGTTTGGACTTTGAAAATTTTGAAAATGAACGATGTAATTCGATGTCACAAAAAACGGTGTAATCCGATCCCTCCTCATCTTTAAAAGGTAAATTGATAGACATTAAGTATAAACAATAGAGATATTGATTTTGTAGAACAATATATACTGCTATTTAGTTAAGAATTCTAAACAAAAAATGGTTTTCACTACATTAAAAAATATTTAAGTTTTTAAAGAGATGAAGTTTAAATGCAAAATTAAATAACAACATAATAAGGGGGTTGGAATTATTGAAATTTTAATAAATGTTGGATGTGTAATAATGTTACATTAATTGGCGCTATCTTTCCACAATGATAACTTCACAGAAATTTTTTTGGTTAGGTACATTGCAAAGTCAAGCGCTTTGAAAAATGTTGAGGCCCATCTCTTTTTCCTTTTGCTTATCTGTGTAATATGCTTTAAATTCTTTCTGCACCTTTTGTACTATCATAATTTCCAATTATTGACATTTGACTTTTACATTTTATGGGGACCATTCACCAAATAATGTTACCTTCTACTGCTAATAACAATATTTTGGATCGACAGATACCAAAAGCATCACTTTAGCAGTTGGAAAAAAAAAGTTGTTCATCATATAAAATTATTGTTTTGCACTTTTTGCAGTAAGAAAGTATTATTGCGCTATGTTAATAGAGGGTTTCAAATGTTTTTATTTTTTATTTTTTGTGTCTTCACCGTACCTCTATTTTTAAAACCTTAGTAACTCAAATTTTAAAACATAAACATCAAAATAAAACCGTTAGATGTGATCTATATGATTTTCAGTATGTGCTCATAAAAAATTATCACATTTCGATTTTGTTTTTATGTGAATCAATAAGTTGAAAAATAAACGTCTATAAATTATATATTTTTATAAACATAATAAAATTGAAATATCATAATTTTTTACATATGCATTGATAAAATAATGTATTACATCTAACGATATATTTTAGTTTGACTTTTAAATTTTAAATTTTAAATTATTAAAGTTTCTAAAAATATAGACATGATGGAGACACAAAAAATAAAGACATTTGAATCCTCCTCTTGTTAATAATTAATATCAAATAACAATAAGTTTTGAGTTCATTTCCTCTAGAATACTACATAATGAGTTCATTTAATTCTACTTTTAAATTTTTAAGTTCAATCCATATATATGTGTGGTTCCCACAAAAGCGACTCCTATGAGAAAGGAAGAAAAACTGTATAAATTAAACAGAGAAAAGGATTGGCCTAACTGTACCAAACGAATAGAAAAAGGAAAGTATCTAACTAAATCCCAGGTCAATAATTTTGTCACATTATTCTGTGGGTCAATTATCAATAGTTTGTCGCTTGTCAAATTTTCCAACCTAAATGTCAGAGCACTGAGAAAAAAATAATAGGCCTAATTGTACCAAATTCAAAGACCAAAAGAATCTTGAAAATCTAATCTCAGACAAATCAAGGCAAAGTCAAATTGTTACTCAACTTATTATATTCAATTATTATATGAGCCAGATATTTCCTGAGTGGTTGTGTACTTGTTTTAATAGACATTTGTAGAATGAATTATTTAAACAAAACATAAAGTAATATTTGTAAGCTAATTAAAGCATGCCTAATGTAAATAATAATCTTTTGTGAGTAGAACTAGGGTGTTCCTAAGCTCACCAAGCCCTTCTGTGAGCTCGACTCTAAAACCTATCGAATTGACTTCAAACGACATTTTCAAACCGTTAGATGTTCAATCTATATTAAAATGTGCTTGGAGACCAAATTTTACATTTTTTGGAATTTTTTTACTATTTATTAAGATGGTTTGAAAATCCCTGTTTTCCAATGGTGCAGAATTTTAATAAAAACAGCGATTTTCAAGCCATCTTAATAAATAGTAAAAAAATTCCAAAAAAATGTAAAATTTGGTCTCCAAGCACATTTTAATATAGATTGAACATCTAACGGTTTGAAAGTGTCGTTTGAAGTCAATTCAATAGGTTTTAGAGTCGAGCTCACGAAGGGCTTGGTGAGCTTAGGAACACCCTAGTTCTACTCATCTTTTGTTATGTAAACATTAATCTTTTGTTAGGATATTTTATGCAGATTATAAAACTTGTTAATTTGATATGTGCTATATGGTTTTTAATAACAAATTTGGACTTCATTTTTACCCAATATACCGGATTTAATTGTTATATTATCTATTTTATCTTTTAATTATAACTAAGTTTTAAATTTGCAATGTCTCACGCTGAGGACAATACTTTAGTCAATATACTAAATATGATTCTAAAATTAAAAATTCCTGAAAAATTATATTTACTTGTCTAAGTTGTTACCAATATTTAAATCCTAAAACAGTTTATGGAATATAATATTGCAATGCAAGTTGCATTACTGATTAATTGGTGAGGCAGCAGATTGAAGGAAAAAAGAGATCTTTTAAAGGAAAGGAGGTTTAATTCAGCAAAATGTAAAGCAATTAAATAATAAGTATATAATTACAAAATAACATATTTCACAAGAACAGAAATCATTATTGAATATTGAAATACTCTCTAAGGATTTCACAAAAACATTTACTCATTATAAAGTAAAAACCCACAATAAGAGCTCCTTTTTTTTTGGAATTTCTACATTGCCCCTTTTCAAGAAAAAAGTTCTACATTGTATGTGTCTGAACATACCATGGAAAAATTATAAACATTTTCAATCCTAATTAGAGCTCTATTTATCTCAATAACATATGCAAATATATGAATATGTACTGAGAAAAAAAGTTTGCTTCAAATAAGAAAAGAAAAAAAAATGTTAAAATTATCTTTCATAGTTAATTAGTAGTAGTTACTCACCTAAAGGTTTTTTTAGCGAGCTCGATCAAGGCATCGACGGCTGCGATCCTTCCAGATAAGCCATCCCCATGATCTTGGCCGTCGGTTAACATACTTACAAGCGATTGCACAATTCCCAACTCGGCCATTATTCTCTTGACACATCCTCCTTCATCAGCCATTGCAAGCCTCTTTATCTCTTTCGCCGCCTTCTCCTTCTCCTCGTATGAACCGAAGTTCAGTTGTTTTGCTGATCTCTGTATAGAAATCATATCAATTTCTATGTTTTGCTCTTGATTTTGTTGTTTCTCCATCTTGTTTTTACTAATGAAATGGTGAGAGAGAAGGTCTCTAGTGGTTATATGTTCTGTGGAGGGAGAAGAATCAGACATGTTTGTTCCCTGTTTTGCATAAACCTGATTTGTGTATTTAGTAGATATAGGTATTTATATGTGGTTAGTTATACTAGCCGTGGAATACTCGACAGATAGAGAAGCACATGGATGGAAAATTTTTATTGGTAGAAATTAATAGAAAAGAAGAGAGAGAAATAAAAAGAGTACATCAGTTCTTATATTAGTAGAAAGATAAGTAGGATTTCTACCGATTCTAAAAATCAAAAAGTTTGGATCGGTACGAATTATACCGATTCAAACTTAGTTTTTTTTTTAAATCTGATGTATAGATGGAGGGAATTCTTATATTAGATTTCTAGTAAAACATGAAAAGTTTTTCAAAAAATAGATAGAATATTTCTATTATATCTAAATTTTAAGATATTCTATCTATTTTTGTAAAAAAAATATTTTACTAGAAAAAAATAAAAGGAAAAAAAACAAACTGGTTTTTGAATCGGTAAGAATTTTACCGATCTTTCTACCAATATAAAAACTGATGTACTATTTCTATTTTTCTCTAAACTTTTCTATTAATTTCTACCAATAAAAAATTTCCCACATGGATGGCAATGTAAGAGACTAAGAGAGAGAGGGTGCAACAGAGGATCCAAAACTTTTAGTGGTCAACTTGTAGCTGTCTATGTGGCGAGTTAGAGCATTGCATGTGGAATATGAAGTATAGTCACAAACTTTTTTGTGGTGATGGCGAACCAAACGACGAATTATTCGGTTGACCGAACTTTGATCGAATTATTAGTGAATTTTATGAACTTTTCACGAATTTTACGAATTATTCACAAACAATTTTTTTTGTTTTTTTTTGCTTCCTTGTGGGACTGAGATCTTCGATCCAGATAATTCCGAATCATTTTCAAATACCTGAATTATTTCTGAATCACGAATTTTTGACCCCGCCTGACCGAACCCGAATGATTAATTTGTCACTATGATATGAACCATACATCTGGTATGGTTAAGTGGTAACTAGGTTGGAGCCAGACTTTCGAACTATAGGGGTCAAATACATATAGGGTCAATCATATAAAATTTTCTTACAGAGAATGACGATCAATTTTAAAATATCGTGATATTTTACTCTAAATTATATAGAAAATAATACATAAATACAAATTTTTTTAAAAAAAATTGGGCTAAGTTGAGCCTCATTGATCCTTCTTCAATCTGCCCGTGGTGGTAACCAACTATAATTGCATCATATATTGTTGTTAATTTTGTTAAAATAAGATCTATAAATCAAATATTACGACATCATTTGGATCTCCAATTATATATGTTTCCCAGACGGCTGTGATTGTGTGCTACAAAGAATTTGAACGGGGCTGCCATTTGAGTGCCACAAAGAATCTGAAGGTATGATCCACTATATATAGTTATAGTTAATATATAATATGGTGTATTATAGATAAGATGAGATGGAGATAAAGCGAATAAGTGGGCGGAGGCACCTTTTTTAGTCCTTACGGCAAGAGAATAGCAGATTAGGAATAGATGTGTATGGCACTAATTAAGATTAGTTGCCATATTAACACTACTTATATTTACTTCAAGTAATGATTTCTGCAAGATTCAACAGATATTGTCATGACAACCAAAATTTAGAGATGAAGAATCGACCTTTGATCTAGTAGCAAAAGTTAACACTATCTGTGTGAAAAGCTGTGACAAAAGTTAATACTCTCTGTGTTAACAATATATTAATTTTCGGTTCTATATATTCTTATAGATTAAATTAATTGAAAATGAATTAATTTGACAATTGTAATAATTATCAATAGTAATTTAAAAAAATGAAATTAGACATTTGGTATATGATTTAAAATTGCACACATAAAATTTGACTGAAGTTGATACAAGTTTTGCTCTATCTCAAAATTCTAGTTAAAATTAAAAAAAAAAACTTAAAAGTATGTTGTCCGTAACTAATATAAGTTGTTTGCTTCAATTTAAAAAGAAATTAGTCTTATATTCATTATTGTGAATAGATAACAATTCAATTTTGTTGGTATTTGATAGGTGACTACTATAAAGTCTATAATGACTTAACATTTAATCCTCACAGTGTGAGACATGAAAAAACTTTGAAAAGGTGGCGAAATCATTAGTAGAATCTCATAATTAATATAAAATAAGATGTCATAAGCGTTGGACCCTAAATATTTGGGAAGCGACTAATTGTACCCAAGCTTCTGTACCCAGTTTTTACTCAAGCCCAACTGTCATAAACTGTCACCGAATCCTGTAAACTAGAATACTGTATCCTATAAACCTCAATACCGAATCCAGTAAAATATGGAACCGAAAGTTCTTACAAGTAGAGACTTTTGAAAGTGGTTCCGAGTTAGTTACTAACTATTTTGACCAGGACCACTTACACAACTTGTAATACTTTCGCCAGAACCACTTTCATAAGTTTTTACTAATTATTATGGAGAATCTGTCTTTGATTTAGTAACAAAGGACAACACTTTATGAACAATTAAATGAAAGTTGAAAGGTTAAACCTCCATCTTTCTATCTAACAAAAAAAAATTATGGCAGCATGCTTCTGAAGTTAATTGATTATATGTACCCCTCATGCACTAAGCATAATCCATGGTTAACTCATATGAAGGCTATAACATACAACACTAAAAAAAGGTACTTTCCAATTTGCATGTAGACATCCACTTGAGATTTTGCTAACCTTTGCAATTGGCCCTCCATTAACCATTTGTTACTCGTTTTATATGTGATAGTCGGCTTATGAAAAAAATATTAGAAAAAGGAAGGTGGAGAATCACCATGCACAACCTCTTGTTTGTTAATGGGCCTACACCTACATGTATTATATATTTTTAGTGCGAGAACAAAAATTAAGTATGGTTGCTTAAATGGGCTTACAATTGGTCCCCAAATTCATGCAAATTAAGCTGCCAAAATCAAATCGACACCTTTTACAAACCCTGAAGAGTTACGTACATGTGCATTCTTTATTTTTTATTTTTCCCTTTAATTTGATGTCACATTAATTGAAAGGAAGTGGTGATAAGTAATCTGCTTGGAAGTGCAAAAGTTCTTTGAGGAGGGATCAAATTACACCACTTTTGAGTTACCACAAAGTTATTTCCTCATTTTCTACATTTTTAAAGTTCAAATCGTCGATCCAAACCGTTCAACATGATTATCTAAATAAAATGTGTTTGCAGATCAAATTTTATATATTTTTTTAATTTTTTTACTATCTATTAAGTATTTTACAAAAACTAGTCAAATTAAGACCATTGAATTTTGTACCCATATTAATAAATAGTAAAAAAATTCAAAATAATATAAAATTTGATCTGCAAGCACATTTTATTTAGATAATCATTTTGGACGGCTTGATCGATGATTTGGACTTTGAAAATGTAGAAAATGAGAAGAGTAACTTTGTGGTAACTTAAAAGTGGTGTAATCGGATCTCTCCTCAAGTTCTTTTATGATAACTTATTTAAGAGCTTTTGATAGAACTCAGTACAAGGAATTGCTGTGATTTGTTATATATCTTGTACCGTAATTTTCTAATTGGACTTGAAATATAATTTACAGCACATTTACAAGGAAAAACCTCCTTTTTCTGAATCCTTAAGTTCTAGATTATCTTTACTATTTACTTGCTAGTCCTTTATACAAGTTGCTATGAGATTGAGCAGTGTTAATTAAAGAGGATTCTTGTCGATTCCTCATTCCTTGGGGTGAAACCAAACAATTGAAGAAATGGGGCAATACTGCATCCGGCAATACTAGCATGTAAGATCATTGAAGAAAATAAGAAATGGGGCTGTGGGTTCGGTTTTGTAGACAGACTGGTGTTTCAAATCACGGTCAGGCATTGGGTATAGGAATATTGAGAGAGTAGCAAATATGTGTAAAGCTATGCAGGATTGTGATGTAAACACATTCATTTATTTCAAACTTGACAGTCTCTACCAAGCATTTAAAAAAAAAAACCAAAAAATTGAGATTGAATGAGGCTAGATGAATAAATGTCATGTAATTTTTTTTTTAGGAACGCTATAGCTTATTTATGAATAAAAAGGGTTCAAATACTTTCATTTTTGTCTTTAATTATTTTTTAAATTTTAATAACATAATATTTAAGACTTAAATGTCAAGTCCTAATTACTGTAGATGGTTTATATTATTTTCTGTATGCGTGCATAAAAATTACAATATTGTGACTTTTTTTATTTAACATTAAGAACTTATAAGTGTGGATAAAGAGAAAATAAAAATAAAAAATTACAATACAAAAATAATAGATCAAAACAAATAGTTTTTCGACTTAATTTGAATGATATTTCAACATTTTTGAACGATTATTTTCGACTTGTTAATTGATACAAAAAATAAAAATTGATAATTTTTATGTGGATGTAGAGAAAATAATATAGATTACAACTAACAGTTTCTTTTGATATTTGAATTTTAGAATTTTTATTATTGGAAATTAAAAGTGGAGGTACGTTGACTGTACAAAAATGAAGGTATTTGAAATATCCTATTAATAAATATATTTTTATATTAATTATGCATTAAATTCTCAAAACTCACATATAATCTCTCATTTTTGCCATTTACATGTTCATTAACTTATCCGTGCTAAATCAAGCAGACAAGTCAAATATTAGGCAAAATAATTTTCCAAAATACATTTTAATTGTTTGCTTGTGAGTGTCTATTGATGTTGTTAGTTAATTTCCGTTTGTATTTATGATTTTAAAATCACGAAAGTTGATATATCCTCTCTGACATATGTTAACTTTTTTACATGTTCATCAAATTTTTCATGCTAAATTAAATAGATACATAAAAAATAATGTACTTGCACACACATTTATTTCTTTTAAATATATAAAAAAGGTAAATATTATTAAAACTAATCTTCCATGACCTTTTGCCACGTGTTGTTCGTGTGTACTCATTTTTTTTAATAAATTGGGCCCCATATCAAATCATATAATCAACGAAAGTGACAAATATCCTCCAAATGGTACCTAGTATTTGAGCATAAATTTGTTTGAGCTAAATTAATATAATATATAAAAATTAATGGCTCTTGATAAAAATTAATGGCTCTATCATATATCCTAAAAATAAAACTTGCAAATATATTTTTAAATTTTCGACCTTATTCGAATTAATTCAAGAATATACTGTCAATATTGCCAAATAAGTCATTGTCAAGTGATTCATCTCTATATATATTTATGTACATACTCATATATCTGTTGTATACGAAGATCTAATCCAAATTGAATCAATAAAAAAATGAATTCTGAATTGATTAATATAACTAAAAATGGAATAAATTTGGAGAAAACTTTTAAATTTAGTATAGTTATATATTAACATTCTAATCCATTAATTAGAGTTACCATTAAAGTGCCACTAGTAAATATATATAGAATCGTGCTATTGTACTTCGCGAAGTAAAGCCAATGTTTTACTTTACGCTCATATTTTCATTTTGAAAATCCAAAACTTCGATCCGAATGTTCAAGTTGATCTCCATATTGAAATGTGTTTGGAGACCAAATTTTACATTTTTTGGAATTTTTTTACTATTTATTAAGCCACTTTGAATATCGTTCATCCATTAGTCCATAATTTTTTACTGTTTTGCTATTGTTCACAATGGATCAGCGATTTTCAAAGTAGCTTAATAAATAGTAAAAAAATTCCAAAAAATGTAAAATTTGGTCTCCAAGTACATTTCAATATGGAGATTAACTTGAACGGTTCGGATCGACATTTTAGATTTTCAAAATGGAAATATGAGCGTGAAGTAAAACTTCGCGAAGTACAATAGCCCTACTATATATATATATAGGAATTGGCTACGGTGCTACGCGTAGCATAGAGAGCCTCCGTGCTATGGCTCAATATTTGAGTTTTCAAAATCTAAACGGTCGATCCGAACCGTTCAACATGATATATATATATATATATATGGAAATGGCTAGCATGCTACGCGTAGCATAGAGGGTCTCCGTGCTACGGCTCAATATTTGAGTTTTCAAAATCGTAACGGTCGATCCGAACCGTTCAACATGATCTCCATATGAATATGTACTTGCAAACCAAATTTTACATTTTTTAGAATTTTTTTACTATTTTTTTAGATAGGTAGAAAATCACTTGATCTGAAAATTATGTACCATTCATATCAAGTGATTTTCTACCTATCTAAAAAAATAGTAAAAACTTTCTAAAAAATGTAAAATTTGGTTTGCAAGTACATATTCGTATGGAGATCATGTTGAACGGTTCGGATCGACCGTTAGGATTTTGAAAATTCAAATATTGAGCCGTAGCACGGAGGCCCTCTATGCTACGCGTAGCACCGTAGCCATTTCCTATATATATATATATCTATATATATATATATATATATATATATATATATATATATATATATATATATATAGGAGGGATCTACTTACAACATTTGTAAGTTACAACATCTTACAACAATTCAGTTTTGTGATTTTCAAAGTCCAAACAGTCAATCTAAACCGTTCAACATGATATCTATATTAAAATGTGCTTGGAGATAAAATTTTACATTTTTTGAATTTTTTTACTATTTATTAAGTATTTTATAAAACTGTTGTTTTTAGATAATTCTGGACCACTGAAAAACAACAGTTTTGTAAAATACTTAATAAATATTAAAAAAATCAAAAAATGTAAAATTTTATCTCCAAGAACATTTTAATATAGATATCATGTTGAACGGTTTAGATTGACTGTTTGGACTTTGAAAATCGCAAAACTGAATTGTTGTAAGATGTTGTAACTTGCAAATGTTGTAAGTAGATCCCTACTCATATATATATATATATATAGGAAATGGCTAGCATGCTACGCGTAGCATAGAGGGTCTTCGTACTACGGCTCAATATTTGAGTTTTCAAAATCGTAACGGTCGATCCGAACCGTTCAACATAATCTCCATATGAATATGTACTTGCAAATCAGATTTTACATTTTTTAGAATTTTTTTACTATTTTTTTAGATAGGTAGAAAATCATTTGATCTGAAAATTATGTACCATTCATATCAAGAGAGAGTTGGGCTATGGTGCATTGCAATGTATAGCTTTCTTGTACATTGGACTATAAATCGTTGGTTTTGACTTATAAACAACCGATCCAAACCGTTCAATTTGATATCTATATTAAAATGTATTTGGAGATCAAATTTTATATTTTTTTGAAATTGTTTGCTATTTTTTTAGAATTTTTGAAAATAACTGTTTTTCTATGGTCCAGAAATTTCTGAAAAACAACGATTTTCAAAAATTCTCAAAATATAGTAAAAAAATTCCAAAAAATATAAAATTTGGTCTCCAAGCACATTTTGATATGGAGAACATGTTGAGCCCTTTAGATCGACTATTTCAACTTGAAATCTAATGATTTATAATCTAATGTACAAGAGAGTCTATACATTGCAATGTACCATAGCCCAACTCTCTCTCTCTCTCTCTCTCTATATATATATATATATATATATATATATATAGAGAGAGAGAGATAGGCTACCATGCTTTGCAAATTAAAGGGCCTCTTGTGCTTTGGGCTCCTTTTCGGATTTTCAAAATTCAAAATGTCGATCTGACCGTTCAAGTTGTTCTCCATATTGAAATGTGCTTGGGGACCAAATTTTACATTTTTTGGAATTTTTTTTACTATTTATTAAGCCACTTTGAAAATCGCTGATCCAATGGTCACAGTAGCAAAACAGTAAAAAATTCTGGACCAATGGATCAGCGATTTTCAAAGTGGCTTAATAAATAGTAAAAAAATTCCAAAAAATGTAAAATTTGGTCCCCAAGCACATTTCAATATGGAGAATAACTTGAACGGTCGGATCGACATTTTGAATTTTGAAAATCCGAAAAAGAGCCCAAAGCACAAGAGGCCCTTTAATTTGCAAAGCATGGTAGCCTATCTCTCTCTCTATATATATATATATATATATATATGGGATGGGCTATGGTGAGCTATGGAGTAAAACGAGTTTGTACTTCACGCCATATTTCCATTTTGAAAATCCAAACAACCGATCCGAACCGTTCAAGTTGTTCTCCATATTGAAATGTGCTTGGAGACCAAATTTTACATTTTTTGGAATTTTTTTACTATTTATCAAGCCACTTTGAAAATCGCTGATCCGGGTGAACAGTAGCAAAACAGTAAAAAATTCTGGACCAATGGATCAGCGATTTTCAAAGTGGCTTAATAAATAGTAAAAAAATTCCAAAAAATGTAAAATTTGGTCTCCAAGCACATTTCAATACGGAGGTCATGTTGAACGGTTCGGATCGGTTGTTTGGATTTTCAAAATAGAAATAATGAGGCGTGGAGTAAAAACTTGTTTTACTCCATAGCTCACCATAGCCCATCCCTATATATATATATATATATATATATATATATATGTTTTATTTATTATTAACAGGATGAGAATAATTTATTATAAATGTTTCAAACTGATTTTTTTTGCCCTTCCTTGCTGGAATAATTGAGTGCTATTTCAAATCAATGTTCAATTTATCATGACTACTATAGAGCTACGATAGTAGCTAGATAGATAATTGTGGATAATGCTTATTAAGAAGGTTACCATTACTATATATGACTTGGGAAGAAAGCAAAACTACATGAAAAGAGAAACATGCATGAGTACTCATTGCTAGGCAACATTTAATAGCAACACAAAACACACATTGCAAAATATTAACTGCTTCAATTCGCAGGGAAGCAAATTAAATTTATAAATTGGAAACATCCAAAAAAGGACTAATTGTTCGATAATATTTCAAATCATGAGTTGATAATTTTTCAAATTGTTTAGGTTGTACAATTTTTTTTCCCATCCCCAACCGGCACAAAATATACTTCAAGTATGCTCCAGAAATTATTATTAAAAAAAAGCACAAAATATACTTTAAGATTTGTGCATGCCCACTTCAATTTTCGTGTGCATGGATCTCAAAGCGAATCGGATAGTCTTGGAGTCTGTAAAACTAAAAAAATAGTATATATATTTTTTATGCTTGACTTTTCTTCTCTTCACATCCTTCTCCTTGACTCTCCTTAAAAATTTGAATTATTAGAGCAAGTAAATTTAGTTTAGGATTGATCGTTTGTGGGGTTGGGAAATGATTGGTATGAAACCTTAATAGGATCAGATCCGTGCTTCTATAACATTAATTTGAACATGTCATTGGCCGAATTTTTTATTTATACCCAAAAAATAATAGAAATTTCAAAAAATATCCATGTTAGCTTGAAAATTCGAAAAATACCCAAACCGGAAAATTTTTTTCCGGATTTGGCCTCTAAATCCGGAAAATTTTTTTCCGGAAATTGAACTCCAAATCCGGAAAAAAATTTTCCGGTTTTAACATTTTTTTTTTTTTTTTTTTTTTTTTTTAGAGTTTCCGGAAAAAATTTTTCCGGATTTAACTTTTTTTTTTTTTTTTTTTTTTTTTTTTTTAGTGTTTCCGGAAAATTTTTTTCCGGATTTAACAATTTTTTTTTTTTTTTAGAGATTCCGGATAAAAAAATTTAACTTAACAAATTTTTTTTTTTTTTTTGTAAGAGAAAAATAGCTAAAATACTAAAATCTAACGCTAAAAAATCGAATTGTTTTTTTAAATATTTGTTTCATTAATTTAAAAAAATTCAAAATGATGTAGAATAATTTAGAAATTATCAAAATAGCTAAAATACTGAAATCTAACACTAAAAAATCGAATTGTTTTTTTAAATATTTGCTAGATTACATTTTTTTATATATAATTAGCATATTTATACTAAAACAAGCCAAATTACTTGATTTATGCTGAATTACACTAAATTACAATAATTATGTAGAATTATGCTAGAATACGGTAAAGTACGCTAAATTACGTACGAATAGGGATAATATCTTCACTCAGAAGGCGAAAAACGACGACGAAACTTCAAACGGCCATAAAACGGCGCTCGAGTGTCCGATTTTAGCAAATGACCACTTTTCGGAAAGCTTGCGAAAATGCGCATGCGTCCGGACTGGCTTTGCCAGTTTTCCAAATTCAGAATCGCCAAAAAACAAATAGAAGAGGCTCAAAACTTCAGTTGAAGTTTCCGATTAAGATTTTCATTTCTATTATTCAATCTACGTAGCTCAGTAAATTAGTTATGTAATTAACTTTTAGAACACCAAATTTTATTATTTTTGGAATTTTTTTTACTATTTTTATGATTTATGAAAGATGCCACAAAATAAGTCCCATTTATACGTAATTTAGCGTAATTTATCGTATTTGAGTAAATTTACCGTATTTTAGCACAAAATCGGCCCTATTCGTAGTAAAAAAACAATTCGATTTTTTAGTATTTCTACACCATTTTGAAATTTTTTAAATTAATGAAACAAATATTTAAAAAAACAATTCGATTTTTTAGCGTTAGATTTTAGTATTTTAGCTATTTTTCTCTTAAAAAAAAAAAAAAAAAAAAATTTGTTAAGTTAAATTTTTTTATCCGGAATCTCTAAAAAAAAAAAAAAAAAAAAAAAATTGTTAAATCCGGAAAAAAATTTTCCGGAAACACTAAAAAAAAAAAAAAAAAAAAAAAAAAAAGTTAAATCCGGAAAATTTTTTTCCGGAAACTCTAAAAAAAAAAAAAAAAAAAAAAAAAAAAAAGGTTAAATCCGGAAATTTTTTTTCCGGATTTGGAGTTCAATTTCCGGAAAATTTTTTTCCGGATTTAGAGGCCAAATCCGGAAAATTTTTTTCCGGTTTGGGTATTTTTCGAATTTTCAAGCTAACATGGATATTTTTTGAAATTTCTATTATTTTTTGGGTATAAATAAAAAATTCGGTGTCATTGGACTTAAATTTTTGGGGGAATTTCATATATCCCCCTCAAAAACTTCAATATTACGTATTTCCCCCTCTAAAATTTGAAATTACATATTTCCCCTTCTAAACTTTCCAAACTCACAAATTTACCCATTTAATCAATAAAATATATTTAGTATATTTAAAAATACTTAAATAATATTATTTTTGGATTCTAAATTTTTTTCAGACCATTATACCCCTTCCTCCTTCCAATCTCGTTCTCTCTTCAATTCATGAGCGTCTCACACTATCCCCACCTATGGATTGAAGCAGCTACGTGACATTTTTCGCCGATTCGACAAGGATGGTGCGGCAGCCTGACGCAGCTGGAGCTCGCCGCATTGCTCCGATCCATAGGTGGGGACGGTGTGAGACGCACATGAATTGAAGAAAAAGAACAAGATTGGAAGGAGGAAGGGGTATAATGGTATAAAAAAAAATTAGAATCCGAAATAATATTATTTAAGTATTTTTGAATATATTAAATATATTTTATTGATTAAATGGGTAAATTTGTGAGTTTGGAAAGTTTAGAAGGGGAAATATGTAATTTCAAATTTTAGAGGGGGAAATACGTAATATTGAAGTTTTTGAGGGGGATACATGAAATTGCCCCTAAATTTTTAAGGCCAGCCCAATCTTAATAGGCTATTTTGTATGTGTTGAAAGTTTAAACAGTAAGTATATATAGCAGCTCCAATGGGCTGTGCAAACAGCAAGCATAGAAATCAACAAGAAACATCATAACTTCTCCAACAAAACAAATGTCAATACCACTGGAGCGCTAATAAAATTAAGTTGTACAAAATAAAGTTAGATTGTTTGAGATATTGTTGATCTATTTTCTGCACTAAACAAAAACCAATTTCAGCTTTTCTATTATATCATAAGAAATCACTCAGCAAAGACAATTTCGGCAATCTTTGATAACCGTGGAAAACTCGCCAGCTTCTTCAAGAATGACCTCGTTTCTCTTCGAACGTGAATTTCTCTCACAACCAGCTTCTCTAGCACAGGTGCAGTGCGCAGAAGGAATTTTGCAAACTTTAGAATTGGCTTAGGATATCTAACAGAATAAGTTATCTTCACAATTTGAAGGCAGCTAAACATGTTACATTCTATTCCTTCCACCTCCCAAAAAGGTTGAACAAGTGATGATGAATGTAAATGCTCCTCCATCTCTGGAAGCTGGAAAAAAGAAGATAAATACAATGTGAAATGTGATCAGATAAGATAAAATCAATTGTAGAAAACAATATAGTAGCAGATAGCCAATTAGGGATCGGTTTCTAGGACGCACCTTTAAAGATAGCACCTTTAAGTTGGGGGAACTTTTGAATAAAGATAAAGGAGTTGCAACCTCTCTCGTGTATACATCATAGAAGTCGATATGAAGCTCTGTCAATTGGTAGAATAAATTCAAATTGGCAAATATACACCAGAAACATGTGCCCTTCAGTTTAGGCAGTACAAATGTGCCCTTGTCTTTGAAACATAATTACAAACTGGTCCCTTCAGTTTAGGCAGTACAACTACAAACTACAAAGGAGGTTGATAAATAAATTTGTGTAAGACGCACAACTACCACGAGCCAGTATCCTCTGCGGAGTTATTCCCTGCGGAGCGTGCGGTGCTTTTAATCTGATCCGTTCATTTTGATCGGACGGATCAGATCATATCTTATAGGACAGGAAAATTTTAATTTTTTATTTTCAATTCAGATAAGATCTAATATTATCCGTCCGATCAAAACGAACGGATCAGATTAAAAACACCGCATGACTCCGCAGGGAATAACTCCGCATAGAATACCAATTCCAACTACCACAAGGGAGCGGGAGCGGGTGTAAAACAGTAAAAATCTTGTGGCGCCTTTAACCAAAGTGGGAAGGTGAGGTTCTGAAAACATCACGTGAAGGCAAAGTAGGCAAACCAAAACCATCATAAGGGAACATGATCACGCCTAGGCATCTACGGAGTAGCGATGGAGACAGCAGCAATTAATATCCTTCTGTACGCGCAGGATTCCAAGAAGGTGAGGGATTATTCAATCTTTATTTTCAATTCTTCAAGATACATAAATTTCTCACAAGTTAATTTAGACCGTACTAATTTATTTACTTGAACGTGGCGTGATCAAATATATATTATCAAAGAATATTCTTCTTTTTCAATTTTCAGATTCCAGTTTTACAATTGCCTGATAACACACATGTCAGGCTGCGGTCAGCCCAATCTTGGCTATTTTGTTCAAGCCCGGTCAGCCCGTCTCAATCTGGGCTATTTTGTTCAGACAATTCAAGCGGTCTCAATGAATAATGGAACGATAGGAATGTGTGGCAATATACATAGAAGCTCTACAATTCTTTTTTAGAAGAGAAATGACAATTCAAGCGCTCTGAAATCTGAATGAATGGTAATTTTTTTCATTGCACAAATTGAAGGGAGAGAATTAGGTTACGTGACTAAATTTAAGTTCACCATATATGTTTAAGTTTAGCTCCTTAATATTTGTTTGTTGCTTCTTAAATTAATAACAGAGAATTTTCTTTTGCAGCCAAGAATTTGCTTTTCTAGTGAATTTATCAACAAATTCTTTCAAATGATCTGTTCTTCTCTTTTCATAAATTATAGTATATTTATAAGAGGAGGAATCTACTTACAACATTTGAAAATTACAACATCTTACAACAATTTACTTTTGTGATTTTTAAAGTCCAAACAGTCAATTCAAACCGTTCAACATATAATCTGTATTAAAATGTGCTTGAAGGTCAAAATTTACATTTTTTTGAATTTTTTTTACTATTTATTAAGTATTTTACAAAACTACTGTTTTTAGATAATTCTGAATCACTGAAAAGCAACAGTTTTGTAAAATATTTAATAAATAGTAAAAAAATTCAAAAAATGTAAAATTTGTTTTTCAAACGCATTTTAGTACAAATTACATGTCGAATTGTTTGGATTGACTGTTTGGGCTTTAAAAATTACAAAACTAAATTGTTGTAAGATGTTGTAACTTTCAAATGTTGTAAGTGGATCCCTCCTCTATTTATAATTTATCACACCGAGAACATTATCTCAGTCAACTATGCTTGACGTGGTTCTCAATTTTCATATTATTTTGAACACGTAACTAGGGGTGTAAACGGAGTGGATTCGGAGCGGATAATGTTCATACCAAATGCGTATCCGTTTTTCAATGAGCGGATACGGATACAGATACAGATAGTAAACGGATATCAAAATTCAAAACCAAATCCGTCTTAAACGGATACGGATACGGATTCGAATACATTTATGAAACGAATAATTGTCGGAAAATTGAGTCATATGAACTTTAAGTACAAATACTAAATTAAAAAATTAAAAACAATTAAGAAAAACAAAAGTAAATTAAAAAAAGGTAAAGAAATAGAGAAGATATAGGAATGGAGATGAGTTAGGGAATATAACCGCTGAAAGTCAAGTTACAATGAAGCGGAGAAGTTAAAATTTCGGATCCGGATAGTGCGGATATCTGCTCCGTTTATACTTTCAAAGAATTACCGTATCCGTATCCGCATCAAATTTTCCTATGCAAAAAATATCCGTATCCGTATCCGTTTAAATTCGGATTCGGATAATAAGCGGATTCGGAGCGGATATCCAGACGGATATCCATATCCGTTTACACCCCTACACGTAACTATTGTACATATTAAGGTCTACATTTGTTAATTTTGATTATTATTTAACTTTCAATAGCACCCCATGACTTTTCCATTAAATATATAATAACTCTTAACGCTCAACTTTTTTACGGCCCAAAAGTTGTTCTAAGGCCCAGCTCTACCAACATGCCCATTTTTCTGTGTTGCTGGGCTTGGAAATTACCTAAGATGAACATATAAACACTTTTAGTTCTTTGATGCATTTCATGGCGACGTCAACTAGTTATAGTAATAAGACAGATCAAGACTCTCAAACAGATTTTGCAAGGGAATATATATACAGTGAGTGGCTAAGATCAAAATGGTAGTTTATGAGTTGTGGATTATTAATTTGGTTTTGCGATTTTCAAAGTTCAAACAACTGATCCAAACTATTAGATGTGATATCCATATTAAAATGTGTTTGGAGACCAAATTTTACATTTTTTGTAATTTTTTTTTTACTATTTATTAAGATGGAAATTAAAAAGATTCATTAATGTTGTATAAATTATGGAAGTTGATATATGTATGTAGGGCTGCAAACGAACCGAACCGAATCGAACTTTCTCCCAGTTTGAGTTTGGTTTGAATTAATTTCGAACGAACTCAATTTCGAACCGAATTTTTTACGAACTCAATTTCAAACCTTTACGAACTTTGTTACGACTTACGAGTTATGACTTATGACTGAGCCATAGTGCGAAATTACAGCACTTCAATAAAAACTCAAGTATTCAAAGTACAATTTAAATAAAACCCAAATATCAATAGAAGTACAATTTAAATAAAAACTCAAGCACTCCAAAGTATTCAAAGTACAATTTAAATATCAATAGAAGTACAGAACAATCACCAAAGTGCCATCTTTAAGGAAAAAAATTAAACTGGATAGTGGCATAGCGCTGAGAAGTTAATGCTATTTGATCTATAAAACAAACAACAATAAAAAGGGTGTGCCTTTTAATTACCCAAGAGAGGAGCAAATCGCAAGAAGGGCAAAGAGAAACGGCCGGTAAAAAGGGTCGCCTTGCCTCACGGCCGGTCCCAATAATCAACCAATAAAGCAGAGATCAACGAGGGTCGCCTCGCCTCGCCTCACGGCCGGTCCTGATTTGGTATCGCAGCCAAGTAGCCAACAGAGGAAAACTTTAGGGTTTGGACTTTGGTATCACAAGTTCGCAACCAACAGAGAGGGAAAGTCGGCTAGGTTTTTTATTACTGGTTTTGTTCGCAAATCGCAACCAACAGTGAGAATACCAAAAGTTCGCAACCAATGATTATGGGGTATGACAGGTTTTGTTTAATTTTATATTTTGGGCTTTTCGGTTTTGTTGTTCAATTTTTTTATTTGAGCTTGTAATTGGACCGGGCTTTCTGTTTCAGAAGTCAGAATTCAAAGCAATTATGGACTGGACGGCTTATATTTTCATCAGTGAACATAAGTTATCAGCAGAAATTAACGGTTCACGTTTGAGTTAATTTCGAACTAAATTTGGTTTGCGAACCTATTTCGAACGAACTAGGTCCAGTTTGAGTTTGGTTTGAATTAATTTCGAACTGAGTTTGGTTTGAAATAATTTCGAGCGAACTCAATTTCGAATCGAACTTTTTACGAACTTTGTCGAATCAAACTCGAATTGAATTACGAACTGCGAATTTTTTGTGCAGCCCTATGTATGTGCATGAGCCAATTAATAATTACAAACTGCAAAGTAAAATTTAAGGTTTAACCAAAACAAGTTTCAATACAATTTTCTATATATATATTTTTATCCAAAAAGGAAAAAGAGAACAATGGAATTTTCACAAAAAAATTAAGAAGAAAAAAAATAACATTCTTGAGTGTTTAAAATTATATATCCTGTTGATAGTCATTTAAGCTCCAATGACCATCAGCTTCCTCGACCATATCTCTATTCTGATTTATCCACCAAGCTACAGGAACTGGATACTTATCCTTCAAAGAATCACATCTCTTATTAACAAGAGCTATCCCTCTCAACCTCCAGTTTAAATCCTTCTTTCTGCACACCAGCAACACCATGCAAATAGTTCTCTAAATTGTGCCATACAATTGCATTTCCCGGACTCTTCACATACGGCGATTTACTCACATCAATTGTCAGTTCAACCCCTACATCACAGTATAAAATAGGAGGTGGACATTTAGGAACAATATCCAAGGCGTTACGAATTCGTAGTAGTCTTAGGTTTGGCATTTGGGTATACATATTCTTGAAATCTGAATTCCCGACCAAATTTTACATTTTTTGAAATTTTTTTACTATTTATTAAGATGGTTTGAAAATCGCTGTTTTTCAATGGTGCAGAAGTTTAATAAAATCAGCGATTTTCAAACCATATTAGTAAATAGTACAAAAATTCCAAAAAATATAAAATTTGCTCTCCAAGCTAAATTTTGATATAGATTAAATATCTAACGGTTTGGATCGACTTTGGACTTTGAAAATCGGAGAACCAAACCGTTTGTTCCATGGCCTAGGAATAAACGTTTGTATCTTAGCCACTATATATATATATATAATTTTGCTATTGTACTTCGCGAAGTAAAGCCAATGTTTTACTTCACGCTCATATTCCCATTTTCAAAATTCAATACGTCGATCCGAACTGTTCAAGTTGTTCTCCATATTGAAATGTGCTTGGAGACCAAATTTTACATTTTTTGGAATTTTTTTAGTATTTATTAGGCCACTTTGAAAATCGCTGATCCATTGGTCCAGAATTTTTTACTATTTTTTATTGTTCACAATGGATCAGCGATTTTCAAAGTGGCTTAATAAATAGTAAAAAAATTCCAAAAAATATAAAATTTGGTCTCCAAGCACATTTCAATATGGAGAACAACTTGAATGGTTCGGATCGACGTTTAGGATTTTGAAAATGGGAATATGAGCGTGAAGTAAAACTTCGTTTTACTTCGCGAAGTGCAATAGCACAATTATATATATATAGAGAGAGATAGGCTAATATGCTTTTAGTAGCATATGGGCCGATATGCTTCCAACTCAAAATCGGATTTTCAAAGTCCAAACGGTCGATCCGAACCGTTCAAGTTGATCTACATATTGAAATCTGCTTGGAGACCAAATTTTACATTTTTTGGAATTTTTTTACTATTTATTAAGCCACTTTGAAAATTGCTGATCACATGGTCCATAATTTTGTTGCACTGTTTTTACTGTTCACCCGGATCAGCAATTTTCAAAGTGGCTTAATAAATAGTAAAAAAATTCCAAAAAATGTAAAATTTGGTCTCCAAGCACATTTTAACATAGATTGAACATCTAACGGTTTGGATTTGTTGTTTGAACTTCAGAAATTGGAGAACGGAACCGTTTGTTCCTGAGCCCAGGAACAAACGTTTTGATATTAGCCATTCTCTATATATATATATAGAGAATGGCTAATATCAAAACGTTTGTTCCTGGGCTCAGGAACAAACGGTTCCGTTCTCCAATTTCTGAAGTTCAAACAACAAATCCAAACCGTTAGATGTTCAATCTATGTTAAAATGTGCTTGGAGACCAAATTTTACATTTTTTGGAATTTTTTTACTATTTATTAAGCTAGTTCGAAAACCGCTGTTTTTCAATGCTGCAGAAATTTCATAAAAACAACGGTTTTCAAACTAGCTTAATAAATAGTAAAAAAATTCCAAAAAATGTAAAATTTGGTCTCCAAGCACATTTTAATATAGATTGAACATCTAACGGTTTGGATTTGTTGTTTGAACTTCGGAAATTGGAGAATGGAACCGTTTGTTCCTGAGCCCAGGAACAAACGTTTTGATATTAGCCATTCTCTATATATATATATATATATATATATATATAGTAGAACTAGGGTGTTCCTAAGTTCACTAAGCCCCTTTGTGAACTCAACTCTTAAACTTATCAGATTGGCTTCAAACGACGAATCTAAAACGTTGAAATCCTTCTACTTTACGGGTGATTCATCTACATGTGAACATTTTGAACTTTCAAATTAATTTAGTATAAAGTCAAGTGGTCAAAATTAGAAGGTTTATAAATTAATTTTAATGCATTTATTTTTTGGACACCTTTTGACCACTTGACTCTATACAAAATTAATTTTTAATTTTAATTTTTTGCATTTAGGCGCATCGCTCATAAGGTAGAAGGATTTCAACAGTTTGGATTCATCGTTTGAAGTCAATTTGACAGGTTTTAGAGTTGAGTTTACAAAGAGCCTTGGTGCACTTAGGAACACCCTAGTTCTACTATATATATATATATATATATATATATATATATATATATATATAGAGAGAGAGAGAGAGACCTACTACAATAAATGTACGTGTGTGTGTGTGTATAGACTATGGTGAGTTGTGAACGTTTTACTTCATGCTCATATCCCATTTTGAAAATCCAAACCATCGATCCAAATCGCTCAACATGATCTCCATATTGAAATGTGCTTGGAGACCAAATTTTACATTTTTTTTGGATTTTTTTACTATTTATTAAGCCACTTTGAAAATCGCTGATTTGAGTGAACAGTAAAAACTTCTGGACCATTCGATCAGCGATTTTCAAGGTGCCTTAATAAATAGTAAAAAAATTACAAAAAATGTAAAATTTGGTCTCCAAACACATTTCAATATGGAGATCATGTTGAGCGGTTCGGATCGGTTGTTTAGATTTTCAAAGTAAGAATATAAATGTGAAGTAAAAATGACCTCTTACTTCGCAACTCACCATAGCTCAGCTCTATATATATATATATGTATAGAGAGAGAGAGGAGGGTTCAAATGCACCATAATTTTTGTGCTCCAATATGCTCCACATCCTTTATCTCAATTTTGAAATTCCGAACAGTCGATCTGAACCACTCAACATGATCTTCATAATAAAATATGCTTGGAGACCAAATTTTATATTTTTTAGAATTTTTTTACTATTTTTTACATAGGTACAATATCACATTATCGGATGGTCCAGAATCTCCTTAAAAAAGTGATTTTGTACCTATCTAAAAAAATAGTAAAAAATGCTAAAAATTATAAAATTTGGTCTCTAAGCATATTTTATATGAAGATCATGTTGAGCGGTTCGAATCGACTGTTCGGACTTTGAAAATGGAGATAAATAATGTGGAGCATATTGGAGTACAAAAATTATGGTACATTTGAACCCTCCTCATATATATATATATATATATATATAGATAGACTAATGTGCTTTCAGTAGCACTTCGGCCGAAGTGCTACCGATTCAAAATCGGATTTTCAAAGTCCAAATGGCCGATCCGAACCGTTCAAGTTGTTCTCCATATTGAAATCTGCTTGGAGACCAAATTTTACATTTTTTGGAATTTTTTTACTATTTATTAAGCCACTTTGAAAATTGCTGATCTGGGTGAACAGTAAAAACAGTGCTTTCAAATTCTGGACCACCGGATCAGCAATTTTCAAAGTGGCTTAATAAATAGTAAAAAAATTCCAAAAAATGTAAAATTTGGTCTCCAAGCAGATTTCAATATGGAGAACAACTTGAACGGTTCAGATCGGCCATTTGGACTTTGAAAATTTGATTTTGAATCGGTAGCACTTCGGCCGAAGTACTACCGAAAGCACATTAGTCTATCTCTCTCTATATATATATATATATAATTATATAGAGTAGGGCTATTGTACTTCGCGAAGTAAAACTTCGTTTTACTTCACACTCATACACCCATTTCCAAAATCCAAATCGTCGATCCGACCGTTCAAGTTGTTCTCCATATTGAAATGTGCTTGGAGACCAAATTTTACATTTTTTGGAATTTTTTTACTATTTATTAAGCCACTTTGAAAATCGCTGATCCATTGTGAATAGTAAAAAACAGTAAAAAATTCTGGACCAATGGATCAGCGATTTTCAAAGTGGCTTAATAAATAGTAAAAAAATTCCAAAAAATGTAAAATTTGGTCTCCAAGCACATTTCAATATGGAGAACAACTTGAACGGTCGGATCGACAATTTGGATTTTGGAAATGGGTGTATGAGCGTGAAGTACAATATGGGTTTTACTTCATGAAGCACAATAGCAAAATTCTAATTATATATATATATATATAGTAGAACTAGGGTGTTCCTAAGTTCACCAAATCCCTTTGTGAACTCAACTCTAAAATCTATTGGATTAGTTTCAAACGACGAATCCAAACCGATTTTAATAGTATTAATTAGCATCGGTTATATTTAATAACCGATTCTAATAATATATTTTAGCATCGGCTGTTCAACCGACCCAGATTAGTACCGTATTTGCATCGCCTGGGTCAGCATCGCCTCGAGGTCCGATGCTAATGTGCGTATATAACCGACCCTGATGTGTGTTTTTCCACTAGTGCTTGTACCTTAGAAGTGATGCGTCTACATGCGAAAATTTTAAAATTTTAAAATAATTTTGTATAGAGTCAAGTGGTCAAAAGATGTCCCAAAAATGAATGCATTAAAATTAATTTATAAACCTTTTAATTTGGACCACTTGACTGTATACTAAATTAATTCAAAACTTTAAAATTTTCACATGTAGATAAGATGCATCACTCATAAGATAGAAGGATTTCAACAGTTTGAATTTGTCGTTTGAAGCCAATTCAATAGGTTTTAGAGTTGAGTTCACAAAGAGGCTTGGTGAACTTAGGAACACCCTAGTTCATACAGTTTGCTATTGTGCTTCATGAAGTAAAACCAATATTTTACTTCACGCTCATACACCCATTTCCAAAATCCAAATCGTCGATCCGACCGTTCAAGTTGTTCTCCATATGGAAATGTGCTTGGAGACCAAATTTTACATTTTTTGGAATTTTTTTACTATTTATTAAGCCACTTTGAAAATCGCTGATCCATTGGTTCAGAATTTTTTACTGTTTTTTACTATTCACAATGGATCAGCGATTTTCAAAGTGGCTTAATAAATAGTAAAAATATTCCAAAAAATGTAAAATTTGGTCTCCAAGCACATTTCAATATGGAGAACAACTTGAACGGTTCGGATCGACGATTTGGATTTTGGAAATAGGAGTATGAGCGTGAAGTAAAACGAAGTTTTACTTCGCGAAGTACAATAGCCCTACTCTATATATATATATATATATATATATATATATATATATATATATATATATATATATATATATGTATAGAGGTTGGCTAATGTCATAACGTTATAACTTCGACCGAAGTTATAATTAGTCGTTTTTGGATTTTCAAAGTCCAAACAGTCGATCCGAACCGTTTAAGTTGTTCTCCATATTAAAATGTGCTTGGAGACCAAATTTTACATTTTTTGGAATTCTTTTACTATTTATTAAGCCACTTTGAAAATTCTAATCGCATGGTCTAGAATTTTGTTGCACTGTTTTTACTGTTCACCCGGATCAGCAATTTTCAAAGTGGCTTAATAAATAGTAAAAAAATTCCAAAATATGTAAAATTTGGTCTCCAAGCACATTTCAATATGGAGAAAAACTTGAACGGTTCGGATCGACTGTTTGGACTTTGAAAATCCGAAAACGACTCGTTATAACTTCAGCCGAAGTTATAACGTTATGACATTAGCCAACCTCTATATATATATATATATATATAGACTGAGATTGAAATATTATTTGATTATTCTAGATTCTTTTGTTGTACTCTATGTTAAAATTAGGCATTACAAAAATTAAAATATATTTTATTTAATATCTGGAACAATTGTTAAGATTTTATTTAAGATTTTATTTGATTATTCCAACTCAACTTAATATTTCTTTTGTTGTACTCTTATGTTAAAATTCGGCATTATTAAAATTAAAATATATTATATTTAAGAGTGAGTCTATGGTAATTTGCATATTACCGGTCGACATGTTTCTTGGATCCATTTCTCTATTTTTAAAATCCAAACAGTTAATTCGAACCATAAATATAAGCTCCATATGCAAATGTACTTGGAGACTAGATGTTACAATTTTTATGATTTTTTACTTTATTTTTTAAATTAGTAGAAAATCACTTAATCCAAAAATTATGAATCATTGGAAGCAGTAATTTTTTACCTACTTATGAATATAATAAAAAAATTAAAAAAAAAGTAAAATTTGATCTCCAATTACATTTCCGATGACAATTCCAATGTATAATGGTGTAATGGTGTTGACTTTTATGAGTGGTAATGATTTTGTGAATCTCTACTCAAAGAGATAGGAGTAGGTCCGATGGGCATCGGACCTACTTTTAGTTTCAATTAACTCTCACTACAGCAAAAAAGAGCAACTCCGACCGGTATCAGTGACCAGTGTTTTCGCCGGTCGCTGAAGTCTATTTTTCTTTAAAAAAAAAAAAATGAAAAGTATTGGTGACCAATTGTTTTAGTGACCGGCGCCAACAGCGGTCGAAGAAAGTGTTTTTTTTTTTTTTTTTTTTTGCTGAAAGTCGCTGAATATTTTGCTGAAAGTTTTTTTTTCCGAGCCCTCTCTTTTCCGCGCACGCCACCTTCTCCTCCTCAGATCCGCGCGCGAGATCAGATCCCTTCTCTTCTCCTCCGACCCCTCTCTTTTCCACACGCGCCACCCTCTCCTCCTCAGATCCGCGCTCGCCACCTTGATCAGATCCCTTCTCTTCTCCTCCGACCCCTCTCTTTTCCGCGCGCGCCACCCTAGTCTGGCGCCGCTTTCTCCTCCCACGCAGCGCCTTAAGTTCTCTGCGACGCTCCTCTCTTCTCTCGATCCGCGACGCTCCTCTTTGCTCTCGATCCGCGACGCTCCTCTCTTCTCTCAATCAGCCAAGAGAAGCCCCAGATAGCAAATCACGACTGGTATTTCTCTTCCCTCTTCTCTGATTCTCCGCCATTCTACTTCAAATTGTGAATTTGTGTTTTTTCTACTGAAGAATAATTTCACAAGTTGGAACTTCAGTTGCAATTTGGTGTTACAACTGTATGAAATTTTGCCCAATTTGCTCTATAATTTTTTTACCAGCCATGCTCATTTTCTTCCAATGTCTGTACTTTCCCATACTAATCTTACCATAGCTGTTATAAATTTTGATGGTTCCTCTTTTTCTCATTACTAAGGTATTAGCTAGAGGAAGTTGATAAGTTGTAATATGTGACTGATGTACTGGTACAGCCAAATCTCAGCATTAGTCCGGTTTTTTTACTTCTTATTTGGGGTTTACAGAAGCCTAATTTGTAAAAAGCTAGAAAAATTAGATCCAATTATAATTTTGACAAGCCTATAGAGTTTTTGTTTTGATTATAATTATTATTCTGATGAATGATCCGTGTATGGTACTTTTCGTAACACTTTTAAATGCTAATTAATTAGCCTGAATTTCTTTTCTTTTGTTCTAAAGAACAAATATCTATCCCGCTTAAATTGTTTTGATTACCAATTTACCATTTGACATGAGTAATAAATAATAATGGTTGTCTTGTCTGGATGGTTTGATTACTGTTAGTTTAAAGCTTTCTAGTCCTGGGAATTAAGCAGTTACCTTTTCTCAAAATTATAATAATAAAAGAAATTGTAAGATTGCATTATAGTCCCTGGTAAATAGCAGGGCGGGCGTTTTGAAGCAAAAGAAAAGGGAATTTTTCTTCCGACACTGTCTGTTATTTTGGGGGCAATTTAATTCTTTCTGACCAAGAACTGAAAAGACAGAATACTTGTCATGATTTAAAGGTAATATTAGTTAACTTTAGATAAGGAGAAAACTGTAAAACTGTATGAGAGAGAGAGATGACCGAGTGATGAAAGATGGCTTTCATATTTGCTGAGGGAAGACGTACAAGGTACAACTGTATCTGTTATTAGAGCAGTACAAATACCTAAAATACATGTTAGATTAATGATAAAATACATGTTGTCAGTCTGCCTAAAATCTAATGGCTGATATGGATGAGGGTATTTCTCTACAAATGTAGTCCAAGATAAATTTTATTTTACTAAACACCCAGTACTTTTTGGTGATGTATATGTTGCAAAACACACCACTGCATTATTCTTCATTTGTGTGATACTCCATACATACCCAAAATTCAAGATTTTCTTATTTGATGTTGGAAATATTATGTAGGTTTTTTCTGTCGTGCATCTGCCCTTGCTGTTTGTGTGTGACGATAGTTGTGGACTTTTTGGCTGGAGGTACTTTTTATTTATTTCAAAAGGATTATCGTGTAAAGTGAAGGAGATATTTTAACCTATAGAAGCTATTACCAGTAAAGTGAAGGAGATATTTTATAGCAGCTATGGTCTGAACTTGTAACCCTTGTATGAAAGTAGCGCTACTGTTAAATTAAATCACAACCCTGTGACCGTGTCATTCCAAATTATATTAATTTCTGCATAGCACATGGTTTTAACTTGTGTTCTTCAATTTTCAAACACCGACACTGAGAAAAAAAAAAATATCACATGGTTTTAACTTGTGTTCTTCAATTTTCAATTTTTAACTTGGTTTTAACTTGTGTTCTTCAATTTCTGCATAGCACATGGTTTTTAACTTGCATAGTAGGAACATATTTCTATAACTGCATCATTTAATGTGGCCATGAACATGTGCATTGCTATTAATTTAGGTCATGTTGTTTGGTAGTTCAGCCCCCACTCTATTATATATCTTCAATTGCATCTCATTTAAATTACCTTAAATGAGAGCATATATAATCAAATCAATCAGCTTAGTAAATTAACTGATTAACAGTTTTGTATGTACTGATTACTGAATTCAACAAAAGTTGTCCTCATCAATTTCCCTACTGATCACACCTTGTTTTTATTTCTGTCATATACCAGCAGTGTACCAGTGGCTGGTGGTATCAAGATTTTTGCAAATGAACTTTGTTTTTGTTTTTGCAAATGAACTTTGTTTTTATTTCCCTACTGATCACACCTCTCTCTCTCTCCTTGTTTGGTTGGTAAATGAACTTTGTTTTTGTGGATATCGGTGACTGAACTTGCAGCCTTAATGATTTTTGCAATCTGGTTCGTTAGATATTTGTTAATCTAAATCATACCATCTATACTGCGCAATGATTTTAGAATGCCATATGGGTCGTAATCAAATCAACCATGTGGGTTAAGATCAACCACTTCAAAAATTTGGGTATTTAAGATATGTTTTGGTAGTATTTAAGTTCAGGTCAGATATTGTACTAATAGCTTACAAATGTATATGTCATAATTAGGAGGAATGGAAGGTGACCGTAGTTGGATGTACGGCCCTCGTTACGTGAACAAGCGAATCAATCCTGTATTTGTGAAGGGTGTGGAGGATTTTTTTGACTATGCATTTGGTATTCCGGATAATGTAATTAATGAAAATTACATCAGGTGTCCGTGTGCCAAGTGTGGGTGTACTAAATGGTTGGATAGGGATAATATTGGAAAACATCTGATGAAATGGGGGTTCAGACTCTTTTACGAGACTTGGGACATGCATGGTGAGCATCCAGTTGTCAGTATAGGGGAACAAAGCCAAACGGTCGTTGAAGAAGAAGTTGAGGTGGAGTCGCTAAATGATATGGTTCGAATGGTTGTTGATGCAGCAGGTCCTGCTATTGATTTGCCTGGGTTGGAGGAACCCCCAAATCCAAAAGCTCAAGAGTTTTATGACATGTTGAAAGCTGCCGATGAGCCGCTATGGGATGGTTGTGATAAGGAACATACGGTACTTGCCTGTGTTACTGAACTTTTGAGCATTAAAGTCGACTGCGGCATTCCCAAGCAGGGTTTCAATCGCATCGTGTCAGCTGTGAAGAAGTGGCTTCCAAAAGAGAATAAGTTGCCTTCCAATCATTACCAATGCAAGAAATTGGTGAGAGGGTTAGGATTAGGTTATGAGAAGATCGATGCTTGCCAGAATGATTGCATGTTGTACTATGGTGATAATATTTCTAAAGAGAAGTGTGATGTTTGTGGACATGATCGTTTCAAAGAAGGCGACCAATCGAAAAACAAGAAACGCTTACCACATAAAGTTTTGCGATATCTTCCAATCACTCCGAGGTTGCAAAGACTTTTTATGAATTCGATGACTGCAGAACACATGCGTTGGCATAAAGAAGGTTTTCGAGAAAAGAAAGAGGTGATGGTTCATCCTGCAGATGGTCAAGCATGGAGAGAATTCAATCGTATGCACTCCGAATTTTCAAAAGACCCTAGAAATGTTTATCTGGGACTTAGTTCAGATGTTTATCTGGGACTTAGTGCGGGATGAGGCTGATAGACCAGTGGTTCGTCGGATTGGATTAAGGTAAAATTGTTCTTTACTATAGGATATACCAGTGGTTTATGTATGATTATGGATTGTAGTGGTGCTAATTATTTTTGTTTGCAGAGCTTTCGATGCAGGTGTAGGCGAGACCGAGTACGTGACCAGAATCATTTCACAAATTGTACGAACCAGATATCCTGGCGCGTATGGGAAATATAGTGATTTCCCTGAAGAAACTAAGTCGATATGCCAGAATGAGTTTTTGGTGAGAAAAATGTTTTTTTTTTTAACTCTAATTACTTGTATTTTTTTCCAAGCTACTAACGTCTTTTTTTATGATGCATTGCAGAAGTACTACAAGTTTTCTGAGGATGAAAATATTGATGAGGCTTGGAAAACATTTAAAAGAATAGCGGACAAAAACCTACAGAGCCATTTGAACAAGTGCAAGGATGAAGCTGAGAAGTTGTATGGCATGAATATTCAGGATTGGAAGCAGCACCAGAGGCCTTCCACTTATGATTGGATCAAGCCAAATGTCTGGCCAGATTTGTGCAACTATTGGTGCACTGAGGCATTTGTTAAGCGGTCAGAAACAAATAAGAGAAATAGAGCCAACTCTGGAGAAAGTGCATTCGCCTCGACAGGCTCGGTGAACATACTGGTTCACAAACAACGATTTGTAAGATGCATTTCATTAAATTAATCAATTTTCATTTCAATTGAATTGAACTAACCTTAACAATCTTCCTTTTTTTGAAATTGTCTTTTAAATTCTTAATAGGAGAAGGAAAACAATCGCGAACCCAGATGGCACGATGAGCTGTTCAAGCTGACCCATACCAATAAGAAGACAGGTGCATTTTGTTCCACGAAGGCAGAAAATTCACAAGTAATAGAACATAATAACCATTTACTAATATTCAGTACTTATTGTACAAAACATGAGTTTATATGTTATAAAATATGCAGAAAAAATATGAGACTAAAATGAGGGAGAAGCATGGAGATGAAGTCAATTGGCCCTGGATTGACGAGAGCGTCTGGCACACAGTGACAGGTTTGAATGCTCATGGTGATAACTATGGCCTCGGTGCTCTAGGTAAAATACACTTTCCTAAAAACTATAAATTTATTTTTGAATTTGTTAGTAATAATTATCTTTTTTTTTACAATCAACTGGTGATATATGATACTGGTATCTTCTTTTAGTGATTTTTTAAGTACTACATTTTATGTTCATTAGCTAATCTATCTAAAAGACTAATAAAATGCATAGCAGTTTCCCTGTACCACCTATTAGTTTTGTGGCTTCTGCTATTATAAGATTTGTTTGGTTTGGTTAACCCATAATAAGATTTGTTTTCAGAATACCCCTGTACCACCTATTAGTTTTGTGGCTTCTGCTATTATAGCCCCTATTTCATACTGGTGTAAATCAAGATTAGATGATTCTTATTTTAAATTGTCTTTAATCTTGCCCATGCATTGTTATATTTTGAATCAGGTAGACCCTCTGATAATCCTGTTATGTATAGATACCAGGAAAGGGAAAGCTCCCTACTGGGTTCTGATGAGAATCTAACTCTTGGGTTAGAAGGATCGGACCTTTCTGATTACTTACGTGATAGAACAGAAATTGAGGCCTTGGATGCAACTGAGTTAGTCCTTGTTGAGTCTGCTACAGATGATACAAGTTCTTCTTATTGATTCTGTTTAGTTGTTATATGACTAAGCTGTTTTGTATAATTTCTAATCACCCTATGCAAACTGCTATGCATTTTATACTTGATACTATTTTGCTCAGTACAAGTTCTATCCTTGTCAGAATAAAATAGTATTGCATTTTGTATTACAAGTTCTATCCTTGTCAGAATAAAATAGTATTACAAGTTCATCCTTGGGATGCTAGTCATGCTCTCTGAACCTTGGAACTTTAATTTGTTTAATTGTGCTTTATAAATGTTGATACTGGAGATGGGTATATTTTTGATGTTCCAGGTAATTTTTTGATAGATTTAGTTTGCTGACATGTAATTTTTTGAGGTGGGTTTTGTTCATTATAGTACTAAAAACATTAACAGATCTGATAGCTGCTAGAGATGCTATGTAATGTATAATATTTTTTTTTATGTTCCAGGTAAGACAAGATCCATGATTCATACAGGTGGGTCAAGCAATAGCCAGTCTTCTTTGCAGACGATTTCTTCAGCGCCGGTGCCTCATAGTTTAACACAAGAACAAATAAATGTGATATCCAGTCAGGTTCTTGCCTCGGTTGAAACAAAACTCGACCAATTTTTCAAGAGGGCGAATAAGAAGTTAAAACTTATGGTTTCACATGCTTTGACTAATCAGGTACCTTATAGATAATTCTTGTTTTTACTCAAGCCTAGTGTTTGGTATGTTATAATATGATGCTCCAGCTTAGATCACCACGTTTTGAATTCAATTATCAATTTTTTACACATGACATGATATTTAGAGTTTGAATATATATGTTCATGGAGGTTTACACATGCATCTATGAGTTTCTCACAATCTTATATACTTAAACTTGTACTTGTTTCTATATATAATCTGGTGATGCATTATAAGTCTTGTAACTGTACTTTTGTTGGTTGGAAAGCTTAGAAGGGAATCATAGGCTTCATGTCAATAATTTTATATATAGGGAGCTATTTTCATGTCAGTAATTGTAATATTGATTGCTGAAAGAAAATTTTCTTTTAAAAGATCTGATTTACTTTTAAAAGATGCAGAAAAAATATGCAGAAATTTTCTTTTAAAAGATCTGATTTACTTTTTATTTCTCTCTTACATGTCTAATTAATTGATAAGACTTATAAGGCACCATACATAATTTACTTTTTTATTTCTCTCTTACATTTTCTTTTAAAATTATAGTAATAAGACTTAAAAGGCACCACCAGACTTAATTCCTTCAAAAATGTACATAATTGATTAGATTTTTCTATTATTGACAGGGAAGTTCGAGCTCGCACCATACATCGATGCCCAATATCGAGGATGACGTCGGGAATGAGGGAGAGGATGATGATAGTGACGACTCAGATGATGATGTTTGATGTTATTTGGTACGTTGTGTGATGCTTAGATGTTTTGTATTAGATGTTATTTGGTACGATGTTTGATGCTTAGATGTTTTGTATTAGATGTTATTTTGTGCGATGTTTGATGTTTTATGTTTCAAAATTTGCTATTTGGTACCATGTTTGATGGTTACATGTTTTGTATTAGATGTTATTTGATATCTTGTTATATGTTGATTAGATGTTTTGACCATCAGCAGTGTTTTGTATCTTGTTATATCTTGATATCTTGTTATATGTTGATTAGATGTTTTGACCATCAGCAGCATTTAATAGTTGGTCGCTGAAAAAAGATATCAGCGATTGGATTTTAAACATCATCGATCGAAAGTTGGTCGCTGAAAAAAGATATCAGCGACTGGATTTTAAACATCAGCGATCGAAAGTTGGTCGCTGAAAAAAGGTATTAGCGACCGGATTTTAAACATCAGTGATCGAAAATTGGTCGCTAAAAAAAGGTATTAGTGACCGAATTTTAAACATTAGTGATCGAAAATTGGTCGCTGAAAAAAGGTATTAGCGATCAAATTTTAAACATCAGTGACCAAAAATTGGACGCTGAAAGTCTCTAGATGACGTCAGCAAACACTATCAGCGACCAAAAAAATCAGTCGCTGAAAATGTATCAGCGACCAGAATGACATCAATCAGCGACCAGTGATGTCATCATGTGAGTATTAGTGACGATGCTTTCTGCGACCAGCCATCAGCGACCAAATTTGGTCGCTGATACGCATCAGCGACCAGCGTAGTTATTATCAGCGACCAAATCTCCGGTCGCTGATACTCTATTTTGTTGTAGTGTCTAGCACTGTATGATTAGTATTAAATATGTGTGCACGGAAATTAATACAGACTCGCACGGATTTGATGCGGAGTGTACAAATCTTGATACTGATTGGATGGTCATCACACCCATCAAAACAAAGTAGGTCCAATGGGCATCGGACCTACTCTGAATTCCTACTCAGATGGGCATCGGACCTACTCTGAATTCCTACTCAAATCACTTCCCTATCAAGAAAGGACGACTCAACTCAACTATATATGATTCAACATCAAAGCCCATGCAATTTAAGAAACATAATCAACTTAATTGCTGCATTCAAGTGAAGTGATGGTGGGCTAGCTAGCTGGTACCATTTATCTCTCTCTCCTTTACTTTTCTTCTCCATTTGTTCGATTGCCTCGTTACTCGCTAGTGGGTCCCCCTGTTGAGTCTCTCTCCTTTCCTTTCTATCGAGTGGCTCCCGTTGTACTCTTTAAATTCTGACTCTGCGGGCCCAATATTACGGAGGGCCATGGTCTTATCGGCCCATTAGTCCTTCCTAAGGCCCAATTTCACCTCTGTCTGACTGTCTCCTCTCTTTCCCAGTTTGACCAAGTCAAAATCCGCTGAACACTAGAGAAAAGTGTTTTAATTCTTCCACTTATTTCAAAACATACAATTTCATCATGCAAAATAGAAAAAATAATAATAATATATATACAGTCCCATAATACTACGGGCCTTAAAATTTAAAATATTGAATAAGATCAAAGTTTGTAGATCATTAGACACTTATTTCATATATGTATTTTCTTAGTTATTGAAATTTACGCTTGATTAGACGAACATTTTCTTTTATTTCAAAAAGTGCCAGAACTTTTAAGATGAAATTAGTCTAGCTCAATTAGGGAGTAGTTTTATTAATTTATTAGTGTGTGCTCGTTAATCTCTGCTAATTTATGTTTTTCCACTTGTATTAGTTAAGACCAATTAATGGAACCACTTTTTTCGTTATTTCAATAATACTCAAACAGACATGATAGGCAAGAACAACAACCGAGCATTTTACGCAAATAAATTTCTTCATCTACATTGCATGACATGCAATATTATTATCAACCATCAACAATATATTAACCGTCATCATCATCATCATCGATCATCGATCATCATCATCTTTATCTACTAACTTCCAATGCCCATCTGCTTCCTTAACCATACCCTTGTTTTGTCGAACTCTCCAAGAAACCGGTACATGATAATCGTCCTTCAACGCATCTATTGTTTTGTTGACAAGTGCTACATCTCGATTGACTTCTAGCTGAAACCCTCCCTTCTTCCCTTGTACACCAGCAACTGCATGCATGTATCCCTCCAAATTATGCCATGTTGTCATATTTCCCGGACTTTTCAAGTAGGGCGATTTTTGTGTATCTACGAGTAATTCAACGCCCACTTCAGTGTACCCAACAAACGGGTAGGTCGGAATCAAGTCGGGTGCATTATGCACTCGTAGTAGTTTGAGGTTTTGCTTGCTAGAAAAGAGATTCTTGAAAGTGGAATCGCCGACCTTAGGGCTTGCAAATACTATGGCTGTGATCGGAATGGCTGTGGAGTATGAGCAATGGCATTTATTGAGGTGATTTGATGCTATGTCAATGGCACTTAGAGTTGCAAGGCAAGCACCGAGGCTATGACCTGTGAGAGTTATGCTAATTTCTTCATCTTTGTACTCGTTAACTAGTTTTTGACTTTTTGTATTTCTGATAAAACCTACATCAACATGAAAATTAAAAATATTTCTTAGGTTGATATATATATAAGAAGTTATCCCATAGCTAAATAGACTTTTATATTAGGAAAAAGAAATCCTCAGCTTTTTCTGGTTTTTGACATGAACACTTTCTTTGCATGCTTAGAAATGCACTGTTTGTAGGTGAAATTACGCTTTTCACCATGAAACTGCAAGGTTGTTTCTGCTTTTGTGTTGTATATGAATGTGTGTTGCTGCATCTATGAAAATTAGCATGAGCCTCAATAAGTAAGATGTTGATTTCTTTGATAATTATGGTGAAATTAACCTGAGGTTCTCCTCTGATAGCTAAGAAAAACACTCTAGTAGCCACAAATTCTGGTTAATTTTATCATTAATTTATAGTTTCATTAAAATCTGCATTTGTTATTCAGAGCATAGGTACAAAAAGAACACCATAGACATGAGATTCAGCATGAGCACTAACAATTATTCCTTGGAAATATATCCGGAAAAATAAAATAGAGGAAGTGGAACATAGTACTTACCTGCCCTCTCGCGCTCACTTTGTCGTACTTTGACTGCTCATTTTCTGAAGTGTATATCAACAACCAGCCTCTATGAACCATCGGATCACCACCATCTGGCAGCTGACACTAATGTGAAATCTAAATCATCAATCCATTCAAGAGTTTGAGTAGTCCCTCTCCATGCAATCAACACATCTCTCCTACACAAAACCTCCTTTCCTTTGTCGGTTGCCACAGCCACATACCCCATCCAGTTCGACTCCTTGCTCCATGCCGTCTCAGATATCGGTTTGAGTATAAACGCCTCCGGAACGGGAACACTTGATGTGGCATAGAGAAACTTTGTGACTCTGTATATATTAGGGTTTAGTTCAACCTTTTCGAGGAGATCTCCCCGACTGTAGAAGCACGAACCCCTGTATGAAGATCTCTTTTCAGTGTTAAAAGCATCATATGTAGCTTGAGATAACTCACTGTAGTTAATTATGTTTAGGCGAAGATCTATTTCTAAGGGATCTAGGAGTAGGAGACCTTCCCAATTGTTCTCTCCATTGATCTCTCTCCCTTTTTTGGCTATGTTGCCATATATAGTTCTTCTCTAGCTCTGTACATAGCTAGATGAAGTAGTTTATTATTGGTTTAAGTTTGTTGTCATGTGATGATTGTATGTATCCAAGCATCTTAGTTTAGGTTTAGGTGGGTAATTACCGTATAAAATTGAGTTGACTTGCTGTTAAAAGGTTATTAAATTAATTATTGGACATTGCATAGGTCCTGTTCCAGTGTAGCTTGTGCTTCTACTCCACAGGATGTAACAGTGCCAGCATGGTGTAAGAAAAAGAATAATATGGGCCTACTGCATATTAATATATGACCATAAAAATTCCTTCAATAGTGTATAATTAATGATATATATATATCTGACGCAATATTTGTTATAATGGGATTTACACTTAGGCATATATATCATGAATTTGTTATATAGGATTTGAACTTATTACATGATTTATTGAAGCAGAAGAACCGGAGAGATGAGTCTCCAATGTTCTCCAAGCCAATTTGTCATATATTACCTAATTAATAACTCTAGCTACCTCAATTCGGAAGCATGCATGCAATTGCAGATGCTTGCACGAATTAAAACGACCTGAGACTTCATAATGTCCAAACAAGGAAATAATTTGATTGATTAAATTTGATTGATAGTTTTTACATGAATTTTGAATGTATTAAAAGGAATAAATTTAATTTGTATATTAAAGAGTGATTTTGTATATATGAATTATAAAGTAGAAAAGATTGAATATTAATTGTGTTTGATTTTAACTGCAGAATGTATACGCTTAAGAAAAAAAAAATGTATTAATATTAATGTATTATTGTCATAATTTTTTAGACATGAAATATTTGGAATATACAAATAATAAGTTTATAATTCTGGGCTACAGCTGGCAGATTGTCAAGTGTTATTGTTGGCCCATATGAGAAGTGGCCCAGTTAGAGAAACTGATAAACATGCAATTCCTTCGAAGGCCCATATTTCCAAGCCTAATTCATGTGTGAGGAAGAGGAAGAGGAACTGTGTTGCTTGCTTCATAGTCTTTTTTGAGCTATACTAATACTGCCCATATATTTTCCACGCTCCCAATTGAGCAAATATTGCAACATCTATTGCATTTAATTGACAGTCTTCTACAAAATATGCTAACTTAATTTGGAATTGTAACATTTACACAATCCCTATTGCATCAGACCAGCATTCGACATATATACAATATGTTCATAATTAATTAGCAGCATGATTGTAATAAAATAAATAAATAAGAGGAATATAATAATAATAATAATAATAATAATAAAGAATATATAAAATTTAATCAAGAAAATTATAAATTTGTAAAGCATAATTATGAGGATCTAATCCCTTTTGCCTTCATTTCCCTCAGCCTGAGTTGATTGCTTAATTATACTAATTATTTTTCCCTTTTATTTAAGGATATACACTGCCATACACCAATATTTATGCATTCTATAATAAAAGAAATATATATTTAATTTTTTTTGGTATTAACACGATTTGAAAACTGGATATTTTCATTCAGAAATGCAATATTGATTTTTACACACTAATATTAATTAATTCCTTTCGTTTGATAGATCGACTTGATACCAACACCACCAAGAAGGAAAGCGATCAACTGCTCATTTTCTTGTTCAAAAAGGAGATAACGTTAGATGTACATCGGCTTATCTTTCATGTCCAAATTTTACATTTTTATTTCTTTCCGCCTCCTTATGTTTCCAAATTTAAGTGACAAATGAATTCAGGAAAGGTTCGGCGAAAATAAAAATTCATGATTTGAAAATACTTCGGGTATAATTTGAAAATAATTCGGAATTAAACATTGAGTCTGGACCAAAGATCTTAATCCCACAAGAGAGCAAAAAAACAAATTTATTTAAAAAAAAAATATTTGCGAATAATTCGTAAAATTCGCGAATTATACAGTAAAAATTTGGGAAACCGAATAATACGTGGATTGCTTCGGGGAGGGTTCAAATATGAATTATTCGCGAATCTTATCACTGTGTGCCCAAACTAATATACGCAGTTAGTGACTGTTTTCATAGTTTTCCTAAGATGGTGCTAAGACTGGTTTGAGGAGAACTTTTACAAAACATATAATTTTTTTTAGTAAAAATTAAAATATCCTTCATTCTAATTTTTTTTTGTAACAAAATGTTGTCATTATAAGTCCTTCAAATTATTTTTCCTGCCCATCACATGCATCCACATTTTTCAATTTTAGTTTTTAATTTTCATAATAAAAATTAATAATCTTCGACATTCCGTTTTCAAAAAATTAACTTCCTATTTAAGAATATTATTTATGAAATATTATATTGAAAATAAAATAAAATATCAAATGAATGACATTATTATATTAAAAAATAAAATAAAATATCAAATGGATGACACTTTGAAGACTTTCAGAGCAAAATATAAAATTTATACTTCTCAAAGTTTGGATATTTTGTAATAGGTTCATGTTCCAATGGGAGATATGAAAAAGGTATATATGACTAGAAAAGTCAAATTTAATAATATGAAAAAAGTATGAATATTGAGCTTGAAGATTTCAAAATATCATATAATATTAATTTAGTTCTAGATATATAATTATGATCAGTTTCACATTTCGATGAAGTATGAGGCAGTGAGATAAATAGAGAAAGTGCGAGAGTAAAGAACACAATATTTTCCATAGTCAGAGTTAAAAAAAGACAAGATACATGGGCTAGGATGTCTAATACTATTTTATTATTTCATGATATTTAGTAATTTTGAGAAAACATATTTTGTACGTTAAGTAAGTATTTTCGGTTTTGATATCAAAATATGGACATTTTGGGATTATAAATTTTCTTGAATTTATTGGAGTTTATTCGTGATTTTTAGAAATTTATTTGGATTTATAAATTTATTTGAATTTATTCGGAGTTCTCCAAGGCTGTAAAGGTATTTGCGAAAGAACATTTTTTTCAATGATGGTTTTTGACAAATACAAAGAACATTTTTTTAATTTTCAATGCAAAATAATTTTACTTCAACCCACAACGTTTAATTACTTGAAATACACTGTGTTGAAAAGCAATGTCATCAATAACAGTGTTTTATATGTGTTGAAATGTTGTCCTTGACAACAGTTTTATTTGCCTTCGAAATTAACGCCGTTTATGCTAGGATGAAAATATCCCCTATTTTATTTGATGGACAAGTTCAAATATTTTTAATGCTAAAGATGAAAAGAAAAAAAATCGGATTGTGGGATACGTTTGCAAATAGGGAAGAGAATTTTACTATTTTTTAATTAGAAATAAAAAAATTGTCGTCGTCCTTTGTATACTAACTTTATTTTTTTTGTCAGTCGTATATATACTTCATAATGTTGTATAAGCGTATATATACTTCATAATTTAATTGCATGATTTTATTTGCCCCGTGTGGGAAAAATCAAACATACAATCTTTAACTATGTTATTAATTTATCTCAAACAAAAAGAAAATAAAAACATCAGTAATTGAATTAAAAATCCAAAGCACACATGGATACAAGAAATTTAATTAATTAAGAGAAAACAATGCCAAATATGAAATTGTAGCCTTGGAGGAGTAACATATGCATTGACTAGAGTCCATATGCTCTATGAACAGCGTATAAAAAGTGAAGGCACATGTTTGCATAAGTTGCGGACCTCATCTTTCTTAACCTCGTGGCCATTACTCATCCACGACAATGTTTGAAGGTTGGTTAGGTGTCGTAGCCCCTGAGGAACACACAATTCTTTACATCCCCAAATCCAGAGTTTTTTAAGAATGGGCATGGCCCCCTCCTCTATCTCCAAATCCTCTAGCATGGTAAAGTTGTCAAGCCACAAGCCTTCTAATTGGTTGAAGCCTTTAGCCGAACATCTCATTTTTCGATTAGTTTTGACACTCCTTAGACTGAGGCTCTTGAGGCAGTGTAGATTCTCCAGTACCGGCATTACATCTTGATGGAAGTGGCAATTACTAATGAGAAGATTAATGAGGCGAGGAGGTAACATGATAACATCAATAGGGGTCTCCCGATTGTGCTCAGCCCATAATTCTAGAGATTGTAGATTATGATAAAATGGGAAGCCCCTCATATCAAATATGTCTCCCGAAAAAGAACCGATTAGGTCGAGAGAGATCAGGTTCTTTAATGTGCCAAGGAAAGCGGCAACTACCATCCATGAACATGATTTGTGCTTTAAATTTAATGCCCGTAAATTGGGTAGATGAGGAAACCCAGTTTTCCATGATTCATTTGTAGTAACCTTTGTAAGTGTTTGCAAATTTGGTAGTTCTGTTGATGGTGGCAGTTCTGCAGCACCTAGTCCAGTGTTGACATGCCTCAGAGTCTTGATGTGCCACACATTATCAGGACTATTATCTACGAATAATCCCTCATCACGTACTCTTAGATTGATATTAAAAGTCTGTATACACTTCATGGTGCCTATCACTTTCTCCAAGTATCTTTTCCCATACTTGTCATCTCGTCCAGTACACTCTTCACTTAGCTCCCCATCAAGTTTCAGATATCTTAACTGAGTTAATCCCTCAAACATTCCCACATTTATACTATTCATAAAGCTGCGGCCTTCGGTGCCTACCACTTTGAGCAGCTTTTGCTTAGAACAATTCGGCATGACATTATTATGAAAGCACAACAGAGTGCGGAGGTTTTGGCTCATCACGAGTTTATCACAATCTGGATGGTGAACTGCCACACGACGCGCCCTACTCAAGCTTTGTTGATCACAATCTGGATGTGAATACACCACAAGAAAGTTGTCCTCCTTGGCTTTTTGGATAGCAAGATCCCGTAGGAGATCGTGAATGCAGCAAGATTCGATAGAACCATCATCAGATCTAGAATTCACTTGAACCAGGCTCCTGTTATATATACAATAAGAAAATTTGTTTTAAACATACAAGAACATCCCATTTGGAGTGTTCATAACTGTCATTACTAAATTATAATGGAACTAGCTCACATTTTTCTAAGGTAAGAAGTTAAAGAAAGTACTGATTATGTATTATTATATTAATTAACACTCGTAAATTTTGAGGACAGTAAACATTTCATCAAAAAATTATTTAGCTTCAAAACAATTTAGTTGGAAACTCTATACATAACATGGCTTTAATTTTTTTCCTTCTTTTCCTTTTATTGTTAGAAATTTATTTTGAAAATTAAAATTTATGAAAATAAATATTTATTTTAATATTAACGTTCTTTTAACTGTATGAATTATGAAGCTATTTGTGAATTAATTCTTTTGATCCAATTTCTACATAGAAGCTCATTATCCACCGCCACATAAAAATCGAATGAAATATTTATTGGATATGAGTTGTGCGTGGCATCAATGCTACACTCAAAATTCTCTGTTACGCGTTTTAATCAATTTAAGAATAGTGCCAGCAGCTTGCACAAGCAATTAAATCAATTTCCGTTTGAACTATGCCTATGATGAGCATTCATTCAAATTTTTCAAATTTGACCGTTTCATTTTCATTCAATAATAAAAAAACCAGTACTGGAATGAATATTATTTTAGTTGTCATGAACGTATAAATTTATTGTTGTTTATGATATTTGTCTATAAATAGCACATGATATTTGAAGAGCAAATTATTCATCTATCCATCAATTCACATACTCCCTTGTTATTCAATAGAACCATCACGAGATCTAGATTTTACTTGAACCAGGCTCCTGTTATTCAATAACAAAATTTGTTTTAAACAGAAGAATATTTGATTTGGAGTGCTCATAAATGTCATAACTAAATTATTGGGGCTCACGTTTTTCTAAGGTAAGTAGTAAGAAAGTACTGATTATGTATTATAATATTAACATTAATAAATTTTGAGGACAGTAAATATTTCATAAAGAAAAATATTTAGCTTCAAAACAATTCAATTGGAAACTCTGTACATAATTTGTACGTGCTGATTGCATTGCGCTTTATTTTTATTTGTTTTTCTTCTTTTTCCTTTTTGTTTCTCCTGTAGTGCTCCTTGTATTGGAATCTTGTTGTATCCAAATGGTTTAGTATACGCCTAAAAGTTTTTATGAATAAAAAATAAATTGGAACAAGCACTTGTACAATGATATTAGCACGCTACACTAAAATGCGTAATACATTAAATGAAGAAGTTATACCTTTGCACGAGATCCTCCAAGTAACTCTCCGCAGTTTCTTCTAATGTTCTATTATCTTCTTGTGGTATGAAGCCCTCTGCAACCCACATTCGAAGTAAATATGTGGCTTCGATTTTACAGTCTTCAGGAAATGCAGCAAAGTACATGAAGCACGACTTCAGAGCAAATGATAGATCCTCATAACTGGTGCCTATAATCTCGCTACATTTTTTTCCATCAGTATGCCAACTCATTGTGTGTAGCACCTTACTCCAAGCAGTAAAGTTGCGTGGCTTCTTTGATAATAGGCCACCTAAAACCACCAATGCGAGAGGCACCGCACCACATTTTTGTACAAATTGTTCTGTGATATCAGAAAGATCATTAAAAGTACTTTTATTTGGATCATGATTTGGAAGAGCCTTTTCCAAGAAAAGGTCTATGCTTAACTTCTTTGATAAGAAGCCAAGTTTGTATGGTTCACACGTGGGATTTGCATCCTTGGCAACTTCAGAGGACCTAGTGGTCATAAGTACCCTACTTCCATTATTTTCGTTTGGGAGTGCCTTTTCAATTTGAGTCCATAGTTCGTCCGACCAAACATCATCAAGGACTATGAGGTACTTTTTGTCTCTGAGAGACTCATGAATCTCGGTAAGAAAATCATTTGATTGCTTGCTTGAATCGATAGGAAGCTGGAGTTGTTTTGCTATTTTTCTCAAAATGTCAATTAGCTCGAACTTTTGAGAAATAACTATCCATATGCGAAGTTCAAATTGTCTCTTGATATCATTACTGTAAAAATAAAACATTTAAGTGGATTTTAGTATAACAAAAATGTAAAGATAATAGACTCAAAAAAGATTAAAAAAATATAAATGTGTGTTTTGATGGTTAAATTTATGCGTAAATAGAAAATTACAATTTTTGTTACCAATCTAAAGGGCGATGGTTTAGCTATTAGGTCGGCCGGAGGCATCAATGTAGGTTTGAAAATGCAAAAGCTGTTGGCACCATTGCGCCATACAAATAGATTCGCACAATATCACTTCACACGATTCAATTTACACAATGGGTTGGGTTGGGTTGATAAGACTTCCAACAAGAACAATACAATTTAACCCTCAATGGCCTACTTGAATGAAAATGTTACAACCAGAATAATAAATGCATAATTAATGATTATGTTTAGATATGTCAAAATTTTGGGTGCAAACGGATCGGATACGGATCAGATAGTGGTGAACTCATATCCGTATCCGTATTATTTTTTCAGATACAGATCGGATATCAAACGAATACGGATACGGATCGGATATTACACAGATACAAATACGAATACGGATATAATTCGGATTCTTAATTAAAAATACGTATCTAATTAAACAACATTCTCTCTAAAAAAAATTAATTCTAAAATAAAAAGAGATAATTCTGCCATTATGGCCTCAATTTTGTTTTTGACTTGTTTAAACCTACAATTGTGCAAAAACACCCTTATTGTTTTCTTTGATTAGAAACAAGGTTCTAATAACTCAGATGCACAAGTGAACAAAAAAAAACAGAGCTCTCCACAGGATAATGATATTTAGAATTAAATTTGGAATTGCACAGTAGAACTGCTTTGTCACATTTTCTCATTTAAGCAACAAGGGCAAGATAACAAAATTTCAATAGTTAAGACTTAAAATTAAAGTACCCTACTTTAGCAAAGAGAAGAAATCGAAGACAAATTTGGTGAGAAATGAAGAAGTCTCACAAAATTTCAACAAGGAAGTCTCTCCGTCAGAGAAAGAGGGGAAACAGAAATTGGATTTGAGAGAAAGAGTCTCACAAGAGGTGCGAAGTTTTTTGGATTATCGGATATCCGTTATATAAAAATTTACGGATATGGATAATTATCCGTATCCGAATACGTATCCTTTTTTAAAATCATAACCATATCCGTATTCGAATCCGCATAGATCATATCTATATCCGCATTTGTATCCGCAAACTTCTATATCCGAATATCTGAATCAGCAAAAATCCAGATATTATCCAGATCCGGATGGATAATATCCGGTCCGTTTGCACCCCTATCAGGTAGGGTTCATATTGGATCATCAATATTTTATTCTTTTTTTGAACAGATAAGATTCGATCCGACGTGTATTGTTCAAAATGTGAGATCATGATTGTTTCTGACATATTTCGTTTTTAATTTAATGGTTGTAATATCAGTCAGACCATTTGGACGGTCCGGATTTCAACGAATCATATATCAACTCAGAATTTGAGATATCTCAGAGGATGCTGGATCTCAAAACCACTTCACTCAAACACTAGATTTCGACGAATTTTATATCACCTGAGGTAACAGAATATTTTTCTTTAGATCCAGACCGTTCAATCAAAATACGCAATAATATATTAAAGGGATCCCATGCATTTCACCTCGGTCTGATTGGTCCAGATTTTGATCAGACGGTGCGGATCTAAACAGAAATATTTTGTTGCCTTAGAGGATATGAACTCGATTCTGACTCGACTGACCAATTCAACCCTTTTGTTTAGTCAATTATTGTCAGCCTTGCAATGAATCGTGTTAATACATACTTTTCTTATAATTATATACAATTGATTTACTAAAATTTTAAAATTATATGGACTTGATTTAATAAAATTTAAGTTTTTACTTACAAAACTAATTATATGAGGCAGTTCACAGTTGTCTTGTAAATCATAAATTTATCAGACAATTTGTTAGAAAATTGTAGTACGTGACTGAGTGAGTGGGTTTGATAATTTGGCAAATCAATTTATAATTTTTACAAATTTATGAAACATATTTCATAATTTTTGCAAAGCTTAAAGTTAAAATCAACACTGGTTAAGTTTGAAAAAAATTATTATACACTTGTTGACTAAAAATATATATAAAATTCAACCAGATTTATATTCTTGTAAAATATAGTGTAATCAATTCTTAAATCAAACAATTACATTCTAAACTATTTTTTTTCCCAAAAATAAAACAATATATAGCACATACCAATTGTATACTTTTTGTGCGAGAGTCGTTTTTCCGAGCCCACCAATTCCCCAAATTGAAACGACAGAACGTCTCTTAGTGGTCTCATCTAGCAACTCTTTGACAATATAGTCTTGCTCCTCCTTGAACCCGACAATATCAGGATCAATGTTCGGCAGCACGAGTGGTCTAACGGGTAGTTTGATCTCTCCACCGTCCTCGCCCAGAGTATTGATTCCATACCTTGTTGAATTAATAGTTTAGTTAGAAGTAATAAACATAATAATTGGTTAATTAGTCAAATAAATGGGGTGAATGTATTAGAAAATTTATACATAAATTAAACATTTAGATTTTCTAGAGTTAAGAGAGTTGAAAAATATGAATTTAGTATGAAATTTTTTATCACCCTTATTTTCCTTCATCATTCTCTCTTCCATGAAGTATACAAAACAACATACACTAAATCAAAATCAACATAGGTCGTAAAGAGACCAACATAGGTTACATACCTGAGTCTGCTAGCCTCGATCTCAATTATCCTTTTCTGGATCTGGTTTATCTCATGGACAAGTTTGTGTACAGTCGGTAGGTTTTTTGTTATCTTCAACTTCTTTTTCATGGACTCCATCATGCCAGTGGGCTTTTGCGGTATTGGAGGAACCTCCGAGAGAAAGGTGTCAATGACATCTTCTATTAAATGTGCTACATCTCTCACCTCCTTTACCCAGTGCTTCTGTGTCTCATCTATTATCTGCTTTTTGTCAGCATCTTTCAGAAAAACCTGAATCCAGGCGAGTTCACGGTTCACCATCTCCACTTGCTCATCGACTTCGTATAGGCATAAAACCTCTTTAACTCCAACATCAGTGAGCTTGGTCAGCAAAACCTTTACAATGCTCTCAGCCATCTCTCTTCTGTATTCTAGGTGGAGCTGAAACTAGTTAGAAACAATAACATGTTGGTGTATAATTATGAGAAAGGCGTGATAAAAGGAAAAGAGGAATGTACATTTGCTTGAATGAAGGTTGTTGTAGGGAAAGTGATCAAAAGAAGTAGAGGAGCTAGAAGATAGTAGAAAGATGATTCACACACTAAACATTATCTACCCTGTTGAATGTTGAAACATTTCACCACATAATCACGGAAGCAAACAAGATAAGAAGTAAAAAACCTGAAGAAAGTATAGAGAAGTGATTTTCTTACCGGTGGAGAGAAGTAGGAGTAGCTGCTACTGAGAGCGAGAGAATGGGAGAGCTAAATCAAAGCTCTGTACAATTATTGAAGAAGCAAATGCTATGTTGGGTGAGTGGAGTCCACTCTGAACTGAAGGGGACGACTCGGTCAATATTGTGCAATATTTTCTCCGTTTCAATATCAAAGGACAACTCCAGTTTCACTTTCAAAGCTGAGGTGATTGATTTCTCCAGTGCCTCGGTAATTCGGAGGAAATGAAGCATTCATTAATTATGTGAACTGTGAATCTGTGATGGCATCGGGTCCCGAACTGTGAATCTGAAGGGGACGTGACGACTGAGAGACTGCTCGCCACTTGGAATTGTCGGTCAACAAAGCATGTTTTGGATCATAAAGATTTCTTAGTTTCACTCCGTTTCATACAGAGAGAACAAGTCCAGTTCCCATTTCTCTGAAAGCAGAGGTGATTGGTTTCTCTTTCTCCAGTGCTTATTAATTCGGAGAAAACGAAGAAAATGAGGCCAAGAGACAGCGAGGGGACCCATCTGTGGAGAAAAAAGATTGTGGTAGGGCCACTATAAGAAAGTAGGTGGAAATTTACCCTTTATTTATAAATGTGTAATACTATTTTATTATTTCATGATAGATAATGATTTTGAGAAAACATATTTTGTACATTAAGTAAGTATTTTAGGTTTTGAGTTTGGATTTATAAATTTTCTTGAATTTATTTGAGTTTATTTGTGATTTTAAGAAATTTATTTGGGTTTATTAGATTTTTTTCTAGATTTTGTGGAATTTATTTGAATTTATTTAGAGTTCTCCAAGGCTGTAAGGGTATTTTTGGAATTTTCTACCTTCGCAGGGATCTTTTGGTAAATCTCTGAGATTCCTTTAATAGTTTCTGAAGGTAATTTTTCAGTAATATTTTAAATTCATGAGGGCTTAATAAGAACTTGTAGAGGTTGCACTTCAATTGTTTGGAACTTGTGGGTTTTCCTGCATTTTTTCCAACCAGACTGGCAGGCTTCTTTTGAAATTTGTTGAGATTGATGCAGGTACATCAAGACCGTGAAGATCATATCGGGTCCTAGAGTTTAGATCCGATAATTCCTTTTGGCAGATAGAACCCGTTAAACGATTGAAAGTGGCTTAAGCAAGTTTCTCATCGAGCTTATCTGATCGTTTTTGCATCCCTTAAATTTTCACTAACAACATTTGACAGGTTTAACCTACAAATTTGTCAAAATATCTAATTTACAAAAAACAATTAAATAAACTATGCACATAAATTTAATTAATGTTGTTGACAAAGAAAACAAGATAAAGATGTTTTGCTCATAGACTGTCGTTTCATGGATTTTTTATTGGCAACTAATAATTTGTTATACATCTTCTTAAATTTTAACAAGATTATGAAAAAAAATCAAAAGTCAACAAGACATACCATTATAGATTGAAAATTATAATAATTATTATACTAATAATTTAGATAAGAAATTAATTGTTTATATGGACGTCACATTTTCAAAGAAAAAATAAAAACTGTAGCAACTGCTTAGAATCTGGGTGGTTCAGAATATGAGTAGTTAGGGCATTTTTAAAAATAAAAAAATTTGAGGGTATTGTGGATTTTTTATTTAATAGAGGATACGAATAAAAATTTCCCTATATATTCTAAGTTTGACAAATTTTTATATATATATATATATATATCCATTATTACTTCATGATTTAGATATTTACCTATCAAAATTTTCAGAACATGTCCAAAACAGAAATTCACCTTAACAGCTGTTTTCACTATTCAGGACTAGAATGTCAAGTGTACCGGTTAACTGTACCAGTATGAACTGTGTATATATGGATACTGTACCCCAACCAGTATTGATAATAAGAGAATACATTTGCAGCACATTAATACAGTAGCAATTTGATATGCTGATAGAAATCTAACCTCTAAATTGACAGTTGGAAATTGCTATGATTGTTGCCAATGAAAGACAATTAGGGACAGTCAAGTTTCATCAAAACAGAGATATTATTTGTATTGTTATTGTGAAGCAACATACACTATCTTTTTACAAATTCCAAACAAATTTAACATATTTTGAAAATCATATGACCATCCATCAAACTATTCATAAAACTTGACAAAATTCAACTTTTAGATTTTTTTAATGGATGATTAAATAAATTTAACACTATACTAAAATTGATATACATCAATCATAAGTATGAACAAATATAAGCTTATTAAGTTTTACTTTTATCTAGACAACTGTTGAGTATAATTAGTGTAATCTACATATAGGTTAAATATGGGTGCTTCATAAAACTAATAATATAAAATATATATGCTAAATGTGGACAAACAAAGGGGAAAATTAGAAAATTCAGATGTATTAATTGCACACCATAGGATGCTACATATTGTAAACCATAAAATTTGTACAATTTACTAAAGCACGCTCTCCTTGTAAATGTAATTCACTAAAGCATGCAAGGTGTTTAAGATATTGCTTCTTTGAATGTTAAAAGATGATGAAGAATATAACTGGCATCGACAAGATTAGTGACTTGCCTGACACTCTTCTTACCCACATCCTCTCCTTTCAGAGTACCAGAGAGGCTGTTCAGACATGCATTTTGTCTAAAACATGGAGAAGAACATGAGTTTCTGTACCGGTTTTGAAATTTCACTTTGGAAAGTATGTGCCTGCCGATGAATTCTGCATTGCAATCCCTTTTGTTAAACAACTACTGCAAAATCGAGATAGATCATTATCCTTGGATACATTCAAATTTCGGTGGGATCCAATTGGGCGTCTAGAATACTATGAGTTTAATCCATCTGAAATGGAATGTGTTTTGCTTGCTCTCAATTTCATGCCCCGAGTATTCTCTGTTCATGTTTATAAGCATCTTCTTTTGGAGTAAGATTGTATTGGATCAATTTTTACATGTGTATCACTTCAAAGTATTTCATTAGAGATCAAATCAAAAGAACAAGTTGAGAAGTCGTCTCTTCAATTGCGGGAAGTGAATCTTCCACACCTCAAAAGATTAAAACTTAGTTTTGTAAGACTCGATGATAATTTACTCAAAATGCTTTTCTTCGGGTGTCCTGTTCTAGAAAACCTCAAGCTATTTGGTTGTTATTTCACCACCTCTCTGCTATAATTAGAAGTACTGAAGAGCTTGGTTCTTAACTGCTGTACTCTTAAAAAGAAATTGGTTTTTTCTACCCCTAGTCTTTTGTATTTGGATATTTATCTTACATGAATTGAATATGTGAGTGTGCATGATGATGCTGGATTGAATTTGAACAACCATTCGTCAAATTTTAGTATTTCAAATCAGAGTGCTCAAGACAAGGTAACTTGTCTTTACTACTTGCATATAGTCTATAATAGCCTGATTTTGAGTGATATATATACTAATAAGATTTTTGGTCTTTGCATGATATATTTTCTTATTTTGATACTATACTTGTGGATTAATTTGTTTTGTGTTTTCTGTTTAAGAAGGTAATGAGGAAAGAAGTTCCTAATTGGCCAAACTTCAAAAACTTGAGTGTACAAATTGGGGGTGTGCTTAGAAGTCATATCTTCAATTTAATAGCCGTTATCCTCCTCAAATCACCAAATCTGAGAAAACTCAGTTTGCTATTAATCTACCCTGTAAGTTGTTAATTTCCTTTCTTCTCCTATTTCCTAGTAGTGTAGCATTGGGAATTCTTTGTTCCTCTTTTATAGCTAATGTAATAGCTAAAATTAAAAGAAGAAAACTTGTGTTAATAAATCTTCCATGTAGGTATGTTGTATTTTATACAAATTTTAAATGCATCAAATTTAAAAAAGACAATTCTTCTACTAATTAAGCTTTTCATCTCTCTCACCGGCCATTAAGAACATGACATATGTTGTATGATTCAATTAACTCTTTTTGGTTTTTGAGAAATGTTATATTAATTTGAACAATAGAGAATCTCATAAGCAGTAATGTTGAACATGAAAAATTAATGATTTCCACTTGTCTTTCTTTCCCTTCGGATGTTTTGTTACAGATAATTAATCATATTTTCCAAATAGGCCTTTTCTTTGCCAATTGCCATAGCCCATAGATAATCATGCATCATTCTTTGAGATTGAATATGTCTATTTCCTCGCTCAATGTTTTAGTCAAAGAGAAGGGATTCTGAATTCACCAATTTTATGATCATTTGCGTATTAATTTCCTGACTAAAAATGTTTCAGTTAAGAGAAGGGATTCTCCAGTTCTTATGATATGCATATTTGCTAACCTCAGGTGTTTGTTGGATTATGAAAAAGCCCCCACATCCTCATCTGAATTTGAAGCTTTTTATATCAAGATAATAATTAATTGGCGATCACCGTAATTGACACTAAAACTTTTCATAATACAGATGCAGATGCAGATTGCAGATGCTTGCACGAATTAAAACGACCTTGGACTTCATAAATCATAATGTCCAAAGCATGAAATAATTTTGCTCATCCCAACAAATTGATTAATTAAATTTTATTAAGTGTTTTTACATGACTTTTAATGTATGAAAAATAATAAATTTAATTTGTATATTAAAGAGTGATTGTATATATATGAGTTATAAAGTTTATAAAAAAAGATTGAATCGATCTTGTGTTTAATTTGAACTGCTGAATCATGTATACGCTTAAGATAAAAAATATATGTATTAATGTATTATCATCATTTCTTTTAGACATGAAATATTTGGGAATCTACAAATAATAATAAGTTATAATTCTGGGCAACACAGCTGGCAGGCTGCCAAGTGTTATTGTGGACCCATGAGAAGTGACCCCCGAATTTTTTATTTATATCCAAAAAATAAATGAAATTTCAAAAAATACCCATGTTCTCTTGGAAATTCGAAATATACCCAAACCGGAAATTTTTTTCCGGATTTAACCTCTAATTCCTGAAAAATAATTTCCAGAAATTCAACTAAAATTGCGGAAAAATTTTATACGGACACTGAATCCGGAAAAAAAATTTCCGTACTCAGTCAAAATTAACGGAAATTTTTTTTCCGGTCTCTATTTCCGGAAATTATTTTTCCGGTTTTAGATTAAATTTCAGGAAAAAAAATTTCCGTGATCGCACCCAATTCGATTATAAAAACCGCGGAGCTCTCGCTTTCACTCGCAGTACTTCTGCTTCAGTCTCTCGCTCTCTCTCACAGTAAGTTATTTAAATTATTTTAAATCATTTAAATTTTAAATTATTTTTTTGTTAGTTATTTAAATTATTTAAATTAATTTAGAAAATTTCAAAATGGTGTAGAATAATTTATAAATTATCAAAATGGTATAGAAAAATTTAGAAAATTTTAAAATGATTTAGAATTGTTTTAGGAACCTCTTTCATTTTTGGATCCCTTCCGGAGTTCTGACTGTCTGATTGATCCGATCTTCGATTCAGGTTATTTTTTTATTTTAATTTATATTATAATTAATTAGTTCATTCCAAATAAATTTTTATTTTTTAGAAAATTGTCCAAAGAATTTAGAATTTTTTAGAATATTCCAAAATAGTTTAGAATATTGCCCTATTAATTTAAAAAATTCCAAAATGATGTAGAATAATTTAGGAATATCGGAAATGGTCTTGAATAATTTAGAAAAATATAAAATGGTTATAGAATAATTTTTAGAGGTCCCGACAATTTTTAATTACTTATATGTTGTTATTTTTTAAATTGCCAGACCAATCGAAACTGAAAATGACAACTATTTATGTGAAGATTTTTATTAGAGGAGAAATCAAATACAATAATGACGGGGTCTTTTACAGTACCCGAGCTAAATACTCATTACCGCTAACTGTGAACCACAGCTTTGATTATCTTCGGAATGAGATTTATAAATTTGTTGGGTATAATGCTAGTCAAGCAAATCTGGAAATCCAAGCCAGGTCTAATATGTCTACCGATGGGGGACGTGACCATCAATTAGTACCAGTAATGAACCAACAATCGTTCGAAATGGTTTTAGAAATTATGTCGTCTTTTGCACAAAGGTTATCGGTTCTGGAGTTGTATGTAGAATTGGAACCGAACTATACCAGTCAGATTCCTGAACCTCGATCCCGACCCAGTACCAGTCAGAATCATGTGGATCCCGACCCAATTCCAATTAGATCCCGACTTAGTACCGGTCGGCACTCTATGGATGTACAGAGACCCCGACAAGTACGTGCATGAATGAGGGCCGCATCGAGGGCGATATCAGGCATTGTCGCGAGCTGATATAAGCCCATTCGAATTAATAACGGTGCATAGTCCTTGTGATACTTGCATTTGTGGCGATAGTGTCTCACGGTTAAAATATATTTGCTCTAAATTAGGAAAAAAAATCAATTACAATATAATTTGATTACTGACTGAGTTATGAAAAACGAAATAAGTAAATGCTTACCTCCTTCGACGCCTCAAATACCCTATGATTGCCGTGAGCTATCCACAACAAGGGGCTAAATGTATGCTTAAGTACTAAGTCTGCCATATTACAAAATTCGAACAATATTCTAAATTATCTTGAATTTTTCTAAATTATTCTGGACCATTCTGGTATTTTCTAAATTATTCTGGACCATTCTGCTATTTTCTAAATAATACTGGACAATTCTGGTATTTTCTAAATTACTCTGGACCATTCTTGTTATATTCCGTAATTTCAAATGTAGTTAATTAATCTAATAATTAAACATTTGCAACTAATTAAATTTTAAATGATTAATTAACTAATAATTTATAAATTACGCCTAATTAAAACTTTTAGTTAATTAAACAATGAAATAAATTATATGAAGACATTTATTAAACCAACATAAAATTTTCAATTTATTAAATTAACATCTAAAAAGTATGTCGAGACGTTTAATCTAAAATAAATAATGGGAACGTTAAACGTTACGTAAATTAAAAATACAAATATCGCGACACGTTTAGAAGTAAGAAAATTTGTAAAAATAATAATGTCGTTAAATATTAGATGAAGTTCATAAATAAATTTAGAATTTATAAATAATATTAATAACAATTGTAAAATTAACAACTAATGAGATGGCGAATAAATTTAGAAAATAAATCAGGAACATTGAGATCTCGTACTAAAATTTAAACGCAAAATTCGTTAAATTAATTTAGCTATAGCATTCCTTGGTTATCTTAGCACACCTAACTCTGTGATATCCCAACCGTTCATTATTTTCTTGTTATTCTGCACTAATCTCAAAGCAGACCCCCTCCCTTTCCCGTTTATATTCCCTCTTTCTCTCCTCTCTCGCTGCCCCTGGCCCCCTCCCCGCCTCTTTGAAATGTCGCTCTTTCTCTCTCTGTTGCGCTGTAGCTGCGAGAACTTCTCCCGCCCGTTGGCCTCTGGGTCGCGATTTTCTTCGCTTACCTGCTACTGTCACTTCGTCTCGTGCGAACGACGACTATGGTCGCACGGCTGTCAGGAGACCTTGACTATTTCGCACCCCCCCCCCCCCCGTGCGTTGCTTTACCGGGTTATTTATACCCCTCCTTCTCTCCCTGCTCTGGTTTGGGTTTTCTCTGTTTATTTCGCTCATGTGCTGAGAACAAATCTCTCTTCCTCTTTCGCTTCTGTTTTCCTCTGTGAGAAGGTTAAATCGAACCCTAGGGTTCCGATTTGTTCTTGATTATTGCGATTTCGCCCCTGTTGCTTTCTGGTGTGGTGCTGGTGCTGGACTTATCCCTTTTCTGGCGTGGTGATTGCTGAATTTACGTGACGGCTGAGACGCGAGGTGTTTCCTTGATACCGACCGATTTTACCTCTCTTGCCAGTAGCGCCAAACCGGGTAAATTGTGCCTTTCTGATTTGCTGGAGATGCCTTAAGGGCTGTAGAACTTGAAATGTTAAGTGCCGAAGTCGGGTTGTTGATTTTCCCGGTTCGGACGATAATTTGTGCGCTGTTGGGTTGCTTTGCTGGTGCCTTATTTGATTTACTGGCTGTACTGGTTTTGGCGCTGACTCGTTTGTTTCTGTGATCTTGGGTGTGCTTTGCTCTTGTTCTTTTGTTGCTGGCACTAGCACTCTTCCTTGTTCTGGTTTACTGGTACCAACCTTGCCTTGACCCTTTCTATGAGCTGTGCTGTCTTACTTGCTCGGTTTTTGGTACATTTTCTGTACCGGCCTTACGTGGGATTAGGGACCCCTTTTGCCTTGTTCACTTGTGCTGCCTTGTTGCACGGCCTTTTTCCTTTTTCTGTTGTGCTGCGCTGATTTTGTTGTTACTGATCTGACCTTACCAGTACCGATACTGGTACTGAATTTTCTTTGCCTCTTGGTGTTGTTGTGCTGATTTTTGTGGTGCCTTGACCCTCTCTGGTTTGTGTGATGATATGGATTGATAATGAGCTGGTACAGTCGGTACCAGCCCAGTGACACTGTTGGTACCAGACTTGAACTGTTAGGGACCCGATTGTGATTAAATTAAATAAGAGGGTTTCTTTTGGTAAATATATATATATCCCTTAGGATTTAATTTGAAAGGTTATGAGGACCTATGTGTAAAATTACGAAATTTGTAAATAGAATGTGCTCAATGTCTTTTCCCAGTGGGCTCGACCCGAAGCTTTAAGCATAATTTATTAAAAGTAACGAATTAATTAATTATAAAAGAGAAGTAATTTTATTAGTTAAAGTATGATAATGTGATAGTATGCTAATATATACATTCTAAGGGTAAATACAAACTTTAAGCGATGATAAAACTACGTACGATTAAATTACGACATGTACTATTTAAGATGTTATTTTAACTACTTGTTAATCCTAAATATATTTATATAACATATTGAAAACCTCCGCCACCGTAGTTAGATAAACTAACACTTTCGAAATTAAAAATTAAAAGTTTCAACAATAGTTAATTAGGATAAACACATTTAAGTTAGAATTAATTTATTATTTAATTTAATTAAGTAATTTAAGTATCTATTTTACTTAGTAATAAAATTTGTTATAATAATATAAGTAATTTAAGTTCGTAAATAAATAGGATTTCTTTTAAATACTTAGGAATTTAGTTAAGACAATTATTTTCAAGTTAAAAGTTTTATAAATAATAAAATAAGGGTAGCAAGGGTTACGAAAATTAGCTTCGATCCTAATTAGGTTACACTACGAATTTCAGGACATCCGACTTATCCTGATCCCGACCCGTGGACTGATACCGCGGGCGACGGTACTGGAGCAGGAGTGGACCCTGCAGACTACGCCGGTGTTTAGCGCACACACGTCTTCAGCTTGCCCTACAGGTGTGGGATATCTGAATTACTTTTTCGTGGCGTACTCTAACCAGTCGACCACTTGACCTGTCATACGCACTTAAATTTTTAGTTGCATTAGAGCATGTTTATCCTTTCAGAACTGTAATTAGAAATTGCATAACCCCTTCAAATTGATAATTTACTGCTTTTAAATAGGAGTAGAGTAATTTAATTATAGGTTTAAAATTTATAGATATTAGGCTATTATTTGTCCTCTTCTCGTAGAGGACAATAGTATTAGCATTTAAACGATCATATGCATTGGTGAGAGCTGAGAAGAAGACTGAGTGACTGCGCTCCGGCTTGTTGGGATGGAACGAGTCGGGTCCGCAGCCATTGAGCTGAGGGATCACTTGATCCCTTAGATGGTCTTTTTAGGGTTTATTATATGTATTAAAGTTGGAAATATATATATATATTCGTTCATTTTACATTTACGTACACCGAAGGCTGCGGTCGCTGGGTACGAAACGATTCGAGCTTGGTCTCCCTTACATTAGGAGCTACTCGCCATATACGGATTTTGAGGCTGCGTGTCTCAGTGTGTGTTATGAGACTGCGTGTCTCGAGACTGCGTGTCTCAGGTGTGTGATATGGGGCTGCGTGTCCCAGGTTTTTATACGAGACTGCGTGTCTCTCTGGATTGTCCCATTGGTCTGGCCAGGCGGTGGAGTTCCGTCGTCTGCTCATGAGGAGACGGATTAACTAGACTTACGACTTGCTTGTAGATTTCTCCTATTTGTATATGTAAGTTGAAGGATCGTTTTAGAGTAAGGAAAACACACGAATTTTTGGATATAACCATCGGCGAGCGTGCAATGACATGTGGGGCAATGCTCGATGTCACTAGGCATCGGGTATCATTGCACCCCTTGATCGCGGTCCTTGAATTATGTCATGTTGAATTACACTATGTGTACCTTTCAAATTCAATTTACACGGCACGGGGTGATATTTTATTCGTATTATTACTATACATTGGATTTGACACACAATACTGCGGTATTGAACTCCGAGTTGAATACTTATATTCTATTCTCCTTGTATTTTATTTCGGGAAATTTTGCATGCTGTCATGATAGGATAATCGCATCATGTCATCTATTATATGTATTTTCTTTTAATAGATAATATAATAGGTTGTTATTTTTAAATCATGTGCATTCTAAAGTTACGAATTACCGACTTTTACATAGATTACCATTAAATGTGCTTTGATCAAAGAGGATCCCTGAAGGGGTAATTCTGGGTCACATACTGGGCGATTAGTCGCTCACCCACCTTTTGATGTGGGATTTTTAGGTACAGAGACTGGTGTTCCGCAGCAGGAGATGCCAGGAGCTGTCCCTGAGGGCCACGCCGCTTGATGTAGGATTTATAGGACTTTTGTTAGGGTTTTAGAGTCCCGAGACTTTTGTTTTTATCTCGGGACCGTAGCTTATGTATTCCCTTTCAGTAGATCATGTTTTGTTATCCGTGGGTTGTATGGACTGATAGATTTATGTTTATGTTTATTTGTGGATTGTATGACTGTTGCTTCACTTTGTATATATGTTTCCGTTTTCGCTGTGCATTTATGTTGTTATTGTATTATTTAGCCTTGCGTGTTTTAATGGTAATTAAACACGGGGCGAGGACTGATCACACCCTAATCTGGAAATTCCGGTTTGGGGTGTGACATCCTTTGGGTGGTATCAGAGCTCAGGTTTATCGTAATCCTTCGTGCGATAAACCAAATACCGCTCGATAATACAAATAGGAAGCAAAGTCATAAATCGATAAATATTAATATAGATATATATATAAGTCGAGCACTTATTTGATACCCTGAACGACTATTCACGTAATATCGACAATCGAAATCACCTTTTTGTCATGCGACCCATCTCTGACGTACCCTGACTTCATATTCCTTTTCTTGGCAGCCGCACGATGGACGGACTTGAAGCTAAGTCTTTATTTCGTAATTATGGATATAAGTATGAACGAATTAAGTATAGGCGAATTAGGTCTAGTCTATCAACGAGATTCTTGCTTACATTTAGTTCGTTATCGATAGTTTAGCATTACGAGAACTTATTAATTCTGATTGGGCGTACGCTAGATTATGATCATAGACCTATCTTCTCTTTCTTAACCTAATTATTATAATACGTGACTAAGTTCGAGTGGACTACTACGCGACATAAGGCTTGAAACACGCAAGAGACAGCTTGTTGCCTCGATTACTTTCCCCCTTTTCGGAAATTTTTTTTCCATAGTTAGCCTTTAAGTCCGGAAATTTTTTTTCCGGATTCGGATTTCTGTTCCCGGAAATTTTTTTTCCGAATTTAGAGGCTCAATCCGGAAAAAAAATTTCCGGAATGGGTATTTTCCGAATTTCATCTTAACCCTGGGTATTTTTTGAAATTTCATTTATTTTTTGGATATAAATAAAAAATTCGGAGTGACCCAGTTAGAGAAACTGAAAAACATGCAATTCATGTATGATGAAATTGTTGCTTACTTTACACATGATTGTAGAAAAAAAAATAGAGGAATATTATAATAATAAGGATAGTATAACTTTAATTTTTTTTTAAAGTGCTAAAAAATATTTGAATATTAAAAATATATGAATTTAATGAAGGAAATTATAAATTTGTAAATCATAATTATGAGGATCTAATCCCTTTTGCCTTCCTTTCCCTCAGCCTGAGTTGATTGCTTATATTAATTGCATAGTACATATTATTTTTCCATTTTTCTTTAAGGATATATACTGCTGCAATACACCAATTATACATTTATAATAAAAGACATATAAAATTAAAATAAAATATCCTTCTTTCTAATTTATTTTGTAAGAAAATGTTCTTATTATAAGTCCTTCAACTTATTTTTTACTTCTTCACTCCTTTCTCTTTTCCTGCCCATCACCAGCATCCACATTTTTTTTTTCACACTTTTCAATTTTAGTTTTTAATTTTCATAATAAAAAATTTATAATCTTCGATATTCCGTTTTAAAAAAAAATAGCTTCCTATTTAAGAATATTATTTATGAATTATTATATTTAAAATAAAATAAAATATGAAATGAATGACACTATTATATTAAAAATAAAATAAAATATCAAATGAATGACACTTTGAAAATTTTCAGAGCAAAATATAAAATTTGTACTTCTGAAAATTTGATTTTGTAATTGGTTCATGTTCCAATCGGAGATATGAAAAAAATATGACTAGAAAAGTCAAATTTAATAATATGAAAAAAGTATGAATATTGAGATTGAAGATTTCTAAATATAATATTGATTCAGTTCTATAAATATAATTACGATCAGTTTCACATTTCGAAGAAATATGAGGCAGTGAGATAAATAAATAAAGTGCGAGAGTAAAAAACACAATATTTTCCATAGTCTAGAGTTAAAAAGAGACGAGATGCATGTGCAAGGATGTCTAATACTATTTTATTATTTCATGATATTTAATCATTTTGAAAAAACATATTTTGTACGTAAAGTATTTTAGGTTTTGATATCACAATATGGAGATTTTGGGTTTATAAATTTTCTTGAATTTATTGGAGTTTATTCGTGATTTTTAGAAATTTATTTGGATTTATTAGGTTTTTTCTTGATTTTATGGAATTTATTTGAATTTATTCGGAGTTCTCTAAGGCTGTAAGCTAGGGTATTTGGGAAAGAACATTTTTTTCAATGATGGTTTTTGACAAATACAAAGAACATTTTTTAATTTTGAATGCAAAATAATTTTACTTCATCCCACGTACTTTCAGAACTAACGTTTAATTACTTGAAATACACTGTGTTGAAAAGCAATGTCATCAATAACAGTGTTTTATATGTGTTGAAATGTTGTCCTTGACAACAGTTTTATTTGCTTTCGAAATTAACGCCGTTTATGCTAGGATGAATATATCCCCAATTTGATTTGATGGACACGTTCAAATATTTTTAATGCTAAAGATGAAAAGAAAAAAAATCAGAATGTTGGATACGTTTGCAAATAGGAAAGAGAATTTTACTATTTGCAAACCATCGGTCGTATATATAATTCATAATTTAGTACAGTTCTGCCAGCATAATTTTATTTGCCCCGTGTGGGAAAACTCAAACATACAATCTTTAACGATGTTATTAATTTATCTCAAACAAAAAGAAAATAAAAACATCAGTAATTAAATTAAAAATGCAAAGCACACATGCATACAAGAAATTTAATTAATTAAGAGAAAACAATGCCAAATATGAAATTGTAGCCTTGGAGGAGTAAAATATGCATTGACTAGAGTCCATGGCTCTATCAACAGCGTATAAAAAGTGAAGGCACATGTTTGCATAAGTTGCGGACCTCATCTTCCTTAACCTCATGGCCATTACTCACCCACGACAATGTTTGAAGGTTGGTTAGGTGTCGTAGCCCCTGAGGATTAACACACAATTCTTCACATCCTTCAATCCAGAGTTTTGTAAGAATGGGCATGGCCCCCTCCTCTATCTCCCAATCCTCTAGCACGGTCATGTCTTCAAGACACAATTCTTCTAATTGGTTGAAGCCTTTAGCTGAACATCTCATTTTTCGATTAGTTTTAACTTTATGTAGAATGAGACTCTTGAGGCAGTGTAGATTCTCCAGTACCGGCATTACATCTTGCTGGAATTGGCAATTAATAATATTAAGACAAATGAGGTGAGGAGGTAACATGGTAACATCAATGGCCCTTTCATTAGGAGTCTCCTGACAGTTCTTAGCCTCTAATCGTAGATATTGTAGATTCTGATAAAATAGGTAGTCCCTCATATTAATTATGTTTCCTGAAAAGGAACCGGTTAGGTTGAGAGAGATCAGGTTCTTTAATGTGCCAAGGAAAGCGGCAACTACCATCCATGAACATGATTTGTGCTGTAAATGTAATGTACGTAAATTGGGTATATGAGGAAACCCAGTTTTCCATGATTCATTGGTAGTAACCCTTGTAAGCGTTTGCAAATTTGGTAATTCTGTTGATGGTGGCAGTTCTGCAGCACATACTGCAGTGTTGACATGCCTCAAAGTCTTGATGTGCCACACATTATCAGGAAAATTATCTACGAATCCCTCATCACGTACTCTTAGATTGATATTAAAAGTCTGTATACACTTCATGGTGCCTATCACTTTCTCCAAGTATCTTTTCCCATACTTGTCATCTCGTCCAGTACACTCTTCACTTAGCTCCCCATTAAGTTTCAGATATCTTAACTGAGTTAATCCCTCAAACATTCCCACATTTATACTATCCATATGGCCGGCTTCAGTGCCTACCACTTTGAGCAGTTTTTGCTTAGAACAATTGGGCATGACTTTATCATGAAAGCACAACAGAGTGCGGAGGTTTTGGCTCATCACGAGTTTATCACAATCTGGATAGTGAACTGCCACACGACGCGCCCTACTCAAGCTTTGTTGATCACAATCTGGATGTGAATACACCACAAGAAAGTTGTCCTCCTTGGCTTTTTGGATAGCAAGATCCCGTAGGAGATCGTGAATGCAGCAAGATCGGATAGAACCATCAAGAGATCTAGATTTTACTTGAATCAGGCTCCTGTTATATATACAATAAGAAAATTTGTTTTAAACATACAAGAACATCCGATTTGAAGTGTTCATAAATGTCATAACTAAAATATTGGACCTCACATACAAGGACAATAAATATTTCATAACAAAAAATATTTAGCTTCAAAACAATTCAATTGGAAACTCTGTAAATAACTTGTACGTGCAGAACCCTAAAAAAAACTTGTACCTGCAGATTGCATTGTGCTTTATTTGTTTTCTTTTTCTTTTTCTTTTTCTTTTTCTTTTTCCTTGAAACAAAAAGTGGTCCTTATATTGGAATCCTGTTGCATCCAAATGGTTTAGTTTATGCCTAAAGGCTTTCATGAATAAATAACTAAATTGGAACCAGCACTTGTACAATGATATTAGCACGTTACACTAAAATCTGTAAAGCATTAAATGAATAAGTAATACCTCTGCACGAGATCCTCCAAGTAACACTCTGCAGTTTCTTCTAATGTTCTATTATCCTCTTGTGGTATGAAGCCCTCTGCAACCCACATTCGAAGTAAAGATGTGGCATAGATTTCATGGTCTTCGGGAAATACAGCAAAGTACATGAAGCACGACTTAAGAGCAAATGATAGATCATCATAACTGGTGCCTATAATCTCGCTGCATTTTTTTCCATCATCAACATGCCAACTCATTGTCTGTAACACTTTACTCCAAGTGGCATGGTTGCGTGGCTTTGTTGATAATAGGCCTCCTAAAACAACCAATGCGAGAGGAAGCGCACCACATTTACGGACAAATTGATTTGTGATATCAGAAAGATCATCAAAACAACTTTTATTTGGACCCTGATTTGGAAGAGCCTTTTTCAGCAAAAGCTCTAAGCTTAACTCCTTCGTTAAGAACCCAGGTTTGTACGGTTCACACGTGGGATCGGCTCTTTTAGCAATATTAAAGAACCTAGTGGTTATGAGTACTCTACTTCCATGATCTTCATCTGGGAGTGCTTCTCCAATTTGAGTCCAAAGATCATCTGTCCAGACATCATCAAGGACTATGAGATACTTTTTTCCTTTAAGAGACTCATGAATCATGGTAAGAAAAACATCTTCTTTTGGTTGCTTGCTCGGATCGACAGGAAGATTGAGTTGTTCCGCTATTTTTCTCAAAATGTCAATTAATTCGAACTTTTGAGAAATAGCTACCCATAGGTGAAGTTCAAAGTGTCTCCTGACATCATTACTGTAAAAATAAAATATTAGGTGAATTTTAGTGTAACAGAAATTTAAAGATGATTGACTCTTTTAAGAAAAATAAATAAATGTGTGTGTTTTGATGGTTAAATTTATGCATAAATAGAAAATTGTTATTTTCGTTACCAATCTAAAGGGACATGGTTTTATATTTTTCCATTTTTTATCTTAATTTCTTTCTTCCTTTTTTTTTTTGCATGGTATTGCAAAAGCTGTTGGCGCCATACAAATAGATTTGCACAATATCAATTCGCACGATTCAGTCGTTGTTTTTGAGATGTAGCCGAAGATTTATCTTGTTTAGATTTGCACAATTTCGATAACCCATGCAATATAAAAAATCATAAGCAGCTAATACGGCCTACGTACGTACCCTCAATGACCTGTTGGGTTGGGTTGGGTTAATAAAGGCTTCCAGCTATAACAATATAATTTAGTGGCACTGGCTAACCCTCAATGGCCTACTTTAATGAAAATGTTACAACCAAAATTAATAAATGCATAATTAATGATTATATATGTTTAGATATGTCAAAATTTCAGATCGGGATTTTTTTTTTTTTTTGGATAGATAAGATTCGATCGGTCATGATTGCTTCTGACATAGTGCATTTTTAATTGAATGGTTGTAATATCAGTCAGACCATTATTATATATATATATAGAGTGACTAATATCAAAACGTTTGTTCCTAAGCCCTCGTGCAACTAAGTCGTTTTTGAATTTTTAAAGTCCAAACGGTCGATCCAAACCGTTAGATGTTCAATCCATATTAAATTCTGCTTGGAGACCAAATTTTATATTTTTTTGAATTTTTTTTACTATTTATTAAGCCACTTTGAAAATTGCTGATCACATAATCCAGAATTTAGTTGCACTGTTTTTACTGTTTATTAGGATCAGCAATTTTCAAAGTGGCTTAATAAATAGTAAAAAAAATTCAAAAAAATGTAAAATTTGGTTTCCAAGCAGATTTTAATATTGAGACCACATCTAACGGTTTGGATCGACCGTTTGAACTTTGAAAATCCGAAAACGACTTGGTTGCACGAGAGTTTAGGAACAAACGTTTTGATATTAGCCACACTCTCTATATATATATATTGAAACACTTTATTATTAATGAATATTGTTGGTTTCATATATCAAACTCAAAATTTGAGATATCTCAGAACCACTTCACTCTTCACAGAATCAAATGTTAGATTTCAACGAATTCATATCGCCTGAGGTAACATATTAATGGGATCCCATTCATTTCAACAGTGCGGATCTAATTAGAAATACATATTTTGTTGCCTCAGACGATATAAACTTGACCCATTTGTTCAGTCAATTATTGTCGGCCTTGCGATGAATCGTCCTAATACATACTTGTCTAATAATTATATACAACTGGTTTACTAAAAATAAAAAAATATATGGACTTGATTTAATAAAATTTAAGTTTTTACTTACAAAACTAACTGATTTATTAAAATATATGAGGCAGTACGTTGTCTAATAAATCATAAATTTACCAGACAATTGGTTCGAAAATAGTAGTGGCTGGGTTTGATAATTGATCAAACATATTTCATAATTTCGGCAAAGGTTCAAGTTGAAATCAACAGGGGTCAAGATAGAACAAAATTGGAAAACACTTGTTGACTAAAAATATATAAAATTCAACCATATTGCAAAGTGTAATCAACTTAAATCAAAAATTAAAATCAAAACTAAATGTTTTTTTTTAATGAAAACAAATATACAGCACATACCAATTGTATACTTTTCGCGCAAGAGTTGTTTTTCCGAGCCCACCAATTCCCCAAATGGAAACGACGGAACGTCTCTTAATAGTCTCATCCAGCAACCCTTTGACAACATAATCTTGGCCCTCCTTGAACCCGACAATATCAGGATCAATGTCCGGCAGCACAAGTGGTCTAACAGGTAGTTTGATCTCTCCACCGTCCTCGCCCAGAGTATTGATTCCATACCTTGTTGAAATTAATAGTTTAGTTAGAAGTAATAAACATAATTAATTGGTTAATTAGTCAAATAATTAGAGTGAATGTATTTGAAAATTTATACATAAACTAAATGTTTAGATTTTCTAGAGTTAAAAAATATCAATGTAGTGTGAAATTTTTTATCACCCTTATTTTCCTTCCTCTTTCTCTCTTCCATTAAGTATACAAAACAAAATACGCTAAATCAAAATCAACATAGATCGTGAAGAGACCAACATACCTGAGTCTGCTAGTCTCGATCTCATCCATCCTTTTCTGGATCTGATTTATCTCATGAACAAGTTTGTGTACAGCCGTTAGTTTTTTTGTTATCTTCATCTTCCTTTTCATGGATTCCATGATGCCAGTGGGTGTTTGCGGTTTTGGAGGGACCTCCGAGAGAAAGGTGTCAATGACATCTTCTATTAAATATGCTACATCTCTAATAAAACCGTTGGATATGATCTACATCATTTTATCTATGCGCTCATAAAAAATTATCACATTTTGATTTTGTTTTTATGTGAATCAATAAGTTGAAAAATCAACGTCTATAAATTATCCACATTAGTACGTTTTTTACAAACTCTTGATGACAACCAAAACAAAATTGAAATGTCAAAATTTTTTACACATGAATAGATAAAATGATGTAGATCATATCCAACGGTTTTATTTTGACTTTTAAGTTTTAAATTTTGAGTTATTAAAGTTTTTAAAAATGGAGGCATGGTGGAGGCATGAAAAATGGAGGCATTTGAACCCTCCTCATTATATAGAAAAATGGAGGCCTATCTTGCCACTGGTACTAAGGGTCTTGTTAACAATTCTAATAAAAATTGGGAGTCTGTTCTATGCACTTCTACAATTTTCTCTTGTAAAGGGATTCAATTGAAAATATTCATAGATTTGTGCTATGTCTGGCAGCCGAGAAAGGAAAAGAAGAGAACATTTTGAAATTTGGGTATTTTTTGTAGGACAAGTCCACCCTAATTAAACAAAAAAATAAAAATGAAAAGACTAGATTTGGTGGCCTACTAGATTAGATATACACCAACTTAGGATTAGATGGTCATATTTGGCATTTAGACATTTTATGTACAATACTGTTGCAACTGTATGAGTGTTTATATAGTATCGGATTGTTATTGTGTGTCATATGAAAAATAATTTTAATTGAAAATTAAATATCCCCTATTTGATTTGATGGGACAGGTTTAAATATTTTTAATTCTAAAGATAAAAAATTATGGGATTGTGGGACGTTTGAAAATAGGAAAGAGAATTTGATCAGTATTTTTTTTCGAAAAAAAAATTGTCGTTATATGTATATTATATATGAGGAAAAATCCAGTTACAACATTTGAAAGTTATAATATCTTACAATAATTTAGTTTTGTGGTTTTTAAAGTCTAAACAGTCGATCCAAACCGTTCCACATGTAATTTGTACTAAAATGTATTTGAAGATCAAATTTTACATTTTTTTTGAATTTTTTTACTATTTATTAAGTATTTTACAAAACTGTTGTTTTCTGTGGTCCAGAATTATCTAAAAACAGAAGTTTTCGTAAAATACTTAAGAAATAATAAAAAATCAAAAAAATGTAAAATTTGCTCTTCAAGTACATTTTAATTCAGATTACATGTTGAATGGTTTGGATCGATTGTTTGGACTTTAAAAATCGCAAAACTAAATAGTTGTAAGATATTGCAACTTCCAAATGTTATAAGTTGATCCCTCTTCATTATATATATATATATATATATATATATTTGTCAATCCTGTATACTCCATAATTTTGTACACTCCCAGCATGATTGTATTTGCCTTGTGTGCAATCTATTTAAGAAGCTAGCTATAAATGTGGGAAATAAAACATAGAGCATGCCCGCCCTTGGCTACGTACAAAATAAATACAAACTTGCAATCTTGAACTATGTTTTTAATTCATCTCAAAGAAAAAGAAAATAAATACATCAGTAATTAAATTAAAAATGCAAAGCACACATGCATGCATACAAGAAATTTAATAAAGAGAAAACAATGTCAAATATGAAATTGCAGTCTTGGAGGCGTAAAATATGCATTGACCGGAGTCCATAGCTCTATCAATAGGTAAAATCAACTGAAGGCACATGTTTGCATAAGTTGCGGACCTCATCTTTCTTACCCTCATGGCCACAATTCAACCATCTCAATCGTTGAAGGTTGGTTAAGTGTCGTAGCCCCTGAGGAACACACAATTCTTCACATCCCCTAATCCAGAGTTCTTTAAGAATGGGCATGGCCCCCTCCTCAATCTCCCAGTCCTCTAGCATGACACATAGAAGAAGCTGCAATTCTTCTAATTGGTTGAAACCTTTAGCTGAACATCTCATTTTGCGATTAGTTTCGACTACACGTAGTTTGAGAATCTTGAGGCAGTGTAGATTCTCCAGTACCGGCATTACATCTTGCTGGAATTGGCAATTAATAATCTTAAGACAAATGAGGTGAGGAGGTAGCATGATAACATCAATGGCCCTTTCATTATGAGTCTCCGGACAGTTCTTAGCCTGCAATAGTAGATATTGTAGATTCTGATAAAATGGGTAGTCCCTCATATCAAATATGTCTCCCCAAAAAGAACCGGTTAGGTTGAGAGAGATCAGGTTCTTTAATGTGCGAAGGAAAGCGGCAACTACCATCCATGCACATGATTTGTGCTCTAAATCTAATGTACGTAAATTGGGTAGATGAGGAAACCCAGTTTTCCATGATTCATTGGTAGTAACCCTTGTAAGCGTTTGCAAATTTGGTAATTTTGTTGATGGTGGCAGTTCTGCAGCACGTACTCCAGTGTTGACATGCCTCAGAGTCTTAATGTGCCACACATTATCAGGAAAATTATCTACGAATTCCTCGTAACGTACTGATAGACTTAAATGAAGGGTCTGTATACACTTCATGGTGCCTATCACTTTCTCCAAGTATCTTTTCCCATACTTGTCATCTCGTCCAGTACACTTGTCAAATAGATTCCCTCTAAGATTCAAATATCTTATCTGAGTTAATCCCTCAAACATTCCCACATCTATGCTATCCATACGGTTCACAGTGCTTACCACTTTGAGCAGCTTTTGCTTAGAACAATTCGGCATGACTTTATCATGAAAGCACAACAGAGTGCGGAGGTTTTGGCTCATCACGAGTTTATCACAATCTGGATTGTGAACTGCCACACGACGCGCCCTACTCAAGCTTTGTTGATCACAATCTGGATGTGAATACACCACAAGAAAGTTGTCCTCCTTGGCTTTTTGGATAGCAAGATCCCGTAGGAGATCGTGAATGTAGCAACGTTCAATAGAACCATCACGAGATCTAGATTTTACTTGAACCAGGCTCCTGTTATTCAATAAGAAAATTTGTTTTAAACACACAAGAACATCCGATTAGTAGTGCTCATAAATGTCATTACTAAATTATTAATGGAGCTCACATCTTTCGAAGGCAAGTACTGATAATGTATTATAATTTTAACAAATATATTTTGAGGACAATAAATATTTCATAACGAAAAATATTTAGCTACAAAACAATTCAATTGGAAACTCTGTAAATAACTTGTACGTGCAGAACCCTAAAAAAAACTTGTACCTGCAGATTGCATTGTGCTTTATTTGTTTTTTTTTCTTTTTCCTTGAAACAAAAAGTGCTCCTTATATTGGAATCCTATTGTATCCAAATCGTTTAATATGTGCTTAAAGGCTTTTATGAATAAATAACTAAATTGGAATGAACACTTGCACAATGATATTAGCACGCTAGACTAAAATGTGCAAAACATTAAATGAAGAAGTTATACCTCTGCACGAGATCCTCCAAGTAACTTTCCGCAGTTTCTTCCAATGTTCTGTTATCTTCTTGTGGTATGAAACCCTCTGCAACCCACATTCGAAGTAAATATTGGGCAATGATTTCATCGTCTTCGGGAAATGCAGCAAAGTACATGAAACAAGATTTAAGAGGTAATGATAGATCCTCATAACTAGTGCCTATAATCTCGCTACATTTTTTTCCATCATCAACATGCCAACTCATTGTTTGCAACACTTTACTCCAAGTGGCATGGTTGCGTGGCTTTGTTGATAATAGGCCTCCTAAAACCACCAATGCGAGAGGAAGCGCACCACATTTACGAACAAATTGATATGTGATATCAGAAAGATCATCAAAAGAACTTTTATTTGGACCCTGATTTGGAAGAGCCTTTTTCAGCAAAAGCTCTAAGCTTAACTCCTTCGTTAAGAACCCAGGTTTGTACGGTTCACATGTGGGATCGACTCTTTTAGCAATATTAAAGAACCTAGTGGTTATGAGTACTCTACTTTCATGATTTTCATATGGGAGTGCTTCTCCAATTTGAGTCCAAAGATCATTTGTCCAAACATCATCAAGGACTATAAGGTACTTTTTTCCTTTAAGAGACTCATGAATCATGGTAAGAAAAACTTCTTCTTTTGGTTGCTTGCTTGGATCGATAGAAAAATTGAGTTGTTCAGCTATTTTTCTCAAAATGTCAATTAATTCGAACTTTTGAGAAATAGCTACCCATATGCGAAGTTGAAAGTGTCTCGTGACATCATTACTGTAAAAATAAAACATATATTTGGTGAATTTTAGTATAACATAAATTTAAAGATGATCGACTCTTTTAAGAAAAAAAAATGTGTGTTTTGATGGTTAAATTTATGCATAAATAGAAAATTGTTATTTTCGTTACCAATCTAAAGGGATATAGTTTTATATTTTTCCATTTTTTATCTTAATTTCTTTCTTCCTTTTTTTTTTGCATGCTATTGCAAAAGTTGTTGGCGCCATACAAATAGATTTGCCCAATATAAATTCGCACGATTCAGTCGTTTGTTTTTGAGATGTAGCCGTTGATATTGTTTAGATTTGCACAATATCGATAACCCATGCAATATAAAAAATGACAAGTAGCTAATACGGCCTACCCTCAATGAGCTGTTGGGTTGGGTTGGGTTAATAAAGGCTTCCAGCTATAACAATATAATTTAGCGGCACTGGCTAACCCTCAATGGCCTACTTTAATGAAAATGTTACAACCAAAATTAATAAATGCATAATTAATGATTACATATGTTTAGATATGTCAAAATTTCAGATCAGGATTTTTTTTGGGACAGATAAGATTCGATCGGTCATGATTGCTTCTGACATAGTGCATTTTTAATTTAATGGTTGTAATATCAGTCAGACCATTATTATCTAAATATATTTTGAAACACTTTATTATTAATGAATATTGTTGGTTTCATATATCAAAAGAGATATCTCAGAACCACTTCACTCTTCACAGAATCAAATGTTAGATTTCGACGAATTCATATCACCTGAGGTAACATATTATTTCTTTAGATCCAAACCGTTCAACAAAATCCGGACAAATATATTAATGGGATCCCATTCATTTCACCTCAGGTCTTGTCAGTCCAGATTCTGATCGAACGGTGCGGATCTAATTAGAAATATATATATTGTTGCCTCAGAGGATATAAACTCGATTCTGACTCGACTGACCAATCGTTAGGATCAAAATTGCGTTGGTTTGAGTTCGACCCATTTGTTCAGTCAATTATTGTCAGCCTTGCGATGAATCGTCCTAATACATACTTGTCTTACCATTATATACAACTGATTTACTAAAAATAAAAAAATATATGGACTTGATTTAGTAAAATTTAAGTTTTTACTTACAAAACTAACTGATTTAGTAAAATATATGAGGCAGTACATTTTCTCATGAATCATAAATTTACCAGACAATTTGTTCGAAAATAGTAGTGGCTGGGTTTGATAATTGATCAAACATATTTCATAATTTCTGCAAAGCTTCAAGTTGAAATCAACAGGGGTCAAGATAGAACAAAAATGGAAAACACTTGTTGACTAAAAATATATAAAATTCAACCATATTGCAAAGTGTAATCAACTTAAATAAAAAATTAAAATCAAAACTAAATGTTTTTTTTAATAAAAATAAATATATAGCACATACCAATTGTATACTTTTCGCGCAAGAGTTGTTTTTCCGAGCCCACCAGTTCCCCAAATGGAAACGACGGAACGTCTCTTAATAGTCTCATCCAACAACCCTTTGACAACATAGTCTTGGTCCTCCTTGAACCCGACAATATCAGGATCAATGTCCGGCAGCACGAGTGGTCGAACGGGTAGTTTGATTTCTCCACCGTCCTCGCCCAGAGTATTGATTCCATACCTTGTTGAAATGAATAGTTTAATTAGAAGTAATAAACATAATTAATTGGTTAATTAGTCAAATAATTAGAGTGAATGTATTTGAAAATTTATACATAAATTAAATGTTTAGATTTTCTAGAGTTAAGAGAGTTGAAAAATATCAATTTAGTATGAAAATTTCTATCACCCTTATTTTCCTTCCTCATTCTCTCTTCCATTAAGTATACAAAACAAAATACACTAAATCAAAATCAACATAGGTCGTGCAGAGACCAACATACCTGAGTCTGCTAGCCTCGATCTCATCCATCCTTTTCTGGATCTGAGCTATCTCATGGACAAGTTTGTGTACAGCCGTTAGTTTTTTTGTTATCTTCATCTTTCTTTTCATAGACTCCATCATGCCAGTGGGTTTTTGCGGTTTTGGAGGGACCTCCGAGAGAAAGGTGTCAATGGCATCTTCAATTAAATAGGCAACATCTCTCACCTCCTTCACCCAATACTTTTGTTTCTCATCTGTTATTTGTTTCTTGTCAGCATCCTTTAGAAAAACTTGAATCCGGCCAAGTTCACGGCTCACTGTCTCCACTTGCTCATCGACGCTGTATAGGAGTAAAATCTCTTTAAGTCCAACATCAGTGAGCTTGTTCAGCACAAACTTTACAGTGCTCTCAGCCATCTCTCTTCTGTATTCTAGGTGGTAGCTGAAACCAGTGAAAAACAAAAAATGTTGGTGTTATGAGAAAGGAATTACAAAAGGAAAAGAGAAAAATATATTCCTCAACTGGCCGCTGGTAGATGCGTGCAATGTTGGTATGTGAAGCATTAATTGTTTCTAATGGACAAAAAACTAAAATAAGAATAACATACAAGACCAATAATCTTCATTTAAAGTAGTATTATGTACCAATTTGTAAAAAAATCTTGGGGGCAATTTTAACAGTTTGTAATAATTTAATTTCTATTGACTACTTTACAAAGTTGCTGTACTCAAAAAGTTTCACCTTGTAATTTTCAATTCCAAGATGTTTCAAGTATTACAGTTTTATTTCGCTAGATATAAAGGTCCACAAGTAAATTTTAGTTTTAGTCATCATGCGAATTTAAATATTTCAGGAAAGGCCACCACCATGGTTCTGAAAATCGGAATAGGAATCGGAATCGGGTAGTTCATGCTTGACTCGGAATCGGCCGAGTCAACTCGGAAACTCAAATATTTTTGAAAAAACATGTTTTGTATTTAAAAAAATAAGAAAAATTGTAAAAATATAATTAGTCCAAAAATAATGTTAATTCACTTCTTGCATTAATATAACTCACTAATAAAATAAAATATGAGCATTCAAAGCTGATCAGGTAGCTTAATTGAATCGCATTTAAGTAAAATATAAAGGAAAAGAAAATATTATATATTTAATTAAAGACAACTCAAAATATATATTAATTATATATTTTTTAAACTAGATTACTTTACTCAAATTAGAATATACATGACCATATAGTCAAATTACTTAATTAGTCAGACAAGAATACACATTGGAACAATTTGGCTGGAACGAAATAGAATTTCATAAACAAATACATTTACTTTGAACGCTTACAATGCATCAATATTCAATATTAATAATTTTATTTAGTTAGTACATTTGACAATACTATTTAATTTTATTCAATATATTGTATTTACCGTCAAACAAATTTTTATGAATAAGCCAACCACACACTTGACTACATATTAGTTTTTGTAAAAAAGAAAGACTACATATTAGTTCACCAGCAAAACAACGTACTAGATCATTGGGTTCAGATATAAAAATAGTCAAGGTTCACAATGAACCAATAGAAATTTCCAATTTTCTATATTAGAAACTTATGCACAAAGTCTATCCAAAACAAAAGGTAAGAAGATTCTCAGGACCACCATTATGTTTTTTCGAAAAAATGCAAAACGGAACTTAAAATCTCAAATCAAACTTGCGTTTTTCACCCAAAACGTGAGAATCGGCTCAATTTGGACAAAAACCCGGTTGAATTGATCAGATTTCACCGATTCTAGCGATTTTCACCACAAAACTCGCCCACCGTGAAACTCGGCCGAAACTCAAGCTAAACTCGGTCGGAATCGGCCTGACTCGGACTGAAAATCGGCTAACTCGGCCGAGTCAAGCACTATTCAAACTCGCGCGAGACTCGGGTGAAACTCGGATCGGACACGACCAAGTCCGAGTTGACTCGGAATTGGCCGAGTTTCCAAAGCATGGCCACCTCCCCACATATACACACAAATATAAATATTAAATTTACTGGATTTCAATTTCACGACACCAACCTCAAACAACTTATTTTCTCTCTCTCTCTGCAGTCCACGTAGAAAAAAAAAACAGAACCCATTGAAAAAAAAAAGGTAATAAATAATTTATTCACCTTGAAAGGGACCGAGTAATGAGAGTTTTGTCAAGCATAATATTCAACAAATCGCACAACTGATAAGAAACAAAAGCGAAGGTATTGCTTACCAATAAAAAAGGGTGTCAATGAAGAGAGCGTCTCGATGCGAAGGTAGTAGAGCTGTCGGATTGGAGTTTTGGTTACTGCCGGAGATAGTACCCGTGCCTCCTGCATAGGGAACTGGTCCTACTGGAGAGAAGAAGATAATAGAATATTGAAAAAAATGAGAAGAGTGCTTTGATACTACTGTAATAAGGGGAGGTAGTGGTTTTGGTTGTAAAACTTAGCAATGACTGGTACATCGGGCCCCGAGCCGTTGACGCTAAGGAAACGTTGGTTTTCAAACAAAATGTGTCTTGGAATTGGAAGGATTTCTTAATTTTCTCCATTCCATGAAGAAAGCACATGTCCAGTTACCTTCTGAAAGCACAAGTGATTGATTTCTCCAGTGCTTTGTCAATCGGAGAAAATGAACAAGGAATTAATCAATTGTAAAATGAGCCTAACGTGCTCTAAGCATCAACTGCTCGGGACCCGATGATATCACGTTCACATAGTAATTTAAAACTAACGAGTAACCATTAATGCTTCCCTTATCCAAAGCTTTGGTCCGTTAAGATTCGATATCTGATTGCAAGTGGCATTTAAATCCTTGCATAACGAACGGAAGTTTGATAAAACTGGTACCAATTAGAATTATATTTTCCAAGTTCAAATACAAATAAAAATTTCACTTGAGAAATTCATCGAATACCTTCCATGCATTTCAATATCAGAAGCTATTGCCATTTCAAGTAACTTAAACAAAAATTAACCATTTTCATGAAAATCGGTTTGTTAAACCGGTCTTAGACAGATCCAATAACATAAGCGGCCCTTTTAAAGAACCAAATCAGATAAGTATTCAGGTTCAATTTTTTCCGATTCATCCGATCCGGTCTAATTTTAATAACACTGATTTTTCATATTTTTTTGACATGTTTTTTACTTTTTTTTAATGAACTAACTTAAAATCGGAAAAACTAATTAAACATTAACAATCGCTTCATGTTTAGTCAGTCCTGTCACATGTGGTAACAACGATCAAACGTGACATGTGACCGCCTAACATCACGTACGACACGTGCAATTTTTTTAATAATGTTACGTGATCATATTACAACATTTTAATTACAATACATCACTATTTTATATATATCACTCACAATTATCTTTGCTTGGACTGCAATCGATTGACGAAGAACGGGTGATAATCTTGATTTGATTAGTTCTCCGCCTCTATGAAACTCTAGCAGCTAGCCTCTAGCTGAGACGAAACCCTAGCAGCGAGTTGCTTGCGAGAGGGGCGGAGAGGGTTCGGCCGTCCCTTCTCCGCCTCTATGCACAACGAGGAGACGAGGTGGCTGAGGCGAAACCTTAGCAGCGGATCAAAACTCTAGGCGGAGGCGAAAGGGGCGACACGGCTGAGGTGAAACCCTAGCAGCGAGGGTGCTTGCGAGAGGGGCGGAGAGGCTTTGGCCGTCCCCTCTGCGCCCCTATGCACGCGGTGAGAGAGCCAAGTCGCGCGAGGCAGCAAGGGTTGCTTGCTAGAGGGGCGGCGCGGGTTCAGCTGTTCCCTCCGACCTAGATTGAGAGTGGTTGCGGGCAGCGGGGCTTAATAAAGCGAAACCTTAGATCGAAGACATGGCTGAGGCGGGCGGTAGCCGAGCGAAGTAACGAGGGTTGCTTGCGAGAGTTGCGGGCGAAGTAACGAGGGTTGCGGGCGGTAGCCGGCTGAGGTGAAACCCTAGCAACGAGGGTTGCTTGCGAGAGGGGTGTGGAGAGAGTTCGGCCGTCCCCTCTACGCTCCTATGTGTGGGGCGAGAGATGTGAGGCGACTGAAGTGAGGTGGTGAGGCATTGAGGCAGCAGAGGCAGGAGGCAACTGGTCTTGATACTGGTAAATTAGGTGGTAGTAAAGGCTGAGATGGGGCAGGTTCTGTTAAGATTATGGTAGCTAGATTAGAGTAAGTGCTAATTTGTAGAACTAATGAGATGTAAATACTTTTTTATCAATGAAAAACGTAAGATGGCAATTGCTTTCTTACCCTCAAAAAAAAAAATTATCTTTGCTTGAAATAATATAGCTATTTGGGATTGTGCTAGAATAGAGACTGCTACATGGCTTTTTCCTTTTGTTAAATTTGTTATAGTTTGAACAACTAAACCAAAGTCTATCCAATTTTCCCATCAAAATTAATAGCATAGATTTGTGATAGACAAATAAGTGAATTCAATACAATTGCAAAGAAGTCCAATCGAGATTGATTTTTCCTTCCAAGTTCTACTTAGACACTAATGTAAAAGCATAACGTAACATAATGTGATCAAAATATTTTTGTAGATGGAACTCTAGTCGTGTTAATGGTTACGATTTAATCATTTTATAAAATTATAAGTAAGTTTATTGAAAAAATATCAGAAAAAATATTTAAAAATGTGAAAATTTGGGAAAAAAAATAGAGGTAAGTAAAGATTTTGTTTGTTTGTTTGATTTTGATTGTTGTTAATTTGACGAAAAGATTAATTTTGTTTTATAATTGTGAAGTGTGTGTGCATTATTTGCAGGCTTCAACAACAACTATCAAAAGTATTTGACCAGTAAAACTGGACGTCTCCATTTTGATTCGACCTGATCTAGTGTATCACATTGTGATTTTCAAAAATATGAAGAAGAGCAATCTTTAGCAAATAACCATATTTTTATCAAGTAAATGTATGATTGCAGAAAGTAAATTAATGGTGATGAGTGATAATATTGTACATGTGAATTAACATTTTAACAGAATACGATTATTTTTTTTAAAAACAAACTCTGAATGCTACTGCCATTTAGAAAAGGAGGAAAAAAAACTTTGAATGGTAAATTGTCTTTTTGTACTAAATTTTGAAACTTTCCGAATTTAATGTCACAAAATTAAATTTTTATTTTCAATGCTATAGATAAAAAAAGGGTACCAACCAACAACGATATATAGCTGAAAAGAGAGAAGGCACAACATAGCCTCCATGCGAGCCAGAGGATATTGTGAAAATGATAAGGTCAAAATACTCAAAATTCATCTCAATTATTCATTTCACTGATTACTGAAGGAGTCACAGCGAATTTTATTCGCTGATCTGGTATAAATTCACCTTGTTTATTCAAAAAATGAAGAATAAAAAATTTTAATGGAAAACAACCTGACAATATCTATAAAGCGCTAGAAGATATTGAAACATTCACACTAATGATTTCTAAATTTTTCATTTATTTCTTAACTTTCTTTCTTTTCTTTTTTTGAAAAATCATGGCAGAGGTTGCCAAATGGGTTACAGCACTGCTTCCTCAGAATTCTATACATGATTTAGTATTGAATGTTGCACATAGATAACAGAAAAGGCAATAAAACGAAACTGCTCAAAGTGATATGTGCATGCTCCTGTACCAGTATGTGCATGCTATTGTACCAGTATGTGAAACTTAGCAAAAACTTGCCCAAATCCTCACCTCTTGACTGATCTCCTGTACCAGTACTTATAGTAAAATCTTGCCCAAAGCCTCACCTCCTGTGGTTGGATTTTGTTCCCACTAAAAATTAATTCGTTGCGTTGTTTCCATAAGAACCACCTCATCCAGTCCACTTTCTTCATTCTTCTGAATTAATAGAGTTAGGATGGATGTCTCCATTCCAAGTCCAAGTGATTCAAGACAGAAGACATGTAACCGAGTAGGTTAGATAGTTTGTTAGTAACTGATTACTGTTACACAATATTGTTAGCTTGCTGTTATCAATAACAGTTGTGGTTAGCTAGATGTAATCATAGGATTAGAATGTCTATATAGGACAGTGTACATGTAAACAGATATTGATAGATCAGAAATACAATTCATTCAACTCTCTGTCTCTCTGCTCTTTACAATTCGTTATACGGATGTATTAACCATGGTCCAAGAGTAATAGTGTAATACCAAGTGAGTGGTACTGAATCATTAGGGTTCATAATCGGGTGATTCAAATTAGTAGAAATCCGGTTCCAGACTTGAGTTGCAAATGGGCATTCAAATAGTAGTTGAGTTGCTGTTTCACATATGACACACTTCAAATCACAATTTATTCTCCTCTTCTCCATGACATCATGGGCTAAAATTTTATGTTTCAGCAGTAGATTCATACCAAAACGAAATCTCCTTCCCGCAGCCTATGACCCAGAAAGCAAACAATGAACAATTGCCCATTTACCCAACAAAATTTTCATTTATTTCTTACTTTTTTCATCGAATCTTCAATTTTTTATTTTCTATATAAATTAATAAGGGTATCTTTATTTCTAAAATTACAAAAAAAAAAAAATTGTTACACGAGCAATTTTAACAATTATTACTCAATGTTGAATTTTATATAAAGTAATTTTATTTTTACGCTGGTTATTTGGTGTGATTTTAAATGAATAATTGACTGTAAATTTGAGACTTTAGACCTTAGGGAATAAGTCAGATGTTTATGTTTCTGACTTATTTTGATCAGGTTCAAATGGGGCACAAATTAGACTAATATGTCCAATTTAATCTCGAATGTTGTTTTATCATGTGGTTTGGTGCGATTGAATTATAATGTGTTCAATCCCAATTAAATTCACCATATCAGAATCCTATATATATATTGTAGTCATGTGTTTGGATATTTTGTGTGTGTTTTAACCTTCGGTTTAAATCTTGGGTACAACGAAATAATGCCATTGTGTTTTGTGTAGGATTCGTATTGTTGAAATAAGTTCTCAGACTAGCACTAGCACTAGCAGTATGTAATATGTTTCCAAAATAGCACTAGAATATCCTAGAAGAGGTGTTCAATAATTTGCGTTGATCAAAAGTTTGTGTTTGTGAATCAAGAACAAGGTTTCCTTTCCAAGGCAAATCTATCACATCGTGGTTTGCTTGTATATTTGTGTTTGTCAAATCAAGAACACGTACGGTTTCATTTCTAAGGCAACTCTATCACATCGTTTGGGATTTTTTTTTATAAAACATAAATAAAAAGAAAGAAAATCAAGAAACGAGTTGATTATTTAACAAATTACAAAAATTATCAGAATCAAGAAAAATTTCGGTTACCCCTTGTACAAACAGCCACACCCCACACCCCACGATTCCACAGTGAACAACCAAAAAAAAAATATATATATCTACATAGAGTAGAACTAAGGTGCTCTTATGCTCACCAAGGCAAACCGTGAGCTTAACTCAAAAACCTATCGGATTGACTTTAAATGACATTTTCAAACCGTTAGATGTTCAATCTATATTAAAATGTCGTTTAAAGCTTAACTCAAAAACCTATCGGATTGACTTCAAATGATATTTTCAAACCGTTAGATGTTCAATCTATATTAAAACATCTAACGGTTTGAAAATGTTGGAGTCAATCCGATAGATTTTTAAGTCACAACATTGTGGTAACCGAATGAAATTTTCAGTTACCACCCATGTGCATTTCCGCTTACCTCACCTTATCCCCACTCCACTTACCCCCACTTTTAAACCTTGTCCCCTTCTACTCCGAATTCATATCCTCTGCATTAACTCAAAAGGGAATCTTTTGAGTTAATGAATCTCAACCGTTCAATTTGTTTTAAGATTCTTACAAATTAGATCTGCACTAATATTAAAGGACCCCTTATGTTATAGGCACGAGCCAGATTGGCTCCGTTTCAAATCAAACGGTTGAAATTTATTAACTCAAAAGATTCTCTTTTGAGTTAATGCAGAGGATACGGATCCTTCTACTCCACTTACCCTTTTCTCTCTCTTTCTTAATTAAATTAATATGTAGATAAATTTACACTGCAAATTTAATTTTATGGATATCTTAATTAATATGTAGTGTAAAAAAAAGTTTGTTTAATTTTTGTAGTGTAAATTTAGTTTTTTTAAGTTTAAATTTACAATGTAAATTAGTAAATAGCTTAGTAAATTAATTTTCTATAATTATTAATTTTTAGAATTTAAATTTACAACGTAAATTAGTAAAATAGCTTAGTTGGCTAATTTTCTATAATTATTAAGTATTTTAGAATTTAAATTTACAATGTAAATTAGTAAATCATTAAATTTATTGTAACCTTTCAAACAATGAGATCCGTATTTTACACATTAACATAATTAAACTACATTTTCAATCAATTTAATAATTACAGAAAAATAATTAATTATACAATTTTACTAATTTAGATTTTAAATTCCAACTCTCTGGTTAACAAAAAAACAAAAAAAAAAGTAATAAACAATATGGTCACCGGGGAGTAACTTCAACTCTAAGTTACATTGTAAATTTTGGTTACCGGGAAGTGTGTAAAAAAAAAAAGTTGGTGGTAACCGAAATAAAAATTTTAGTTACCATCTTTTGTAAATGAGCAAATTAGCCAAATTGGTGGTAACCGAAAAAAATAATTTTCGGTTACCGGGGAGTGTAAAATCGGTTATCGGGAGTGTAAAAAAAATTAAATTTTTTTTTTTTATGGTAACCAAAATAAATTTAAATTTTTGGTTACTGGCTGTTAAAAAATAAAGTTGGTGGTAACTGAAAATTATTTTCAGTTATCGGGAGTTAATTTTTTTTTAATTGTCAGTTCGGATGGTTTTTTTGTATTTGAGAAATAATCAACCCGTTTCTTGATTTTCTTTTTTTTATTGACGTTTTATAAAAAAAATCCCATCGTTTGCTTGTTTTTTGTCAGTCGTATACTTCATAATTTAGTACAATACGTACTCCCAGCATAATTTTATTTGCCCGTGTGGGAAAACTCAAACATACAATCTTTAACTATGTTATTAATTTATCTCAAAGAAAAAGAAAATAAAAACATCAGTAATTAAATTAAAAATGCAAAGCACACATGCATACAAGAAATTTAATTAAGAGAAAACAATGCCAAATATGAAATTGGAGCCTTGGAGGAGTAAAATATGCATTGACCGGAGTCCATCCATGGCTCTATCAATAATAGTTAAATTTAAGTGAAGGCACATGTTTGCATAAGTTGCGGACCTCATCTTCCTTACCCTCATGGCCATTCCCCACCCATTTCAATTGTTGAAGGTTGGTTAGGTGTCGTAGCCCCTGAGGAACACACAATTCCTTACATCTATTGATCCTGAGTTCTCCAATAATGGGCATGGCCCCCTCCTCTATCTCCCAATCCTCTAGCACGGTCATGTTTTGAAGACACAAATATTCTAATTGGTTGAAGCCTTTAGCTGAACATCTCATTTTTCGATTAGTTTTGACTCCACATAGTTCGAGACTCTTGAGGCAGTGTAGATTCTCCAGTACCGGCATTACATCTTGCTGGAATTGGCAATTACTAATCTCAAGACGAATGAGGTGAGGAGGTAGCATGATAACATCAATGGCCCTTTCATTAGGAGTCTCCCGACAGTTCTTAGCCTCTAATATTAGATATTGTAGATTCTGATAAAATGGGTAGTCCCTCATATTAAATATCTCCCGAAAAAGAACCGGTTAGGTTGAGAGAGATCAGGTTCTTTAATGTGCCAAGGAAAGCGGCAACTACCATCCATGAACATGATTTGTGCTCTAACCATAATGTACGTAAATTGGGTAGATGAGGAAACCCAGTTTTCCATGATTCATTGGTAGTAACCATTGTAAGCGTTTGCAAATTTGGTAATTCTGCTGATGGTGGCCATTCTGCATCACAATCTCCAATGTAGACATGCCTCAGAGTCTTGATGTGCCACACATTATCAGGAAAATTATCTACGAATCCCTCATCACATACTCTTAGAATGATATTAAGAGTCTGTATACACTTCATGGTGCCTATCACTTTCTCCAAGTATCTTTTCCCATACTTGTCATCTCGTCCAGTACACTTGTCACTTAGATACCCCCAAAGATTCAGATATCTTAACTGAGTTAATCCCTCAAACATTCCCACATCTATGCTATCCATATGGTTCACAGTGCTTACCACTTTGAGCAACTTTTGCTTAGAACAATTCGGCATGACTTTACCATGAAAGCACAACAGAGTGCGGAGGTTTTGGCTCATCACGAGTTTATCACAATCTGGATGGTGAACTGCCACACGACGCGCCCTACTCAAGCTTTGTTGATCACAATCTGGATGTGAATACACCACAAGAAAGTTGTCCTCCTTGGCTTTTTGGATAGCAAGATCCCGTAGGAGATCGTGAATGCTGCAGTATTCGATAGCACCATCATGAGATCTGGATATTACTTGAACCAGACTCCTGTTATATAAACAATAAGAAAATTTGTTTTAAACATACAAGAACATCCGATTTGGAGTGTTCATAACTGTCATTACTAAATTATAATGGAACTAGCTCACATTTTTCTAAGGTAAGAAGTTAAAGAAAGTACTGATTATGTGTTATTATATTAATTAACACTCATAAATTTTGAGGACAGTAAACATTTCATCAAAGAACATATTTAGCTTCAAAACAATTTAGTTGGAAACTCTATACATAACATGGCTTTAATTTTTTTTTTTTTTCCTTCTTTTCCTTTTATTGTTAGAAATTTATTTTTAAAACTCAAAATTTATGAAAATAAATATTTATTTTAATATTAACGTTCTTTTAACTTTATGAAGCTATCTGTGAATTAATTCTTTTGATCCAATTTCTACATAGAAGCTCATTGTCCACCGCCACATAAAATCGAATAAAAATATATATTGGATATGAGCTGTGCGCGGCATCAATGCTACACTCAAAATTCTCTGTTCGCGTTTTAATCAATTTAAGAATAGCAGCTTGCACAAGCAATTAAATCAATTTTCGTTTGAGCTATGCATATGATGACCATTCATTCAAATTTGACCGTTTCATTTTCATTCAAAAATAAAAAAAAAAAACGGTAATGGAATGAATATCATTTTAATTGTCATGAATGTATAAATTTATTGGTGCTTATGATATTTTCCTATAAATAGCACATGATATTTGAAATGCAAATTATCCATCTATCCAATTATTCACATACTCTCTTGGTCTTTCTCTTTGCTCTATAATTCATAAAGTTCAATGTCAATTCTCCCACAAAAAAATATTTTCTTCATAGTAAAATTATTATTTTGCTACTATTGTTGAAAGAAGCTACATCAACCTCTACCACGATTGTGCCCGCAGGTAAAGGAATACCGGCATAACTTGAGGGCAAGCTTAATTGATTATTCCTACTCATAGAACGGGAAATTGTCTTAGGTCCGCATTTTGCATATCTGGGTAATAAAGTTTAAATTATATTTTTTATTATTATTTTTTATATAATTATTATTTATTTAGTGATCAAAATTCAGATTTAAATCTAGTTGGTTAGTTACATTTTTCCAGCATTTGTTTCTCCTGTAGTTCTCCTTATATTGGATTCCTATTGGATCCAAATGATTTACTATACGCCTAAAGACTTTTATGAATAAATAAATAAATTGAAACTAGTACTTGTACACAATGATATTAGCACGTTAAAGTAAAATATGTAAAGCATTAAATGAAGTAAGTTATACCTCTGCACGAGATCCTCCAAGTAACTCTCTGCAGTTTCTTCTAATGTTCTGTTATCTTCTTGTGGTATGAAGCCCTCTGCAACCCACATTCGAAGTAAAGATGTGGCTTCGATTTTATGGTCTTCGGGAAATGCAGAAAAGTACATGAAACAAGATTTAAGAGCAAATGATAGATCCTCATAGCTAGTGCCTATAATCTCGCTACATTTCTTTCCATCATCAGCATGCCAGCTCATTGTTTGTAACACTTTACTCCACACAGTATAGTTGTGTGGCTTCTTAGACAATAGGCCTCCTAAAACCAGCAATGCGAGAGGCAACCCACCACATTTATGGACAAATTGATCTATGATATCAGAAAGATCATCAAAAGCATTTTTATTTAAATTGTGATTTGGAAGAGCATTTTTTAAGAAAAGGTCTAAACTTAACTCCTTTGTTAAGAACCCAAGTTTGTATGGTTCACACGTGGGATCTGCATTCTTAGCAACATTAAAGAACCTAGTGGTTATAAGTACTCTACTTCCCTTATTTTCATTTGGGAGTGCTTCTCCAATTTGAGTCCATAGATCATCTGTCCAAACATCATCAAGGACTATGAGGTATTTTTTGCCTTTAAGAGACTCATGAAACTTGGTAAGAAAAACATTTGGTTGCTTGCTCGGATCGATAGGAGGTTTGAGTTGTTCCGCTATTTTTCTCAAAATGTCAATTAATTCGAACTTTTGAGAAATAACTACCCATATGCGATGTTCAAATTGTCTCTTGACATCATTACTGTAAAAGTAAAACATTTATTGGTTAGTATACCAAAAATATAAAGAAGATAGACTCTTTTAACAAAAATAAAATGTGTGTGTGTGTGTGTGTTTTGATGGTTAAATTTATGCGTAAATAGAATTTTATGATTTTCGTTACCAATATAAAGGGCAACAGTTTTCTATTTTCTTCTTCTTCTTTTTGGCATGGTATTGCAAAAGCTGTTGGCGCAATACAAATAGATTTGCACAATATCAATTCGCACGATTCAGCAGTTGTTTATGAGATCTAGCTGGGTTTTCTTTTTTTTCATTCATAAAATGCCCGGAGGCCTAATCTAGCTGTTGATCTTGTTTAGATTTGCACAATATCAATAACCCATGCAATATAAAAAAAAACAATTAAGTAGCTAATACGGCCTACCCTCATCAATGACATGCTGGGTTGGATTGGGTTAATAAAGACTTCCACCTAGAACAGTACAATATAATTTAGCATGGCACTGACTAGACTTAATTGAGAGTAGGTGTGATGGGCATCGGATCTACTTTGGTTCGATGGTCTCCACCACCTTTCTTTTTTTGAACATATAAGATTCGATCCGACATATTTTGTTTAAGATGTTCGGTCATGATTGTTTTTGACAAATTCATATCACCTCTAGGTAACATAATATTTTTCTTTAGATCCGGACCGTTCAATCAAAATCCACACGAATATTAAAGAGACTCCATGCATTTCACCTCAGACCTTATTAGCTGAGATTCTGATTGGACGGTACGGATCTAAACATAAATATTTTGTTGCCTCAGAGGATTTGAACTCGATTCCAACTCGACCAACCAAAATTTCAGGGGTTGAGCTCGACCCCATTTGTTCAGTGTTGCAATGAAATGTCTTAATACATACTTCTCTTATAATTATATGGAATTGATTTACAAAGAATTGAAAGCTATATGGACTTGATTTAGTAAAATTTAAGTTTTTACCATATGAGAAAGTTGTCTCGTAAAACTTATTATATATAGATTCACAAGACAATTTGTTCGAAACTTATTTGGCAAACATATAGATATTAAGTTTTTACCTACAAAACAAATTTGTTCGAAAATTGTAGTGGCTGGGTTTGATAATTTGGCAAATCAATTTATATTTTCTGTAAATTTATCAAACATATTTTCATAATTTATGCAAAGTTTTAAGTTGAAATCAACAATGGTCGAGTTAGAACAAAATTAGAAAACATTTGTTGATTACAAAACATAAAATTCAACCAGCTCTGTTGTTGCAATATAAAGAGTGTAATCAACTTGAATCAAACAATTAAATGCAAAATTAGAAGTTTCATTTTTAAAAAACCAAATATATAGCACATACCAATTGTATACTTTTCGCGCAAGAGTTGTTTTTCCAAGCCCACCAATTCCCCAAATCGAAACGACAGAACGTCTCTTAGTGGTCTCATCCAACAACTCCTTGACAACATGGTCTTGGTCCTTCTTAAACCCAACAATATCAGGATCAATGTCCGGTAGCACGGGTGGTCTAATAGGCAGTTTGATCTCTCCACTGTCCTCGCCCAGAGTATTAATTCCATACCTTGTTGAAATTAATATTTTAGTTAGAAATAATAAACATAATTATTTAGTTACTTAGTCAAATAATTAGAGTAAATCTATTTGAAAATTTATACATAAATTAAATGTTTAGATTTTCTAGAGTTAAGAGAGTTGAAAAATATAAATTTAGTATGAAATTTTTTATCACCCTTATTTTCCTTTCTCATTTTCTCTTCCATTATGTATACAAAACAAAATACGCTGAATCAAAATTAACATAGGTCGTGAATAAACCAACATATATACCTGAGTCTACTCGTCTCGATCTCAGTCATCCTTGTCTTGATCTGAGCTATCTCATGGACAAGTTTGCGTACCGCTGGTAGTTTTTTTGTTATCTTGATCTTCCTTTTTATGGACTCCATCATGCCTGTGGATTTTTGCGGTTTTGGAGGGACCTCCGAGAGAAAGGTGTCAATGACATCTTCTATTAAATTTGCTACATCTCTCACTTCCTTCACCCAGTGCTTCTGTTTGTCATCTGTTATCTGTTTCTTGTCAGCATCCTTCAGAAAAACCTGAATCCGGGCGAGTTCACGGTTCACCATCTCCACTTGCTCATCGACTTCGTATAGGCGTAAAACCTCTTTAACTCCAATATCAGTGAGCTTGGTCAGTAAAACCTTTACAATGCTCTCAGCCATCTCTCTTCTGTATTCTAGGTGGAGCTGAAACCAGTGAAAAACAAAAATGTTTGTGTTATGAGAAAGGAATTACAAAAGGAAAAGAGAAATATATATGCCTTAACTGGCCGCTGGTTGATGCGTGCAATGTTGGGTAAGTGAAGCATTAATTGTTTCTAATGGACAAAAAACTAAAATAAGAATAGTATTTTGTACCAATTGGATCCATTACCAAATTTGTAAAAATCTTGGGGGCAATTTTAATTTTAATTTCACGACACCAACCTCAGCCAACTTATTTTCTCTCTCTCTCTCTCTGCAGTCCACGTTGAAAAAAAAAAAACAAAAAACAGAACCAAATGAAAAAAAACAAACACAGCTAACAAATAAGTTCTTCACCTTGAAAGGGACCGAGTAATGACAGTTTTGTCAAGCATAAAATTCAACAAATCGCACAACTGATAAAAAAAAAAAAGCAAAGGTATTGCTTACCAGTAAAATGGGAGGGGATGAATACTGGGCAAAGGGGTGTCAATGGAGAGAGTATCTCGGTGCGAACGTCGTAGAGCTGTCGGATTGGAGTTTTGGTTACTAGAGCGCCACCAATTTTCACCGGAGATATTTTGTTCAATACCTCTCAGCTATCTATTCTTGTGAGAAATGTTGGTGTATTTTATGAGAAAGGCGTGATAAAAAGAATAGTTGCAGGTTGATGCGCGCAATGTTCAGTAAGTAAAGCATTAATTGTTTTCAATGAATATGTGAACGTGATAGCATCGGGCCCCGAGCCGTTGAAGCTAAGGGCACGTTAGTTTTCAAACAAAATGTGTCTTGGAATTGGAAGGATTTCTTAATTTTCTCCGTTCCATGAAGAAAGGACATGTCCAGTTACCTTCTGAAAGCATAAGTGATTGATTTCTCCAGTGCTTTGTCAATCGGAGAAAATGAACAAGGAATCAATTGTAAAATGAGCCTAACGTGCTCTAAGCATCAATGGCTCGGGATCCGATGATATCACGTTCACATATTAATTAAAAACTAACAAGTAACCATTAATGCTTCGCTCATCCAAAGAATTTGGTTCGTTAAGATTCGGTATCTGATTAATGCTTGCAAGTGGCATTTAAATCCTTGCATAACGAACGGAAGTTTGATAAAACTGGTACCAATTAGAATTATATTTTCCAAGTTGAAATACAAATAAAAATTTCACTTGAGAAATTCATCGAATAACTTCCATGCATTGTAATAGGCTGACTTTGATAGTATATCAATATCAGAAGCTATTACAATTTCAAGTAACTTTAAACAAAAATTAACCAAAAAAATCAAAAATCAAAACCTGCCATCATTCATTCTAAGAGTGTGTTTGGATGAGAGCTAGAATAGCTAGAATAGTAAAATTTGAGATTAGTAAATAAGAAAAAAAAATAGTGATTTTTCATATTAGTGTGAAAATAGTACTATTCGAATTACTAAAAATGTTGTTTGGATTGTACATTTAGAATAGTGAATAACTGTAATTGAGAAAAAATAGTGTTTACAGTGTGAAGAAGAAATATAGGCAAGTGAGATCTTAAACGAATTATTACAACGTGAAAATGACAGAAGTAACGTCAACTTTGTCATTTAGGAACTATGTTGGCTGAAATCCGAGAATGAACCATTTTTTCCTCTCTTTTCACTCTTTCAAATAGTAGTTATTTCAACATGTATAACAACTGTCCTAGCTATTCCCAATAGCAAAAAACTTATTTTGAAACAATTACTATTCCGAATAGCCTCTATTTTAAAGTAGTCTCTATTCTTGATACCTCCAAATATACCCTAACATATTACATGGACTTGTGCTAAATTTTTTGTGATGGATTGTAGAAGACCAAAGAAATACATTGCCACGTTTCTTGTGAAGAGCGGCCGAGGTTTAGATGAAATTCTTGTGGTACTCTCCTGTAATTTGTAGACTTTGGTTAAAAAAAATTGCATAGCTGGGAATTGCAAAAGAAAAGAAGAGAAGTGAATCGAACTTGTAACAAAATCGGGCTTTTTTATTTTCTTATTTTAATAACACTGATTTTTTATATTTTCTTAACATGTTTTTATCTTTTCTTTTTTTAATGAACTTACTTAAAATCAGAAAAAAATTTAAATATTAACAATTACTTCATGTTTAGTCGATCCTGTAACATGTAGTTACAATTATCAAAGACATGTGACTGCCTAATGTCACGACACGTGAATTTTTTTTAATAATGTTACATGATCATATTACAACATAATAATTACATTACGTCACTATTTTATATCACTAATTTTTACTTGAAATAATATAGCTGTTTGGGATTGTGCTAGAATAGAGACTGATACATGGTTTTTTCATTTTGTTATATTTGTTATAGTTTGATCAACTAAACCAAAGTCTATTGAATTTTCAGATCAAAATTAATAACATAGATTTGTGATAGACAAATAAGTGAATTCAATACAATTGCAAAGAAATCCAATCGAGATTGATTTTCTCCTTTCAAGTTCTACTTGGACACTAATGTAATCAAAATATTTTTGTAGATGGAAGTCTAGTCATGTTAATGGTTACGTTTAATTATTTTATAAAATTATATGTAAGTTTATTGAAAAAATATCAGAAAAAATATTTAAAAATGTGAAAATTTGTAAAAAAAAAAAAGAGGTAAGTAAAGATTTTGTTTGTTTGTTTGATTTTGCTTGTTGTTAATTTGACGAAAAGATTAATTTTGTTTTATAAATGTGAAGTGTGTGTGCATTATTTGCGGGCTTCAACAACAATTATCAAAAGTATTTGACCAGTAAAACTGGACATCCCCATTTTGACTAAATCTGATCTAGTATATCACATTGTGATCTTCAAAAATATGAAGAAGAGCAATCGTTAGCAAATAACCATATTTTTATCAAGTAAATGTATGAGTGCAGAAAGTAAATTAATGGTGATGAGTGATAATATTGTACATGTGAATTAACATTTTAACAGAATATGATGATTTTTCTAAAACAAACTCTGAATGCTACTGCCATTCAAAAAAGGAGGAAAAAAAACTTTGAATGGTAATTTGTCTTTTTGTACTAAATTTTGAAAATTTCCGAATTTAATGTCACAAAATTAAATTTTTATTTTGAATGCTATAGATAAAAAAAAAGGGTACCAACGATAGCTGAAAAGAGAGAAGGCACAACATAGCCTCCATGCGAGCCAGAGGATATTGTTGAAAATGATAAGGTCAAAGTTCATCTCAATTATTCGTTTCACTGATTACTGAAGGAGTCACAGCGAATTTTATTCGCTGATCTGGTATAAATTCACCTTGTTTTATTCAAAAAATGAAGAATAAAATATTTTAATGGAAAACAACCTGACAACATATATAAAGCGCTAGAAGATATTGAAACATTCACACTAATGATTTCTAAAATTTTCATTTATTTCTTAACTTTCTTTCTTTTCTTTTTTTGAAAAATCATGGCAGAGGTTGCCAAATGGGTTACAGCACTGCTTCCTCAGAATTCTATACATGATTTAGTAATGAATGTTGCACATAGATAACAGCAAAAGCAATAAAACGAAACTGCTCAAAGTGATATGTGCATGCTCTTTTACCAGTATGTGAAACTTAGCAAAAACTTGCCCAAATCCTCACCTCTTGACTGATCTCCTGTACCAGTACTCAGCAAAATCTTGCCCAAAGCCTCACCTCCTGTGGTTGGATTTTGTTCCCACTAAAAATTAATTTGTTGCGTTGTTTCCATAAGAACCAGCATGTACACACAAACCACCTCGTCCAGTCCTCTTTCTTCATTCTTCTGGATTAATAGAGTTACAATGGATGTCTCCATTCCAAGTCCAAGTGATTCAAGACAGAAGACATGTAACTGAGTAGGTTAGATAGTTTGTCAGTAACTGATTACTGTTACACAATATTGTTAGGATTAGAATGTCTATATAAGACTGTGTACATGTAAACAGATATTGATAGATCAGAAATACAATTCATTCAACTCTCTGTCTCTCTGCTCTTTACAATTCGTTATACGGATGTATTAACCATGGTCCAAGAGTAATAGTGTAATACCAAGTGAGTGGTACTGAATCATTAGGGTTCATAATCGGGTGATTCAAATTAGTAGAAATCCGGTTCCAGACTTGAGTTGCAAATGGGCATTCAGATAGTAGGTGAGTTGCTGTTTCACACATGACACACTTCACAATTTATTCTCCTCCTCTCCATGACATCATGAGTTAAAATTTAATGTTTCAGCATTAGATATGACCCAGCTGAAAGCAAAGAAGGAACAATTGCCCATTTACCCAACAAAATTTTCATTTATTTCTTACTTTTTTCATCGAATCTTCAATTCTTTTATTTTCTATATAAATTAATAAGGGTATATTTATATCTAAAATTACAAAAAAAATTGTTACAAGAGCAATTTTAACAATTATTCGTCAATGTTGAATTTTACTGATCACTATATAGTATATATTTTATCTCTAGTTGAATTAGCTTTGATTAATATAAGTAAGCTAATTTCTATTTTATCTCTAGTTGAATTAGCTTTTTGTGGTGTGATTTTAAATGAATAATTGACTGCAAAATTGAGACTTAGACCTTAGGGAATAAGTAAGATGTTTATGTTTCTGACTTTTTTTTATCAGGTTCAAATAGGGCACAAATTAGATTAATATGTCCAATTTAATCTCCAATTTTGTTTTATCAAGTGGTTTGGTGCGATTGAATTATAATGTGTTCAATCCCAATTAAATTCACCATATCAGAAACTTCATATATACACCTTAGGCCTTCATATCAAAATCCTATATATTGTAGTCATGTGTTTGGATATTTTGTGTGTTTTTAATTTAACCTTCGTTTAAATCTTGGGTACAACGAAATAATGCCATTGTGTTTTGTGTAGGATTCGTATTATTGAAATAAGTTCTCACACAGCACTAGCACTAGCTGTATGTAATATGTTTCCAAAATAGCACTAGAATATCCTAGAAGAGGTGTTCAATAATTTGCGTTGATCAAAAGTTTGGGTTTGTGAATCAAGAACAAGGTTTCCTTTCTAAGGCAAATCTATCACATGGATCGTTTGCTTGTATATTTGTGTTTGTGAATCAAGAACACTTACGGTTTCATTTCTAAGGCAACTCTATCACATCGTTTGGGATTTTTTTTATAAAACGTAAAAAAAAAAAAAAAAAAAATCAAGAAACGAGTTGATTAGTTACCAAATTACAAAAATTATCAGAATCGAGAAAAAATTTCAGTTACCCCTTGTACAAACAGCCACACCCCACACCCCACGATTCCACAGTGAACAACCAAAAAATATATATATATATATCTACATAGAGTAGAACTAAGGTGCTCTTAAGCTCACCAAGGCAAACCGTGAGCTTAACTCAAAAACCTATCGGATTGACTTCAAATGACATTTTCAAACCGTTAGATGTTCAATCTATATTAAAACATCTAACGGTTTGACAATGTCATTTGGAATCAATCCTTGAAAATGTCATTTGGAATCAATCGAATCGGATAGATTTTTAGTCACAAACATTGTGGTAACCGAATGGAATTTTCGGTTACCACCCCATGTGCATTTCCACTTACCTCACCTTATCCCCACTCCACTTACCCCACTTTTAAACCTTGTCCCCTTCTACTCCACTTACCCTTTACTCTCTCTTTCTTAATTAAATTAATATGTAGATAAATTTACACTACAAATTTAATTTTATGGATATCTTAATTAATATGTAGTGTAAAAAAAGTTTGTTTAATTTTTGTAGTGTAAATTTAGTTTTTTTAAGTTTAAATTTACAATGTAAATTAGTAAAATAGCTTAGTTAATTAATTTTTTATAATTATTAAGTTTTTTAGAATTTAAATTTACAATGTAAATTAGTAAAATAGCTTAGTTGGTTAATTTTCTATAATTATTAAGTTTTTTAGAATTTAAATTTACAATGTAAATTAGTAAATCATTAAATTTATTGTAACCTTTCAAACAATGAGAGCCGTATTTTACACATTAACATAATTAAACTACATTTTCCATCAATTTAATAATTACATAAAAATAATTAATTATACAATTTTACTAATTTAGATTTTAAATTTCAACTCTGGTTAATAAAAAAACCAAAAAAATAATAAAAAATAAGGTCACCGGGGAGTAACTTCAACTCTAAGTTACATTGTAAATTTTGGTTACCGGGAAGTGTGTAAAAAAAAAAGTTGGTGGTAACCGAAATAAAAGTGATTGAGCAAATTAGCCAAATTGGTGGTAACCAAAAAAAATAATTTTCGGTTACCGGGGAGTGTAAAATCGGTTATCGGGAGTGTAAAAATAAAATAAAATAAAAAATTTGATGGTAACCGAAATAATTTCTGGTTACCGGCAGTAAAAAAAATAAAGTTGGTGGTAACCGAAAATTATTTCAGTTATCGGGAGTTAATTTTTTTTTTTTATTTGTCGGATCATGAGGTGTGGCCTTCTGTATAAAGGGGTAACAGAAAAAAAAATTTCGGCTTCCCATAAGATAACCGAAATATTTTCACAGTTCTGATGATTTTTTTGTAATTTGATAAGTAATCAACCCGTTTCTTGATTTTTTTTCTTTATTGACGTTTTATAAAAAAAATCCCATCATTTGCTTGTTTTTGTTTAGTCGTATACTTCATAATTTAGTACAGTACGTACTCCCAGCATGATTTTATTTGCCCCGTGTGGGAAAACTCAAACATACAATCTTTAACTATGTTATTAATTCATCTCAAAGAAAAAGAAAAAGAAAATAAAAACATCAGTAATTAAATTAAAAATGCAAAGCACACATGCATACAAGAAATTTAATAAAGAGAAAACAATGCCAAATATGAAATTGGAGCCTTGGAGGAGTAATATATGCATTGACCGGAGTCCGTCCATGGCTCTATCAATAATAGGTAAATTTAAGTGAAGGCACATGTTTGCATAAGTTGCGGACCTCATCTTTCTTACCCTCATGGCCATTCTCCATCCATTTCAATTCTTGAAGGTTGGTTAGGTGTCGCAGCCCCTGAGGAACACACAATTCTTCACATTCCCTAATAAAGAGTTTTTTAAGAATGGGCATGGCCCCCTCCTCTATCTCCCAATCCTCTAGCACAGTAATTTCTCTAAGCCGCAATTCTTCTAATTGGTTGAAGCCTTTAGCCGAACATCTCATTTTCCGATTAGTTTTGCCTCCTAGCATGAGACGCTTGAGGCAGTGTAGATTCTCCAGTACCGGCATTACATCTTGCTGGAATTGGCAATTACTAAAATAAAGACAAATGAGGTGAGGAGGTAGCATGATAACATCAATGGCCCTTTCATTAGGAGTCTCCTGACAAAATAATAGATATTGTAGATTCTGATAAAATGGGTAGTCCCTCATATCAAATATGTCTCTCGAAAAAGAACCGGTTAGGTTGAGAGAGATCAGGTTCTTTAATGTGCCAAGGAAAGCGGCAACTACCATCCATGAACATGATTTGTGCTCTAAATATAATGTACGTAAATTGGGTAGATGAGGAAACCCAGTTTTCCATGATTCATTGGTAGTAACGCTTGCAAGCGTTTGCAAATTTGGTAGTTCTATTGATGGTGGCAGTTCTACAGCACGTACTCCAGTGTTGACATGCCTCAGAGTCTTGATGTGCCACACATTATCAGGAAAATAATCAAGACTTAAATGAAGGGTCTGTATACACTTCATGGTGCCTATCACTTTCTCCAAGTATCTTTTCCCATACTTGTCACCTCGGCTAGTACACTTGTCACTTAGATTCCCCCAAAGCTTCAGATATCTTAACTGAGTTAATCCCTCAAATATTCCCACATTTATACTATTCATATAGCAGATGCCTTCAGTGCTTACCACTTTGAGCAGCTTTTGCTTAGAACAATTCGGCATGACATTATTATGAAAGCACAATAGAGTGCGGAGGTTTTGGCTCATCACGAGTTTATCACAATCTGGATGGTGAACTGCCACACGACGCGCCCTACTCAAGCTTTGTTGATCACAATCTGGATGTGAATACACCACAAGAAAGTTGTCCTCCTTGGCTTTTTGGATAGCAAGATCCCGTAGGAGATCGTGAATGCTGCAGTCTTTGATAGAACCATCATCAAATCTAGAATTCACTTGAACCAGGCTCCTGTTATATAAACAATAAGAAAATTTGTTTTAAACATACAAGAACATCCGATTTGGAGTGTTCATAACTGTCATTACTAAATTATAATGGAACTAGCTCACATTTTTCTAAGGTAAGAAGTTAAAGAAAGTACTGATTATGTATTATTATATTAATTAACACTCATAAATTTTGAGGACAGTAAACATTTCATCAAAAAACATATTTAGCTTCAAAACAATTTAGTTGGAAACTCTATACATTACATGGCTTTAATTTTTTTTTCTTCTTTTCCTTTTATTGTTAGAAATTTATTTTGAAAACTCAAAATTTATGAAAATAAATATTTATTTTAATATTAACGTTCTTTTAACTTTATGAACTATGAAGCTATTTGTGAATTAATTCTTTTGATCCAATTTCTACATCGAAGCTCATTGTCCACCGCCACATAAAATTGAATCAAATATATGTTGGATATGAGCTGTGCGTGGCATCAATGCTAACTCAAAATTCTCTGTTACGCATTTTAATCAATTTAAGAATAGCAGCTTGCACAAGCAATTAAATCAATTTCCGTTTGAGCTATGCATATGATGACCATTCATTCAAATTTGACCGTTTCATTTTCATTTAATAATAAAAAAAACGGTAATGGAATGAATATCATTTTAATTGTCATGAATGTATAAATTTATTGGTGCTTATGATATTTGCCTGTAAATAACACATGATATGTGAAGTGCAAATTATTCATCTATCCAATAATTCACATATTCTCTTAGTCTTTCTCTTACCTCTATAATTCATAAAGTTCAATTTCAATTCTCCCACAAACAAATATTTTCTTCATAGTAAAATTATTATTTTGCTACTATTGTTGAAAGAAGCTACGTCAACCTCTATCACGGTTGCGCCCGCAAATAGAGGAATATTGACGCAACTTGAGGGCAAGCTTAACCAATTTTTCCTGTGCATAAGACGAGAATTTGTCTTAGGTCTGCATTTTGCAGCTACGGGTAATAAAGTTTAAATTATATTTTTTATTATTACTTTTAATATATAATTATTATTTATTTAGTGATCAAAATTCAAATTTAAATCTAGTTGGTTAGTTAAATTTTTCCAACATTTGTTTCTCCTGTAGTGCTCCTTATATTGGATCCCTGTTGGATCCAAATGATTTACTATACGCCTAAAGACTTTTATAAATAAAGAAATAATTGAAACTAGTACTTGTACACAATGATATTAATTGGCACGTTAAAGTAAAATATGTAAAGCATTAAATGAAGTAAGTTATACCTCTGAACGAGATCCTCCAAGTAACTCTCTGCAGTTTCTTCTAATGTTCTGTTATCTTCTTGTGGTATGAAGTCCTCTGCAACCCACATTCGAAGTAAAGGTGTGGCTTCGATTTCATGGTCTTCGGGAAATGCAGAAAAGTACATGAAACACGATTTAAGAGCAAATGATAGATCCTCATAACTAGTGCCTATAATCTCGCTACATTTCTTTCCATCATCAGCATGCCAACTCATTGTTTGTAACACTTTACTCCAAGCGGCATGGTTGCGTGGCTTTGTCGATAATAGGCCTCCTAAAACCACCAATGCGAGAGGAAGCGCACCACATTTACGGACAAATTGATCTGTGATATCAGAAAGATCATGAAAAGAGCTTTCATTTGGACCCTGATTTGGAAGAGCCTTTTTCAGCAAAAGCTCTAAGCTTAACTCCTTCGTTAAGAACCCAGGTTTGTACGGTTCACATGCGGGATCGGCTCTTTTAGCAATATTAAAGAACCTAGTAGTTATGAGTACTCTACTTCCATGATCTTCATCTGGGAGTGCTTCTCCAATTTGAGTCCAAAGATCATCTGTCCAAACATCATCAAGGACTATAAGGTACTTTTTTCCTTTAAGAGACTCATGAATCATGGTAAGAAAAACTTCTTCTTTTGGTTGCTTGCTCGGATCGATAGGAAGATTGAGTTGTTCTGCTATTTTTCTCAAAATGTCAATTAATTCGAACTTTTGAGAAATAGCTACCCATATGCGAAGTTCAAAGTGTCTCGTGACATCATTACTGTAAAAATAAAACATTTATTGGTTAGTATAACAAAAATATAAAGATGATAGACTCTTTTAACAAAAAAAATGTGTGTTTTGATGGTTAAATTTATGCGTAAATAGAATTTTATGATTTTCGTTACCAATATAAAGGGCAATAGTTTTCTATTTTCTTCCTCTTTTTTTGGCATGGTATTGCAAAAGTTGTTGGCGCAATACAAATAGATTTGCACAATATCAATTCGCACGATTCAGCCGACGTTGTTTATGAGATCTAGCTGGGTTTTTTTTTTTCATTCATAAAATGCCCGGAGGCCTAATCTAGCTGTTGATCTTGTTTAGATTTGCACAATATCAATAACTCATGCAATATAAAAAAAACACAATTAAGTAGCTAATACGGCCTACCCTCATTAATGACATGCTGGGTTGGGTTGGGTTAATAAAGGCTTCCACCTAGAACAATACAATATAATTTAACATGGCACTGACTAGACTTAATTGAGAGTAGGTATGATGGACATCGGACCTACTTTGGTTCGATGGCCTCAACCACCGTTCTTTTTTTGAACATATAAGATTCGATCCGACATGTTTTGTTTAAGATGTTCGGTCATGATTGTTTTTGACAAATTCGTATCACCTCTAGGTAACATAATATTTTTATTTAGATCCGCACCATTCAATCAACATCCACACGAATATTAAAGTGACTCCATGCATTTCATCTCAGACCTTATTAGCTCAGATTTTGATAGGACGGTACAGATCCAAACATAAATATTTTGTTACCTCAGAGGATTTGAACTCGATTCTAACTCGACCGACCAAAATTTCAGGGGTTGAGCTCGACCCCATTTGTTCAGTCTTGCGATATAATGTCTTAATACATACTTCTCTTATAATTATATGGAATTGATTTACAAAGAATTGAAAACTATATGGACTTGATTTAGTAAAATTTAAGTTTTGACCTACAAAACTTATTATATGCAGTTGTCTCGTAAAACTTATTATATATTAGATTCACAAGACAATTTGTTCAAAACATATTTGGCAAACATATAGATATTATGTTTTTACCCACAAAACAAATTTGTTCGAAAAATGTAGTGGTTGGGTTTGATAATTTGGCAAATCATTTTATATTTTCTATAAATTTATCAAACATATTTTCATAATTTATGCAAAGTTTTAAGTTGAAATCAACAATGGTCGAGTTAGAACAAAATTAGAAAACATAAAATTCAACTACCTCTGTTGTTGCAAAATAAAGAGTGTAATCAACTTGAATCAAACAATTAAATACAAAACTAAAAGTTTCATTTTTAAAAAAACAAATATATAGCACATACCAATTGTATACTTTTCGCGCGAGAGTTGTTTTTCCGAGCCCGCCAATTCCCCAAATCGAAACGATAGCACGTCTCTTAGTGGTCTCATCCAATAACTCCTTGACAACATGGTTAAGGTCCTTCTTAAACCCAACAATATCGGGATCAATGTCCGGTAGTACGGGTGGTCTAATATGCAGTTTGATCTCTCCACTGTCCTCGCCCAGAGTATTAATTCCATACCTTGTTGAAATTAATATTTTAGTTAGAAATAATAAACATAATTAATTAGTTAATTAGTCAAATAATTAGAGTAAATGTATTTGAAAATTTATACATAAATTAAATGTTTAGATTTTATAGAGTTAAGAGAGTTGAAAAATATGAATTTAGTATGAAATTTTTTATCACCCTTATTTTCCTTTCTCATTCTATCTTCCATCAAGTATACAAAACAAATACGCTGAATCAAAATTAACATAGGTCGTGAATAAACCAACATATATACCTGAGTCTACTCGTCTCGATCTCAGTCATCCTTATCTTGATCTGAGCTATCTCATGGACAAGTTTGCCTACAGCTGGTAGTTTTTTTGTTATCTTGATCTTCCTTTTTATGGACTCCATCATGCCTGTGGATTTTTGCGGTTTTGGAGGGACCTCCGAGAGAAAGGTGTCAATGACATCTTCTATTAAATTTGCTACATCTCTCACTTCCTTCACCCAGTGCTTCTGTTTCTCATCTGTTATCTGTTTCTTGTCAGCATCCTTCAGAAAAACCTGAATCCGGGCAAGTTCACGGTTCACCATCTCCACTTGCTCATCGACTTTGTATAGGCGTAAAACCTCTTTAACTCCAACATCAGTGAGCTTGGTCAACAAAACCTTTATAATGCTCTCAGCCATCTCTCTTCTGTAATCTAGGTGGAGCTGAAACCAGTGAAAAACAAAAATGTTTGTGTTATGAGAAAGGAATTACAAAAGGAAAAGAATAACATACAAGACCAATAATCTTCATTTAAAGTGAAGCAATGTTGGGTAAGTGAAGCATTAATTGTTTCTAATGGACAAAAAACTAAAATAAGAATAACATACAAGACCAATAATCTTCATTTAAAGTAGTATTTTGTACCAATTGCATCCATTACCAAATTTGTAAAAATCTTGGTGGCAATTTTAATTTAAATTTCACGACACCAACCTCAGCCAACTTATTTTCTCTCTCTCTCTCTCTCTCTCTGCAGTCCACGTTGAAAAAAAAAAGAAGAACCAATTGAAAAAAACAAACACAGCTAACAAATAAGTTCTTCACCTTGAAAGGGACCGAGTAAAGACAGTTTTGTCAAGCATAAAATTCAACAAATCGCACAACTGATAAGAAACAAAAGCGAAGGTATTGCTTACCAGTAAAAAGGGAGGGGATGAATACTGGGCAAAGGGGTGTCAATGGAGAGAGTATCTGGGTGCGAACGTCGTAGAGCTGTCGGATTGGAGTTTTGGTTACTAGAGCGCCACCAATTTTCAACGGAGATATTTTGTTCAATACCTCTCAGCTATCTATTCTGGTGAGAAATGTTGGTGTATTATATGAGAAAGGCGTGATACAAAGAATAGGAGCAATTTAAATGCCTCCACTGGCCGCAGCCCGCAAGTAAAGCATTAATTGTTTTCAAGTTGTTAGTTTTCAATGAATATGTGAACGTGATAGCACGTTAGTTTTCAAACAAAATGTGTCTTGGAATTGGAAGGATTTCTTAATTTTCTCCGTTCCATGAAGAAAGGACATGTCCAGTTACCTTCTGAAAGCATAAGTGATTGATTTCTCCAGTGCTTTGTCAATCGGAGAAAATGAACAAGGAATTAATCAATTGTAAAATGAGCCTAACGTGCTCTAAGCATCAACTGCTCGGGACCCGATGATATCACCTTCACATATTAATCGAGTTTATATCACCTTCAATTGTAAAATGAGCCTGTTCGGAGGTAGCCATTCCCAAGAGATTTTAGGAAAAAAAAATATGGTAATAGGAACTTTACCAAAAAATATGTTCGGAGACTTGGTATTAAATTCTATTTGCAATTCTTGGTAGGATTTCTTCTCAACTTTTGCCTTGTCACTTGTGGGCAAAAAAAATTGACTCAAAGCTTTGGTTATTTTTTCAAAAGCTGGAGCCGCTAGCTCTACTCTCAAAATTTTGTATTTATCAAAGAAAAATTGAGCAATTAAAATACTTGAGCCACTCAAACAAATACTAAAATTCAAGAATAATTTTAACTTAATTAAAATTAACAATCAAGCAAAAAAAAATTAAATGCATTTCAACAGTACAATAATAATTGATCAATCACGAAACTAAAAATAATTAAACAAAACAGAATTTAAAAGTACAAGAAATTTTAAATGAACAAAACACAAGACTAAATTTTTAAGTTAAGTTTCTATTCTGACGTCTAACAAAATCATCCCACATAAGCCTAGCAATTTCATCTCTTTTTTCATTTCCTGCTTGACGTTGATTGTTAAGTCTTTCAACATCTTCGCCGTACTCTTCATCTCCATCCGGTACATCCACAATATCATTTGGATTAATTTCCAAATTAGCATTTGCAATCCAAGTGGCATCGCCATTATGATATACAATAAAATTGTGTATAATACATGCGGCTTGAACTATGTCCGCTTGTTTATCAATTGTGTGATATGTTGCAACTTTTAAAATAGGAAACCGCATTTTTAAAATGCCAATAAGTTTTTCAATCAATATCTGTCCATCCTGGAGAAACTCTTTGTCTCTCAATAACTTGACAAATGCACAGAAAGCAAAAGTCTCCATACGAAATTCTCGCTTACAACGACACTCATGACCATCTAAGACTTCATTGACATACATTATTCCAGTTAGGATTGAAGTATGGCATGGAGTTGGTTCCATTATATTTCTCTCTATATGTGGCATGATGAGATTTGTATAATCCTCATCATCATTATTCATTTTCCATTGAAGAAAATGATCCATTATTTTGCTATAAAAGATGTGAAGAAGCATTTGCTGCAATAGCTCTATATATAAATAATTTAGATTTTTTTTAAATGAAAATGGTCATGATCACTCCTTTGTCACTTTGTAGTGTATGGTCAATTATGATATTACTTTTCAGTGTGTGGTCATTTCACCCATTATCACTTTGCAGTGTGTGGTCAGTTCACTCATTTATCACTTTGCAGTGTGTGGTCAGTTCACTCTGATATCACTTTGCAGTGTGTGGTCAATTCACTCATTTAATTTTTTTTAGAATCTGATATATATAATTATATTAATCATAATCAGTGATTAGTATTAATACACTTAATATAGTTTAGTTGTAGTATTACATCTTCTATAAAAATAAACAAACTAACATCCTTACAAATTTCTCATGCATTTGCCGAACACTTATATTCTAAAATTACTCATGGGTTAAATAACTTTGGTTTTGACAAATTGAAATTCCCATTCCCATATTAAAAATTCCCATTCCTACAAAATTCTCATGTTGCCGAACAAGCCCTAATGCTTTGCTCATCCATAGGTTTGGTCCGTTAAGATTTGATATATGATTGCAAGTGGCATTTACATCCTTGCATAACGAACGGAAGTTTGATAAAACGGGTCCGACTTTGTTGCTTTTCTGATAGAAAAGCAGCAGCCAGCTTTTTCAGATCCAACCATTCAAATTCGTCGAGATTTGTGCATGAAAAAGTTTTTGTATTGAGATGCACGAAATAGAAAATTTTGAATGGTGGGATGCAGAAAAGCAGGACCCTGCTTTTCTGTCGGAAAAGCAGCAGAGTCCATTCCTGATAAAACTGGTACCAATTAGAATTATATTTTCCAAGTTGAAATACAAATAAATTTCACTTGAGAAATTCATCGAATACCTTCCATGCATTGTAAGAGCATCTACATCACAACAACTCAAATGAGTTTCTAAATAACTGTTTTTTTTAGAAATTAAGATCACTAAAGTTTCTAATTCTCACATTCATGAAATTAATTTTAGAGTTTATACTAAGCCACGTTAGTAACAAATTAAAAAGAAGAAATAATTTGAGCCAATCATTTAATCAGCATAGAGTTTATAAATAGTTTCTTAATAACAAAAAGTAAGTTTATGAAAAAATATCAGAAAAAATATTTAAAATGTGAAAATTTGTAAAAAAAAAAAAAAAAAAAAAAAAGGTAAGTAATGATTTTCCTTATTTCTTGGATTTTGGGCCTGGGCCTGGTGCACATCTTTTTTCCTCGGGAGAGGGTTGGGTCCGATGCCCAAACCCTAAACCCGTTAGCCCGCATTTCTGTCTGTCGGTCTCCCACGAAATTTTCTCCTCTCCTGATGGTCCATTGTAGAACCTAAGAAGAAGGTCGAAGACATCCATATCGCTCCGCCGCCTACCTAAATCCCCTGATAGCGCTCTCTTCGTGCCCCCTCCCTTTCGATCTGTGGTTAAACCGTGCGTATCTCCGTTCACGACCCCTGTGAGTAACCCCAATTCTGTGTCTCTATCTCTTGGTGTCGGATGAGTTACAGTCCAAGAGAAAAGTTGTGTCTTTTACCAATTGCAATTTCCTAATTTTGTTGCTAACTAGTGATATTGAATATTTTCTGCTACATTAATATAAAATTTATACTTCTCAAATTTTGGATATTTTGTAATTGGTTCATGTTCCAATGTGAGATATATCAAATTGCATTGCCAGGAATTTTGGAAAAAAAAATACTAATTTCTCGTATTGAATATTATCAGTCAGATCCAAGTCAATATTCATCCGAATTTCTCGCCCGAGCAATTTTGTCATAAAAAATCGGTTGAACCGGGTTGACTCGACCGAGTTAGCTGATTTTTGGTCCGAGTTAGGCCGAGTCTGTTAGAGTTAGGGCAATTCCTTTGCTTGTTTTATGTTTTTTTTTTTTTTTTTTTTCCGAATTTGCAACAAATGTTCGACAATGTTGATGTAGGATGACGAAATGGAGACAAAGCAATTTACATTTGTTGATGTAGTAGCCTACTAGGCCTGTATCGTGCGGAAGTGCGAAGCCACTATTTGCTTTATTATATATATTTTTTATTTGATTAAAGTTTAAGAGATGCAAAGTTACATATAGCTGGAGACAGTTGTTTAGTTTATTTTCTTTAATTTGTTTGACAAAAGTAAAGAATGGGGTAAGGTTGCAAGGTAGAGTTATTTAACATCATAAAATTGAAGCGAGGAAATTAGTTGTCAGTAATTTAAGCACACAATAAGAATAGTATAAGAATTTTAATTAGTGTTACCTCATATTTAATTCTCTGTAATTAGAGATAGTATAAAAATCTAAATTGATGTTAGTTTTCTCTGTAATTTATTCACACATTGAATTAGTGTTGTTGTTAATAATTATTATTTTCATTTGAATAGGTATACAACATTCGCAATTACTCAGCTCATATTTTGTTATATAATTTCTTATTTTTTTCGACATTAAGATCATATTTAATTTTAGTTAAATTTGAAATAAACATATAACAAATTTGTAATGTCTTATTATATAACTTCTTTTGATAGTAAAAAGTGTTCTAGTTGTAATGTTTGTATTATATTATATAATTAGTAGCATATTTGGATGTAATCTTTTGTCTTAACATAGTTTTTTTGACAAATTATTTTTTTTAATTCAATTTTTTTATAATTTTTTTTAGTACAAAACAAGCTTCTGCAAAAGAAATCCGAGTTTTTGATCCGATTCGACCGATTACGGCCATTAATCCAATTCCAATTCCATGGTCACTTGACCGATTTGGATTTCAATTCCAATTTTGGGAGCCATGTTCCAAACAAACTATGACGCCTTAGCACAGATCAGCACAAACTTATCCAACCAGAAGTCCAAAAAATAGTGCCATTTGCAATGTAACATGCCCCGTTATTGCAATTTGGTCAATGTTACTTTTAATATAGCTGCGCTTAATTTGCTGGAAAGCTCTGACCATTGTACAATATTTTATTTTTTAAAAGTGCCCCAGCCATTGGGAGGCCGAAAAAAAATACAAATAAAAGCCCTAACATTTTTTTTAAAAAGTGCCCGAACCAAAGATAACAGCTGGAAAACAGCAGTTGACTTTTTTTGTTTGTTTTTTAAATTTAAAAAGATGTGACCTCCATATCTTATTATAGAAATCGATGTTGTTGTATTGAAATATCGATGCACTTAGATCTGGGTTAACAAGGATAAAAAAACATCTACGTGTCAACGATGTTTCCGCATATAAAACATTGATGCACTTGTGTTGAGATTAATCAGGGCATAAAACATTGGCGCGCCATTTATGTTTTTCAATAAAACATCGATACATTGTTTCAAATTTTACATGACCATAAATTTGGTAGGAAACTAAGATATGAGCGTTTAATGACAATTTAGAAAACTCGCGAAGAGATGAAGGGCCTGGAGTCTCAGACATAACCTTCAGAAGTCAGAAGAATCTGAATTGCAAAAAAATATCATTTAGAGCCTCAAACCTTCAGTTGAAATTATTTCTGATTCTACGGTCCATTAATTATTCATCATATAATTTTATTTTACAATAATAGACATTCTAAAATTGAGTATTAATATTAAAAAAATGAGGAGCACCATTTACTTTTTTTTAGTAAACATTTATTGAGTGTTTTTGTTTTGATCTATCATTTTCAGGGTGTATCTATATTGTGAGGTTGATATTCATCATAAAAATTAATTAATGAACAATTTTACTTCTCAATTAATCATCCATCTATATGCTATTAGTTTGAGAATTTTCAAAAGAAAAAAAAAAAGACGAACGCTAAAAAATGTTAGAACATAGTTGTAAAAAAAATCTTGAGGATATGTTTAAAAATTTCGGGAGAGGAGGCAAAGTGGAGCTACAGAGTATTTTATAAAAATTTTTGAAGAGAACGTATTTTGTTTGATTTTTTCAGAAAGTAGGTTACTATAAAATAAATAAACCTCAATTTTTTATTTGTAAAAACATTATTTCAAACTTCCTAATTCGTGACAATCACCCCTAATGACTGCTAATCCAACATAACTACATAATATATAGTACTCTTGATAACTTTATGCTTATTCGAATAGTTTTATAAATTTTTAATATACTTTGTAATATTCAATATCAATTTTAAATTAAATAATGATTTATAACTTTATAGTGTTGACCTTCAAAAAAAAACTTTATATCGTTTAATTTGCAGTCCAGCAGTCCTTCCCTTGTGCTAGCTAGATTCATTGATTTCTCCTCGGATCCGGCTCTGCAGAGTCTTGTTTTTCCAATCCCAATCATTCAAAATTTTCTATTTACGTATCTCGATAAAAAAACTTTTTCATGCACAAATCTCAACAAATTTGAATGGTTGGGATCGGAAAAGGAGGATCCTGCTTTTCTCTAAAAAAACAGAGTCTGTTCCTTTCTCCTCACCTAGTTGGAGTCTAGAGAATCTCATTTAAGATAGATAATATTAATATTAATGTATCATTTTTTTTTAACCAACTAGTTTTTCAAACGTTAGCGGCAGGCTTGAGCTAAATTAATTTTATATTTAATATATGTAAATAAATCGGTTGCAAGGAGATTATATTACATTGCATTCATCTATTCAGTATTTTTAATCAATTGAACCACACTTTAAGTCATATAGTTACTAAAAGTCATCTAAATATCTCCATTTTAATGTGCATAATTTTCTTTTTCTTTTTTTGCATTAAATGAAAGAGAGATGTGGTTAGTTGATGGGGCAAATAAAAGCAACGCAAGTAATTTATCAGAATATCATGCTCTAGTATACTAAATATTTTTCTATTTGATTACAATAATTTACTTTTGAGAATAGTAAAAATTAATAATTATTGAAGAAGGATCACTTGATAGTTATTTATCTTGATAATCTTGACAATCATAATTTTTTTTTTAAATTCAAAATCCATATCATTATATATCATGTTGATAATCATTTAAGCCCAATGACCATCAGCTCCCTTCACCATATCTCTATTCTGATTTATCCACCAAGCTACAGGAACTGGATACTTATCCTTCAAAGAATCACCTCTCTTATTAACAAGAGCTATATCCCTCTCAACCTCCAGTTTAAATCCTTCTTTCTGCACACCAGCAACACCATGCAAATAGTTCTCTAAATTGTACCATACAATTGCATTTCCCGGACTCTTCACATACGGTGATTTACTCACATCAATTGTCAGTTCAACCCCTACATCACAGTATGAAATAGGAGGTGAACATTTAGGAACTATATCCAAGGCATTTCGAATTCGTAGTAGTCTTACGTTTGGCATTTGGGTATACATATTCTTGAAATCTGAATTCCTGACCCGAGGGCTAGCGAAGACGATTCCTGTGACTGGACAAGTGTCGGAAGGAGAGTGGTTGGATCGATTAAGGTGGTTTGAGATGATATCTATGGAATATAGCGTGGCGAGAGCTGCACCTAAGCTGTGGCCAGTTATAGTTATGCTTGTTTCCTCACCACTGTACTAATCAGTTAGCCTCCCAATCTCTGTCAAAACCTAATATATAGAAAGTAGTTTAAAGAAAGAAATGTCATAGCTAACTAATGTTTACTGAAAATGACCTATATTGTTTTCCTATATTGTTAACAAATAAAAAGACCTATATTAGTATTATATACTTGTATCAAACAAATAAAATTTCTACTGAAAATGACCTATATTGTTCACCTGCAAATTAACTAATTACTTGAACGGATCGCTTGCATATGAAAAGAAGTAAGAAACAACTAAACAAATAATAATAAACTAAAAATATATAATTAATTACCTGTTCTCTAGCACTTCGCTTATTGAAGCGGGAATTGGGATTATCTGATGTATAGATGGATGAGAATCCCCTATGCACCAGTAGTTCATTATTGTCGATTGCTCGTCCTAGCAACGCAGAAGCAAATACCAACGTGATATCCATGTCGTTCACCCAATCCGACACCTCTAGGGTTCCTCTCCAAGCAACCAGAATAGTAATAAAATCAGCGATTTATTAAGCTGGTTTGAAGGTCACTGTTTTTCAATGGTGCAGAATTTTAATAAAATCGCCGATTTTTAAACCATCTTAATAAATAGTAAAAAAATTCTAAAAAATGTAAAATTTGGTCTCCAAGCACATTTTAATATAGATTAAAGAGTGAGGCTATGGTGCTATGCATAGCACCAATGGCTAGTGTACTACGGCTCAATATGGTACTTTTTAAAATCCTAACGGTCGATCCGACCGTTCAATGTGATATCCATATGAATATGTACTTGCAAACTAAATTTTATATTTTTTCGAATTTTTTTACTATTTTTTCAGATAGGTAGAAAAATCAGTGTTTTTTGAAAATTCTGGACCATCAAAATTCTACCTATCTGAAAAAATAGTAAAAAAATTCGAAAAAATATAAAATTTAGTTTGCAAGTACATATTCATATGGTATCACATTGAACGGTCGGATCGACCGTTAGGATTTTAAAAAGTACCATATTGAGCCATAGTATACTAGCCATCTGTGCTATGCATAGCACCATAGCCTCACTCTAGATTAAATATCTAATTGTTTGGATCGACTGTTGAACTTTGAAAATCGGAGAACCGAATCGTTTGTTCCTGAGTCCAGGAACAAACGTTTGTATATTAGCCATTCTCTCTCTCTCTCTCTCTCTCTCTGTATATATATATATATACTAGTATCGTGCCCATGCGTTGCAACGGATACATATTATAAGAAGAAAAAAACTCTCATACAAAGTCAAATAAGTCGAAATCAATAGCCTTCAATGTAGAATCATCATCTTTCGACGCAGAGAGAAAATTCTGAAAAATAAAAATCATAAAAACCTTAGTTTTGAGTATTTTAAGACCAGTTCCAAATAATTTTTTTTTTTGCCAGGGATCAGTGTTATTTTTTAAGTGCTCTAGGCTATGCAAGATACCTTCAAGAAACTTATAACGTTTAGAAAAATAATATTTTGAAAATTCTCAAGGTTATGAGTATTTTTAAAAGCAAAATTGAAGGAATGCGGATCCTGAATAACTGCGGCTTTTTTATTCTACAATTGACCATTTATTATTCTGGTTTGGCCTGAGTTCAAATAATTCTCACAAAAATTGTAAATAATTTAGTTGCTAAAATAGTATATAGAATAATTCCAAGAGAATATTGACACAAATTATGAATGTAAAACTCAAGAGCCCACTGGCAGTCCGGTACCAACTTTCCAAACCATCAGAAAAGCAGATAAATTTTATCATATTACAGTCAAATTGTTTATTACATCTTCGGTCACGATCTGGACAACCATGTCACGTATATATATATATATATATATATATATATTTTTAGATTATTAAATATCGCTAATATAGTACCCGTGCATTGCAACAGAGACATCACTACAAGAAATTTATTAATGTTTTTCCCGGCATTTCTGAAAACACTGCCAAAAGTCTTGTCATATAAAAAAAAATTAATTTATTAATGCATAAAGCCAGTATAATGAAAATCAACCAAAATCCTCTAACAAATAAAGGGTTTTGATTTAATCTAACAAATTATAAAAGTCACACTTAGGAGCAAAGCAAAAGTTTGCTAACTTGGATCAATTTCACTGTAGAAATAAGAAGAATATGAATCAAAGTTTTGAAAAGTTAATTTTTCATCTTACAATTTCTCAATTTAAGTTGATAAACATAAGGTGCTATTGCAGTGTACAATTCCTATGCAACAGAAAATATATTCTATAAATATTTTTAATAAAATGCTAACTGAAGAAAGATAAGTAATTATAACAACAAAAATTGTATGTGTCGATGTATTTTTCTACTATTTACCTATCACAAGAGCAAAGCGGAATACATCTGTAAACCTCGGCTAGTATTGCCCCAACTGCCACATATCTGCTCAAAAGAAAATTATACATATTTATAAGCATATTTAATCCACATGCTAATTTCAAATATTTAATATTCGTGTACAAACAAAACAATTGTGAGGTTGATAAAGAAATTACCAACTGCTTGGGCATATGAAGTGGACTTTAGTAAGAGTTCTGGAGCTCGATACCTTCAAAAGAAAATAACTTTAGTTTCTGTTTAAAATTTTAAATAGAATCATCAATCATCCAACATTTTCTATTTTGAAAACGATTATGATTCATAAATGGAATGTAGTTAATATTCCAAGAAGAACAGTAGTTCTGAAAAAAAAATTTATAAAGATTGGGATAATTTTATATAACCTCAATAAGTGTAGGGATCAAACTGCAAAAAAAAGTAGAATATCAGGATTCAAACTTCAAATCATTTAACTGAACAAAATAACGAACTTACCATCTTGTACAAACATATATATTCGGTATAAGGAAGCTTCGTGTGAACTTCGTGTCAAACATCTTGACTATGCCATCTCTAATAAGTATATCTTCTACAAAGAACGAAGCATCTTTTCGTTATTACATCCCATTACAGAATTCAGATATATATTCCTTAATTCAGAAGTTACATATTTACCCTTGTAGATAATATCTCTCAACAAGTATCTGTTAAGCTTAAGATGATCTACTACAGGGGTGTCATTGGTAAATACTTGTCAGTACCAGACTAAGGGTATATATACATATATTTTCGGATCATTCTCTTTTACTCCCTCATTATATAATGACATACTTGTCAGTACTCAGACCTTCAATATTACAAAAATAGAAAAACAATTGTGAGGTTGTAAGCAAGACCGTCAATAGGAGTATCATATAATCTTAAAATAATGTCATAGTCCAATCAACTTACCGTGAAGCAAGAAATATTGTAGAAGAGACGCGACCAACGCTTGTTGATGTCGATCGCCGATCTTGTATGTGCGGAGGTAGGTGGTGAGAGCGATGTACCCCTTCTTCCTAAACGGCGAGAGAAGGAATCCCTCGTGCGTGAGTAGTAGCGCTCGATTGAAGAAGGAGAAATTAAGAAAGCATACGGAGAAATATATCGCAATCTCTCTCTCTCTTCCTTTCTCTCGCAATCTCTCACAGAGAGAGGGAGTCAGTTTTGATTTTTTATTTCCTGAGGTGACATAGAATTAGAAAGAGGAAAAGATGCGACTCAGGAAGGAGAGGCGGTGGATCGTCGTAGATTCCAGATAGAGAAAAATGTGTGGCGGTACGTGTGGCGGATATATTTTTAACTAAATTTAAACTTCTATACATAAAAAGAATGCATTTAATCAAAAGAAGACAGAAAATTGTTTCTCAAAAAAAAAAAAAGACAGAAAATTTGATTGGAGGGCTGATATTTAATCCTAAAATTCATCAATCAATCCTAGCCGTTGGCGGATTAGAACACCCAACGTGCTTAATAATGGAATGGAGATATATAGGATAGGAGTTGGTTACGGTGCTACGCGTAACATACATGGCCTCCGTGCTACGGCTCAATATTTGAGTTTTCAAAATCCTAACGGTCGATCTGAACTGTTCTACGTGATCTCCATATGAATATGTACTTGCAAACCAAATTTTAATTTTTTTATAATTTTTTTACTATTTTTTTAGATAGATAGAAAATCACCTGATCTACGGTAATTTGCATATTACTGGTTGACATGTTTCTTGGACCATTTCTTTATTTTTAAAGTTCAAACTGCCGATTCGAACTGTAAAATATAATCTCATATGCAAAAGTACCAGGAGACTAAAATCTACAATTTTTTATAATTTTCTACTTTTTTTTGTGAGTCTGTACTCAAATCACTTCCCTATCAAGAAAGGACGACTCAACTCAACTATATATAATTCAACATCAAAGCCCTTGCAATTTAAGAAACATAATCAACTTAATTGCTGCATTCAAGTGAAGTGATGGTACCATTTGTCTCTCTCTCCTTTACTTTTCTTCTCCATTTGTTCGATTGCGTCGTTACTCGCTAGTGGGTCCCCCTGTTGAGTCTCTCTCCTTTGTCCTTTCCTTTCTGTCGCGTGGCTCCCGTTGTACTCTTTAAATTTTGATTCTTCGGGCCCAATATTACAGAGGGCCATGGTCTTATCGGCCCATTAGTCCTTCCGCAGGCCCAATTTCACCTCTGTCTGACTGTCTCCTCTCTTTCCTAGTTTTGACTAAGTCAAAATCCGCTGAACACTACACAAAAGTGTTTTAATTCTTCCGCTTATTTCAAAACATACAATTAATTTCATCATGCAAAATAGAAAAAATAATAATAATATATATACACTCCCATAATACTACTGGCCTTAAAATTTAAAATATTAAATAAGATCAAAGTTTGTAGATCATTAGACACTTATTTCATATGTATTTTGCAAGGTTCTAAATAGCGTTTATAGCGTCGTAGCGGGAAGGCTAAAAAAAAAGCTATAGCGAATAGCGTGCTATAACGGAAGCTATTCCAAATAGCGTTTTTTTTTTACATTTCATATATTCAATATTTGTACTAAATATCAACATTATCTAAAGTCTCATAGAACAATAAATAACACCAAAGTAATTAAGAAATTATAATATTCATATTGAACCCGTACAAAGTCCAAATTGCGGTTCAAAATATTCATAGTAATATCATAAACTATCGATTTTTCCTATTAAAATATCTTAAGCATCATGATTCATGACATAATCTATTTTTTTTTCTATTCAAATTTTAATTTCGGTTTGGACTTTTTTTCTATTCAAATTTCAATTTATATTCCCAATTTCAAATTGATTTATCTGTAGCAAGTAGCAACAAATTCAATTTCGGTTTGAGATTTTTTTTACCTTTATTTAAAACCCATATAAATTGCTTAAAAAAAAAATAAAAACCATATTGTATAGCGCAAATAGCGCAAATAGCGGACCGCTATAGCGCTGTAGCGGCCGCTATAGCGGCCGTAGCGCAAATAGCGCATTTTGATGTCATAGCGTAGCGTTTGGGGTCCAAAAACGCTACAGCGGCGCTATAGCGCCACTATAGCGCGCTATTTAGAACACTGGTATTTTGTTAGTTGTTGAAATTTACGCTTGATTAGACGAACATTTTCTTTTATTTCAAAAAGTGCCTGAACTTTTAAGATGAAATTAGTCTAGCTCAATTAGTGAGTAGTTTTATTAATTATTAATGTGTGCTCGTTAATCTCTGCTAATTTATGGGTTTCCACTTGTATTAGTTAAGACCAATTAATGGAACCACTTTTTTCGTTATTTCAATAATACTCAAACAGACATGATAGGCAAGAACAACAACTGAGCATTTTACGCAAATAAATTTCTTCATCTACATTGTATGACATGCAATATTATTATCAACCATCAACAATATATCAACCGTCATCATCGATCATCATCGATCATCGATCATCATCATCTTCATGATCTACTAACTTCCAATGTCCATCTGCTTCCTTAACCATACCCTTGTTCTGTCGAACTCTCCAAGAAACTGGTACATGATAATCATCCTTCAACGCATCTATTGTTTTGTTGACAAGTGCTACATCTCTATCGACTTCTAGCTGAAACCCTCCCTTCTTCCCTTGTACACCAGCAACTGCATGCATGTATCCCTCCAAATTATGCCATGTCGTCATATTGCCTGGCCTTTTTAAGTAGGGTGATTTTTGTGTATCTACGAGTAATTCTACGCCCACTTCAGTGTATCCAACAAATGGATAAGTCGGAATCAAGTCGGGTGCATTACGCACTTGTAGTAGTTTGAGGTTTTGCTTGCTAGAAAAGAGATTCTTGAAAGTGGAATCGCCGACCTTAGGGCTTGCAAATACTATGGCTGTGGAGTATGAGCGATGGCATTTATTGAGGTGATTTGATGCTATGTCGATGGCACTTAATTAAGAGTTGCAAGGCAAGCACCGAGGCTATGACCTGTAAGAGTTATGCTAATTTCTTCATCTTTGTACTAGTTTTTGTATTTCTTTTAAAACCTGCATCAACATGAAAATTAAAAATATTTCTTAGGTTAATAGATAAGAAGTCATCACATTGGCAATGAGACTTACATTAGGAAAATGAAATCCTCAGCTTTTTCTGGTTTTTGACATGAACACTTTCTTTGCTTAGAAATGCACTGTTTATGGGTGAAATTACGCTTTTCACCATGAAACTGCGAAGTTGTATTTGCTTTTGTGTTGTATGAATGTGTGCCGCAATATCCATGGTTTTGACAACAAACATCTTTTTACAGAAACAGTTTTAATCACTGCCCATCGTATTGACTCAGTCTAACTCGCCTGACTCAGGTGAAACTCGGCCTAACTCGACCTGAAAATCGGATAATTCGGCCGTGTCAAACACTGTTCAACCGAATTTTGCTGAAAAACTCGCATGGGCGTGAGACTCGTGTGAAACTCGGATCGGACACTACCGATACTGAGTTGACTCGGAACCGGCCGAGTTTCCAAACCATGGCTACATCTTTACATGAAGATTAGTATGAGCCTCAATAAATCTTATGTTGCTTTCTTGGATACTTGGTAGAATTAATTATCCTGAGTTCACCTCTGATCGCTAAGCAAAACACTATAGTAGCCACAAATTCCGGTTAATTTTATCATTGCTTTATAGTTCCATTAAACTGTTCATTTGTTATTTAGAGCATAGGTACAAAAAGAACACCCCAAGACATGAGCTCAGCATGAGAACTTACAATTGTTCCTTCGAAATATATCAGGAAAAATAAAAGAGGAAGTCGAACATAGTACGTACCTGCTCTCTCGCGCTCACTTTGTCGTTCTTTGACTGCTCATTTGCTGATGTGTATATTGACAACCAGCCTGTATGAACCATCAGATCACCACCATCTGGTGCAGGCCCCAAAATATCTGCAGCTGACACTAATGTGAAATCTAAATCATCGATCCATTCGAGTGTTTGAGTAGTCCCTCTCCATGCAATCAACACATCTCTCCTACCCAAAAGGCCAAAACCTCTTTTCCTTTGTCGGTTGCCACAGCCACGTACCCCATCCAATTCGACTCCTTGCTCTATGCCGCATCAGATATCGGTTTGAGTATGAACGCCTCTGGAACGGTTTGACAAATACAAAGAACAATTTTTCATTGCAAAGTAATTTTACTTCATCCCACTTTCAGAATTAGCGTTTAATTACTTGAAATTAAATTGTGTTGAAAATCAATGTCGTCGTCAACAGCGTTTTATATGTGTTGAAAAGATTTGATTTGATGAGACAGGTTTAAATAGTTTTAATGTTAAAGATTAAAAAAAACAGATTGTGGGATACGTTTGCAAAATGGAAAGAGAATTTAACTTATTTTTTTAGAAATAAAAAATTGTCGTCGTCCTTTGTACTCCCAGCATGATTTTATTTGCCTCGTGGGCAACCTATTTAAGAAGATAAAAACTAAAACATACAATCTTTAACTATGTTCTTAATTTATCTCAAAGAAAAAATAAAATAAAAACATCAGTAATTAAATTAAAAATGCAAAGCACACATGCATACAAGAAATTTAATTAATTAAGAGAAAACAATGCCAAATATGAAATTGGAGCCTTGGAGGAGTAAAATATGCATTGACCGGAGTCCATGCATGGCTCTATTTAAATTCAAGTGAAGGCACATGTTTGCATAAGTTGCGGACCTCATCTTCCTTAACCTCATGGCCATTCCCCACCCATCTCAATTCTCGAAGGTTGTTTAGGTGTCGTAGCCCCTGAGGAACACACAATTTTTTACATCCATAAATACCGAGTTCTTTAAGAATGGGCATGGCCCCCTCCTCTATCTCCCAATCCTGCATGGCCCCCTCCTCTATCTCCCAATCCTCTAGCACAGTAATGAATTGAAGCCACAATTCTTCTAATTGGTTGAAGCCTTTAGCTGAACATCTCATTTTTCGATTAGTTTTGACTCCATTTAGTTCGAGAATCTTGAGGCAGTGTAGATTCTCCAGTACCGGCATTACATCTTGCTGGAATTGGCAATTCAAAATGCGTAGATGAATGAGGTGAGGAGGTAGCATGATAACATCAATGGGCATTTCCTTAAAGGTCTCCCAACATTTCTTAGCCCGTAATTCTAGATATTGTAGATTCTGATAAAATGGGTAGTCCCTCATATCAAATATGTCTCTCGAAAAAGAACCCCTTAGGTTGAGAGAGATCAGGTTTTTTAATGTGCCAAGGAAAGCGGCAACTACCATCCATGAACATGATTTGCGCTCTAAATCTAATGTTCGTAAATTGGGTAGATGAGGAAACCCAGTTTTCCATGATTCATTGGTAGTAACCCCGGTAAGCGTTTGCAAATTCGGTAGTTCTGTTGATGGTGGCAGTTCTACATCACATAATCCAGTGGTGATGACATGCCTCAGAGTCTTGATGTGCCACACATTATCAGGAAAGTTATCTACGTGGAGATCAAGGGTCTGTATATACTTCATGGTGCCTATCACTTTCTCCAAGTATCTTTTCCCATACTTGTCATCTCGTCCAGTACACTTGTCACTTCGATTCCCCCAAAGCTTCAGATATCTTAACTGAGTTAATCCCTCAAACATTCCCACATTTATACTATCCATATGATCGTTTCCAGCGCTTACCACTTTGAGCAACTTTTGCTTAGAACAATCCAGCATGACTCTACCATGAAAGCACAACAGAGTGCGGAGGTTTTGGCTCATCACGAGTTTATCACAATCTGGATGGTGAACTGCCACACGACGCGCCCTACTCAAGCTTTGTTGATCACAATCTGGATGTGAATACACCACAAGAAAGTTGTCCTCCTTGGCTTTTTGGATAGCAAGATCCCGTAGGAGATCGTGAATGCAGCAAGATTTGATAGAACCATCAAGAGATCTAGATTTTACTTGAACCAGGCTCCTGTTATATAAACAATAAGAAAATTTGTTTTAAACATACAAGAACATCCAATTTGGAGTGTTCATAACTGTCATTACTAAATTATAATGGAACTAGCTCACATTTTCCTAAGGTAAGAAGTTAAAGAAAGTACTGATTATGATTATTATATTAATTAACACTCATAAATTTAAAATTTGAGGACAGTAAACATTTCATCAAAGAACATATTTAGCATCAAAACAATTTAGTCGGAAACTCTATACATAACATGGCTTTCATTTTTTTTCCTTCTTTTCCTTTTATTGTTAGAAATTTATTTTGAAAACTCAAAATTTATGAAAATAAATATTTATTTTAATAATAACGTTCTTTTAACTTTATGAATTACGAAGCTATTTGTGAATTAATTCTTTTGATCCAATTTCTACATCGAAGCTCATTGTCCACCGCCACATAAAATCGAATCAAATATATATTGGATATGAGCTGTGCGTGGCATCAATGCTAACTCAAAATTCTCTGTTACGCGTTTTAATCAATTTAAGAATAGCACCTTGCACAAGCAATTAAATCAATTTCCGTTTGAGCTATGCATATGATGACCATTCATTCAAATTTGACCGTTTCATTTTCATTTAATAATAAAAAAAACGGTAATGGAATGAATATCATTTTAATTGTCATGAATGTATAAATTTCAAGGTTCTAAATAGCGTTTATAGCGTCATAGCGGGAAGGCTAAAAAAAAAGCTATAGCGGAAGCTATTTCAAATAGCGTTTTTTTTTTTTACATTTCGTATATTCAATATTTGTACTAAATATCAACATTATCTAAAGTCTCATAGAACAATAAATAACACCAAAGTAATTAAGAAATTATAATATTCATATTGAACCCGTACAAAGTCCAAATTGCGGTTCAAAATATCCATAGTAATATCATAAACTATCGATTTTTCCTATTAAAAATATCTTAAGCATCATGCTTCATGACATAATATATATTTTTTTCTATTCAAATTTCAATTTCTATTCGCAATTTCAAATTGATTTATCTGTAGCAAGTAGCAACAAATTCAATTTCGGTATGAGATTTTTTTTATCTTTATTTCAAACCCATATAAATTGCTTAAAAAAAAAAAAACCCATATTGTATAGCGCAAATAGTGGACCGCTATAGCGCTGTAGCGGCCGTAGCGCAAATAGCGCATTTTGATGTCATAGCGTAGCGTTTGGGGTCCAAAAACGCTATAGCGCGCTATTTAGAACACTGATAAATTTATTGGTGCTTATGATATTTGCCTATAAATAGCACATGATATTTGAAGTGCAAATTATCCATCTATCCAATAATTCACATACTTAATTTCTTGGTCTTTCTCTTACCTCTATAATTCATAAAGTTCAATTTCAATTCTCCCACAAACAAATATTTTCTTCATAGTAAAATTATTATTTTGCTACTATTATTGAAAGAAGCTACATCAACCTCTATCACGGTTGCGCCCGTAGATAGAGGAATACCGGCGCAACTTGAGGGCAAGCTTAACCAATTTTTTCTGTGCATAGGATGAGAATTTGTCTTATGTCCGCATTTTGCAACTACGGGTAATAAAGTTTAAATTATATTTTTTATTATTATTTTTTATATAATTATTATTATTTAGTGATCAAAATTCAATTTAAATCTAGTTGGTTAGTTAAATTTTTCCAACATTTGTTTCTCCTATAGTGCTCCTTATATTGGATCCCTGTTGGATCCAAATGATTTACTATACGCCTAAAGACTTTTATAAATAAATAAATAAATTGAAACTAGTACTTGTACACAATGATATTAGCACGTTAAAGTAAAATATGTAAAGCATTAAATGAAGTAAGTTATACCTCTGCACGAGATCCTCCAAGTAACTCTCTGCAGTTTCTTCTAATGTTCTGTTATCTTCTTGTGGTATGAAGCCCTCTGCAACCCACATTTGAAGTAAAGATGTGGCTTCGATTTCATGGTCTTCGGGAAATGCAGAAAAGTACATGAAACAGGATTTAAGAGCAAATGATAGATCCTCATAACTAGTGCCTATAATCTCGCTACATTTCTTTCCATCATCAGCATGCCAACTCATTGTTTGTAACACCTTACTCCAAGCAGTATAGTTGTGTGGCTTCTTTGACAATAGGCCTCCTAAAACCAGCAATGCGAGAGGCAACCCACCACATTTGTGGACAAATTGATCTATGATATCAGAAAGATCATCAAAAGCATTTTTATTTAAATCGTGATTTGGAAGAGCATTTTTTAAGAAAAGGTCTAAACTTAACTCCTTTGTTAGGAACCCAAGTTCGTATGGTTCACATGTGGAATCTGCATCCTTGGCAACTTCACGGGACCTAGTGGTTATAAGTACTCTACTTCCCTTATTTTCGTTTGGGAGTGCTTCTCCAATTTGAGTCCATAGATCGTCTGTCCAAACATCATCAAGGACAATGAGGTACTTTTTGCCTCTAAGAGACTCATGAATCTCGGCAAGAAAATCATTTGATTGCTTGCTTGAATCGATACGAAGCTGGAGTTGTTTCGCTATTTTTCTCAAAATGTCAATTAGTTCGAACTTTTGAGAAATAGCTACCCATATGCGAAGTTCAAATTGTCTCTTGACATCATTACTGTAAAAGTAAAACATTTATTGGTTAGTATAACAAAAATATAAAGATGATAGACTCTTTTAACAAAAATAAAATGTGTGTGTGTTTTGATAGTTAAATTTATGCGTAAATAGAATTTTATGATTTTCGTTACCAATATAAAGGGCAATAGTTTTCTATTTTCTTCCTTTTTTTTTGGCATGGTATTGCAAAAGCTGTTGGCGCAATACAAATAGATTTACACAATATCAATTCGCACGATTCAGCCAACGTTGTTTATGAGATCTAGTTGGGTTTTCTTTTCTTTTTTTCATTCATAAAATGCCCGGAGACCTAATCTAGCTGTTGATCTTGTTTAGATTTGCACAATATCAATAACCCATGCAATATAAAAAAAAAACACAATTAAGTAGCTAATACGGCCTACCCTCATCAATGACCTGCTGGGTTGGGTTGGGTTAATAAAGGCTTCCACCTAGAACAATACAATATAATTTAGCATGGCACTGACTAGACTTAATTGAGAGTAGGTGTGATGGGCATTGGATCTACTTTGGTTCGATGGCCTCAACCACCGTTCTTTTTTTGAACATATAAGATTCGATCCGACATATTTTGTTTAAGATGTTTAGTCATGATTGTTTTTGACAAATTCGTATCACCTCTAGGTAACATAATACTTTTCTTTAGATCCAGACTGTTCAATCAAAATCCACATGAATATTAAAAAGACTCCATGCATTTCACCTTACACCTTATTAGCTCAGATTCTGATTGGACGGTACGGATCTAAACATAAATATTTTGTTGCCTCAGAGGATTTGAACTCGATTCCGACTCGACCGACCAAAATTTCAGGGGTTGCAACCCCATTTGTTCAGTCTTGCGATGAAATGTCTTAATACATACTTCTCTTATAATTATATGGAATTGATTTACAAAGAATTGAAAGCTATATGGACTTGATTTAGTCAAATTTAAGTTTTTACCTACAAAACTTATTATATGAGGAAGTTATCTCGTAAAACTCATTATATATAGATTCACAAGACAATTTGTTCGAAACATATTTGGCAAACATATAGATATTATGTTTTTACCTACAAAACAAATTTGTTCGAAAATTGTAGTGGCTGGGTTTGATAATTTGGCAAATCATTTTATATTTTCTATAAATTTATCAAACATATTTTCATAATTTATGCAAAGTTTTAAGTTGAAATCAACAATGGTCGAGCTACAACAAAATTAGAAAACATTTGTCGATTAGAAAACATAAAATTCAACCACCTCTGTTGTTGCAAAATAAAGAGTGTAATCAACTTGAATCAAACAATTAAATTCAAAACTAAAAGTTTCATTTTTAAAAAAACAAATATATAGCACATACCAATTGTATACTTTTCGTGCGAGAGTTGTTTTTCCGAGCCCACCAATTCCCCAAATCGAAACGATAGAACGTCTCTTAATGGTCTCATCCAATAACTCCTTGACAACATGGTTAAGGTCCTTCTTAAACCCAACAATATCGGGATCAATGTCCGGTAGTACGGGTGGTCTAATAGGCAGTTTGATCTCTCCACTGTCCTCGCCCAAAGTATTAATTCCATACCTTGTTGAAATTAATATTTTAGTTAGAAATAATAAACATAATTAATTAGTTAATTAGTCAAATAATTAGAGTAAATGTATTTGAAAATTTATACATAAATTAAATGTTTAGATTTTCTAGAGTTAAGAGAGTTGAAAAATATGAATTTAGTATGAAATTTTTTATCACCCTTATTTTCCATTCTCATTCTCCTTTCCATTAAGTATACAAAACAAAATAAGCTGAATCAAAATTAACATAGGTCGTGAATAAACCAACATATATACCTGCCTCTTCTCGTCTCAATCTCAGACAACCTTGTCTGGATCTGAGTTATCTCATGAACAAGTTTATGTACAGCCGTTAGGTTTTTTGTTATCTTCAACTTCTTTTTCAAGGACTCCATCATGCCAGTGGGTTTTTGCGGTATTGGAGGAACCTCCGAGAGAAAGGTGTCAATGACATCTTCTATTAAATATGCTACATCTCTCACCTCCTTTACCCAATGTTTTTGTCGCTCATCTATTATCTGCTTTTTGTCAGCATCCTTCATGAAAGCCTGAATCCAGCCGAATTCACGGGTCACTGCCTCCACTTGCTTATCGACATCGTATTGGAGTAAAACCTCCTTAACTGCAGCATCAGCGAGCTTGCTCAGCACAAAATTTACAATGCTCTCGGCCATCTCTCTTCTGTATTCTGTATTCTAGGTGGAGCCGAAACTAGTTAGAAACAATAAAATGTTGGTGTATAATTATGAGAAAGGCGTGATAAAAGGAAAAGAGAGGAATGTACATTTGCTTGAATGAAGGTTGTTGTAGGGAAAGTGATCAAAAGATGTAGAGGAGCTAGAAGATAGTAGAAAGATGATTCACACACTAAACATAAACTACCCTGTTGAATGTTGAAACATTTCACCACATAATCACAGAAGCAAACAAGAGAAGTAAAAAACCTGAAGAAAGTATAGAGGAGTGATTTTCTTACCGGTGGAGAGAAGTAGGAGTAGCTGCTACTGAGAGCGAGAGAGTGGGAGAGCTAAATCAAATCTATGTACAATTATTGAAGAAGCAAATGCTATGTTGGGTGAGTGGAGTCCACTCTGAACTGAAGGGGACGACTCGGTTAATATTGTGCAATATTTTCTCCGTTTCAATATCAAAGGACAACTCCAGTTTCCCTTTCAAAGCTGAGGTGATTGATTTCTCCAGTGCCTCGGTAATTCGGAGGAAATGAAGCATTAAGAGCGCGTGACGACTGAGAGACTGACTGCTCGCCACTTGGAATTGTCGGTCAACAAAGCTTGTTTTGGATCGTAAAGATTTCTTAGTTTCACTCCGTTTCATACAGAGAGAACATGTCCAGTTCCCTTTGCTCTGAAAGCAGAGGTGATTGGTTTCTCTTTCTCCAGTGCTTATTAATTCGGAGAAAACGAAGAAAATGAGGCCAAGAGACAGCGAGGGGACCCATCTATGCAGAAAAAAGATTGTGGTAGGGCCACTATAAGAAAGTAGGTGGAAATTTACCCTTCATTTATAAATGTCTAATACTATTTTATTATTTCATGATAGATAATGATTTTGAGAAAACATATTTTTGTACATTAAGTATTTTAGGTTTTGAGTTTGGATTTATAAATTTTCTTGAATTTATTTGAGTTTATTCGTGATTTTAAGAAATTTATTTGGGTTTGTTAGGTTTTTTTCTAGATTTTTATGGAATTTATTTGAATTTATTCAGAGTTCTCCAAGGATGTAAGGGTATTTTGGGAATTTCGATCCGATAATTCCTTTTGGTTGACCGAACTCGTTAAATTGTTTAAATTGTCAAAAACCAAGGTTATAAATAACGTTTATAGCGTCACAGGGAGAAAACTACAAAAAAAGCTATAGCGAATAGCGTCGCTATAGCGGAAGCTATGTCACATAGCGTTTTTTTTTTTTACATTCTGTATATTCAATATTTGTACTAAATATCAACATTATCTAAAGTCGCGTAGAACAATAAATCACACCAAAGTAATTAAGAAATTATAATATTCATATTGAATCAGTACAAAGTCAAAATTGTGGTTCAAAATATCCATAATAATATCATAAACTATCGATTTTTTCTATTAAAAATATCTTAAGCATCATGATTCATGACATAATCTATTTTTTTTTCTATTCAAATTTCAATTTCGGTTTGGGCTTTTTTTCTATTCAAATTTAAATTTCTATTTCCAATTTCAAATTGATTTATCTGTAGTAAGTAGCAAAAAATTCAATTTCAGTTTGGACTTTTTTGGGTCTTTATTTAAAACCCATATAAATTGCTTAAAAAAGCCCATATTGTATAGCGCACGCTATTTGCCCTACGCACTATGCGCTATAGCGGACCGCTATCACCACTATAGCGGCCGTAGCTCAATTAGCGCATTTTGATGTCATAGCTTAGCGTTTGGGGTCCAAAAACGCTATAGCGGCGCGCTATTTAGAACACTACCAAAAACTATCATATCGGGTCCTAAAGTTTCGATCCAATAATTCCTTTTATGTAAACTGGAAGATTCTATAGATTTAATTTACATGTCTTTACAACAAGTGTACAAGTAATTATTTCACTCAATTATCTTACTTACGAAATTCATTTTTATTGTCAGTCAACCATATAATTGACTTTTTCAATTATTTTGACTGAATTTGATATAGCTATTCCTTCTGATTTGTTCATTTAAAAATTCTGATAAAATCAAATAAGTGCATCTAAATGTCTTTTATATGATGTAGAAGTTTCAGGGAAAGATTCAAAGTGGTCTAAGAGTTATGATTTTTTTAAAGAAATTGACAAATATGCCCCTGGATGGAACTTTCAGATTTTCTTTTGGTTTCTCTGAACAGATTATGGTTTTTACTATACAGTGTACTTATTCAGGTCATGAATAAATACAAAGAAAATAAATAAACAATTTAGAGGAGATTCACCTATGACATTTGAAAGTTACAACATCTTACAACAATTTAGTTTTGAGATTTTTAAAGTCTAAACAGTCGATTCAAACCGTTCAACATGTAATATGTATTAAATTGTGCTTCAAAATCAAATTTTACATATTTTTGAATTTTTTTTTACTATTTATTAAGTATTTTACAAAATTGCTGTTTTTAGATAATTTTGGACCACTGAAAAACAACAGTTTTGTAAAATATTTAATAAATAGTAAAAAAATTAAAAAAAAATGTAAAATTTGATCTTCAAATACATTTTAGTATAGATTACATGTTGAACGATTTAGATTGACTATTTGGACTTTAAAAATCACGAAACTAAATTGTTGTAAAATGTTGTTATTTTCAAATGTTATAAAGGATCCCTCTTCTATTTATAATTTATCACACCGAGAACATGATCTTAGTCAACTATGCTTGACGTGGTTCTCAATTCTTCATATTATTTTGAACACGCAATTATTGTACATATTAAGGTCAACATTTGTTAATTTTGATTATTATTTAACTTTCAATAGCACCCCATGACTTTTCCATTAAATATATAATAAGTCTTAACGCTCAACTTTTTTAGGGCCCAAAAGTTGTTCTAAGGCCCAACTCTACCAACATGCCCATTTTTCTGTGTGTTGCTGGGCTTGGAAATTACCTAAGATGAACATATAAACACTTTTAGTTCTTTGATGCATTTCATGGCGACGTCAACTAATTATAGTAACAAGACAGAAAAGGTCAAGACTCTCAAACAGATTTTGCAAGGGAATATATATATATATATATATATAGTGAGTGGCTAAGATCAAAATGGTAGTTTCTGAGTTGTGGTCATACCAATTTGATTTTGCAATTTTCAAAGTCTAAACAGTCGATCCAAATCATTAGATGTGATCTCCATATTAAAATTTGTTTTGAGACCAAATTTTACATTTTTTGGAATTTTTTTTACTATTTATTAAGGTGGAAATTGAAAAGATTCAATAATGTTGTATAAATTATGTGCATGAGCCAATTAATAATTACAAACTGCAAAGTAAAATTTAAAGTTTAACCAAAACAAGTTTCAATACAATCTAAACAACCAATCCGAACCGCTCAACATGATTTCCATATTGAAATGTGTTTGGAGACCAAATTTTACATTTTTTGGAATTTTTTTACTATTTATTAAGCTACTTTAAAAATGACTGATCGAATGGTCCAGAAGTTTTTACTGTTTTTTTCTATTAACTCAAATCAGCGATTTTCAAAGTGGCTTAAAAAATAGTAAAAAAATCCAAAAAAATGTAAAATTTGGTCTCCAAGCACATTTCAATATGGAGATCATGTTGAGCGGTTTGGATCGATGGTTTGAATTTTCAAAATGGGATATGAGCGTGAAGTAAAACATTGTTTTACTTCACAACTCACCATAGTCTCTCTCTCTCTCTCTCTCTCTCTCTCTATATATATATATATATATATATTTATCCAAAAAAGAAGAAGAGAACATTGGAATTTTCACAAAAAAATTAAGAAGAAAAAAAAACATTCTTGTGTGTTTAAAATTTTATATCCTGTTGAAAATCATTTAAGCTCCAATGACCATCAGCTCCCTTGACCATATCTCTATTCTGATTTATCCACCAAGCTACATGCAGGCACTGGATACTTATCCTTCAAAGAATCACATCTCTTATTAACAAGAGCTATATCCCTCTCAACCTCCAGTTTAAATCCTTCTTTCTGCACACCAGCAACACCATGCAAATAGTTCTCTAAATTGTGCCATACAATTGCATTTCCCGGACTCTTCACATATGGCGATTTACTCACATCAATTGTAAGTTCAACCCCTACATCACAGTATGAAATAGGAGGTGGACATTTAGGAACTATATCCAAGGCGTTACGAATTCGTAGTAATCTTAGGTTCGGCATTTGGGAATAAATATTCTTGAAATCTGAATTCCCAACCCGAGGGCTAGCGAAGACAATGCCTGTGACCGGACAGGTGTCGGAAGGAGAGTGGTTGAATCGATTAAGGTGGTTTGAGATGATATCTATTGAATTTAGCGTGGCGAGAGCTGCACCTAAGCTGTGGCCAGTTATAGTTATGCTTGTTTCCTCACCACTGTACTTATCAGTTAGCCTCCCAATCTCTGTCAAAACCTAATATATAGAAAGTAGTTTAAACTTTAAAGAAAGAAATGCAATAGCTAACTAATGTCTACTGAAAACGACCTATATCATGTTCCATATCATTATATATATATAAATGTTCCATATCATTATATATCATGTTGATAATCATTTAAGCTCCAATGACCATCAGCTCCCTTCACCATATCTCTATTCTGATTTATCCACCAAGCTACAGGAACTGGCAGGGGCGGATCCATAAAAGCCCAGGGGTAGGCAAGTGCCTACCCCTGGATTTTAAAAAAAATTTAGACCCAACATATTTTGGCCCATGTGCCTACCCCTGAATTATTATTGTGCCTACCCCTGGCCCAAATAAAATTTTATAACAAGGCCAGGCCCGTGCTCGACTGAAATATTAATTGCTGCCTGCTGGTCCGTTTCGTTTGTTGTTCGCTAGAGAGAAACCAAATAAAAATAAAAAAAGATCATGTCGCTAGACTCTATAGTCACGGACAAAAGAAATATAAGACTTTGCTCTTCAATTGTTATTCGTTCCTGTGAGTCAGAGAGGAAAAACAAAGACCTTCATTTGTCGCTAGAGCCAGAGACAAAAAAAAAAAAAAAGATCGCAGGAGTCGCGGAGAGTCTAAGAAGTGAGAAAGGATCTCCGCGAAGATCGCGGCCTGATCACTCCGCCATCTTCACCGCCTCTGCCCTCCCACCATCTCCACCGACTTTTCCCTCTTTGCCCTCTTCACGGCGCTAGCACGCTTTCTCCTCCAGTCCTCCTCTTTCATTTTTTTCCGTAAGATCTCAATTTCTAATTTAAATTGATTAATTGAATTTATTTCTTGCATAATTCATGTAGAAAATTCATTGAAGGCCTTGAATTATGAATTAAATTGTGCTTGAATTGAGAATTGAAATGTTGAATGTCTTGAATTGTGCTTGAATTGTGAATTACTTGTGTTGTTTGAGGGGTTGCTTGAATTGCTTGACCTAATGATATTAAATTATACATTTCAGGATATTAAAAATGAACAAGTACTATAAGAAGACACCTAAAGTTCCAATTAGTTCAACTTCACAAGAACCAAGGCAAATCGAGTCTAATAGTGCCCAACAAGAACCTCCTTCTGATCCTGGTTTAAGGTCACCTATTTCTCAATACAATCCAAATGAGCAAGATCGTATACGTTGCTCTTATCTAATAAAAAAAACCATTTCAACCTTACAACCATAATTTTCCCCAAAGAGAGATGGGTGGTAAGATGAGAAGATTTAACAAAGACTGGTTTGATCAATATAACACTTGGTTGGAATATAGTGTTGCTAAAGATGCGGCATTTTGCTTTTGTTGTTATCTATTTAGACCGGATAATGTTGGTTCAGGTGGAAGAACCATTTTTGTAGGAGATGGTTATAGAAATTTGAAATCAAAGAAAGGGTTTGACGAACATGTCGGTGATTCAAATAGTTTGCACACAATCAGTCTTATAGGATGTGTTTGAATTTGATGGATCAAAACCAAAGCATTCAAACTGTGTTTGATAAACATAGTGTTAGACAAGATATGGATTATCGAATACAACTAAATGCCATTGTAGATACAATTCTGACTACTTTTGAGGCAAGGTTTGGCATTCTGCGGACATGATGAGTCCGAAAGCTCTAATAATGCAGGAAATTTTCTTGAGTTTATGAGATTTTTAGGAGATCATAATAAAGAAATAGATAAGGTGATTTTGAACAATGCTCCTCAAAATCTAAAGTTGATTGCATCCTCAATCCAAAAGGAAATAGTGAACGCTTGTGCATATGAGACAATTAAGGAGGTAATTGCAGAGCTTGGAGATGAATGGTTCTCTGTTTTGGTTGATGAGTCAAGGGATGTTTCAGTCAAAGAGCAAATGGCAGTTGTAATTCGATTTGTGAACAAAGGAGGTTATATTGTTGAACGGTTTCTAGGTATTGTTCATGTTCCCAATACTATACATCCCTCCAATTGAAAGCGGCACTTGAGAGTTTATTTGCCAAGTACGGTCTAACTTTTTCTAGATTACGTGGCCAAGGGTATGATGGAGTTAGTAATATGCGAGGGGAGTTTAATGGTCTCAAAAGTTTGATCATGCGGGAAAACAGGTCCGCATACTATGTGCATTGCTTCGCACATCAACTGCAACTAACTCTTGTTGCGGTGGCCAAGAAACATAATAAGGTTTGGCGCTTATTTCAAATGATTTCTACTATTCTCAATGTTGTTTGTGCATTTTGTAAAAGGCGTGATCAATTACGTGAAAAACAATTGGAGAAAATTGTGGAAGCTCTTTCAAATAATGAGATTGTAACCGGAAAAGGCTTGAACCAAGAAATGGGTCTTGCACGTCCATGTGATACTCGATGGAGTTCTCATTACAAAACTTTAAATAGTTTAATTAAACTATTTTCGGCCACGATAGATGTAATTGAGGAAGTAGAATTGGAGGGGATAAGGGATGAACATCGAGGAGAGGCAATTGGACTATTGGAAACGATGCAATCTTTTGATTTTGTGTTCAATTGTCATCTCATGAGAAAGTTATTAGGCATCACCAATGATTTATCGCAAGCCTTGCAACTTAAAAATCAAGATGTGGTTAATGCTATGTGTTTGGTAAGTGTCGCTAAATCTCGATTGCAAAAAATGAGGGAGATTGAATGGGGATTGTATTCCAAAAAGTGTGTGCATTTTGTGAGAAACACGATATTGAAATTCCTGACATGGAGGGTATCCGTCCCGGTATATCACAGCGTCGACCAATGAGATTTAATAATTTGCATTATTATCGTGTTGAAATGTTTAACACGGTTATTAATATGCAATTACAAGAGCTTAATGATAAATTCACGGAAACAACTACCAAACTTCCTACATGTATGTCATGTTTATATCCAAATGATTCTTTTTCTTCATTTAACAAGGACAAGTTGCTTAAATTTGATCAATTTTATCTCTCGGATTTCAACCAATGGGAGCTTGGTACTCTAGAAAATCAATCGGAGAATTACCATTTGGATTTGCAAAATAATAGTGATTTTTTGGAGGTAAGGGGATTAGTTGAACTTTCTCAAAAACTTGTGGAAAAGAAAAAACACATTGTTTATCCCTTGGTTTACAAATTAGTGATATTGACACTGATATTGCTTATGGCTACCACTAGAGTTGAAAGGGTATTTTCGACAATGAAGTTGGTGAAAAACGACTCAAGAAATAGCATGGGAGATCAATGGTTGAATGATTGTTTGATTACTTATATTGAGAGAGATTTGTTCAAGGGTGTTAAAAATGAAAGAATTATGCAAAGATTTCAACATATGAAGACCCGTAAAGGCAAGCTTTGTTCACCGTTATCGACTTGATTTGACTAATAAGGTATTACTATATTTGCTATTTTTTATATGAAAAAACAATGCTATTTTTTCATTTTATAGTCTTGTTAGCATTTTGTACTCTAGCTCATGAGATTATATAGTAAAAAAATATTTTACACCCTTATTAGTATTTTGTGCCTACCCCTGATCAAATTCCTGAATCCGCCCCTGGGAACTGGATACTTATCCTTCAAAGAATCACATCTCTTGTTAACAAGAGCTATATCCCTCTCAACCTCCAGTTTAAATCCTTCTTTCTGCACACCAGCAACACCATGCAAATAGTTCTCTAAATTGTGCCATACAATTGCATTTCCCGGACTCTTCACATATGGCGATTTACTCACATCAATTGTAAGTTCAACCCCTACATCACAGTATGAAATAGGAGGTGGACATTTAGGAACTATATCCAAGGCGTTACGAATTCGTAGTAATCTTAGGTTCGGCATTTGGGAATAAATATTCTTGAAATCTGAATTCCCAACCCGAGGGCTAGCGAAGACGATGCCTGTGACCGGACAGGTGTCGGAAGGAGAGTACGTGGTTGGATCGATTAAGGTGGTTTGAGATGATATCTATGGAATTTAGCGTGGCGAGAGCTGCACCTAAGCTGTGGCCAGTTATAGTACTTATGCTTGTTTCCTCACCACTGTACTGATTAGCTTCCCAATCTCTGTCAAAACCTAATATATAGAAAGCAGTTTAAAGAAAGAAATGTCATAGCTAACTAATGTCTACTGAAAATGACCTATATTGTTTTCCTATATTGTTAACAAATAAAAAGACCTATATATATTAGTATTATATACTTGTATCAAACAAATAAAATTTCAACTGAAAATGACCTATATTGTTCACCTGCAAATTAACTAATTACTTGAACGGATCGCTTGCATATGAAAAGAAGTAAGAAACAACTAAACAAATAATAATAAACTAAAAATAATAAATTACCTGTTCTCTAGCACTTTGCTTATTGAAGCGGGAATTGGGATTATCTGATGTATAGATGGATAAGAATCCCCTATGCACCAGTAGTTCATTATTGTCGATTGCTCGACCTAGCAACGCAGAAGCAGATACCAACGTGATATCCATGTCGTTCACCCAATCCGACACCTCTAGGGTTCCTCTCCAAGCAATCAGAATAGTAATAAAATCAGCGATTTATTAAGCTGGTTTGAAGGTCGCTGTTTTTCAATGGTGCAGAATTTTAATAAAATCAGCGATTTTCAAACCATCTTAATAAATAGTAAAAAAATTATAAAAAATGTAAAATTTGGTCTCCAAGCACATTTTAATATAGATTAAATATCTAACTGTTTGGATCGACTGTTTGAACTTTGAAAATCGGAGAACCTAATCGTTTGTTCCTGAGTCCAGGAATAAATGTTTGTATATTAGCCACTCTCTCTCTCTCTCTCTCTCTCTCTCTCTCTATATATATATATATATAAAGGAGAGATCCAATTACACATTTTTTGGTGGCACACTTTGACACCTACCATTTTTAAAGTCCAAATAGTCGATTTAAACCATTCAACATGATGGATATATTAAAATGTGCTTGGAGATCAAATTTTACATTTTTTTGAATTTTTTTGCTATTTATTAAGATGGTTACAAAAATTGTTGTTTTCAGACCATTGAAAAACAACGATTTTGTAACCATCTTAATAAATAGTAAAAGAATTCAAAAAAATGTAGAATTTGATCTCCAAGCACATTTTAATATGGTGATCATGTTGAACGGTTCGGATCGACTGTTTGGATTTTGAAATCGCAAAATTGACCTATATAAAAAACGGTGTCATGATGTGTCACCAAAAAAGGTGTAATTGGATCCCTCCTCATATATATATATATATGATAGGAGTTGGCTACGGTGCTACGCGTAACATACATGGCCTCCGTGCTACGGCTCAATATTTGAGTTTTCAAAATCCTAACGGTCGATCTGAACTGTTCTACGTGATCTCCATATGAATATGTACTTGCAAACCAAATTTTAATTTTTTTATAATTTTTTTACTATTTTTTTAGATAGATAGAAAATCACCTGATCTACGGTAATTTGCATATTACTGGTTGACATGTTTCTTGGACCATTTCTTTATTTTTAAAGTTCAAACTGCCGATTCGAACTGTAAAATATAATCTCATATGCAAAAGTACCAGGAGACTAAAATCTACAATTTTTTATAATTTTCTACTTTTTTTTGTGAGTCTCTACTCAAATCACTTCCCTATCAAGAAAGGACGACTCAACTCAACTATATATGATTCAACATCAAAGCCCTTGCAATTTAAGAAACATAATCAACTTAATTGCTGCATTCAAGTGAAGTGATGGTACCATTTGTCTCTCTCTCCTTTACTTTTCTTCTCCATTTGTTCGATTGCGTCGTTACTCGCTAGTGGGTCCCCCTGTTGAGTCTCTCTCCTTTGTCCTTTCCTTTCTGTCGCGTGGCTCCCGTTGTACTCTTTAAATTCTGACTCTGCGGGCCCAATATTACGGAGGGCCATGGTCTTATCGGCCCATTAGTCCTTCCGCAGGCCCAATTTCACCTCTGTCTGACTGTCTCCTCTCTTTCCCAGTTTGACTAAGTCAAAATCCGCTGAACACTAGAGAAAAGTGTTTTAATTCTTCCGCTTATTTCAAAACATACAATTAATTTCATCATGCAAAATAGAAATAATAATAATAATATATATACAGTCCCATAATACTACGGGCCTTAAAATTTAAAATATTGAATAAGATCAAAGTTTGTAGATCATTAGACACTTATTTCATATGTATTTTCCTAGTTGTTGAAATTTACGCTTGATTAGACGAACATTTTCTTTTATTTCAAAAAGTGCCAGAACTTTTAAGATGAAATTAGTCTAGCTCAATTAGTAGGGCTGTAAACAGATATGGATATCCGTCCGGATATCCGCTCCGAATCCGCTTATTATCCGAATCTGGATTTAAACGGATACGGATATCCCGGATACGGATACGGATATTTTTTGCATAGGGAAATTTGATACGGATACAGATACGGATACGGATAATTCTTTGAAAGTATAAACGGAGCGGATATTCACACTATCCGAATCCAAAATTTCAACTTCTCCGCTTCGCTATAACTTGACTTTCAGCGATTAATATTCCCTAACTCCTCTCCATCCCTATATATTCTCCATTTCTTTACCTTTTTTTTAATTTACTTTTGTTTTTCTTAATTGTTTTTAAATTTTTTAATTTAGTATTTGTACTTAAAGTTCATATGACTCAATTATCCGACAATTATTCATTTCGTAATCGTATTCAAATCCGTATCCGTGGATTATCCGCTCCGTATTCGTATCCGTTGAAGACGGATTTAGTTTTGAATTTTGATATCCGTTTACTATCCGTATCCGTATCCGTATCCACTCATTAAAAAATGGATACGGATTTGGTATCAGCATTATCCGCTCCGAATCCGCTCCGTTTACACCCCTATCAATTAGGGAGTAGTTTTATTAATTATTAGTGTGTGCTCGTTAATCTCTGCTAATTTATGTTTTTCCACTTGTATTAGTTAAGACTAATTAATGGAACCACTTTTTTTCGTTATTTCAATACTCAAACAGACATGATAGGCAAGAACAACAACCGAGCATTTTACGCAAATAAATTTCTCCATCTACGTACATTGTATGACATGCAATATTATTATCAACCATCAACAATATATCAACCGTCATCATCATCATCATCTTCATGATATACTTACTAACTTCCAATGCCCATCTGCTTCCTTAACCATACCCTTGTTTGTCGAACTCTCCAAGAAACCGGTACATGATAATCGTCCTTCAACGCAAACATGATTGTAATTAATTAGCAGCATGATCGTAATAAAATAAATAAATAAGAGGAATATAATAATAATAATAATAATAATAATAAAGAATATATAAAATTTAATCAAGGAAATTATAAATTTGTAAAGCATAATTATGAGGATCTAATCCCTTTTGCCTTCATTTCCCTCAGCCTGAGTTGATTGCTTAATTATACTAATTATTTTTCCATTTTCTTTAAGGATATACACTGCTATACGCCAATATTTATACATTCTATAATAAAAGAAATATATATTTAATGTTATTTTTTTTGGTATTAACACGATTAGAAAACTGGATATTTTCATTCAGAAATACAATATTGATTTTTACACACAAATATTAATTAATTCCTTTCGTTTGATAGAGCGACTTGATACCAACACCACCAAGCAGGAAAGCGATCAACTGCTCATTTTCTTGTTCAAAAAGGAGATAAGGTTAGATGTACATCGGCTTATCTTTCATGTCCAAATTTTACATTTTTATTTCTTTCCGCCTCCTTATCTCGGCGGGATAAAAAATTCATGAATCGGAAATATTTCGGGTATAATTTGAGAATAATTCGGTTCGAGGAGAACTTTTACAAAACATATACTCTTTTTTAGTAAAAATTAAAATATCCTTCTTTCTAATTTTTTTTGTAACAAAATGTTGTCATTATAAGTCCTTCAAATTAATTTTTACCTCTTCATTCCTTTCTCTTTTCCTGCCCATCACATGCATCCACATTTTTCAATTTTAGTTTTTGATTTTCATAATAAAAAATTAATAATCTTCGACATTCCGTTTTCAAAAAAATTAACTTCCTATTTAAGAATATTATTTATGAAGTATTATATTTAAAATAAAATAAAATATCAAATGAATGACATTATTATATTAAAAAATAAAATAAAATATCAAATGGATGACACTTTGAAGACTTCAGTGGGAGATGTGAAAAAGGTATATATGACTAGAAAAGTCAAATTGAATAATATGAAAAAAGTATGAATATTGAGCTTGAAGATTTTAAAATATCATATAATATTGATTCAGTATGAAATAATCTTGAATTTATTGGAGTTTATTCGTGATCTTTAGAAAGTTATTTGAATTTATTCGGAGTTCTCCAAGACTGTAAGGGTATTTGGGAAAGAACATTTTTTTCAATGATGTTTTTTGACAAATACAAAGAACATTTTTTAATTTTCAATGCAAAATAATTTTACTTCATCCCACATGCTTTCAGAATTAACGTTTAATTACTTGAAATACACTGTGTTGAAAAGCAATGTCATCAATTACAGTTCATGTTTTATATGTGTTGAAATGTTGTCCATGACAACAGTTTTTATTTGCTTTCAAAATTAACGCCGTTTATGCTAGGATGAATATATCCTCTATTTGATTTGATGGGCACGTTCAAATATTTTTAATGCTAAAGATGAAAAGAAAAAATCGGATTGTGGGATACGTTTGCAAATAGGAAAGAGAGAATTTTGCTATTTTTTAATAAGAAATAAAAAAATTGTCGTCGTCCTTTGTACATTAACTATATATTTTTGTCAGTCGTATATATACTTCATCATTTAGTATAGTTGTATATATACTTCACAATTTAATTGCATGATTTTATTTGCCCCGTGTGGGAAAACTCAAACATACAATCTTTAACTATGTTATTAATTTATCTCAAAGAAAAAGAAAATAAAAACATCAGTAATTAAATTAAAAATGCAAAGCACACATGCATACAAGAAATTTAATTAATTAAGAGAAAACAATGCCAAATATGAAATTGTAGCCTTGGAGGAGTAAAATATGCATTGACTAGAGTCCATGGCTCTATCAACAGCGTATAAGAAGTGAAGGCACATGTTTGCATAAGTTGCGGACCTCATCTTCCTTAACCTCATGGCCATTACTCACCCACGACAATGTTTGAAGGTTGGTTAGGTGTCGTAGCCCCTGAGGAACACACAATTCTTCACATCCTTCAATCCAGAGTTTTGTAAGAATGGGCATGGCCCCCTCCTCTATCTCCCAATCCTCTAGCACGGTCATGTCTTCAAGACACAATTCTTCTAATTGGTTGAAGCCATTAGCTGAACATCTCATTTTTCGATTAGTTTTGACTTTATGTAGCATGAGACTCTTGAGGCAGTGTAGATTCTCCAGTACCGGCATTACATCTTGCTGGAATTGGCAATTACTAATGCATAGACGAATGAGGTGAGGAGGTAGCATGATAACATCAACGGCCCTTCCATTAGGAGTCTCCTGACAGTTCTTAGCCCGTAATAATAGATATTGTAGATTCTGATAAAATGGGTAGTCCCTCATATCAAATATGTCTCCTGGAATAGAACCGGTTAGCATGAGAGAGACCAGGTTCTTTAATGTACCAAGGAAAGCGGCAACTACCATCCATGAACATGATTCGTGATTTAAATCTAATGTACGTAAATTGGGTAGATGAGGAAACCCAGTTTTCCATGATTCATTTGTAGTAACCTTTGTAAGCGTTTGCAAATTTGGTAGTTCTATTGATGCTGGCAGTTCTAGATCACAGAATCCAGTCGCAACATGCCTCAGTGTCTTCATGTTCCATGCACAATCAGGAAAATTATCTACGAATCCCTCATCACATACTCTTAGATTGATATTAAGAGTCTGTATACACTTCATAGTGCCTATCACATTCTCCAAGTATCTTTTCCCATACTTGTCATCTCGTCCAGTACACTCTTCACTTAGCTCCCCACCAAGATTCAGATATCTTAGCTGAGTTAATCCCTCAAACATTCCCACATCTATGCTATCCATATGGTATTCAGTGCTTACCACTTTGAGCAGCTTTTGCTTAGAACAATTCGGCATGACTTTATGATGAAAGCACAACAGAGTGCGGAGGTTTTGGCTCATCACAAGTTTATCACAATCTGGATGGTGAACTGCCACACGACGCGCCCTACTCAAGCTTTGTTGATCACAATCTGGATGTGAATACACCACAAGAAAGTTGTCCTCCTTGGCTTTTTGGATAGCAAGATCCCGTAGGAGATCGTGAATGCAGCAAATTTTGATAGCACCATCATGAGATCTAAATCTTACTTGAACCAAGCTCCTGTTATACATTAAGAAAATTTGTTTTAAACATACAAAAACAAATTTGGAGTGCTCATAAATGTCATAACTAAATTATTGGAGCTCACATTTTTCTAGGGTAAGTAGTTAAAGAAAGTACTGATAATATATTATAATATTAATTAACATTCATAAATTTTGAGGACAGTAAACATTTCATCAAAAAAATATTTAGCTTCAGAACAATTTAGTTGGAAACTCTATACATAACATTTCATCATTAAATTATTTTTTTCCTTCTTTTCCTTTTGTTTCTCTTGTAGTGCTCCTTAATTATATTGGATTCCTGTTGGATCCAAATGATTTACTATAAGCCTAAAGGATTTTATGAATAAATAAACAAATTGAAACTAATACTTGTAAATAATTAAATGAAGAAGTAATACCTCTGTACGAGATCCTCCAAGTAACTCTCCGCAGTTTCTTCCAATGTTCTGTTATCCTCTTGTGGTATGAAGCCCTCTGCAACCCACATTCGAAGTAAAGATGTGGCATTGATTTGAACGTCTTCGGGAAATGCAGCAAAGTACATGAAACATGATTTAAGAACAAATGATAGATCCTCATAACTGGTGCCTAAAATTTCGCTGCATTTTTTTCCATCGGTATGCCAACTCATTGTTTGTAGCACCTTGCTCCAAGCAGTATAGTTGGGTGGCTTCTTTGATAATAGGCCTCCTATAACTACCAATGCGAGAGGCAACGCACCGCATTTTTGTACAAATTGATTTGTGATATCAGAAAGATCATTAAAAGTACTTTTATTTCGATCCTGATTTGGAAGAGCATTTTCCAAGAAAAGGTCCACGCTTAACTCCTTTGATAAGAAGCCAAGTTTGTATGGTTCACATGTGGGATCTGCATCCTTGGCAACTTCACGGGACCTAGTGGTTATAAGTACTCTACTTCCATTATTTTCGTTTGGGAGTGCTTTTCCAATTTGAGTCCATAGATCGTCTGTCCAAACATCATCAAGGACAATGAGGTACTTTTTGTCTCTAAGAGACGCATGAATCTCGGTAAGAAAATCATTTGATTGCTTGCTTGAATCGATAGGAAGCTGGAGTTGTTTCGCTATTTTTCTCAAAATGTCAATTAGTTCGAACTTTTGAGAAATAGCTACCCATATGCGAAGTTCAAATTGTCTCTTGATATCATTACTGTAAAAATAAAACATTTTAGTGGATTTTAGTATAACCAAAAATGTAAAGATAATAGACTCAAAAAAGAATAAATATATATATATATATATGTGTGTGTGTGTGTGTGTGTGTGTGTGTGTGTTTTGATGGTTAAATTTATGCGTAAATAGAAAATTGTAATTTTTGTTACCAATCTAAAGGGCTATGGTTTAGCTATTAGGTCGGCCGGAGATATCAATGTAGGTTTGAAAATGCAAAAGTTGTTGACGCCATACAAATAGATTTGCACAATATCAATTCGCACGATTCGCTCCTTCTTACGCATGCACAATATCAATCCGTATTATTTATTCAGATACGGATACGGATACGGATTGGATATCAAATAAATACGGATATAGATACGGATTGGATATTACATGATACGAATACGAATACAGATATAATTCGGATTCTTAATTAAAAAAATGTACCTAATTAAACTACATTCTCTCTACATAAAACTTAATTCTAAAATAAAAAGACATAATTCTGCCATTATGGCCTCAATTTTGTTTTTGACTTGTTTAAGTCTACAATTGTAGAAAAACACCCTTACTGTTTTCTTTGATTAGAAACAAGGTTCTAATAACTCGGATTAAAGTGAACAAAAGAAAACACAGAGGTCTCCACAGGATAATGACATTTAGAATTAAATTTGGAGTTGCACTGTAGAACCGCTTTGTCACATTTTCTCATTTAAGCAACAAGAGCAAGATACCAGAATTTCAATAGTTAATACTTAAAATTAAAGTACCCTACTTTAGCAAAGACAAGAAATCGAAAACAAATTTGATGAGAAATGAAGAAGTCTCGCAAAATTTCAACAAGTCTCTCCGTCAGAGAAGTCCAAGGGATGGAAACAGAAAATTGGATTTGAGAGAAAGAGTCGGACGCTGAGGTAGGCGAAGACCCAAGGCGATGGCACAGGCGATTTCCAACACCACCCAAGGTGATGGCGACTGGCAGGAGGTTAGACGAAGACGGCCATACCCTGCTACCTGGAGACACTCCCAACCACCCCCACCGAAAGCTACACCCTACCAGCCGTATACCCGTCCTACATATGCACAGATTTTGCTTCGGCCCTCTTCACCGACAACCATCCACTCTGACTCCCAAACCAACAACTCAACCCCCTCCCCTCCTGCTTCACCGGCAACCTCAAACTCCACTGTTTACTACGTTTCCCCACATAGTCCTTCCCGACTCAGGTTCCCGCCGTCTCATACATTCTCCGAATGGAAGGGACGGTGCTTCCGCTGCTGCCGTACTGGTCACTCGGCAACCAAATGCCGCAACCCAAAGCGATGTGGTCGCTGCTGGGCTTATGGACACATCGGATCAAAGTGCAAACAGGTGCTGGTGGCCCCGTCTTCTCAGAGCAACACAGTGCCTAAACAAAGCCCCCCTGCTCAGTCTGAACCAGGCTTTGATGAACTACTTATTGGCTCTTACCCGTACCGCTCGCCGGAGATGCCGGTGGAGTGGCCACCACGACTACACTGTTTTATACAAAGAGATGAATTTTATTACGCCGAACTGGCACGCCTAAAGAATTAAGTTGTAATGCATACTAAGGGGTTTCAGTGGGACCTTAGTGTCGATAATGTTGTCTCTTATGCATGTCGCACCAACCTGATAAAGAAGGAGGAAATCCAGGTGGCTGAACTTACCGGCCCTCGTTTCCTCATCAAGCTACCTGAAGGGTTGGACCCTGACACCTTCATCAATGCAACACCTCAAGAGGCATGGGATGAGGGTATTTCTTTTCAGCCATGGTCTCCATTAGATGAGGCAGAAATTAGTGTGCCGGCTTATAAAGTGCTACTCAGTTTGGTCGGGATTCCTCCTCACCTATGGAGAGACAAGTATGTGGCTCAGGCTGTAAGTCGTTTTGGGGTATTCTTGGGGTCGGTAAACCCGGAAAACCCGGCGTCCATAACTTCATGGACTGTAGCAGTCAGGGTGGATGACCTAACTTTGGTGCCTCCTAGCCTAGCGATGCATGTGGGTGGTATGGTTTACAACGTCCAGGTGTACACACTCGTGTGGAGACGAGCACCAATCTACTCGGCAAATGAAATGCCAAAACACCCGAAGGTTTACCACAGGCCGCAACCACCACCATCTTCTTCCTCGTCTTCAGATGATGGCACCATGACGGACAACACGGAGCTCATACCATTGAGCTCTCGGGTTCTCCGACAACTCTGCCGAGGAAAGAATGCAGATTTACTTTCGCCGGAGCTTAGGCAATTTGCTTCATCAGAAGAGACAGACATGGCTTCCCCATGCATGGCTACACAACACCAAGCCACATTAGATCCCCTGGTGCAAATTCAGCAGCCTTCCCAGAGTGTGCAGACTGTAGCCCAACGGGCACAAGAGGCATCTCGGCATCAAAGTGTTGGTGTAGCGGGTAGATCCAGAGTGCACATAGTTACTCAACATGAGACTATTCCTATACCTCTTCACAAAGGATCTGATCACACATCTGTTGAGACAGCACGCGCACAGGGGAAAAATGTACCATCAAGAGAAGTGGTGATCCGATCTGATGATACCACAATGCAGCACACTCAAATGATTCAGGATACCTCCTAGCCATCTGCCACGGCTCCAACTACTCAAACCAAGGCCACAGCAAATCCTATAGCATGGGGATTCTTCCGGAAGCAAATTACCTCCTGACCCAATAAAGGCCAGAGGCGTGGGAGCCAGGCAAAATCAGAAGGTACCCCATTCCAAAAGCAGTAATAGTTCCAAGAAAGATCCAGCTGTAATGGGAGGGAGCAATTCCAAGAATGATTCAGGATCTCGTGAGCCAGCTACAACTCAACACGTGGCGGGTGTTTCAACTCACAATATGCTTTTCAAGGCCCAATGAAAGGGCCCATTAGTGAGGTAAGCTTTGGGGCCATGTGCAAGGAAATTCAGCTGGAGAAGGCCTACACTTCCTGTCACCAATGCCCAAGTCACCAAAAGAATTATTGAATCAGCAGGAAACAAAAGGAAGTCTAGTGCCTTGGCCCAGCCGAATTTGATAAAAAAGAAATCTGGTAAAGGGAAACAAAAAGAAAGTGTGGAGGTCACATTCAACCCTGAAGGCTTTTACGAAGTTCAAGTACAATACAAGCGCATATCCAAACTGGCAGCTGGGTGTGGTTTCCAAAATCAAGACATTTCCAGGATGATTCATGATGATAACGCTCAATGTAAAGAGCAGGCTACAAAACAGGGTGCTGAACCGGTGCTAGCTCAAAATAGTGAATTGGCCATAACATCTGCGGTTAATGAAGAAGAGGACCAAGCTTTAGAGAGATTTGAACTTGGCTCAAATGATGAATTGTCCTCGGATGAGGAGGTGGTTTGAGGTGGTTGCTCTGATTTTAAAAAAAGGGGTACTCGATATAATCCAGAGTTTCAGCAACCATTCTGTGGATTTGTCCATTATAAATCAGGCCAATATAATTATGATCCCAAAAAAAGAAGCTCCGGAGAATGTGGGGGATTATAGGCCTATTAGTGTCATGAATTTGATTCCAAAATTAATTTCAAAAATCTTAGCAAATCGATTGAGATTGGTATTGCCGGATTTGATTTCTCCCAACCAAACGGCTTTCATTCAAGGTCGTCAAATAACTGAAAATTTCAATGCCACGAGAGAAATGCTTCATCACATCTCCAAAAGTGGCAAGGCAGCTTGCTTCATCAAGATAGACTTTGCTAAAGCATTCGATTCGGTGAATTGGACCTACTTACGACGTCTCATGATGGCAAGAGGTTTTCCGGTAAGGTGGATAACTTGGATTGATCACCTTCTGCATACGGCATCTTCTCGCATTGTAATGAATGGGGGAGAATCAGATTTTTTTATTCATAAGAAGGGGTTGCGTCAAGGAGACCCATTATCCCCTATGTTGTTTGATTTGGCAGTAGATGTTCTCCAACGCATGATTGAAGTGTTCAATGTCTCGGTACGACAAGGAATTACCAGAAAATTGAATAAAGCAATCATAATTCACCAATATGCAGATGATACGGTGTTCATAACAGATGGGGCTAATTCCACAATTGTAACGCTCAAAATCATATTGAGATTATTCTCGGCAGTTTCCGGTTTGACCATTAATTTTCAGAAGAGCTCATGGATTCCAATTAACATCTGCCCAACTCGCATCACAATGATCACGGCTATACTTGGCTGTTCACTCTCCACTTTCCCCATTAATTATCTCGGATTGCCCCTAACTTTGAAAAGACCGACTAAAGCCCTCTACATGCCATTGATCGAAAAGCTTGAAGCTAGGCTTGCTGGTTGTAAAGGTCGCCTTTTGTCTCGAGGGGGTCGATTGCAGCTCATGAATTCAGTCCTAAGTTCTATATCAATTTACTTCATGTCGTCCTTCTTGCTTCCTAAATGGGTGATTAATAGGCTGGACAGAATTCGAAGGGGCTTTTTGTGGGGGAAATCGGACACCAGGAAGGGAATTTCTCTAATTAACTGGAGGGTAGTGTGTATGCCAAAACAGCACGGTGGAATAGGGGGAGCAAACCTCATGGTACGAAATTGGGCATTACTATTGAGATGGTGGTGGCGACTATACCGACATCCAAATTCCCTATGGTCCAAAATAGCAACCCAACTCAGGTCAGTCACACCGAGACAGGCACACAACATATGGATGCGTCAAGGTTCCTTCTTCTGGATGCAGCTACTCAAGATAAAACCCCTTTTCGATATGAGTACCAGTTGGAAAGTCGATACTGGTGCCGAGATCTCTTACTGGTTTGATGCTTGGACTCATCCGATTATGGCCTCCTTGGAGGTACCACAAACTTCTAATCGGAATTGGTCATTTCAAACTGCCATTCAGCAAGGTCTATAGGGCTGCACACATCTAGTTCTGCTGCAGTGCCATCACAGGACCTACTGATATGGCATTGGTCAAAACACCAGGAATACTCGGCAAAATCATCATATAGGGTACTGGTATCGGGTGGCCAAACAAAATACAAATTTACTTTTATTTGGCACCTTAGAATACCTTCAACGGTGCGGATATTCGCCTTCTTATTCCTTGCCGGCAAGCTGTAAACTCATGATGTTATGCTGACTAGAGGGCTGTAGTGTGAATTACAATGTGCGGTATGTCACAACTGCCCAATTGAGACGGCGATGCATCCCTTCTTTAGGTGCAGCTTCGCAAGGAATTTCTGGCTCACACTCTCTTTAAATCTTGGTTTCTCAATTTTGCATTTTCGGGGGGCTGATTTGCAAACAATAGTGCATAGATCATGGCAGGCTTGCAGGAGATGGATATCACGGGATCAGTGGGCGGTTTACTTCTTCGCTGGATGTTGGATGTTGTGGAAATGTCAGAACAAAAAGATATTCGAAGCAAATAGCACACACCCGAGATGGGCAGTCGAGCAAGTGATACAGGAGGCCAAAATGTGGTGGCAAAATTGTTGATAGGGGGCGTTGTTCTGTTGTATAATTATGTTGCCTTTTTGTTGTTCTTTCTTTTCAATTAAGCTGTACTCAATATATCCACTGATAGCCACTATCAGTTTTTCAAAAAAAAGAGGGAAAGAGTCGGACTGTCGGAGTCTAATCGAATAAAGTCTCGCAAAATTGGGTTCATATTGGGTCATCAATATTTTATTCTTTTTTTTCAACAGATAAGATTCGATTCGACATGTTTTCTTCAAGATGTTCGGTCATGATTGCTTCTGACATATTGCATTTTTAATTTAATGGTTGTAATATCAGTAAGACCATTTGAACGGTCCCGATTTTGATGAATCATATATCAACTCTAAATTTGAGATATCTCAAAGGATGCTTGGATCTCAAAACCACTTCACTCTTCAGGGTCAAACGCTAGATTTCGACGAATTTTATACCACCTGAGGTAACAGAATATTTTTCTTCATATCCAGACCGTTCAATCAAAATACGCAAGAATATATTAAAGGGATCCCATGCATTTCACCTCGGTCTGATTGGTCCAGATTTTGATCGGACAGTGCGAATCTAATCGACTGACCAATAGTTAGGATTAGGGCTGTAAATAGATATAGATTATCCGATGGATATATGCTTCGAATTCGTATCGAAACGGATAATTTTGGATACTGATCCAGATAATAATCCGGATTGGTAAACGAATTCGGATACGGATCGAATATCCGCACTATCCGTCGGATAACCTACATTATATCCAGCTTACCCAGATTATTCGGATAACCTGCATCATATCCTGCCTACCCAGATTATTTTCTGTATTGCTCCGAATCTGCTTCAGCGCTTCACGTGGGTTGAAATGGCCAGCTCAGCAGTATTTGGATTTCATCGTGGGACTAATGGTATATAACCTGTGCTCCGGACCGGAGAAAAAAAGTGTTTTTCACTGTTTCAAAAGGTCGTTAAACTAGTGGTATTACTACTTCAACCAATGATCATTTATTAATGATTTGCTAGTGTATGGGTTTACCCAATATTTAATTTTGTTTACCTTTAATCTTAATTGGGTTTTTATTTCGAATTTCCTCGATTTTTTTTTGCTCCCAATCTATATGATTCAATTATCCGACAATTATTCATTTCGTATCCATATTCGAATTCTTATTCGTGGATAATCCTCTCCGTATCCATATCCGTTTAAGGTGGATTTGATTTTACTTTTTGATATCTGTTTACTATCCGTATTCATATTCGTATCCGCTCATTGAAATGTAGATATGGATATGGTTATACCACTATCTGCTTCGTATCCGCTCCGTTTTCACCCCTAGTTAGGATGTGTTCTGACTCGATTGACCAATTCGACCCATTTTTTTCAGTTAATTATAGTTAGCCTTGCGATGAATAGTCTCAATACATACTTTTCTTATAGTTATATAAAATTGATTACTAAAAATTATATGGACTTGATTTAATAAAATTTAAGTTTTTACCTACAAAACTAATTATATGAGGCAGTTCACAGTTGTCTCGTAAATCATAAATTCACCAGAAAATTTGTTAGTAAATTGTAGTACGTGACTGCGAGAGAGAGTTCGATAATTTGACAAATCGATTTATAATTTCTACAAATTTATGAAACATATTTCATATTTTTTGCTAAGCATAAAGTTAAAATCAACACTGGTTAAGTTGGAAAAAAAATTAGAATACACTTGTTGACTAAAAATATATAAAATTCAACCAGATTTATTGTTGTAAAATAAAGAGTGTAATCAATTCTTAAATCAAACAATTAAATTCTAAACTATTTTTTTTTCTAAGAATAAAACAAATATATAGCACATACCAATTGTATACTTTTTGTGCGAGAGTCGTTTTTCCGAGCCCACCAACTCCCCAAATTGAAACGACATAACGTCTCTTAGTGGTCTCATCTAGCAACTCTTTGATAACATGGTCTTGGTCCTCCTTGAACCCGACAACATTGGGATCAATGTCCGGTAGCACAGGTGGCCTAATAGGCAGTTTGAACTCTCCACTATTCTCACCTAGAGTATTAATTTCATACCTTGATGAAATTAATAGTTTAGTCAGAAATAATAAACATAATAAATTAGTTAATTAGTCAAATAATTTGAGTGAATATATTTGAAAATTTATACATAAATTGAATGTTTAGATTTTCTAGAGTTAACAGAGTTGAAAAATATTAATTTAGTATGAAAATTTCAGCTACCTTTATTTTCCTCCTCATTCTCTCTTCCACTAAATACACAAAACAAAATACTCTAAATCAAAATTAACATAGGTTGTGAATAAACCAAGGTTCTAAATAGCACGCTATAGCGTTTTCGGATCATAAAAGCTATGGCGCTATCGGCGCTATAGCGCGCTATTTAACGCTATGGCGGCGCTATATGGATATAGCGCTGTTTTTTTAACCGTTCCGCTATAACACGATAAATGCTATTTAAACCTTTGGAATAAACCAACATATATACCTGCGTCTACTAGCCTCGATCTCATCCATCCTTTTCTGGATCTGAGTTATCTCATGAACAAGTTTGTGTACAGTCGGTAGTTTTTTTGTTATCTTCAACTTCTTTTTCAAGGACTCCATCATGCCAGTGGGTTTTTGCGGTATTGGAGGAACCTCCGACAGAAATGTGTCAATGACATCTTCTATTAAATGTGCTACATCTCTCACCTCCTTAACCCAATGCTTTTGTCGCTCATCTATTATCTGCTTTTTGTCAGCATCCTTCATGAAAGCCTGAATCCAGCGGAATTCACGGGTGACTGCCTCCACTTGCTTATCGACATCGTATAGGAGTAAAACCTCCTTAACTGCAGCATCAGTGAGCTTGCTCAGCACACAATTTACAATGCTCTCGGCCATCTCTCTTCAGTATTCTAGGTGGAGCTGAAACTAGTTAAATGCCTCTAATTAACTTGCCGCTGGTTGATGCAATGTTGGATGAGTGAAGCATTAATTGTTTATAATTTATTAGTTTACATTTACAATGAATATGTGAAGGAGATAGCATCGGGCCCGAGCTGTTGACGCTAAGGGTGCGTGGGGTCCACTCTGAAGTGGACGTGGCCGACTGGACGTACTACTCGCCGACTTGTTAGGCTGAACCGCGTAACAGCAAAGTTAGTCAATAAAGCGTGTCTTGGATATTTTGTTAGTTTGTTTGATTTTTCTTGTTGTCGTCAATTTGATGAGAAGCTTAATTTATCTTATAATTGTGACGTGTGTGTGCATTATTTCCAGGCTTCATATATCAACTATCAAAAGTATTTGACCAGTCAGACTGGACATGTCCATTTTGAATCGATCTGATCACTATTTGTCATGGATCGGTCCTTCAAAATCCATAAATTTTTATTGGTAGAAATTAATCTAAAATAATATAGGATATTATAATGAGTGGCTGAGTTTTATAAGCATATATTGATTCGGAAAAAAATTCGGATCCAATATTTGAAGTTTAGAAAAATCTCGAATTTAATGGATCCAACTACAACCGAAATTTTTATTCATAGAAAATACAAAAAAATTAAAATTAAAATTAGAAAGATAAGATTACAGTTTGGCATCCAAATTAGACTACTACCACTACCAAAAAAAAGAAAAATTATATATGTATGACTTCCAATGAGAACAAAAACCGGAAATAAAAAAGTTTCAAGATGTGAGACGTCAAAAATTAGACAAACAATTGGAAAAAAAAATAAAATTCTAAATGTGGGACCGTATTTGAGATAATTCATCGTTTTTTCCTAGAACTTCTTAAAATTTTCGTATATTTCCTCTTATGAGCCGAAATTTTTATTTATAGCATAGCTTCAAAAAAAATAAACTAAAAAAACACCATTTTTTGAAATTTCGAAATATACCATGACCGCACCGGTGTTGTGCGGACCCGGTTCCGCACAATGCCAGAGCGGACCCCTGCCAATACAAGGGGTCCGCTGGTTTCATTTTTTTTATATCAATTCAAAGAAGTTTCAATCCCTTCGACCTCGGGTAAGTTTTTTCTTGTTTTTTAGTTTTATTTTTTAGTTTAGAGTAGTAATTAGATTTAGGGTTTAGGTTTAGGATTTAGGTTTAGAATTAGATATTAATTTAGGTTTTAGAATTAGAATATGACCAAAATTTAATAGAATTGTATCAAATATTAATTGTTTGACCACTAAAATTAAGCTAGACGTGTGCCAAAAATTATATAGGTTTATTTAACCAAAATTAGTTGTTTTAGCACCAAAATTAATGGACTTGTAACAAAAATTAAATAGGTCTATTTAACCAAAAATATTTGTTTTAGCACCAAAATTAATGGACTTGTACCAAAAATTAAGTAGGTTTATTTTAGCAAAATTAATTGTTTGAGTTAAATTAGACTTGTTCCAAAATTTAATTAGGTTTATTTTACTAAAATTAATTGTTTGTGCACCAACATTAATTGGACTTGTACCAAAATTTAATTAGGTTTATTATACCAAAATTCTCATATTTGACCAAAAATTATCAAATATAGCATGGCATCTAGTAGAGATATACCGTCTTCCAGTAGGGGTGTACCATCTTCCAGTAGAGGTACATAGCATGGCCCTACAGCCACTCCGTACGAGATGTCCCATTACATTGAGAGTGAGTTGGCAGATGTTCCGGGTATCCGAAGTCGCACTGACAGGGTTAGCGACTTCTTGTGGTACCCGAATGCGGAGTACCAGATTCTAGAGGCTGCCACCGGGGTAAGTTATAAATTAGTCATATTTATAAAAATACTAATAACCTAATTTTTTTTGTATGAATGGACTTGATCTGATTTTCTAATTAAATGCAGGGTTTTGATGCGGTTACAATTCGTCACAACCGCATGTGGCTAGGTACCAGCTAGCGTACAGGGTGACATTACGTGCGATGGGATTGTTTTAGCTATCACAAATGGGCGAGGAGAACCATGACGAGGGCTTATCTTCCGGCCTCGTTAAGCGATGGCATTCCGAAAGGCACACCTTTCGTCTCCCCCATGCTGAGATGAGAGTCAACCTACAGGACATCAGCTGTTTGTGGGGGTATGATTATTATTGGGGAGCCGATGACCGGTGTCGAGTACGGGGACTTCCATTTTGTGCTTGGAGTTGTTGGGTATCTCGCAGGAGGAGCTCCAGAAAGAAAAGAAGAGAGGTGAGAAGACTGTGATCTGGCCCAGTAGTATCAGCTTGTCAAAATTGAGTGCCAAATTCAAGGATTATCCGGATCTTCCAGATCAGGTATATAAATTGTACCTTATTTAATTTAAATGATATCAGATTTATTTACTTGTAAATAATGTTCTAATTTAAATAAATAACAGGTGGTTGTTGACCGATACCTGCGCGCATATATTATGGAGATGATCACTTGTCGGTTGTTTCCGGATTCACACGGAGATTAGGTGCGGCTATGCTACCTTGAGTGGTGCCAGGCTGGCATGCTTATATAGGTAAGAACTTATTCTTATAATATTTTAATTTTTTCAAATATTATTGTTGTACCTTAAAAAGTTGCTATTTGAAATACAAATGTTGAAACAAAAAAAATATATGGGGAATGATGAAGAAGAAATCACAAAGAATAGAATAGAAATAATTCATAAAGTATTGGAAAAATGGATCAAATGGAGGTGTCCTTTGCAAATTAAAATGGAGAGATTCGAATAGAATCATTTTTATCAAAAGTGATGCTCACGGTTTGGGTTAAGAATAAAAAATATAGGGAACAACTCAAATCAAATTAGAGAAGGGCTCAGCCGCCGCTTAGGTTAACAGAAATGAAATGAATGGGCTGCTGATTAATCAATCGGACCATTAATTAAAGAATTGGGCTTGGGCCGAACCAATTGAAAAAAAAAAAAAAAAAATCATAATAGAGGCGCTGGCACACGATAAGAACACATCCTCTACAGCTGTATCCTTGCAACCTCTGCCTCAGGGACACATGTCATGCATCCAACGGTCTTCGTATCTTTTCACTTGGATTGCCAACATGATCATCCCCAATTGGTTCAATTACTGAGAGCAACGCAGCTTATATGCTAAGCAATATATAAACCTGAGCCCTTTGATCAAGAATGTGAAGATGAAGGCTTGGAATCATGTCACCACATACCTAAAACCCTAATGCCATAACCATACCCTCTGCCTATATAAGGAGCTCCAAAAGATGAAGAAAGGGAGAACCGCCTATACTATACACAAATTCAAACACAACCTACCACTACAGCTGCATAGCTACCTTCTACTTAAACTCTGAAAAGACTATAGGCAATTAGGCTAGTTTTTAGCAAGAGACGTGAATAAAATGGTTGTGTAAATATACAAAGATGTAAGCCTTAATTTAGTAGGCTGTGTATGTTACTTTTCTGTTGAATAAAATGGTTCTTTGTGTTGAGATTTGATTCCTCTTATTAAAACTTTGCTCTTCTTTCTTGTTGAATCCATTGTTCTTTCTTTTTTTTGTCTTTTTTCTTTTGTGATTTGATAGGAGAGGATATAGGTTCTGGTCTTAATCATGACCATGAACCTGATGAGTTCTTGATGAAAATGACGATTTCCTTTCTTTGCAATCAATGCAACAGTGAAGGATAAAAATAGAAATGTCCCTTTTTGGAGCTTCGTTAAGTTACTCATTTTTCATTCACTAGTAAATAAAGATAGAAGTTCAAAGTTTTGGTTTATTGATAGCCAAAGACCTGAAATTTCTGATAAAAAAGTGATAGTTCATATAGCTGTCAATGCTATTGTGAAATTGATCTAAAAATTTAATAAAGAGATGAGGCAAAGAACAGCTTCCTAGCTGACAAGTGAAGCCCAGAATTCTAAAACAAAAAAAATATAAATAACTTGCACTTTATTTTTCTTGCTTACTGCCTCTATAAAAATGCAAAAAAAAAATATAGTCATGTTAACAAAATCTCTTGTTCCTTGCCTCTTTTGCTTCTTTTCTTCTTTTCCTCTTATTATCTTTTGTGTTCTTGGAAATTGGTAGGACAAGAGGATGGTAAACAGTGTTCTCTTAGAGGACTAATTTATCATCCTTTAGTTTGACTCTTGATACTTTAATATTTTTATTTTACTTCAAAATACTAAAGTATAAAAAAAAAGCACATATAAAAGTAAGCTTTATCTTTCATTTCTTTTCCTTTCCTTTCTCATCTGCCTCTCTCCTATTTTCTTTCTTTTTCTTCCTTTGTTTTTTTGTCACAAGAACCGGAAAATTCACAAATGTACATTAAAAGATAAATAAAATATAAAGAAGTGATTATTTCATATTTTTGAGAAGCATAAAAAAAGAAATGACTTTTGGAAATTGATGTTTAACTACATCCTCTCATTTGACAGCATCTTTATATACTTTCTTTAATATGAAATTAATAAAGTTAATCAAAGTATAGTAAATAATATGCTCACAGTCCAAATAGACCAGTACCGTATTGGTACCAGCACAGAAACTAAGCTAAGCCAAAACAAACCCCCACTGGCACCATAAATATCCTATGTGACCCCTAATGAAAGATCAGCTAGTGCAGGCCGATCAAAAGTCCAAACCAAAAATTCACTTGAACAGTTGGATAGAGAACAGAAAAACAAGTGGCTTAGAGTCAAAATTTCCATTTTTAGCATTTTCTATGCAATTTCTATGATTTTTCAAAGTTCAGCTCTTCAAATATGAAAAAACAGTAAAAATACCCTTGCTGTTCCTGATTTACCCCTGCATTCAAGCTCTTGTTTGGAACAGCTAGGAAGCCCCAAAATTCATGAAATTTTACCATCATGTAGAATGTCATCTCCTGAGCATTTTGATATAAAGAACACTAAATTTTCTCCAGCAGATCTCTCAGAATGATCTTCCAAAGTCAGCACTTTATAAAATGAAAAAACTGCACAATTGTTGTGCTGGCATATGAATTGTCCTTCATAAATTGGTGAACAAAAAATAGCTCTCGACATCTAGAATTTTTGAAACTTTTTGGGCAATTAGCATGTGAGATTATCATCATTTCCATATAAAGAACTAAAATTTTGAGTAAGCGGATTGCTCACAATAATTCCCTGAATGTCAGCTGCTCATAATAGACAAAACAGTCAACACAGTGAACTGTTACACCGACTGTCGCTCACAAAAGCACTCGTTCACCATAGCTAGACTCCATATTAAAAAGTAAGATTTGGCAGGGATACTACATATATCAATGGACAAATTCATATAAAGAACATCAAATTCCATGTAGCCAATTAAAAGAAATGAAAGTGACAAAACAGCATACTAGAAAGGGGCAAAATTGCAAACTACCAGCAAATACCCTTGCCCAAAAACATACATTTGACATAGCTCTCAATTGAGTTTGATAAAACTGTTGCACAGGCATATAGATCACGACTCAATTAACATTTTCATATAAAGAACACGAAATTTGATGTAGCCAATTGGCGGGAATTGATCTCCAAAGTTCGGCAGTTCAGAAAAACAGAAATATGTTGTTTACCAGAAAACTGCACTATTTTGCTGTTTTGAAACATTGATGGAACCCTGTACGTTACACCTTAAATCCCCAAATTTTTATTGACTATAGAACAAACAACCAGGAACAACCTGGACAAATTTCAGCTTGAAATGATAAGTCTATAGGGAGAAATTCAAATCACAAAGTGATACCCTGACTCAGTTCAGCACGACTCAAAAATGACCAAGTCCCTAAACCAGTTCAGTTACCCCTCTTGCAAATTGAACAAAAGTTAGACCAAACATCCAACTGACCAGATTCCACTTCTCAAAGACCCTTTGTTCATCTCTCTACGAAGCCATGAACTCGAATCATCCAAATCCAATCCCCAAAGCTCTTAAAATAAAGCTTCAAAATCCAATTTACCTCTGATTGAGCCCATATAAGGTCTAATTAGAACCATACCCTTCAAGGATCAATTGATATACTGAAAACACTAATGCTTTTTAATGTGGCAGTGGATGTCCTACAAATGATGATAGGTAAATTAAATCAAAATTTATCTAACATTTTATCTTACAGGTTAAGGGAAGCTGTAATTGCCTTACAATACGCAGATGATACGGGTATCATTGCCAATGCGGACGAAGAGACCTTGATCTCACTCAAGATCATTCTAAGGATGTTCACGGCAATCTCTGGATTACACATTAACTATGAGAAAAGTTTGTGGATCCCGATTAATTTGCAAGAGGAAGAATGCAATAGGGCAAATCTGATTTTGGGTTGCCGCCGCTCAAATTTCCCAACAACATATTTAGGAATGCCACTGACAGTACGAAGACCAACAAAGGACCTTTTCATGTCGTTAATACAACGATTTGAAAGCAAGTTGGTAGGGTGGAAAGGTAAATTGATTTCAAGAGGTGGCAGGTTGCAACTTGTGAACTTGGTTCTCTCTTCAATTCCTATTTATTATATGGCTTGCTTTGAGTTGCCTAAGTGGGTTATTAATAGATTGGACAAAATTAGAAGGCGTTTTCTATGGGGTAAGAATGAGAATCATAATGCGGGTATCTCTTTGATTAATTGGGACACGGTTTGTTTGCCAAAAGAGTGGGGTGGTATGGGAGTCAGCAACTTGAGGTGGAGAAATATCTCGCTACTTTTGAGATGGTGGTGGAGGTTGTATACAAATTTGAATTGCCTTTGGTCGAAGAAAATTATAGCTCTAAAACAGAAACCAGGTAATTTACAAGGGGTTGAACGTTGGATAAGAACAGGCTCTTTTTTCTGGGACACACAGTTTTCGATATACAAGCTCTTCACGTGGTCATGTCAAGGGATAAATGGTACCGATCAGATTCTGTGGCGATGGGAATCTAACGGTCACTACTCGGCCAAATCTGTCTACTCTATATTGGCTGGAGGTGGTATGCTAGCGTGGCAGTATGCTTACATATGGAGATATAGAGTTCCACCAACGGTACGCATCTTTATCTATCTCCTATTGAAAGACAGATTGCTCACTCATGAGATGATGGTGAGAAGGGGGTTCAACTGTTCACCAAACTGCGAGACGTGTGGTTTAAGGGAAGTGGAATCCATTTTGCACTTGTTTTTTAAGTGTCCAAAGGCAGTTCGTTTGTGGGATAGGTTGGAATCCATCTTAGGAGTGCGTCTCATGACGGCACTTGAAACAGTACATGATACTTGGAACAGCTCGATGATGAATGCGGGAATGGGGAAAAAACAGTGGTCAGTATACTTCATATCAACTTGTTGGTCGATATGGAAGCAAAGAAATACAAAGATTTTTGAAGGCAAAGAACTTCCAACGAAGGTGGTTGAGGAATTCGTGTTGCACGATGCAAAACTTTGGATGCAAAATTGTTAGGAAATGTTGAAAGTGTGTGAGGATTGTGTGAATGTTTATGTAGTTTATTTTTCTGTTTTCTTTTTGTTTTTTCTAGTTTACTTGTAACTGACAGCCGCTGTCAGGTTTCTCAAAAAAAAAAAAAAAAAACACTAATGCACGACCAAGTTAGGGATAGGAAACCTAAGTTGAACCCTTGCATCGCATTCATATGCATACACAGGTAACGATGTAGAGTTGCATGGAGCCATATTCCTGACTCTCCAATGATTGAACAAGGAAGACAATCCATGATAATTAGTTTATACTGAAAACATCATCGCATTCATATGCATACACAAATACCAAGGATCGAACAAGGAAACCAATCTCCAATCCTCCATTTATACTGAAAATATTATCGCATTCATATGCATACCATACCCATAGGCAGTAAGAGCTGGCACCGTGTCGTATGCTTCGAGTCCTATTGTGCACCATACCATACCTGTAGGCAATAAGAGCAAGCACCATGTCATATGCTCTGAGTCCTATCGTTCAACCAGCATCTCGACAACCTGAATTGGCAGTGCGCTTCATATTCAGACTCAAGATGCACCAAGAGAGTTGCATGGAGTCATATTCCTAAATCTCCAAGGATCGAACCAGGAAGCCATTCCACGATCCTCAGTTTATACTGAAACACTAATGCGCGGTCAAGTTAGGGATAGGAAACCTTAGTTGCATCATTGCATTGCATTTATATGTATACACATGGAAGTTTACGACATAAATACACCCCCTCTCTTGTTTATGTTCAGCGGCCCTAAATCTTGGAATGAGGAGTGTGCTCGAGAGACATAAATCTCGGAGTAATTAACGGCGGGGGCTTGCACCCATCGGAAGATTCAACGTCCCCACAATCAATAAACTCTCTCATATAGATATTACGTACGGGGGTGAACCACGAAGTCCCTCTTTCTTTTCTTCTCTTACCTCGAAACAATGTCTTTCCCATACCACGTACCAGACCGAAAGGAAAGGGGTAGTGATGCTTTGCGGATGATGATGTGCAGAAAAAGGTACCTCACAATTATACATCTCAGTATAAGTAACACTGAATTTGTACATTGTAAATGGGTCTTAACAATGCTTGTCTGAAGAAAAACAAGACCTTTATTGGACCATGCATGTTACTACAGCATTGGTCCTGCGCACATCTGATCGTTGGCAGTCCAGTCATGGCTAACAAGACAGATGTGCCGGAGTGGGGCAAGCTCGAGGCAGACAACTGCCCTGCATACGGTGCCAAGTACTGCTATCCGAAGATTTGGGCACAAAGGGAGATGGATTGTATTCTCCGGGTTACACTCAGAGTCAGAAGGTGCCTCCTGCCTATGAGGCAGGGTATGTTCAGACAGAGCCCATCCGCAGTTTCCTGGACAGTCCTCACAGCCAACATCGTACCCTTCGCTCCATGATGACCCCATTACCAGACAGGCGTATTTATTCACACAGCCTGAGTCTGGACAGACTACGGTTTTTTGTCCTGGAGTCACTACTAGAATATGAGTTTATTGCATGGGCCAGAAAATGGCTTGTTGCATGGAGATAGCCATGCAACAAGCCCGAAAAAACTTGTTGCATGCGAATAGCCATGCAACAGTTGCCCATGCAACAAGCTTCGATACAAATACTAAGTATTTGCATGGGCGCCCATGCAACAACTCTGTTCTGACTTGTTGCATGAGATTAGCCATGCAACAACGGCCCATGCAACAACTTTCAGAGTTGGCCCCTTTTGGAGTATTTGCATGGGGAGACAACGTGGGCCCCATCAGGTTATTTGCATGGGGAGCAAAGGGGGGTCCCACCAGACTATTTGCATGGCTAGGGAACGTGGGTCCTACATGACTATTTGCAAGGCTAACACACGTGGGTCCCACCAGACTATTTGCAAGGCTAACACACGAGGGTCCCACCTGAGTATTTGCAAGGCTAAGTATTGTGGGTCCCACCGGAGTATTAGCATGAGAAGACTGTTTGCGTTATTGCATGGGTGATTATTTGCAAGGATATGAATTACATTTTTTGCATGCACTGCAGTTGTAACTATTTGCGTGGATGTACCCAAGATAATAACAACAAGAAATGGGTGCAAATTAGCACGCTCTAATTCTACAATCCTCCCTCCCTGTACCAATCTGGTACGAGCCCAGTGCTATTTTAAAATTCCCAATTCCCATTCATAAAAAATTATATAAATCACATTTGAGAAATTTGTAGAAAGCAACTAATAAACAAGAGGGGGTGTCATGCAAACAGATCGCACAAACGAAATATTCTAAACACATCAAACTTTTCACAGCAGGAACATATTCTAAACACATCAATTTGTGAGAAAAAATACACCAATGAAATGGCCATGAGAACTTTACATAGAGAAGAAAAGAATCAAGACGCTTCAATCATGCTTCTTGTGCTGACAAACACACTACAGATCGATAATAGCTGTAATTAGACATTGAACAAAACAAAAAGAGAAATCATAATAGCTTATGAGCATATCACGGCTTCGAATAAAATACTCGATTTGAGATTGACAAAGTAAAAAAAAAACAAAACATACCACGATGATTTTGCTGGCCTGAGATGAAAACCTTGGTTCCTTTGGAACAGTTCTCAGTTTTGTTGACCTAATCACACACATAATACAAGTCAGTTTGTCATATACTTTTCCAATAAAATTACAAGAGCTGCTTATAATTAAAATTATTTGAAGTTAATGGTTAATACATAAGATATATGATGATGATGATGATGGTCATGGTCATGGTGGTGGTGTGCTGGTATAGAAAGAAAATAAGAGAGATTAAAGCTTAGGAAGGTGACATAATTAAATTATATATAATTTGACATAAACCAGACACAATCTGAATTGCCAGAAGGCCACGAAACTCAGACATGCTAACCCATCACATGAGGAAAAATCAGGTTGTGGGTTGACTCCAAAGGTTGATATGCTGAAATCTCAAGCATGGACTTCAATTGTTCTCAATACATACTAACATCAGAGAGCTTCTTTTTCTATTCTAAATACAGAAGCAAAGAGACTGGAAATTGCAATTAACCAAAAAAGGTAAATGATAAAAAGGGCAAGTTGGGTCTGGGTAAATATTTGCCAGCCGAAGTGGAAGCATACCAGTATAGCAGCAGCAAGAGAGTGTGAGGAGGTAGTAAAAAGAGGATAAGTGGTGTCTTCTTCATAAAGTAGATCCATAATCTCCATGCATGTCTCCATTTCAATTGCTTCTCCAAGCTTTGATAATTCCCTGAAACGACAAACAAGATTAAATTGTAATAATCACTGAAAATAAAAATTATTACACAAGCTGTACTTGTCATAAATTTTAAACAAAACTTTTGGAGAATTGTCGGATTATGAATTTTGCTGATAAATTGTCGGATTTTGTTGCCAAATAGTGAGATGGATGTAGAAATTATCAAATTTGAGAGAAATCATACCACCGGGAAGAACCGAAGCCAATAGAAATTATCAATTCGAGAGGTTGCTTTGTAGTCCAGTCGCCATTGCCGTTGTCGTTGCTAAGTAATTTATGGTGATTCATGGCATGCAGAAGCTGTGGCACCAGATTCCTCCTAGAGAGCAAATATGTCGAGGCATTACCATTTATGGCTTTGCAATGATTAATCAGATTCAAGAATGAGATGATGTAGGACAATGCTAACCTGTTGGTTTTGCAATGAAGCTCAACACACGGTTGATGAAATTCCCTAAGTTGCTTAGTAGCTCACCCAAGTAAACAATGTCTCTGACACCTAAATCACAGAAATAACTATAGATATAAATTATTACTAAAGCCAATGTGCATTTGAGAGTCTTAATGTAAATTAAGGACACAAGAACTTAAAACATGTCTTCAAAATTTTCCAATTTCCCATTTCAGCTTTTAAAAGGCATCAATAAGCAGATACCAGGTCCTGCTAATAACAGGTATCAGCATGAGCTTTTGTAAAAATATAATAGCATTTGACAAAACCAATCTCCGAGAGCATGCAAAGATTGAGTGCCTTAGTTCTAATTATTAATTCTTACCCAGGTTCATTATTATCAAAACTGAATAACTGGTTCTCATGCAAGACTCGTACATTAGTTTATATAACAAGTTTTTATTTTTTATTTTTCCTTTTTATCCTTTTTTTTTAGGGTTGTTGTATTGGCAGGGTCAGGGGTAACCTTCATCATTAGTAAAACCTAGGTATTAAATAAATAAAAAATGTAGAGAAGGCCAAAATGAGTATATTCTAGTCCTTACATTTCCGCAACATAAGGATAGGTAACCAACGGTGTATTTGGCCGAGACATCGCCTTGCAAACTAGTACCACCTTTCTGGTACCATGCAACAGTGCTTACAAACAAACCACGTACAACCTAAGGAACAAGCAATACCCTGATTAGCATAGAACTAACTAAAAACTAAAATATACTACTTGCTACTGTTATGAAATCAAAGCTATTGACAATATAACAAAACACAGTTTTTACCAAACAAACCCTACAAAACAAGTAAATCACAAGAGCTTCAATTGGAGGCCTGCATCTCTGATGCCATCTTCCAATAATGACAGTGAGCTAGTAAGAGGTTGAACCAAATGTATGAGATTGAACTAAATAGGTGTGCTGAAATTTATGTGAACCACAGTGAAACTTCACTACTAAATTATATTAAAAAAATTAAACTACATTAAGAATTTGACCTGAATGAAAGGATGTGTTGAATTATTATTGAATGAATAACTTATAAGCATACATATAGATTTTAATCAATTCAAGCACTCACGTCTTAACAGATTCTAATTACAGAACCAGAGGTAGATTGAAGCCAAAAGGGTCAATGATGCAAAAGGGTACGTTTAGCGCTAGTTTGTAACAATTAGGTTTCATCGAGTCTTCAGGTTACAATTGCATAAATTGAAAAACTGATTTATTATATTTTATTTTTCCTTTATTGTTTATAAAAGAAGGATCCTCAACCATACCTCGCACATTTGGTCTCACGGTACTTTGTGAGAAATTACTCCGATTGGCATGAGGACCTGAGCTAGTACTGATATCTCTTTTTACAACTGGAACCCTAGCACGGTGGCTGCCTGGCTCGGCGGAAGGCTTCCAATCGACGGAGCTATGCCTCGGCGTTGCGCTGAGCGGCGAAGATAACGGCGGAAGGAGAGAGGGCCTGAAGTTGCTGAGCGGCGGACAAAGAGGAGAGCCGGATTTGCGCTGAGCGGCGGAGAGATCGATTTTGAAAACCCTCGGAGAGAGAGGGAGACAAAGAGAGGGAAATGAAAATATATTAGGGCGAAATGAGTACAAGAGAGATGACGGCTCCTAAATCCTCTCTGGATGCGATGGGAACAAAAAAATTCCAAGTACATATATTAACAGAGCAGTTTTAGCTTCAATCAGTGTGTTAAATATATTGGATACTCTTTAAATTATATAGGTTGTGCGTTGCATAAAATTAAAACTGCTCTGCTAACAAAATTGTCCCAAATTTCAAAGCTCCGCGACGAAAAATTGAGAGGGAAGTGAAAATGAAACAAAATAAAATTAAGTAATGTATGCATAACAAATAACATGAAAAAAATTCTAAAAAAATATATTTTTAAATTTTTTACAGTTTCTATGGCCAAATTAGTATAATACTAATTGATGGTACATATGTGTTTAAATGTTTACGAGTAATAATTGATATTGGTTTTATTTATTATAAATTTAACTAGTTCAATATTTTTACTATCAGATTAATAAAATGGCAATTATTAAAATGACAATAATTTAAAATGATATTGGTAAAATGTATACCAAAATATAATGCTAGAACATTTTTATTGCATTACTAAATAATTTGACAAATTAAATTGTATAGTTGTACATGCATGTTGCATCAATGACTTACATCAAACATGCATGACCATAGAACATCAACTCTTGTTGGGTGAGTTAACGAAGGAACAAAGATAAATGTCATCTGTTGGTCGATCGGAACCGTTCAAATCAAAGAGTGTTCCATTAATTTCATTGTTGATAAGTTTGATTTAATTTGGTGTTCATTTACACATGCATCCAAGCGACGGAATATAACGACATCGTAGGGCTATAGATACTACACATTGGATCGAAACTTATAATTGTTGGAACTCCAAATTTTTTTCGTTTTTAAGGTTCCTGGTACTAACTTGATCATTTTAAAAGAAATTAGGCGTTATTTCATTGCAGATCAACCGTTGAATGCTCATGCGGAAATCAACGGCCCATAATTTTTGGCTCAATTTGAAGAGGCTACAAATAATAAAATTCTATAAAATTGTCAATGGTTGTTATGATTTGTAAATAGAAAATATAAAAAACTAGTTTTTATTTTTTTTTTAATTTTTTCATATTTAATTCTGTACAAGTGTTTAGAATCATATTAGGGTTGTAAATATGAGCCGTATGATCTGTGATGAAGTGTGCATATTTATGTTTAGATCTGTGATGTGGATAGGGAGTCCCTATACTCTTGAGGTAAAACAATATTTCTGTTTAGATCCGACGGTAAATGATGCATCAAATCCTTTGATATTAGTGTGTAAAGATAATCACACGGTCCGATCTTAAACACAAATATTGTGTTACCTATTTCACTCTCTCTAATATTTTAGACCACAGAAAACTGGATTTCCCCCTAGCACTACAGGGATCCGTATCCTCTGCATTAACTCAAAACGGAATCTTTTGAGTTAATGAATTTCAACCGTCTGATTTTAAACGGAGCCAATCCGGCTCGTATCTATAATATATGAGGTCCTTCAATATTAGTGCAGATCTAGTTCGCACGAATTTTAAACAGATCGAACAGTTGAGATTCATTAACTCAAAAGATTCTCTTTTGAGTTAATGCAGAGGATATGAATTCAGCACTACAGTCTACAGAGAAGAAAGTAATATTCTGTCATCGCTTCTCTTAACTCTCCTGAATTTCACTTCACTCCAGAAATTTCCCTCCAGAAATTTGCCCTTTCCCTCCTAAATTTTGATTCCTTCTATTACTGTAAAACTGCGCCCTCCTCCCTTCTCCCCTTCTCGGCCTAGAACTGCGCCTCAAAATCGAAAAGAAGGACTTCTAGGCTATCGTCCTCGTCACGCCCCGTCCCTTCTCCTTGTCGGCCTCAATTTCTCCATGCTTAACTCCAACTCCTCCGTTCCTTCTCCTAATTCAGGGAGGGATCGTTCCCCTCAAAGGTTTCAGTGTTCAGTTCTCATTTCCACGCATAATACTATATTGATGTAGTCCGTTTAAATGGGAAATGTGCAGAAATTGGGACAATTAGGTTAACCAAGGATTTGGGGGTAATTATTTTCTGTTTTATTTTTTAAAAGTATTGCGATTTTCTTTGGTAAATTCTTTACAATATCGGATATGTTGTTACAGGTATACGATCATATGAAAATAACTACCAATTCAGGGTAGACTCAATGAAAACCGTCTTTGCTTCAACTCTCATTCCATGGAAGTTGGAACATAATTTAGTTTCAATATACTTCAATATACTTCAATGTGCATCATGTGTGGTTTACTTATTTCAGAGAAAACAAACCTTCACTGTAGTTATTTCAATATGGTTTACTTATTCTTTTTATCTAATGTTTTTATGTAAAAAGGTGCCAAGCCCACTATTTGATCTGGCCGGCCGGCATCATGTGTGGACAATTTGAAGTGCTCTTTTGGAAGTTCTTTATTGCAATTTTGACTGGAAAAACACTCATAAAAGCTTACATCCAGGTTATTATATTTGTTATAGTTCTTTCCTTTGATCTATAATTAAGTGGTAGCATTTGATCATCTATGCATTCTAGTAAGATGATATTACTTACTTTGTTAATTGGAAAGTCTTATTTATATGTATATATGTTGTTTTGCAACAAACCACTCAAAACATTTATAATTTTGTAATATCCAAAATATACGAAGCACATTGGGATTTACAAGTGCCTAGTAATATCCATGGATGAAAGCCAAACCAGACTATAAAGACATCATGTACGACTCACCTACATGCATATCAAGTAATAACCATGCTTGTACCAGCCCCATACATAAATGAAACTAAGCCAAACACATGCTGGTATAGTGAGTTGCCTAAACAGCCCCAATTTGACCTTCTGTCAGTATAACATCTGTACAGAGAACTCTGAACTGAAATTGATCAAATCCCTGCACACATACACAATAGACACATATACAAGCACACTGAAAAAAGGATATCCTTAAAAGGATTTTTCTACAATTTTTGGTGGCCATTTGAATCTCATATCCTGAAAAACAAAAATACTGTTAAAAACAGTGTACTGGCACACCAGCCGACCCTCACAAAACAATGAAATCCACTAAGTTCCAAGCGTTCATAATTTTTTAAACTTTTTGAGTATAAACTACACAAGTTAACCATCATTTCCATATAAAGAAATAAGAATTTGGTGTAGCCATTTGCTCACAATAATTTTCTAAAGATGGACTGTCAAAACTGCACTGTTTCATGTATAACTGTCACCAAAATCATGCCTGTTCATCACAGTTCTAGTTATAATAAAAATTTGATACTTGTCCACTGAAAAGCATGTACATCAATGGTTATTTACATATAAAGAACTCCCAATATAGTGTAGCCAATTAATTGTAATAAAAAAGACAAATCAGCATGCCAGAAAAGGGCAAACTAGTCCATACTAGCTAATAAGCCACATCCCAGAAAAGGCCAGTCAATCTGGTTTGGATTATATTGGATTTTGGTTTTCAATCATATTCAATTAAATATCATTCTAGTAGTGATAAGACGAGTTCGAGCTAGTAGACGATACGATATCACAAGGTGATGAAGAGTTAGAAGACAACTCAATTGAGGAAATTGACGAGGAGTTGGACATGGACCAAGGTGAGAATGAATTTGGTTTATAGGCCCTCGATGCTTCCGATCAAGAGTTTTAATATTGTTGAATCAATAGTTGTATATGTCTTGTGTAACAAAGTTTGTATAATTATTTTTGTTTCTAAATGCAAAAATTTTAGTCATTAAAGTATTGAATTCTTATATACTGCTATTATTCATGTTGTTGTGACTTATAATAAAAATCATCATTAAAAGGAGATATCAAATAAACAGAAATGAATGTCTTCAGGAAAAGTAAACAATTGCATGGGCAGGAATTAAACTAGTTGCATGGGCAATCCCATGCAATTAATGAGAACTATCAGTCCAGACTATTTGCATGGGCAAGTAGTGGACTATTTGTATGGACCTTCAATAAAATATAATATAAACATGTGGTTAAGTAGTTGCATGGGCATGGGGTTAAGTAGTTGCATGGGCCTTTAATAAAATATAATATCTACCATGTGGTTAAGTAGTTGCATGGGCATGGGGTTGAGTTGTTGCATGGACCTCCAATTAATTATAATATCTGACCTTCAAAATGTATTTGCATGGGGAGATAGAAAACAGTTGCATGGTTGCACAATACACATTTGCATGGGATACTTGTTGCATGGGCTTTGCCTTGCAACAAGTTTTACGAATTCAGAAATGTCATTTCTTTTGCATGGGCCGTCCTTGCCATGCAACAAACTAGTGCTGCCCATGCAATAAACTCATATTCTAGTAGTGAGTCTAGCAGACATCCGAGATTGAGGAAGTTCATGACGAGCCGGTTCAGTCTTTGGATGTCCAGCCAGAGGACTCTACAGATTCAACAGAGACTGACGAGACGCCACTCTCCAGGCGGGGGTCGAGGGTTCAGGAAGAAGAAGGCGAGGACGGTATTTACTCCTGATCCATAGGCTTTGATTTGTAGTATTCTTAGATGTTTTGTCAGATATTGTCACTTATTTATTTTGTTTCTTTGTTATTTATTTTATTTGTTTTGTTGTTATTTATTTATGTTGTTCATTATATCATTATCAAGTCGTACACAACAAATATTTCAAACGAACGACATATCTAAAATATTTCAAACGAACGACATTTCTAAAATACGATACGATAAAAAATATATCAATTTAAACAACATTTCAAACTAAAACTTAAACAACATAAAAATATTTTTATAACAAAAAAACAAATAACAGGTTTCAATTAAATGGGTCCGCACAGCACCGGTGCGGCCATGGTATATTTCGAAATTTAAAAAAACGGTGGTTTTTTGGTTTTTTTTTTTTTTTGAAGCTGTGCTATAAATAAAAATTTCGGTCTTATGAAGTCAAGAGAACAAAACTTTCATATAGTTCCTCTAAAAGCAAGAGAAAAAGGAAGAACTTTAAGTATGTTCTAATAAGAAATAAATTTTATATATTAAAAAAAAAAAGATAACAGCAACTTACTCTAAATAATTATCACTTGAAATTCTAATTTTTTTTCAATTTTTTTTGTCTAATTTGGCGACTCACATTTAGAAAAAAAAATTCCGGTTTTTGTTCTCATTTGTGCTATGTCTGGCAGCCGAGCAAGTAAAAGAAGAGAACATTTTGAAATTTGGGTATTTTTTGTAGGACAAGTCCACCCTAATTAAATAAAAAATAAAAATGAAAAGACTGGATTTGGTGGCCTACTAGATTAGAAATACCCCGACTTAGGATTAGATGATGGTCATATTTGGCATGTAGACATTTTATGTACAATACTGTTGCAACTGTATGAGTATTTATACCGTATCGGCTTGTTATTGTGTGTCATATGAAAAATAATTTTAATTGAAAATATCCCCTATTTGATTTGATGGGATAGGTTTAAATATTTTTAATGCTAAAGATGAAAAAATATCGGATTGTGGGACGTTTGAAAATAGGAAAGAGAATTTGATCAGTACTTCTTTTCGAAATAAAAAATTGTCGTTATATGTATATTATATATGAGGTGGAATTAATCCAGTTGTAACATTTGACAGTTACAACATCTTATAACAATTTAGTTTTGTGATTTTTAAAGTCTAAACAGTTGATCCAAACCATTCAACATGTAATCTGTACTAAAATGTGTTTGAAGATCAAATTTTACTTTTTTTTGAATTTTTTTATTATTATTTATTAAGTATTTTACAAAACTGTTGTTTTTCAGTAGTTCAGAATTATCTAAAAATAGAAGTTTTGTAAAATACTTAATAAATAGTAAAAAAATTCAAAAAAAAATGTAAAATTTTATCTTCAAGTACATTTTAATACAGATTACATGTTGAATGGTTTGGATCGATTGTTTGGACTTTAAAAAATACAAAACTAAATTGTTGTAAGATATTACAACTTTCAGATGTTGTAAGTTGATCCCTCTTCATTATATATATATATATATTTTTGTCAATCCTGTATACTCCATAATTTTGTACACTCCCAGCATGATTGTATTTGCCTTGTGTGCAATCTATTTAAGAAGCAAGCTATAAATGTGGGAAATAAAACATAGAGCATGCCCGCCCCTGGCTACGTACAAAATAAATACAAACATGCAATCTTGAACTGTGTTCTTAATTCATCTCAAAGAAAAAGAAAATAAATACATCAGTAATTAAATTAAAAATGCAAAGCACACATGCATGCATACAAGAAATTTAATAAAGAGAAAACAATGTCAAATATGAAATTGGAGTCTTGGAGGCGTAAAATATGCATTGACCGGAGTCCATGGCTCTATGGATAGTTAAATTTAAGTGAAGGCACATGTTTGCATAAATTGCGGACCTCATCTTCCTTACCCTAATGGCCATTCCTCACCCATGACAATTTTTGAAGGTTGGTTAGGTGTCGTAGTCCCTGAGGAACACACAATTGTTTACATCCTTCAATCAAGAGTTCTTTAAGAATGGGCATGGCCCCCTCCTCTATCTTCAAATCCTCTAGCACGGTAATTTGTAAAATCCACAATTGTTCTAATTGGTTGAAGGCTTTAGCTGAACATCTCATTTTTCGATTAGTTTTGACTTCATGTAGAAAGAGACTCTTGAGGCAGTGTAGATTCTCCAGTACCGGCATTACATCTTGCTGGAAGTGGCAATTAATAATATCAAGACGAATGAGGTGAGGAGGTAGCATGATAACATCAATGGCCCTTTCATTAGGAGTCTCCTCACAGTTCTTAGCCCGTAATAGTAGATATTGTAGATTCTGATAAAATGGGTAGTCCCTCATATCAAATATGTCTCGTGGAATAGAACCGGTTAGGTTGAGAGAGACCAGCTTCTTTAATGTGCCAAGGAAAGCGGCAACTACCATCCATGAACATGATTTGTGCTCTAAATCTAATGTTCGTAAATTGGGTAGATGAGGAAACCCAGTTTTCCATGATTCATTGGTAGTAACATTTCTAAGCGTTTGCAAATTTGGTAGTTCTGTTGATGGTGGCAGTTCTGCAAGTACTCCAGTGTCGACATGCCTCAGAGTCTTGATGTGCCACACATTATCAGGAAAATTATCTACGAAGAGATCAAGGGTCTGTATATACTTCATGGTGCCTATCACTTTCTCCAAGTATCTTTTCCCATACTTGTCATCTCGTCATGTACACTTGTCACTTAGATACCCAAAAAGATTCAGATATCTTAACTGAGTTAATCCCTCAAACATTCCAACATTTATACTATCCATAGAGCTGCGGCCTTCAGTGCCTACCACTTTGAGTAGCTTTTGCTTAGAACAATTTGGCATGACTTTACCATGAAAGCACAACAGAGTGCGGAGGTTTTGGCTCATCATGAGTTTATCACAATCTGGATGGTGAACAGCCACACGACGTGCCCTACTCAAGCTTTGTTGATCACAATCTGGATGTGAATACACCACAAGAAAGTTGTCCTCCTTGGCTTTTTGGATAGCAAGATCCCGTAGGAGATCGTGAATGCAACAAGATCTGATAGAGCCATCAAGAGATCTATATGTTACTTGAACCAGGCTCCTGTGATACAATAAGAAAATTTGTTTTAAATAGACAAGAACATGTGATTTGGAGTGCTAATAAATGTCATAACTAAATTATTGGGGCTCACATTTTTCTAAGGTAAGCAGTTAAACAAAGTACTGATTACGTATTATAATATTAACAATAATAAATTTTGAGGACAGTAAATATATGTCATAAAGAAAAATATTTAGCTTCAAAACAATTCAATTGGAAACTTTGTACATAACTTGTACGTGCTGATTGCATTGTATTTTTTTTTCCTTTTTTCCTTTTTAGTTTCTCCTGTGGTGGTCCTTATATTGGAATCCTGTTGTATCCAAATCGTTTAATATATTCCTTCAGGCTTTTATGAATAAATAACTAAATTGGAACCAACACTTGTACAATGATATTAGCACGTTACACTAAAATGTGTAAAGCATTAAATGAATAAGTAATACCTCTGCACGAGATCCTCCAAGTAACTCTCCGCAGTTTCTTCTAATGCTCTGTTATCCTCTTGTGGTATGAAGCCCTCTGCAACCCACATTCGAAGTAAAGATGTGGCATGGATTTCATGATCTTCGGGAAATGCAGCAAAGTACATGAAGCACGACTTAAGAGCAAATGATAGATCCTCATAACTGGTGCCTATAATCTCGCTGCATTTTTTTCCATCGGTATGCCAACTCATTGTTTGTAGCACCTTACTCCAAGCAGTATAGTTGCGTGGCTTCTTTGATAATAGGCCTCCTAAAACCACCAATGCGAGAGGCAACGCACCGCATTTTTGTACAAATTGATCTGTGATATCAGAAAGATCATTAAAAGTACTTTTATTTGGATCATGATTTGGAAGAGCCTTTTCCAAGAAAAGGTCTACGCTTAACTCCTTTGATAAGAAGCCAAGTTTGTATGGTTCACATGTGGGATCTGCATCCTTGGCAACTTCAGAGGACCTAGTGGTTATAAGTACTCTACTTCCATTATTTTTGTTTGGAAGTGATTTTCCAATTTGAGTCCATAGATCGCCTGTCCAAACATCATCAAGGACTATGAGGTACTTTCTGTCTCTAAGAGACTCATGAATCTCGGTAAGAAAATCATTTGATTGTTTGCTTGAATCGATAGGAAGCTGGAGTTGTTTCGCCATTTTTCTCAAAATGTCAATTAGTTCGAACTTTTGTGAAATAGCTACCCATATGCGAAGTTGAAATTGTCTCTTAATATCATTACTGTAAAAATAAAACATTTAAGTGGATTTTAGTATAACAAAAATGTAAAGATAATAGACTCAAAAAAGATTAAAAAAAATATATGTGTGTGTGTGTGTGTGTTTTGATGGTTAAATTTATGCGTAAATAGAAAATTGTAATTTTTGTTACCAATCTAAAGGGCTATGGTTTAGCTATTAGGTTGGCCGGAGACATCAATGTTGGTTTGAAGATGCAAAAGCTGTTGGCGCCATAAAAATAGATTTTACACAATATCAATTCGCACGATTCAGCCGTTGTTTACGACATCTTGCTGTTGATCTTGTTTAGATTTGCACAATATCAATAACCATGCATGCAATATAAAAGGAACATAACACGGCATGACCTCCATGACCTGTTCGGGTTGCGTTGGGTTGATAAAGGCTTCCAACAAGAACAATACAATTTAACCCTCAATGGCCTACTTTAATGAAAATGTTACAACCAGAATAATAAATGCATAATTAATGATTATGTTTAGATATGTCAAAATTTTGGGTGCAAACGGATCGGATACGGATCAGATAGTGGTAAACCCATATCCGTATCCGTATTATTTTTTCAGATATGGATACAGATACGGATTGGATATCAAACAAATACGGATACGGATACCGATCGGATATTACACGGATACGAATACGAATACAGATATAATTTGGATTCTTAATTAAAAATATGTATCTAATTAAACAACATTCTCTCTACAAAACACTTAATTCTAAAATAAAAAAGAGATAATTCGGCCATTATGGCCCCAATTTTGTTTTTTTTTTGTATGGTTGAAGGCAAGTTGCCAACAACAAATATATTGATTACTCAATTTTGTTTTTGACTTGTTTAAACCAACAATTGTGCAAAAGCACCCTTACTGTTTTCTTTGATTAGAAACAAGATTCTAATAACCCAGATGCACAAGTGAACAAAAAAAAAAAAAAAAAAACCGAGGTCTCCACAGGACAAGGACATTTAGAATTAAATTTGGGATTTCAATAGTTAATACTTAAAATTAAAGTACCCTACTTTAGCAAAGACAAGAAATCGAAGACAAATTTGATGAGAAATGAAGAAGTCTCGCAAAATTTCAACAAGGAAGTCTCTCCGTCAGAGAAGTCCAAGGGGTGGAAACAGAAAATTGGATTTGAGAGAGAGTCAGACTGTCAGAGTCTCACAAGAGTTGCAAAGTTTTCTGGATTATCGGATATCCGTTATATAAAAATTTACGGATATGGATAATTATCCGTATCCGAAAACGTATCCGTTTTTGAAATAAAAAGCATATCCGTATTCGAATCCGCATAGATCATACCCGTATCCGCATTTGTATTCGCAAACTTCCATATCCGAATATCTGAATTAGCAAAAATCTGGATTCGGATCCGGATCCAAAGGGATAATATCCGATCCGTTTTCACCCCTATCGGGTTGGGTTCATATTGGATCATCAATATTTTATTCTTTTTTTGAACATATAAGATTCGATCCGACATGTTTTGTTCAAGATGTTCGGTCATGATTGCTTCTGACATATTGCGTTTTTAATTTAATGGTTTTAATATCAGTAAGACCATTTGAACGGTCCCGATTTTGACGAATCATATATCAACTCAAAATTTGAGATATCACAGAGGATGCTTGGATCTTAAAACCACTTCACTCTTCAGAGTCAAACGCTAGATTTCAACGAATTTTATATCACCTGAGGTAACATAATATTTTTCTTTAGATCCAGACCGTTCAATCAAAATACGCAATAATATATTAAAGGGACCCCATGGATTTCACCTCGGTCTGATTGGTCCATATTTTGATCGGACAGTGCAGATCTAATGGACTGACCAATAGTTAGGATTAGGGCTATAAACAGATGTAGATAATCCTCTCTGTATCCGTATCCGTTTAAGGTGGATTTGATTTTACATTTTGACATCCATTTAATTACTATCCGTATTCATATTCGTATCCACTCATTGAAATGTAGATATGGATATGGTTTTACCACTATCCGCTCCGTATCTGCTCCGTTTTCACCCATAGTTAGGATGTATTCTGACTCGACTGACCAATTCGACCCATTTGTTCAGTTAATTATAGTCAGCCTTGCGATGAATCGTCTTAATACATACTTTTCTTGTAATTATATACAATTGATTTACTAAAAATTAAAAATTATATGGACTTGATTTAATAAAATTTAAGTTTTTACCTACAAACTAATTATATGAGGCAGTTCACAGTTGTCTCGTAAATCATAAATTCACTAGAAAATTTGTTAGAAAATTGTAGTACGTGACTGAGTGAGTGAGTTCGATAATTTGGCAAATCGATTTATAATTTCTACAAATTTATGAAACATATTTCATAATTTTTGCTAAGCATAAAGTTAAAATCAACACTGGTTAAGTTAGAAAAAAAAAATTAGAATACACTTGTTGACTAAAAATATATAAAATTCAACCAGATTTATTGTTGTAAAATAAAGAGTGTAATCAATTCTTAAATCAAACAATTAAATTCTAAACTATTTTTTTCTAAGAATAAAACAAGTATATATATATATAGCACATACCAATTGTATACTTTTTGTGCGAGAGTCGTTTTTCCGAGCCCACCAACTCCCCAAATCGAAATGACAGACCGTCTCTTATTGGTCTCATCTAGCAACTCTTTGACAACATGGTCTTGGTCCCCCTTGAACCCGATAACATTGGAATCAATGTCCGGTAGCACAGGTGGCCTAATAGGCAGTTTGAACTCTCCACTGTCCTCGCCCAGAGTATTAATTCCATACCTTGTTGAAATAAATAGTTTAGTCAGAAATAATAAACATAATTAATTAGTTAATTTGTCAAATAATTAGAGTAAATGTATTTGAAATTTATACATAAATTAAATGTTTAGAATTTCTAGAGTTAAGAGAGTTGAAAAATGTGAATTTAGTATGAAATTTTTTATCACTCTTATTTTCCTTTCTCATTCTCTCTTCCATTAAGTATACACAACAAAATACGCTGAATCAAAATTAACATAGGTCGTATATACCTGAGTCTACTCTTCTCGATCTCATCAATCCTTGTCTGGATCTGAGCTATCTCATGGACAAGTTTTCGTACAGCTGGTAGTTTTTTTGTTATCTTGATCTTCCTTTTTATGGACTCCATCATGCCCGTGGATTTTTGCGGTTTTGGAGGGACCTCCGAGAGAAAGGTGTCAATGACATCTTCTATTAAATTTGCTACATCTCTCACTTCCTTTACCCAGTGCTTCTGTTTGTCATCTGTTATTTGTTTCTTGTCAGCATCCTTCAGAAAAACCTGAATCCGGTCGAGTTCACGGCACACTGTCTCCACTTGCTCATCGACGCTGTATAGGAGTAAAACCTCTTTAACTCCAACATCAGTGAGCTTGGTCAGCAAAACCTTTACAATGCTCTCAGTCATCTCTTCTGTATTCTACCGGCAGCTGAAACTAGTGAGAAACCAAAAATGTTTGTGTATAATTATGAGAAAGGCGTGATAAAAGGTAAAGAGGAATATAAATGCCTCTAATTAACTTGCCGCTGGTTGATGCAATGTTGGGTGAGTTAAGCATTTAATTGTTTATAATTTATTAGTTTACAATCAATATGTGAACGAGAAAGCATCCGATCCACTCTGAAGTGGACGTGGCGACTGGACTGCTCGCGACTCGTTAGGCTGAATTTTGTTAGTTTGTTTGATTTTTCTTGTTGTCAATTTGATGAGAAGCTTAATTTCTTTTATAATTGTGACGTGTGTGTGCATTATTTCCAGGCTTCATACATCAACCATCAAAAGTATTTGACCAGTCAGACTGGACATGTCCATTTTGAATCGATCTGATCACTATTTGTCATGGATCGGTCCTTTAAAATCCATAAATTTTTAGTGCTAGAAATTAATGTAAAATAATATAGGATATTATAATGAGTGGCTGAGTTTTATAAGCATATATTGATTCGGAAAAAAAATTCGGATCCAATATTTGAAGTTTAGAAAAATCTCGAATTTAATGGATCCAACTACAACCGAAATTTTTATTCATAGAAAATACAAAAAAATTAAAATTAAAATGGAAAATTACAAGGTGAAATTTTAAATATAGAAAGATAAGATTACAGTTTGGCGTCCAAATCAGACTACATTATATATGTGAGACTTCAAATGAGAACAAAAACCGGAAATAAAAAAGTTTCTAAATGTGGGACGTCAAATTAGACAAGCAATTGGAAAAAAATAAAATTCTAAATGTGGGACCGTATTTGAGATAATTCATCGGTACTTCCTAGAACATCTTAAAATTTTTGTATAGTTCCTCTTATGAGCCAAAATTTTCATTTATTGCACAGCTTAAAAAAAAATAAACCAAAAAACCACCATCTTTGGAAATTTCGAAATATACCATGGCCGCACCGGTGTTGTGCGGACCAGGGTACACACAATGCTGGAGCGGACCCCTGCCTATATAAGGGGTCCGCTGGTTTCATTTTTTTTGTATCAATTCAAAGAAGTTTCAATCCCTTTGACCTCGGGTAAGTTTTCTTCTTGTTTTTTAGTTTTATTTTTTAGTTTAGAGTAGTAATTAGATTTAGGGTTTAGGTTTAGGATTTAGTTTTAGAATTTAGATTTTGGGTTTAGAATTAGATATTAATTTAGATTTTAGAATTAGAATATGACCAAAATTTAAATAGAATTGTATCAAATATTAATTGTTTGACCACTAAAATTAAGCTAGACGTGTACCTAAAATTATATAGGTTTATTTAACCAAAATTAGTTGTTTTAGCACCAAAATTAATGGACTTGTAACAAAAATTAAATAGGTTTATTAAACCAAAAATAGTTGTTTTAGCACCAAAATTAATGGACTTGTACCAAAAATTAAGTAGGTTTATTTTAGCAAAATTAATTGTTTGAGTTAAATTAGACTTGTTCCAAAATTTAATTAGGTTTATTTTATCAAAATTAATTGTTTGAGCACCAACATTAAACTGGACTTGTACCAAAATTTAATTAGGTTTATTATACCAAAATTCTCATATTTGACCAAAAATTATCAAATACAGCATGGCATCTAGTAGAGATATACCTTCTTCCAGTAGACGTGTACCATCTTCTAGTAGATGTACACAACATGGCCCTACAGTCACTCCGTACAAGATGTCCCAGTGCATCGAGTGTTTTGTTTTACATAATGTCACTTGCCCTTTGAAGTTTTGTTTTGTTTTACATAATGCCACTTGCCCTCCTGTTCTTAGTTGAACTTCCCTTTGAAGTTTGGAGCTGCTGGTATTGGCCCAATTCACTACTGGTAGATTGGATAGATGTTCAGGAGCCAAAAAATTGATAATAAACTGACCACAAGAAAATTTTACCAGGCATCTGCACTTGGGAGGCCAAGAAGCCACTGTAGTTACTGATTACATAATCAAGGTACTTCATTTTAGATAGGAAAGTGTTTTTTAATAATCAATAGCAATGATAGGACCGGAGGTTTCTCTGTTTTTCATTTTTCTTGTTTATACAATTTGCAGATATTGGGATTGGACATGTGCAGATATCATGGTAGGAAATGACATGATTAGAGGTATAAAAGTGTTTTTTTTAAACTAAAATAGATTTTTTTTGCAATAACCTATTTTCTATATTATTTTCGACTAAGGCCTAAAAATCAAAGTAAAAATCAAGCAAATAACAAATTTTATCCAACAGTGGATTTCCTCATTAACTGATGAAAAAGGTCCTTATGCAGGAAGGGCAATTTGGTGTTGGTATCTACACCGACTGTTTTTTAACATTCAGTATTGATACCCAACACTGACTGTTTTTAAAACCGTCAGTGTTGGTTATCTACACTGACTGTTTTATTTAAAACGTCAGTGTTGGGTATCTACACAGACTGTTATTTACCCGTCATTAAAGATATACCTATACTTACGGCGCCATCACTGACGCCTCAATAACAGTCAGTATAGGGGTTTTGTAACAGTCGGTAAAGGGGTTTTTTGTACTAGTGCCTTTTCTCTCTTTCTTAATGAAATTAATATGCAGATAAATTTACACTACAAATTTAATTTTATGGATACCTTAATTAATATGTAGTGTAAAAAAAAGTTTGTTTAATTTTTGTAGTGTAAATTTAGTTTTTTTTTTAAGTTTAAATTTACAATGTAAATTAGTAAAATAGCTTAGTTAATTAATTTTCTATAATTATTATGTTTTTTAGAATTTAAATTTACAATGTAAATTAGTAAAATAGCTTAGTTAGTTAATTTTCTATAATTATTAAGTTTTTTAGAATTTAAATTTACAATGTAAATTAGTAAAATAGCTTAGTTGGCTAATTTTCTATAATTATTAAGTATTTTAGAATTTAAATTTACAATGTAAATTAGTAAATCATTAAATTTATTGTAACCTTTCAAACAATGACAACCGTTTATTACACATTAACATAATTAAACTACATTTTCAATCAATTTAATAATTACAGAAAAATAATTAATTATACAATTTTACTAATTTAGATTTTAAATTTCAACTCTAGTTAATAAAAAAACAAAAAAAATAATAAAAAATAAGGTCACCGGGGAGTAACTTCAACTCTAAGTTACATTGTAAATTTTGGTTACCGGGAAGTGTGTAAAAAAAAAAGTTGGTGGTAACCGAAATAAAAATTTTCTTTTCCCATCTTTTGTAAATGAGCAAATTAGCCAAATTGGTGGTAACCGAAAAAAAATTTCGGTTACCGCGGAGTGTAAAATCGGTTATCGGGTGTGTAAAAAAAAATTAAATTTTTTTTTTTTATGGTAACCAAAATAAATTTAAATTTTTGGTTACTGGCTGTTAAAAAATAAAGTTGGTGGTAACTGAAAATTATTTTCAGTTATCGGGAGTTAATTTTTTTTTAATTGTCAGTTCGGATGGTTTCTTGATTTTCTTTTTTTTTTTATTGACGTTTTATAAAAAAAAATCCCATGGTTTGCTTGTTTTGTGTCAGTCGTATACTTCATAATTTAGTACAATACGTACTCCCAGCATGATTTTATTTGCCCCGTGTGGGAAAACTCAAACATACAATCTTTAACTATGTTATTAATTCATCTCAAAGAAAAAGAAAATAAAAACATCAGTAATTAAATTACAAATGCAAAGCACACATGCATACAAGAAATTTAATTAAGAGAAAACAATGCCAAATATGAAATTGGAGCCTTGGACGAGTAAAATATGCATTGACCGAGCCCATCCATGGCTCTATCAAAAATAGTCAAATTTAAGTGAAGGCACATGTTTGCATAAGTTGCGGATCTCATCTTTCTTACCCTCATGGCCATTCTCCACCCATCTCAATTGTTGAAGGTTGGTTAGGTGTCGCAGCCCCTGAGGAACACACAATTCTTTACATTCATCAATCCAGAGTTCTTTAAGAATGGGCATGGCCCCCTCCTCAATCTCCCAGTCCTCTAGCTCGGTAAAGTTGTCAAGCCACAAGTCTTCTAATTGGTTGAAGCCTTTAGCCGAACATCTCATTTTTCGATAAATTTTACTGACTCCACTTAGTGTGAGACTCTTGAGGCAGTGTAGATTCTCCAGTACCGGCATTACATCTTGCTGCAAGTGGCAATTAATAATCTCAAGATAAATGAGGTGAGGAGGTAGCATGATAACATCAAGGGCCCTTTCATTAGGAGTCTCCTGACAGTTCTTACCCCGTAATAGTAGATATTGTAGATTCTGATAAAATGGGTAGTCCCTCATATCAAATATGTCTCCCGGAAAAGAACCGGTTAGAATGAGAGAGATCAGGTTTTTTAATGTGCCTAGGATAGCCGTAACAACTATCCATGAACATGATTTGTGCTGTAAACCTAATGTACGTAAATTGGGTAGATGAGGTAACCCAATTTTCCATGATTCATTGGTAGTAACCCTTGTAAGTGTTTGCAAAGTTGGTAGTTCTGTTGATGGTGGCAATTCTGCATCACCAAATCGAGACACAACATGCCTCAGTGTCTTCGTGTTCCATGCACCGTCAGGAAAATTATCTATGACTGTTCCATCTTTTAGTGCTAGAGTAAAATGAAGAGTCTGTATACAATTCATAGTGCCTATCACTTTCTCCAAGTATCTTTTCCCATACTTTTCATCTCGTCCAGTACACTTCTCACTTAGATTCCCCCAAAGCATCAGATATCTTAACTGACTTAATCCCTCAAACATTCCCACATTTATGCTATCCATAAAGTTTTCAGTGCTTACCACTTTGAGCAGCTTTTGCTTAGAACAATTCGGCATGACTTTACCATGAAAGCACAACAGAGTGCGGAGGTTTTGGCTCATCACGAGTTTATCACAATCTGGATGGTGAACTGCCACACGACGCGCCCTACTCAAGCTTTGTTGATCACAATCTGGATGTGAATACACCACAAGAAAGTTGTCCTCCTTGGCTTTTTGGATAGCAAGATCCCGTAGGAGATCGTGACTGCTGCAGTATTTGATAGAACCATCATGAGATCTAGAATTCACTTGAACCAGGCTCCTGTTATATATACAATAAGAAAATTTGTTTTAAACATACAAGAACATCCGATTTGGAGTGTTCATAACTGTCATTACTAAATTATAATGGAGCTAGCTCACATTTTTCTAAGGTAAGAAGTTAAAGAAAGTACTGATTATGTATTATTATATTAATTAACACTCATAAATTTTTAGGACAGTAAACATTTCATCAAAAAACATATTTAGCTTCAAAACAATTTAGTTGGAAACTCTATACATAACATGGCTATAACTTTTTTCCCTTCTTTTCCTTTTATTGTTAGAAATTTATTTTGAAAACTCAAAATTTATGAAAATAAATGTTTATTTTAATATTAACGTTCTTTTTAACTTTATGAATTATGAAGCTATTTGTGAATTAATTCTTTGATCCAATTTCTACATAGAAGCACATTATCCACCGCCACATAAAATCTAATGAAATATATATTGGATATGAGTTGTGCGTGGCATCAATGCTACACTCAAAATTCTCTGTTACGCGTTTTAATCAATTTAAGAATAGTGCCAGCAGCTTGCACAAGCAATTAAATTAATTTCCGTTTGAACTATGCATATGATGACCATTCATTCAATTTTTTCAAATTTGACCGTTTCATTTTCATTCAATAATAAAAAAAACGGTAATGGAATGAATATCATTTTAGTTGTCATGAATGTATAAATTTATTGTTGCTTATGATATTTGCCTATAAATAGCACATGATATTTGAAGAGCAAATTATTCATCTATCCAATAATTCACATACTCTCTTGTTTTTTCTCTTAGCTCTATAATTCATAAAGTTCAATTTCAATTCTCCCACAAACAAATATTTTCTTCATAGTAAAATTATTATTTTGCAACTATTGTTGAAAGAAGCTACATCAACCTCTATCACGGTTGCGCCCGCAGGTAGAGGAATACCGGCGTAACTTGGGGCAAGCTTAACCGATTATTCCTGCGCTTATGACGAGAAGTTGCCTTAGGTCCGCATTTTGCAGCTCCAGGTAATAAAGTTTTAATTATATTCTTGATTCTTATTTTGTATATAATTATTATTTATTTAGTGATCAAAATTCAGATTTAAATCTAGTTGGTTAGTTAAATTTTTCCAACAATCTAAGGCAATAACCCGTAATCTGAATTTCATCAAATTAAAATTCTGATTTTAAATATTTTATAAATTTTAGATTTAATTATTTTACCATTTTGATTTTGTGATTTTGTGATTAAATTTTTTGTCGTTATAATCCGAGCGGTTAGGAATAGAAATCTGAATTTGGAGAGATGTTGCGATTTATGAAATTAAATTAAGTCCCTTATATATAAATTAATGTTTTTCTGATTGAATGCTTTAGGAATTATATTTGTTAATTAGTTTCTAACTATGACCGAGAAAGGCTTTCTGCTATAAAATTAAAAATAAAATCTTAACAGAAAATTAAGACTTTAATTTAGTTGGTGCTAATTTCTTGACTGAAATTTTTCTTGAATTTTATTTATTCGATCAAGTTAACAAAGAACTTTGATAAAATCACAGCAGTTAATGTTATAATCTTAGATTTATTAATATATTGAAAATTATAAAATTAAGTTCGGTGAAGTTTTCTAAATTAAGTTACAATTGGACTAGTCAAGTGCTATGTGTGCGCCAAATTTTAATTATATGATTTTTTTTAATCTGGTCACTAAAAAAAATTAAAAAAAAATTGCTAAGTTTTTTTTGTACGATATATGACAAAATATTATAATGATGAAGAATTCTTAATTGGAATCTCTCTCCGTTTGGTATTTCAAGAAAGAAATAAAATAAAACCGTCTTAATTTGTTTCTATTACTTTCATCCCAATCATAACCAAAATCAAAATCTGATTTCTTATTGGACATTCTAGATTTCTTACTAAAATATAAATTTGATTTTAGTAAAAATGGAAATCTGAATAATAAACTAGATGATTCAAGTTGATGTAGTTTGATTTATGAATATTATATAATTGGAATCGTAGTAGAAAGTTACGAAGAATAAATTCAGTATTATATCGATTAATTTAACACTTAATGACAAAGGTGTTTTGTTATTGGAAATCTTAAAGGTTGTTAGCATTTATTGATATAATAATTTTACAAATTAAGTCCGTAATAAGTTAATATTTGTTAAAGTTTATATTTTGAATGTTAATTATCAATAAAATTCAGAAATCTAATTATTACTCTTAATTCAAGTAATTAGATTTATAGATTATTTTTTCTAACAAAAAGAAGAATTAAATTACTGGGATTATTTAGTATTTAGGTTTATTTGTAAATAAAATAAATTTAGTGCATTGGCAAACTTCTAGAATTTTTGGTGGAAAGGAAAAATTGCCACAATTATCATAACTCATATTTAACTAACAAGTATTATTTGAGTTATTTTTCTATTTATCTCTTTCAGTTAGAAAAATACAGGGACACCTGATGGTTATTATAACTACTCTGTTTTAATTCTAATAGTAACCGAAACAATGAGAATTAATAAAATAACTCGTAGCTCTTTTACATACGGTTATAAATATGTAATTAATCCAGATGCCAAATCTCTCTCTGCATTAGAATAGAAGAAAAAATATATACATTCTTTATATTTCTATAAACAAAAATTACAATATCAATTTTGCATTTAATAAAATTAAATCTGTTGTAGATTTACTGATTAGTATCTAAGAAATAATCATAAATATCTTATACAAAATATATGTTATTTAGATATTATTTTCAAACCGATTTACAATATTAGAATTTCAAGGTGATTGGTGATAAATTACAATTAAAATAAAATAATAATAAATTATGATAGGAACACCAATTCAACCAATACCTACTATTCGTGGTACTATTTTTGATTTACCCAGAAAATAAAAATGAAATATTAAAAATTCTATCATAACCGTTTAATTAATTTCTTAGTTATATTATTAAAGTCAGGGTAATAAAATATTATAATTTATTTCCCATAATTTTGTTTTATACAATAATATTAATTTAAATAACTGCATCTTTTAATTCAATTTTTAAACACCATAATTACATCTTTAATGTTCATAATTATCTTTAATGATATGGAAAATTGAATGGATAATATAAGCATATATAAGAGCAAATATTGATGTACACTTAAATGCAGTAATAATTTGTATTCTCAAAAATTATCATGACTATACTACTATGGGTACTGAGACTCTCTAAGTCTTTTATGTATACAAATAAGAAATAATATAGTTATTAAAATTTATGTCAGTGAAGCAATTGAGTCACTGTATTCGCTAAATAAATGAATATATCCGTTTTATTTTTAAATTACATAAAAGTAATTGACATCTAAAATAAAAATAGAAAAAATCCAACATACAATTCTTGAATCTGATAAATATTGTAGGATTCCAATTTTTATAGATATAATAATAAATCAAATTATTTAATTAGTTGTTGACAGATTAGATATTTAATTATATATTATTATAGTCTGAAAGATAACTAAAATAAATTGAAAATATTTAATACTAATGATAATAAAGAAGAAAGAGAAATGTGGGGGTATAATTAAATAATAATAGTAATTAAAATAATTAAATACGATGTCAACCTTATTATTTGATATATAACATAATAATATTAGGGTTCTAATGTTCATTAAAATATTTATAAACCTACCCTAAGTCATATATGACATGAAATTATAAATGCATAAATTAACTTCTAATTGCACAATGTTGATTATGAGTTTCATAAAATGATAGAATGATTTATTATTATGTTATATATATAATAAATTGTGGGAAGTAAAATGTTATAGATATATTAAATTAACCCAACGATATGTATGGCATAAATATTGAATATGTGTACTTAATTTTATGAGGAATTATGATAAGTTTATTAATAAAATGAAATGTGGGGTATAAAATAAAGAGTGTTCACTTAATTAATCAAGATAACTAATATATATATTTGATTATGATTATGGCTGATATGTATTATAAAAATTAAATGAGATTAAATTATAGTTTGCTCAAATGTTGTAGAAAATGTGAGAATTTAAATTATAATATATCATGACATGAGATGATAAAATTGATTGAGGTTTACTATGCTTAATCTATTCTGATGTTTTAAATTACTTTGATTTATTAGAATGCATGATTTTGGCATTCTATTGAAAATACTATTGTTGTTAGCTCATATATTTTATTTATCCTAAAATATGTGTGATTAATTTTATATCACATGATACTACAGATAACAAGTTTATAAAATTAATGATACGTTTTTGAAAGTATTATTACTAATCATAACTATTTGGTGAATATTCTTTTGCAAGTTTCTTTGACAAATAAAAAAAAAACAAATTACTTGCATGCTCGAGCAATAAATTAAATTTCATTGATATGAAAATGTTGATGATGGACTAAAAATTAAAGTCCTTATATATATATAGGACTAAAGTCCTAGAGTCATCGAGCGGATGGGACATAGCCTAATGGGCCAATTTGGTGTGGGAACCCAACCTCTGTGATGGGCGATCCCCTGAAGGGGGTTCAATAGGTAAGAACAAGCAGATAGGTTGGCCAAGGAGCACAAGAATATTTTAGATATGGAACTTCGGTCCCAAACCAATCCCTATAGTGATCAATGCTCATGTGTAGTGTAATAAGATGAGTTTCCTAAGTCGGTAATTGATCACCGTCAAAATGATAGTGAATTATGTAGGATTTTGTCTTAGGTTTTTCCTTATTATCTCACATTTATGTTTAATTAATTAGAGAAAAACGTTACTATTGCTCTACTTTATGTTTTAGTGCAAGAAAACATGTTTTGGGGCTATTTTACATCATTTGGAGCAAGAATTAAGTCAATCGGAAAAGCGAAGTTCATTGACTATGGCTCTGATACGGCCCATATTGCCTAATATGGACCATAGCCCCAGTACAGACCAGAGATGGCGTAATACACATTAAGTCCCTCAGCGACACAGTCCCAGTACGGACCGTATCAGCCAATACGATCCATATCCGAGGCGCCCTTTGGTGAATAATTGCGCCAACTATATCCAAATCAGATTACTTGGACTCCACTCATCTCTCGGCGCCCCCTCACTCCTATATAAGCCCTCTGGACAGAGGAGATCATCATCTTTGTATCTTTTGGTGTTTTGTTATATTAAGTGAGAAGGGATGAGTGTGTAGAAACTAAGTAGGAGGGTACTTCGTGTATAGTTGTATCTTTCTCTTATCTCTTTGTAAACATGTCGTTCCGTGGCTACGTTTAGATTCTTAGGGTTGGCAGTAAACCTTGTTACTCATGATGCTTTGATATATATTTTTATTTGATCATTGTTTAGTCTTTTGTTGTTCGATTGCTTTTGCGTTTTATGTTCGATCTTGCTTGATTTTGTTTATTGACCTAGACCGTCATGTGATGACCACACATGAGAGATCATCATTATTAGGTTAATCGAATTGGGACAAGGGAAACTAAAAATACTAGATTATTGGTGGAAACCCTTAATCAGGAGATACCTATTAATTGGATCAACAAAAGTAGACATGGAAGTCTTGACATTTGCATATGAATGTCGCATTGTCGTGCCTTACCATGGGAAAATCCAACAATGACCAAGATAGTAGGGCGACGGACCTAATAGTGAAGTCCGAACTCTTTTGAGCTAATCATATATCTTTTTGCATTAGTCAAGAAAAGCCTTAACCGGATTTCTTGATTAGCAGGGTGGCTATGCACAAAAGTGGTAGTCACTAAATTGGATTAGAAATCCTCATACAACAGCTGAAAATCAACATCAAATAAAGGTAAGAATCAAAGCGGATTGAAGTAGCAACAGTGTACCAAAACCCTAGGAATTCACATCTCTAACTTTATTTTACTTACTTTTAATTTTTTTTCAAAATACATTGATCACAACAACTCTTTGATTTTCAGGTTTCGTTTAGCCTTTCGAAAGATTGTGATTGGATCACTCAAGACCTTAAACCCTTATTCCCTATGGATCGACCTCGATTATACTACTCGATAGGATTGTGCGCTTGCGATCCGACCCGATAGCATACCGAGTTTACAAATTTCAAAAGACAGTCACTTTTACAGCGATCAGTAATTCGCGAGATGTGACTCTACACACATCCCTGAGGGAATTCTTCTGTATGAGAATGACCATATATACAAGGCCGCAGCTACTGAGTTTAGGCAACTAGTACATAGAATATTCTCATGAAAAATCAAGTTAATGTGTATGGCCTCAAACGCACAACCCGCAATGTAGTTTTCTATACTGTGTGAGTAATAATGTAAGTTCCGATCAAAGGAATCGTTGTTCAAGACCTGGTTCACTCCGATCTCCTCGAACTAAAATTGTTGACACTAAGCGATATCAAAACATTTTTCCCAATGCACAGTATAAACAATGGTGGCAGAAATATTTATTTACATTTTTGTTTTAATTTTTGTTAAAATAAATTTTGAATTTTGTGGAGATTGTTAGAAATTTATTTTGAAAACTCAAAATTTATGAAAATAAATATTTATTTTAATATTAACGTTCTTTTAACTTTATGAAGCTATTTGTGAATTAATTATTTTGATCCAATTTCTGCATAGAAGCTCATTGTCCACCGCCACATAAAATCGAATCAAATATATATTGGATATGAGCTGTGCGTGGCATCAATGCTACAGTCTAAATTCTCTGTTACTCGTTTTAATCAATTTAAGAATAGCAGCTTGCACAAGCAATTAAATCAATTTCCGTTTGAGCTATGCATATGATGACCATTCATTCAAATTTGACCGTTTCATTTTCATTTAATAATAAAAAAAACGGTAATGGAATGAATATCATTTTAATTGTCATGAATGTATAAATTTATTGGTGCTTATGATATTTGCCTATAAATAGAAGTGCAAATTATCCATCTATCCAATAATTAACATACTCTCTTGGTCTTTCTCTTAGCTCTATAATTCATGAAGTTCAATTTCAATTCTCCCACAAACAAATATTTTCTTCATAGTAAAATTATTATTTTGCTACTATTGTTGAAAGAAGCTACATCAACCTCTACCACGGTTGCGCCCGCAGGTAGAGGAATACCGGCGTAACTTGACGGCAAGCTTAACCGATTATTCTTGCGCATAGGACGGGAAGTTGTCTTAGGTCCGCATTTTGCAGCTCCGGGTAATAAAGTTTAAATTATATTTTTTATTATTATTTTTTATAATATTATTATTTATTTAGTGATCAAAATTCAGATTTAAATCTAGTTGGTTAGTTAAAATTTTCCAACATTTGTTTCTCCTGTAGTGCTCCTTATATTAGATTCCTGTTGGATCCAAATGATTTACTATACGCCTAAAGACTTTTATGAATAAATAAATAAATTGAAACTAGTACTTGTACACAATGATATTAGCACGTTAAAGTAAAATATGTAAAGCATTAAATGAAGTAAGTTATACCTCTGCACGAGATCCTCCAAGTAACTCTCTGCAGTTTCTTCTAATGTTCTGTTATCTTCTTGTGGTATGAAGCCCTCTGCAATCCACATGTGAAGTAAAGATGTGGCTCTGATATTATGGTCTTCGGGAAATGCAGCAAAGTACATAAAACATGATTTAAGAGCAAATGATAGATCCTCATAACTAGTGCCTATAATCTCGCTACATTTCTTTGCATCATCAGCATGCCAACTCATTGTTTGTAACACTTTACTCCAAGCGGCATGGTTGCGGGGCTTTGTTGATAATAGGCCTCCTAAAACCACCAATGCGAGAGGAAGCGCACCACATTTACGGACAAATTGATCTGTGATATCAGAAAGATCATGAAAAGAGCTTTCATTTGGACCCTGATTTGGAAGAGCCTTTTTCAGCAAAAGCTCTAAGCTTAACTCCTTCGTTAAGAACCCAGGTTTGTACGGTTCACACGTGGGATCGGCTCTTTTAGCAATATTTAAGAACCTAGTGGTTATGAGTACTCTACTTTCGTGATCTTCATCTGGGAGTGCTTCTCCAATTTGAGTCCAAAGATCATCTGTCCAAACATCATCAAGGACTATAAGGTACTTTTTTCCTTTAAGAGACTCATGAATCATGGTAAGAAAAACTTCTTCTTTTGGTTGCTTGCTCGGATCGATAGGAAGATTGAGTTGTTCTGCTATTTTTCTCAAAATGTCAATTAATTCGAACTTTTGAGAAATAGCTACCCATATGCGAAGTTCAAATTTTGTCTTGACATCATTACTGTAAAAATAAAACATTTATTGGTTAGTATAACAAAAATATAAAGATGATAGACTCTTTTAACAAAAAAAAACTGTGTGTTTTGATGGTTAAATTTATGCGTAAATAGAATTTTATGATTTTCGTTACCAATATAAAGGGCAATAGTTTTCTATTTTCTTCCTCTTTTTTTGGCATGGTATTGCAAAAGTTGTTGGCGCAATACAAATAGATTTGCACAATATCAATTCGCACGATTCAGCCGACGTTGTTTATGAGATCTAGCTGGGTTTTTTTTTTTTATTCATAAAATGCCGGAGGCCTAATCTAGCTGTTGATCTTGTTTAGATTTGCACAATATCAATAACTCATGCAATATAAAAAAAAACACAATTAATATAAGTAGCTAATACGGCCTACCCTCATTAATGACATGCTGAGTTGGGTTGGGTTAATAAAGGCTTCCACCTAGAACAATACAATATAATTTAATTAACATGGCACTGACTAGATTTAATTGAGAGTAGGTATGATGGACATCGGACCTACTTCGGTTCGATGGCCTCAACCACCGTTCTTTTTTTGAACATATAAGATTCGATCCGACATGTTTTGTTTAAGATGTTCGGTCATGATTGTTTTTGACAAATTCGTATCACCTCTAGGTAACATAATATTTTTATTTAGATCCGCACCATTCAATCAAAATCCACACGAATATTAAAGTGACTCCATGCATTTCATCTCAGACCTTATTAGCTCAGATTCTGATTGGACGGTACGGATCTAAACATAAATATTTTGTTACCTCAGAGGATTTGAACTCGATTCCAACTCGACCGACCAAAATTTCAGGGGTTGAGCTCGACCCCATTTGTTCAGTCTTGCGATGAAATGTCTTAATACATACTTCTCTTATAATTATATGGAATTGATTTACAAAGAATTGAAAGCTATATGGACTTGATTTAGTAAAATTTAAGTTTTTACCTACAAAACTTATTATATGCAGTTGTCTCGTAAAACTTATTATATATAGATTCACAAGACAATTTGTTCGAAACATATTTGGCAAACATATAGACATTATGTTTTTACCTACAAAACAAAGTACGTTGTTCAAAAATTGTAGTGGCTGGGTTTGATAATTTGGCAAATCAATTTATATTTTCTGTAAATTTATCAAACATATTTTCATAATTTATGCAAAGTTTTAAGTTGAAATTAACAATGGACGAGTTAGAACAAAATCAGAAAACATTTGTTGATTAGAAAACCTAAAATTCAACCACCTCTGTTGTTGCAAAATAAAGAGTGTAATCAACTTGAATCAAACAATTAAATTCAAAACTAAAAGTTTCATTTTAAAAAAAACAAATATATAGCACATACCAATTGTATACTTTTCGCGCGAGAGTTGTTTTTCCAAGCCCACCAATTCCCCAAATCGAAACGACAGAACGTCTCTTAGTGGTCTCATCCAACAACTCCTTGACAACATGGTTTTGGTCCTTCTTAAACCCAACAATATCGGGATCAATGTCCGGTAGCACGGGTGGTCTAATAGGCAGTTTGACCTCTCCATTGTCCTCGCCCAGAGTGTTATTTCCATACCTTGTTGAAATTAATATTTTAGTTAGAAATAATAAACATAATTAATTAGTTAATTAGTCAAATAATTAGAGTAAATATATTTTCGTTTCTCATTCTCTTCCATTAAGTATACAAAACAAAATACGCTGAATCAAAATTAACATAGGTCGTGAATAAACCAACATATATACCTGCCTCTTCTCGTCTCGATCTCAGACAACCTTGTCTCGATCTGAGTTATCTCATGAACAAGTTTATGTACAGCCGTTAGGTTTTTTGTTATCTTCAACTTCTTTTTCATGGACTCCATCATGCCAGTGGGTTTTTGCGGTATTGGAGGAACCTCCGAGAGAAAGGTGTCAATGACATCTTCTATTAAATATGCTACATCTCTCACCTCCTTTACCCAATGTTTTTGTCGCTCATCTATTATCTGCTTTTTGTCAGCATCCTTCATGAAAGCCTGAATCCAGCCGAATTCACGGGTCACTGCCTCCACTTGCTTATCGACATCATATAGGAGTAAAACCTCCTTAACTGCAGCATCAGTGAGCTTGCTCAGCACACAATTTACAATGCTCTCGGCCATCTCTCTTCTGTATTCTAGGTGGCGCTGAAACTAGTTAGAAACAATAAAATGTTGGTGTATTATGAGAAAGGCGTGACAAAAGGAAAAGAGGAATATATATACATTTACCTGAATGAAGGTGGTTGTAGGGAAAGTGATCAAAAGAAGTAGATGATTCACACACTAAACATTAACTACCCAGTTGAATGTTGAAACATTTCACCACATAATCACGGAAGCAAACAAGAGAAGTAAAAAACCTGAAGAAAGTATAGAGGAGTGATTTTCTTACCGGTGGAGGAGTAGCTGCTACTGAGAGCGAGAGAGTAGGAGTAGCTGCTAAATCAAACCTCTGTACAATTATTGAAGAAGCGGATGCTATGTTGGGTGAGTGGAGTCTACTCTGAACTGAAGTCTGAAGGGGACGACTACTCGCTACTCGATCAATAAAGAAAAGGATAAATCCAGCTTCCCTCTCAAAGCTGAGGTGATTGGTTTCTCCAGTGCCTTGGTAACTTGGAGGAAATGAACAAGGAATCTTTTGTAAAATCAACTTTTTGGGAGAAAAGTATTTTGGTAGGGTCACCCAAAGAAAGCAGGTAATTCGGAGGAAGGCCGCTGGTTAGATGCGCGCAATGTTGGGTGAGTGAAGCATTCATTAATTATGTGAAGTTGTGAACTGTGATGGCACTAAGCGCGTGGGGTCCACTTTGAAGTGGGCGTGACGACTGAGAGACTGCTGGCGACTCCGTTTCATAAGAAAGGATACGTCCAGTTACTCTCTAAAAGCACATGTCATTGGTTTCTCTATTTCTCCAGTGCTTGTTAATTAGGAGAAAACCAAGAAAATGAACCGAATAGACAAAGAGGGCACCCATCTATGGAGAAAAAAGGATTGTGGTAGGGCCACTATAAGAAAGCAGGTGGAAATTAACTCTTCATTTATAAATTCTTTCTGAGCAAATTAACATAAATTGTCCACAAACATTACTTATCTCTTATTTTGATCCTAAAAGTTCCTAAAAACAATCATGATACTTTAACTTAAATTTGAAATAATTATTTTCAAAAAAAAGTTCAACATTTTTTTTCTAGTAAGAATGACATAAGAAAACCATTATGTTTTATTTTTTATGGAATCAACTAAGTGTAAAATTATTTCTATCCATTTTTTTTAAAGTAAAGTATAAAAATAATTTTTCTATCAATTTTTCTCCCATTTTAATTCCTTCCTTTATCTTCCTTTCCCCTTCCTCTCCGCACTGGCTTTGTGGAGCACAACTTAAGAAGGTGCTAAGACTGGTCCGAGTAGAACTAATACAACACATATAGTTTTTAAAAAAAATAAAATAAATAATCATTCTTTCTAAATTTTTTAACAAAATGTTCATACAAGTCCATCAACTTAATTTTTACCTCTTCCTCCCTTTCTTTTTCCTCCACATCAGATGCAAGTACATTTTCTCAAATTTAGTTTTTAATTTTCATCATAACAATTTTATAATCACCGACATTTCGTATTCAAAAAAATTAGCTTACTATTATTCTAAATATAATATAATATTGATTAAGTTCTAAAAGTATAATGATCAGTTTCACATTTCGATGAAAATCAGGTAGCACCCAGAGGAGCGTGAATGAGAGCTTTTAAAGCTGTTTTTGATTTAACACAGATTCTATCTTGACTGCCAATTTTATGGATATGGGAGCAGATCATAAATATGAGGCAGTGAGATAAATAGGTAAAGTAGGAGAGTAAAGAACACAATATTTTGTTTGTGACAAATGTTCTGTTAACCTTTATAATTCTTGATAATCACCCTCCTAAATGCTAATCTCACACAACTACATTCATAAATTCTTGATAAATTTATGTTTATATATATAATATTTTTTATAAACTTTAATACTTAAATTGATAATAATTTATGAGTGAGCCTAAGATAATATGCATATTACGGATTGTCTCGTGTTATGGAACTGTATCTTTATTTTTCAAGTTCAAACAGTCGATCCGAACCACTAAACATGATCTTCATATGAAAATGTACTTGGAGACCAAAATTTATATTTTAATTTTTTTTACTATTTTTTAGATAGGTAAACAATCATTAGATTTGGATGGTTCAAAATTTTTAAATCATTGATTTTCTACCTATCTAAAAAATACTAGAAAAGTTATAAAAAATATAAAATTTGATCTGCAATTATAATTTTATATGAAAATTATGATGAATTATTTAAACTTTAAAAATAAAAATATAAATCTATAGTACGAAGAGATCTGCAATATGCATATTATAGTCTCACTCATAATTTATTACTCTATATTGTTTGCTACTTTGTATTGCCGAAATTTTTAATTGGAGCACAAAAAAAAAAAAACCAAAAAGGTACCAAATTTGGCAAATTCCAGAACTAGCATGCCGCAGATTGGCTGAGCGGCCCCATTTACTGCGGACCGCATTTTGGCTGAGCGACCCTAGAAATGGGGCCGCATTTCGGCTGAGCGTTCCCCTGCGGAGCCTATAAATTGGGACCGCCAATTTCATTTTTAGTGTCGATTCAAAAAGTTTCAAATCCCTTCGTACTCCGGTAAGTTTTCATCTTCTTTTCTAGTTTAATTTTTTAGTTTAGGGTAGTAATTAGGTTTAGGATTTAGGTTTAGATTTAGGATTAGGGTTTAGAAGTAGATCTTAATTTAGAGTTTAGAATTAGAATTGTACCAAATTTTAATTGTCCGACTAATAAAATTGAAATAGACTTGTACCAAAAATTAAATAAGTTTATTTAACCAAAATTAATTATTTTAGCACCAATGCTTAAACTAGACTTATACCAAAAATTAAATAGGTTTATTTTACCAAAATCAATTGTTTGAGTTAACTAGACTTGTACCAAAATTTAATTAGGTTTATTTTATCAAAATTAAATGTTTGAGCACCAACATTAAACTCGACTTGTACCAAAATTTAATTAGGTTTATTTTACCAAAATTCTCATATTTGACCGAAACTGACTCCAACACTAATAGGAAAAAATTATCAAATACAACATGTCATCTAGTAGAGATATACCGTCTTCCAGTAGGGGTGTACCATCTTCTAGTAGAGATACACACCATGGCCCTACACCCACTCCGTACTAGATGTCCCAGCACATCGAGAGTGTTATTTCGCAGGCAGATGTTCCGACCAGGGTAATTTCAGATAGAGCCCATCCCGGAGTTTGCTGGACAGTCCTTACAGCATGCACCCATTGATGACCCCATTGCTAGACAGGCGTATTTATTCACGCAGCATGAGTCTGGACAGACTACGGTTTTTAGTCCTAGAGTACAGCAGACATCCGAGATTGAGGAGGTTCGTGACGAGCTGGTCCAGTCTGCAGATGTCCAGGCGGAGGACTCTACAGACACTACAGACTCAGGAGATACTGACGAGACGCCACTCTCCAGGCGGGGTCGAGAGTTCAGGAAGAAGAAGCAGAGGAAGATGTATGATTTGTAGATTATGTCAGATACTGGACTTATTTGTTAGATGTTTTGTCAGATACTGGACTTATTTGTTAGATTATGTCACTTATTTATTTTGTTGCTTTGCTATTTGTTTTGGTTATTTATTTATTTTGTTCATTATATCACTATCTCCTCGTACAAAAAAATATTTCAAACGAACGATATTTCTAAAATACGTTACGACAAAATACATAAATTTAAACAACATTAAAAACTTAAATTTAAACAAATACAATCATTTTTATAACAAACTAACAAAACACCAAAAAAAAATTTCGTTTCAAATAAAAAAAAATAGGGGACCGCTCAGCCAAAATGCGGCCCCAGAAATGGGGCCGCTCAGCCAATCTGCGGCCGTGCTAGTTTTGGAATTTTCCAGATTTGGTGCCTTTTTGGTTTATTTTTTTTTGTGCTACAATTAAAAATTTCAGCTTTGTATTGTTCTACGTACAGTCCAGCGCCTTGCCTTGTGCTTGAGGATCGGAACCGTTCGATTCGAATCCGCGACAATCCATCCCAAAATGGAGCGCACACATCTCGAGCGACAGATTCAAATCTGGAGACAATCCTGAGCGACGGATTCAAATCGGATGGTTCCGATCCAAAACCCAAAAATTAGGTTACTTTAGGGGATCCGGACCCGTGCTTCATGGAGCCATTCATTTGTCTCTTCTCACCTAGAGTCTAGATAATCTTATTTAATATAGATAATATCAATGTTAATATATAGATTTTTTTTGTTTGATCTACTAGTTTTTCAAACATCAGCACCAGATCTTATATAATTTAATCGATTACATACGCCGAAGTCATCCTAGGAATTGGGCAACAGATATTAATAATTGATGTAGTTGCTGTAAGAGAGACGTGGTTACTTAGGTCCAGAGCGGAGTATTTAAAGAGAAAGAAACAAATGATCAGAGGGAATTCCTTTAGAGGTGATGTTTCTGTTCATATTTTTTTATTTAGAGGTGATAAAGTTTGTTGACTTTATACGGCATCTTTACTCTCTTTTTTTTCTTTTCTTTTTTTCTATCCGTTCTCCTTCTGATTTTGATGTTTTGAAACAAGTAAGCCTCTATCCTTACTCTCGTGTAACTCTTTCTGAAGCACGACCTCAGAGAGAGACGAAGGAGAGTTGCAAGCTGAGATGATGTCTAATTCTGAGAGAATTTCTTTAGATCCCAAATTACATGAAGCAGCAAAGAAAGGCAAAACATTAATAAAGCAAATAGAACCTTTTGAAACATCAATTGAACCCGTCCTTTTATTTTCCTGAAAAGTACCAAACATTAATAAAGCAAATAGAACCTTTTGAAACTCATAAACCTAGCTTTGTAAACTAACAAACTTGTGTTAATAAATCTTCCATGTAGGTATGTTGTATTTTATACAAATTTAAATGCATCAAATTTAAAAAAAAAAAATTCTACTAAGCTTTTCATCTCTCTCCAGCCATTAGGAACATGACATACGTTGTATGATTCAAACTCTTCTTGCTTTTGAGAAATGCTATACTTGAACATGAAAATAATGATTACAATTTGTCTTTCCCCCTTGAATATATTGTTACAGATAATTAATCTTTTTTTTTTCAAAAAACTCCTTTTTTTGCCATATATAGTACTCCATATATAATCACACATAATTCTTTTAAATTGAATATATGTATTTCCTCACTCAATGTTTTAGTCAAAGAGAGAAGGGATTCTAAATTCACCAATTTTATGATCATTTAGGTATTGTGGCAATGATTCTTGAGGAGGGCTCAAATACCCCATTTCTTTTATGCTCCAATCATATCTCACATCATAATTTTTTATTTTAAAGTCTAAACAGACGATACGAACCGCTCAACATGATATATCAACCTTAAAATGTACTTGGAAACCAAATTTTATGTGAAAATTATGTTGAGCACTTCAGATTAATTATTTAAACTTTAAAAATAAAAATAAAAATCTATAATACAAAGAGATATGCAATATGCATATTATAGTCTCACTCATAATTTATTACTCTATATTGTTTGCTACTTTGTATTGTTCTGCACAGTCCAGCCGTCCTTGCCTTGTGATTGAGCCGTTCATTTGTCTCTTCTCACCTAGAGTCTAGAGTCTTATTTAATATAGATAATATCAATGTTAATATATATATAGATTTTTTTTGTTTCATTTCATGTACTAGTTTTTCAACATCAGCACCAAATCTTATATAATTTAATCGATTACACTCCGAAGTCATCTTAGGAATTGGGCAAGAGATATTAATAATTGATGTAGTTGCCGTAAGAGAGACGTGGTAACTTAGGTTAGGTCCAGAGCGGAGTATTTAAAGAGAAAGAAACAAATGATAAGAGGGAAGACCGACATTTTTATTAATACCCTAAAAAAAAAATATCAAATATGCTCTCACTTTGAAATTTTTTTAAATATGCCCTAACCGCCCAGGGACTGGGTGGTCATCTTTTCCAAGAACCGCCCCCCCGTGGGGCGGTTCACTGCCTAAAAAAAAAAAAAAATCACCAAACCGCCCCACTGTGGGGCGGTCCACTAATTTTTTTTTTTTAGATTCATGAACTACGAAAAAAATTGAATTGATATTTAAGATCAATTGATGAATGCTTTGTTTATTAGATATTAATTAAGCACTTCAAAATTATTGGAAACATGGTCCAATTTAACAAGCTTGGAGATTTTAGACCTTTCTCTCAACCACCTAGACGGAAGCATCATACATGATTTAGCAAGTGTTCCATCACTTCGTAAACTCGACCTCAGTCGTAATAATATAAACAACAGCAACGGTAACAAAATTCAATTAATTAATGCTTTATTCGAGTGATTGAAATATCAAAATTACAAGGGTATAAATGACCAAAAAGGAAACTAGAGGAGTACATAAATAATATCTTATAGAAATGCCAACTTGATTATAGAGAATATCTTATATAACATTGATTTTTCAATTTATTGGCCCATATGAAAATAAATTCAAAAAATTATAATTTTTTATGTGCAAGTAGAAAATAATATTGATCGGATCTAAGCAAAAAAAAAAATTACATATAAGTTTATGATTTTTGTTAGATGAAAATTCAATATTTATACTAAGGGGTAATTTTAGAATTTTGATCATCATCTCATGCTAAAAAAAGGAGATTGTAAACTGTACATGGTCCATTGAAATAAAAGAGGAGGTTGTAAATTGTACATATAGTCCATTGACATGAAGTAACTAAGAATCTGAACCAAAAATATGAGAAAAATATTTATTCAGAATACATCAAATTTAGAAAAATCAAATGAATCCTAATAATTTGCTTATCTTTTGTTAGGTAAAGTCTTTTTATTGGAAAGGAAAATACTAAGTACTGGATTTTCATATTAATTTTAATATGTCTAAATTAATTACTATATTCTTTTCTAAATTATATTTAAAGGTTTGTTACCATCCGTAACCCCGTCCCTGGGCGGTTAGAGCATATTTAAAAAAAATTTCAAAGTGAGCGCATATTTGATATTTGTTTTTTTTTTAGGGTATTAATAAAAATATCAGGAGGGAAGATGGCAGAAAAAATATTTTACTTTTCTTATTTTTTAATTTAGAGGTGATAAAGTCAAAGTCTGTTGACTTTATACGGCATCTTTCAAAAAGCAATTGTCTAATTCCCGAAATTTTTATATAGAAGAAAATAAAAAAATATTAAAAATAAGAAATGTAGCGTGGGAATTTGAAAAATGTAATAGCAGTAGGGGGCATAGCATACTCAAGACCATCGGAAAAAAAATGAAAAAAAACCACCAGGCCGCCATGGCCCAGGCCAACCCAAAAACAAAATTCAATTTTTTTTATGCTATGTTCAGTGAGCAGTTCAATAATTTGATTAGATTCAAAATTAAATTTAGAAAAAAATGGCTACATGGATTTTTGTTTTCTTTATATCTAAATAAATAAAGATATGAAAGTCAAGTTTCCAGATAATATAATTTCTCTATACAAAAATATTACAGATTGGTACAGTTTTAGCGATTAATTGACAAAGGTCAGAAATCAGAAAAGCTGAAATTTAGTGAGTAGTCTTATAATTTTGACCATATTCAAAATTAAATTTAGAGAAAATGGCTACATAAATTTTTGTTTTTATATCAAAATAAAGGTATGAATGTCTAGCTTCCTGATAATATAATTTCTCTATACAAAAATATTTCAGATTGGTATAGTTTTAGCGATTAATTGACAGAGGTCAGAAATCAGAAAAGCTGAAATTCTAGTGAGCAGTCCTATAATTTTGACCAAATTCAAAATTAAATTTAGAGAAAATGGCTACATGGATTTTTGTTTTTTTATATCAATATAAAGGTATGAAACTCTAGTTTCCAGGTAATATAATTTCTCTATACAAAAATATTACAGATTGGTACAGTTTTAGCGATTAATTGATAGAGCTCAGAATTCAAAAAACTGAAATTCCAGTGAGCAGTCCTATAATTTTGACCATATTAGAAATTCAATTTAGAGAAAATAGCTAAATACATTTTTGTGTTATTTATATCAAGATAATGGTATCAAAGTCTAGTTTCCATATAATATAATTTCTCAATACAAAAATATTACATGCTAGTACAGTTTTAGTGATTAATTGACAGAGGTCAAAATTATTGGTATGCTCACTGAAATTTCAGCTTTTCTGATTTCTGACCTTTGTCAATTAATCTCAAATTATTGGTCTGTCATTTTCAATGCTATAACGACACAATAGCATAGCTATAGCGTATTTACATTTGAACTATCCGTTCAGCACAGAAGATTACCGCACTGAACGGAAGAGTTCAAATACCTAATTCTAGAGCTCTATTTATAAATAGAGTTACTACCCCCACTTCAGAATTAAGCAAGCCGCCCATAATTTCAAAATGCACAAATCCTGTGTACTTGAGAGTTTCCTTCTTTGAGAGAGCTTAAACTTCGAAACTTCATTGATAATCTCAAATTCACTTGACAAAACTTCTCTAGATTTAGTTAGAGTGTTGTTACTTATTCGATAGTGTGGAGATCTACTCTAGTGCTTCCTTGTCATAGTTGAGTGACTTCGATCCCCGCTTGTAGGGCATTAAGGGGCTCGCCGACTCGAGCGTTTTCGCTCACATATAAACATAGTTGTATGACGATCCTCTGCGTAGGACTCTCCAGCTCGAGCTTCTAGACTCAAATTTGTACACGAGTTAGGCCGTGACTTCCCACTTTTGTTGGGCTCACGTGTCATGAGTTGTATCATTTCCTTTTGGGTAATAGGAAAGGGGTGCGACGAGGTTGCTCTACCCCGGAGACGTAGGCATTTTACGTCGAACTCTGTTATCATCCCGCGTATCAAATTTCTCTAACTCTGCTCTATTTACTTGATTTGTACACGCTTACTTGTTGAATTGATTGACTTGTTAATTTAGAGAGTAAATCGAAAAATGACTAAAATTCTTTAAGACTACCTATTCACCTCTCTAGGTGCCATTGGGGACAACAAAATTAACCATGCATATTTTAACTATATTTTTAATTTTGTTTAACAAGTTAGAAAAAAAAGGGTACCGTTGACATTTTGGTAGTACATAGTCTAGCGCTAGCATTGCTAGCGGTAGGCATTTTTTTTTTTTAAATCGAGGGGAGAGTTCAAATTTCTTTTTTTCTTGAGGAGATGGATAAAAATTTCGGAAATTCGTAGCTTAAATAGATACTCTACTTTAAATATTGAAAGAAAACTTAAGATCAGTAGATTGAGAGACACCTCACCATTGTTAAAAATCACTTGAGCTTTGACTTGGTGTGGCAAGCGTTTATTAAAAGAATAAAACTTAGATACCTTACTATAGTTTTTATTTTTAAAATAGGGAATTTCATGCATACCCCTCAAAAATCTTGAAATTACATATTTTGCTTTCTAAAACTCATAATATCATATTTACTTTCTTGCAATTTAAAAACTCACAAATTTATCCAATTTATTGTCTTTTATATTAAAAATCATTTTACATTTATGAAGTTCTCATTTGATCCTTTATTAAAAAAAATATGTTGTTTAGTTTTCTAATAAATAAGATTGAACACTACTCTTAAACATACTACATATTTTTTTTTATAATAAAGGGTAAAATGGGTATTTTATAAATTTAAAATGAGTTCTAATAGAAAAGACAATAAATTAGGTAAATTTGTGAGTTTTTCAAATTTAGAGGGGTAAATATGATGTTATGAATTTTTAAGGGGAAACACATAAAATGAGTTCTAATGGATTGTACTATTTTATATTATAGTTTTAGTATTTTATTTTGTTTGTTTGTTGTTTATTTAGTCAAACACATCAAAATTATAACATTACAACAAATTATAAACATTACAAGTTTACAACAAAATTATAGAAGCATTTCTAAAAAAAATTCATACTCAACCGCTCCACAGTGGGGCGGTCAGGGTAATTTTTGAATTTTTAAAAAACAGAGGGCATATTTGCTATTTTTTTAGAGTATTAAAAAAAATCGGCATAAAAGTCCCTCTTTTTAAAATTAATTCGTAAGAACTTCATGTATGATTGGCCCAAGTAGGCCCAGCAGAAAAATAGAGGCGTGAGAGAGAGAGGCCTCTTTCGGTCTTACCTCTACCAATATTAATAAAAAAAATTTCTGTTTTCTTGAAAATAAAAAAAAAACTTAAGATCTTGAGACAGATTGATATAAATAACGGAGCTTTGAGGTTTAAACATTTGATTCTATTTGTATTTACTATTTAGTGATCATTGTACACTAAATCTTATATGATTTTTCTTGAATAGTGAAATTTGAATTTTTCTCTTGTGTATTTTTTTGTTGCCTAGTGGTAACCTTTTTTGTTTTTCCCTTTTTTTTTTTTGGTTAAGTTTGACTGTTTATGAAACATAAATTAGTCTCTTAATATTTTAAGTAATACAAAAAAACAATCCAGATTGTATATTAAAATTTAAAAACTATCCAACAAGAACCCAAAAGTAACTTTGTAATAACATTTTCACAATGATATCTGATTGTGGTTCTTCTATACTAAAAAAACTTACTTGATTATGCCAGAAGAAAGCTAAATATTCAGAATTGTTCAAATGTTGAATCTCTTATAATTCAAAATCTACTGAGTCAGCTATCAACTCTAAGTCAGGAGAGGATTCGCATATGTCGAGCCGTTTGATTATCTTGCTAAATGCTCCTTGTACAATCAGTTCATTTGCTCTATCTGTCAAATGAAACCCATCCCAAGAGAAATATTTGGATGGATCAGCACAAACCCTAGATCGTTCATTGCCACAAGGAATCTCAAATGAGAAATTGTACCGGCCTTCACCTCCACAGCAGGCAAATAAGGGATTCGTGAATCCTATATGCAAACAAAAAACAAAAAAAAACAAGGAAAATAAGCTCTAGCAAAAGTGATATACCAGAGATTTCTCTCTTACTATGTGTATATACTTCTCTTATTAAGAACTTGAGTGAGGCTATGGTACTATGCATAGCGCGGATTGGTCTGTTCCATGAATCAATATCTTTGGTTTTAACATCCAAAGAGTCGATCTGAACCGTTCAACATGATCTCCATATGAAAATATACTTGTACATTTTTTTAGTTTTTTTTACTATTTTTTTAGATAGGTAGAAAATCACTTGATCTAAAAATTATAGACCATTCAAAAGTAGTGATTTTCTACCTATCTAAAAAATGCATAAAACTCTAAAAAATGTAAAATTTAGTCTGCAAGTACATTTTTATATGGAGGTCATGCTGAATTTCAGATTGATTATTTGAACTTTGAAAATGGACATATTGATCCATAGTACGGGCCAATCCGCACTATGCATAGTACCATAGCCTCAATCAAAGAACTTTCTGGTATGTCTGAAATTTTTTTGTTGTAAAAAAGCCATTAACACACAGTTACAGTAAAATTCAGAAAACTTGCCGTATCGTTGAGCTGATTTCAATATATCAAGTGAGGCTCTGTTGTAATCAGCATGTATGATAGTAACATCTGGATATAGTGGCTGCAAGTTATTCAACTCTTCTTTGAACAACTTTTCATGGTGATCTGAGAATTCATTCAACCACTTCATGCAACCAGTCTCTGCATCATAATCTTCATTGTTTTCAGTGTGGAATATGGTCAGATATAACGGGGTACAACCAAAAGGTATGATTCCTGGTACTACGAGTGTCTTCACCCCAAGCTCAATTAATTCCTGTTGATTCAAAGATATTTGATTTTTTTCGGAGACATTTAAATCATCATGCTAATTGTACAAAGTAAAAATAATTAATGGACAATTTATGCATTGATTAATGGCTGTGATGCAAGGTGCACATTCCTTTCTTTTATTTTATTTTGTAACAGTTCTTTCTTTTCTTATATGCCTTATGTATTTTAATAACCAATCGAAACTGATCTTCGAGCTTTAAATCATTTTCGATGAAAATAGAAATGCATTCTATCTACTACTGAACAATTTTTAAGTACTAATACCAGCATTTTTCAGAACCGTGTTATGTACTGGGAATCTAAATAATGCAGTCTGAAAGCAAATGTTTAATTTAATCAGTGAATTTTCATGACATAAATTGTGTATGAAGACCCATTTCTGTTCATATCTGGTCTGTGTTTTAGTGTTTATATATGTTTGCACATAGAGGTTTTAATTCATTGATCAGGTTATAACTTATAACATGCATAGTATACATTTAATAAAAATGATGTTTAAAAGAGATAAACAATCACCTTGATGCCTGCACCAATGGCTTGGATGACATAAGGTACAAATGTGCGTATTTCATCAAACGGTACACCAGACGCCGGTATGTGGTAGTCATTCACTCCAATCTCTCCTACCAGAAACAATGAACTTTCCAAAACGTTTGTACAATCTGCACAAACAGTATATAATACGTTTACAATTTTTGAAATTTGAATATTTTTTATTTTTGAAGGTAAAAACTTTATATCCAATACAGGAGTTTAACCTAGGTACGTAGAAACTTTATATGCAAATGCTAATTCGATCTTGTTTCAACATTTAACCTTTTGTAATTAGTAATTACCTGATTGAGGACATAGAAGTGTCAATAATTGCTTGAACCATTGGATCTGAAGTGCCAAGAACCCCACCCTCGGGTCGGCCACTGTAATGCCCTTCTCTTGGAAGAAGGAATGATTCATAGCCGTTGCGCCTCTGACCGCAAAGTTGGCGCCATAGAGAAAATCCTCTGCTGTTTTTCCATTAAGATAGGCTAGTGGTAGGGACATACCAAGTTCTTTTGCTGTATAAAGCCCCAAAAGACAAAGGCAGTTGGTCAGAAGGACAAGGATATTGAAATTTACAGCGTAGTTTTTACTTCATGCAGCGCACTAGTCATATGCAGCGTTTGTCTAAACTCTATTGTCTATCGCTGCATCAAGTAAAAATTAGTCTGTCAATATCAAATTTGGCATGATAATATCTCTTTCGCTTTTTATTTTTGCAAAAAGGGTATTCTCCTTTATTCCATCTTTTCTTTTCTTTTTTCTGGTTGTTGTCGTCTAGGTTTATTAAATTCCTAAATAGGCATTTAATACATGAAGTATATATATTTGATATAGATTCTGTTATCTATCCAAGGAAAAAGGTATGATTTTAAATTTGTGAATTGATAAAGTGGGACTAACTAACCAATAAAATCGGCGAAGACTCGACCATCGGCCGGTTGCCTTGTTAAAGAAAGTCTGACCGTAGGGGAGCATCGGGGCATCACCAAATATCGACAAATAGTTACCAGTATCAGTGAGCGAATCGCCAAAGATGAACATGCGCGGGTAGCAACCATGGCAGAGATGAGCTCCACATAGTAAGAGGATTGTGAGTTTGAAGAAGAGAGAGGAAAGGATATTATAGGAATAGAGACCTCTTGTTCCATTTAAAGACATGATGCGAACCCACAGGAGTTTTACTCCTTTGACCCACAAACAAATTGAAATCAACCCAAGAAAGTCAAATCAAATCGATGAAAAAAACCCCAACCCGCTGAAATCTGGTTTCAAGAACCAAGGAATAAGAACTTACCCTCGACCTGTTGAAGATCTTCAGAATTTCAGGAACCAAGGTGTAGAAGAACGCCTCAAAGGTTGATGCCCCTTTGATAAGTTCAAAGTTCAGTCAAGAACAACAAAGAGATAATCTCTCTCAAGTTTTCTAAAAATTATCTAACGGTCTTTTACAATGGAGGCAATAGTATATATAACCTACTGCCGAAATTGGAAGGAAATAAATATAAAAGCACAACACTTAACCAGCAAGGCTACTGGTCAAAACTGGAAAGAAATAAAACTTAAATATTTAAATATTATGCAAACATAGTAATTATTCTAAAACAACGATGTTGTTGCCTTTTATCGCCTGAATCAAATTAATCATATTTCATTCTTTTTGTAAGCTCATCTTAAAGGTCGGGTCCTTGCATGATAATGTTTCCATATCCATCCAAGTGGATTGCACTAATCCTTGCATTGCTTCCTTGAATTTCTTAGCTCGTGACTGTGAGATTGGTCCGTCTGGAATTTGCAAATGATCTGTTCTGTCTTGGAACTCATCAAGACATCTTCGGAAAACTTTAAGGATAATATAGGAATGGAATTATGGAAACCTCTTGCTCAGCTTATAAAGACTTGTTTTTGAATCCCAATCCAGTTTGATCTCTATATAGATTATTATTTTAGGAGACTATACCATTAAGCGCATAGCCCCAGTGACATCAACAAATAAATAATTTACTGCAAATTTACTTCAGATCCAATGGTTTAAACAGCTACTCAAAAGTGGTCTGTTCTGATTCAGGTATCTTTGCTTAAATCTATCTAGTTGTATATAATATATCAGATCTTAATAATCGATACATTAATTATTGGTTGTTTTTATTTCTTTAATGGTTTTTGGAATTTCATGACAATGGTATCAATAATCCTGAGGGGGGGAGGGGGCCAAAGAGTTAAACCTCAATTTCAGGTCAAAAGAAAATGTAAAAGTAACTCTCAGTGATGAAATTAACCTCATTCTCTTCTTTTAGTCTTAGTCCGTAAATTTTATTTTCGTTTAATATACATGGGTACTTTGCAAAGCTTAGATTGATCCGTACTATGCATTCATATCTTCGTTTTTAAAGTTCAAACGGTCGATCTGAACCGCTCAACATGATCTCTGTATAAAAATGTATTTGTAGACCAAATTTTATAATTTTTAGAGTTTTTTTACTATTTGTTTAGATAGGTAGAAAATCACCTGACCTAATGACTATGAACTATTTGAAAATAGAAATTTTCTATCGATCTAAAAATATAGTAAAAAAAATTCTCAAAAATATAAAAATTATAAAATCTTCTAACTAGTACAAACACACTGTTCATTATTGGTTAGCTGCCTAAAGGTATATGTTTCATCATGAACAGTGGTGATTACCATCCTAAACCATGGTTAGCGTAAAATATTTGATTGTCAACCTTGTAGGATTTGATAGACCATGTTTCAAAGTCGAAACAAAAATGATTACGAAAAAAAGACAGGTTGCATTAAATGGCTCAACAAATTTTCAAGTTATCATGACAAGCTATTGCAAAGCGAGCTGCGTAAACTATATGAAGCCTCCATTAGTATCTTTGAATCACCAAAACAATATGGTTCTTTTGTTAGCCTTTTCTCTACAATTACATTATAATAAAACTTCCTTCTTGAACCAGAACTTGTTATTAACAATAATTTATACAACAGAGAAGTAAAATGTCCTCAGAACACATTCACAAGTTTCAGCATTAAATCAAACTTATGTTGGTCTCTTACAATCCCTTTTAAACTAAGTCTGGATATGATAGGCCTTACTGAACTGACAATTTTCTCTTCGAGAAAATTCTTCAAACACCTTGTGTGCACAGACTAGCTTAGCACAGCCATAATATTTGCAATTACAACATAATAATATGACTCAATAATTTCGTTCAAGAAAAATCCTATGGATCAAAGAACCAAAAGAAAATTTCACAAACAAATTAATCAATATTGATTACTCATGCACGCCTGTAATGTAACCAACTTAGTTCTGTTCAAGGCATCATTGGGTATAAAAGGCATAATTAAACAGCACCTCAATAGTCTATATTTGAGATTGCTTACAACATTAATTGGGTTCGTAGTGAGTGACAAAAATCATTTTGAGTTCAACATTTTCCCTTGGGAAAAACTGGCAATATTATTAGGACGATTCCTTTTCAATGGATAAAAATAATTAAAATTATACAGTACCAGCAATAGGAAGACAAAATTAGCAAAGTCCAAATCGTTCATTTTGGGCTTAACCCATGGGCCTTTGGAATGAGATAGCTTTTTACAGAAAAATGGAGAAAAAATTCAGAAAAACACTGATTTTAAAAAATTCAAAAAAAAATAGTAGAAAATTTTCAAAAAATGTAAAATTTGGTTTCCAAGCACATTTCAATATGAAGATTGTGTTGAGAAGTTTGGATCGACTATTGAACTTTGAAAATGGAGATATGAGCGGGAAGTAAAACACCTTCTTTACTTCCCAAAGCATCGTAGCATTACTCTCTATATATATATAATTTCAGTGCTATTTATGATCCAAACGAACAAATGAAATTCCAAATACCTCATTCCAACAAAACTTATCCTTCGTAATATGAGATGGTTTTTTTTTTTCTTTTAGCAAGTATATTTAATAGCTGAAATCCAGCTTAAAAAAAAAAATGCAAATATGTTGTCTGGATTGTGTAGATTTCCCTGTAGGAGGTTTCGTAATTATTGTTTTCAAGTGAAACTGAGATATATGACTTTGGGTTGGAATTAATGTTCCAAATAGCGAATCAGGACCACTAAAAGAAGCCCAATAGGTGGCCATCAGGGCCCACAGAACATTTACTAATTTTTCATATTAGCCCAGAGAAGCCCATAATAATTTATTTTCGAAGAGCCCAGCGTCTGACCTAATTAGTTAATAGTCCAACTATAAAATCAGAAACCCATTTTCATACGTAGAATTTCCTTTTTGCATTTGATAGACTTCTGACCTAACTCAGGATTTTTCGAATTGATATAACAAATGACATACTCCATTTTCTTTGAATTAAAAAAAAAAATCAAGGAAAGGAAACCAATTTCCTCCGTGACAGTTTGGAGTGGCAAAAAAAACTCATAATTTGTGAATCGATCATGACTCGCATTTAACTTGCTCGCTAACAGCTTTTTCGTTAGTGGACCGAGCTGTTAACAAACCAGCTCGCCACTAGCTCGGTCCAGAAATAACGAGTTTGAGCTGGGCCAAAGTCCTTTTGTTATTTTCTTCTATGATTTCATTTTCTTTGTTACCTCTGGTCAAAGTGAAGTTTCAATAGGATTGTCTTTTTGGCAACATATCAACAAGTTTATTTGGATGTTTTGTAGCTTAACAGCGAGATTTTAGATGCATTAGTTGACTCAAATCATTGGTCTCTCTCCTTGGGATAGCAATGGGGTGGCAAGGGATTGGTCTGCGTTTTTTTCTCTAAAATTAGTCTCAGGCGCGGCTCTGAGACTGAAAATGAGCATTTGTTTCCTCAATTATATACCATAGCTTAGTTGAATCAAATTTGGAAAAAAAAAAATTTGGATCTAATCAGAAGTTAACAATGTAATGATTTGTAGTTTACTTAAATTTGTTTTTACATCATAATTAAATTGACAATCACAGGAACGGAACCTAAAGAATTAGGTTAAACTAATTTTTACTATTTCAAAATTATGTGTGGTAGAGAATCATTGACAGTGGTCACTATACTACAAAAAACACATTTACTATCGTCCATTTACCATTGGGTGTCCTTTGGCACGGATGATGTTTGTAATCAGGAGCAGCGCTGTAATTACTTGGAACTTTTTACCGACTGTTCGGGTTTAACCAACCGATGGCGTTGATGGGCCTCTCCTTTGCCATCTGTTATGTTTATTCTACTGTTGGTTTTGAGTATTTCTGTGATATCGGTTGGGTTACTGGCCCGATGGTGTAGAGGTGGTGATATTTATCATCCGTGATGTCAGATGAGCTGTCAATATTATGTTGATCAATACCAACTTTGGTCTTTTTGAACAGATGGCTATGTTCTTAGAGATAACGCTATAAATACTTAGAACTTAGATTTTAGTATAAACCAACTTCTCCATGCATTAAGTATTGTGTAATTATGTTTAGAAATATATTGTGCAATTACAATGAGATAATTATTTAATAACATACATAATATCAACTCAATAATAGCAAATTAACTAAAGATCAATACTTATAGGAACCATGTACAATGTACCGATCATTTCATACACGACACTCGCGGATACGGTTTGCGAAACCATGTGTCATTAGCTTTTCAGACAGTGTATAGTTGTGTTTGTGTAGTCGTGTATAATGACTAATCTTTTGACTAAGTACTGGTTACGAATTAAAACATGTTGATAATATTAGTGCCGAATTAAATTATTCAACTACAATATGTCATCCAATCATCACTACCTCAATTTTGGATTCAACTGAAATTGATTTGTCATTCTGCCACTGCAGATCGAACGAGCAGTCAAAGATAGAAACAAATGGTCTAAATCTTTTGTGGAAAACTCTCAATAACTGCAGAAGAGCGGGATGTAAAAAAAGTAGAAAACCTGATCAGTGGACCCAACATTTTCGCGGGTAATGTATCCATATATGATTGGTTTCTCCGTTTGTCTATTGGGCTCATTTTCTTGGTTTTCTCCGAATTAAATACAAAGCACTGGAGAAAGAGAGAAACTGTTGAAAATAACTAGTGTATATATTCAGTGGAGAGGCACTTCTTGGGGACATTTATCAGAACATGAAGGAATTTTGCATCTTGCCCCCTAATTTCCTTTCCTGGCGCCATGGGCTCTCTCATATCAATCATGATTGGCGACAGCTGCTCCTACTAATTGTGTTGCTCTAGAAGATTGCAATCTATCTATAATCAGCACCATAATCTTTCTATTAATTATTTGTATATTCATTTTCCTTATTAGTTCCAACGGCTATTTAGCCTAAGTGTGCATAAATAGAATAGCAGCTGTACATTGTAAAACATGATTTGATAATCAATAAAATCTAGAAATTCCTCTTATCAGAAATTTCATGGTATCAGAGCAGAAAACATAACAGAAATTAATGGCAAGCGCACCTGAGAACACAGCTGCACTTCCTGCAAATACAAACACCTACAAACACTCAAATGTTGATTCATCTTTGCGCCTCTCCACCATGCTACTCAATGGCGATAACTACCTAACTTGGTCGCGCTCAGTGACAATGGCACTTCACGGAAAAAGACTAATTGGCTGGATAACCGGTAAAGTTTCTCAACCTAAATCTGATGTCAATGATCCAAATTCTGAAAACAAATTGGAAGAGTGGCATTCAATTGATAATCTGATTATGACTTGGTTATTGAACTCAATGGAACCAAGCATATCTAATTTGTTTATTCTTTCATTTACTACCTCAAAAGATATGTGGGAAGGAATCAAACAAATGTACGGCCGACAAAATAATTATGCTCATATCTTCCAATTGAAACAAGATTTAATTAAAATAAAGAAAAAACCAAATCAATCAACTACTGAACATGTTGGATCTTTGAAATCAAAATTAGAAGAACTTGCCGTTTACCAGCCCCCAACAACTGATTTGGGTGAACTACAAAAAAGGGCAGACCAAGAAAATGTTTATATGTTTTTATCATCTCTTGATTCATCTTTTGAGCACGTAAGAAGCCAAATTCTCCTCTCTCCCAAATTGCCTTCTTTTGCTGGCGCAATTAGCTTGATACAGAGAGAGGAGAGTCGTAGAAGGCTCATGAATCAAGGGAACAACTCAACTGACATTGAAACAGAAAGGAGTGCCCTAACTGTGAGCCATGGTGGAAACCAATACACACCGAGCGGTGATCGTGGCAGGGGAAAAGAAAAAGGTGGTCAGATGCGCAATACAAAGTGCAACCATTGCAACAGAAATGGACATGATCGAGAAGGCTGCTGGATTTTGCACCCACACCTCAGGCCGAAATGGGGGAAGAAGGGTACTGGAGGCGATCGAGGCGGTTCAAATGTTGCAGCGCGCTCCAACTTGGTTGAAGCCACCTCCAGTTCAAGTGAACCGCTCACCTCTGTTTTGAGTAAACTTATCCAACAGCTCGGTCAGAATGGACAACTCGGGCAAGCGAGTGTTCAGCAACTCGGTCAAGATTTATCGAATGCTAGGATCAGCGAAACCAGTGATGTGCATGGTGCTGAGAAAAATTCAGCGACAGATCAAGGTAATTTTTCAAGTAAGTCCCTGGATTTGTTAGAAAATGGAAAAACACTTAAAGGAGTTGACCAAAAGAAATCTGTTACCTCTAAAATTTTATTTGGTAATGTAGCATTCTCTGCTGTGCATAAAAATTCATGGATAATTGACTCAGGTGCAACAGATCACATGACTGGAAATTTAGAACTATTACAAAATTTTAGAAAAAAAATTGACAATTCGTTTGTTACTGTAGCAAATGGTATTAATGTTCCAATAAATGGTATAGGACAAACCAACATTTTTTCAAAAATAGTTTCAAATATTCTTTATATCCCATCTCTTACCTCTAATCTCTTGTCTGTAAGCAAGATCACAAAAGAATTAAGTTGTAATTTAATTTTCTCACCAAAAAATGTAATATTTCAGGATATAGTTACAGGGAAGACGATTGGTGAGGGGACATTACAAGATGGACTATATATTTTAGATTCAATTAATTATTCTCATATTGCAAACTCTTGTACTAGCAAAGGCAAATTATGGCATTATAGAATAGGTCATCCCTCAGATAAAGTATTAGAAAAACTTTTTGAGCTACCAAATTTAAATAATGATTGTTGTGATGTTTGTCGTTTTGCAAAACAAACAAGATCTTCTTTTCCAAATTCTCAAACTAAAACAAATGTATCATTTGAACTTGTGCATTCGGATGTTTGGGGTCCAGCCCCAATTAATTCTTACAATGATTTCAAATATTTTATTACATTTATCGATGATTTTTCTCGCACTACTTGGATTTATTTATTAAAAGCAAAATCTGAAGTACTCTCTACTTTTAAAGAATTTGTAAATTTGATATCAAACCAATATAATACTAGCATTAAAATATTACGCACCGATAACGGAACTGAATATATAAACAAAGAATTTTCAGATTTTACTAAAAATCTTGGCATATTACATCAAACAACATGTGTTGGTACTCCACAACAAAATGGAGTCGCAGAAAGAAAAAATAGACATTTACTTGAAGTCACTAGATCATTGCTTTTTCAAAATAATGTTCCAAAATTTTTTTGGTCCGAAGCGATTCTTACCGCGGCATATTTAATTAATAGAACACCAAGTATAGTTTTACAAGATAAATCACCTCTAGAGACCTTGAATAATAAGTTCATAACTTTAGACCATTTACGTATATTTGGATGCACTTGCTTTGTACATATCCAACAAAAACATAGGGATAAATTAGACAAACATGCTTCAAAATGTGTATTCCTAGGATATTCAAATACAAAAAAAGGGTATAAGTGTTATGATCCAATTAACAAAAAATTATACATATCAAGAGATGTTACATTTTTTGAATTTGAACCATTTTTCCAAAAAGAAGAAAGTGATCAGGTGAAGGATTTAAATGTTTTTGAACAACCTAGACCTCGTCTAACCATTTTTGAACAAGGTTTAAATCATGAGATAGGTATCCAAGCACCTCAACTCGAAGACAATGAGGATCAAGGTAACACACTACAAGCTCAAGGTGACACTACAAATTCAAACACGTTAAGAAGGTCAGTTCGTTCCACTAGACCCCCTCAAAGGTTAAATGATTTTGTCACTTATTATACAAATGCCTATCCAATTCAAGATTATATGTCATATGAAAATATTTCACAAAATTTTTGTGCTTACTTGAGTTCTATATCAAATCAATGTGAGCCCACTACATACCAAAAAGCAATTGAAAACCCATTATGGAAAAAGGCAATGGAAGAGGAATTGCATGCCCTTGAGAAAAATAAAACTTGGACCATTGTTACATTGCCTCAAGATAAAAAATCTGTAGGTTGCAAATGGGTTTTTAAAATCAAATATAATAGTGATGGTTCAATTGAGAGGTATAAAGCTAGGTTAGTAGCAAAAGGGTTTACGCAAACATATGGCATAGATTACAAAGAAACATTTGCGCCAGTTGCAAAAATGAGTACAGTAAGAGTGTTGCTTTCAGTTGCGGTAAATCAAGGTTGGCATTTATATCAAATGGATGTTAAAAATGCATTCTTACAAGGTACATTAGATGAGGAAGTGTATATGGACTTACCACCGGGTCACTTTAAAGAAAATGACAAACACTTGGTATGTAAATTACATAAGTCCATATATGGTCTCAAACAATCACCACGTGCATGGTATGCCAAACTTAGTTATGCTCTTTTCGAATTCGGTTTTAACAAAAGCTCAGCCGATTCATCTATGTTCATTAAAATAAACCAAAAATCAACCACCATTGTGTTGGTGTATGTAGATGATTTAATTGTGACCGGAAATAATGAAGGCGATATTGAATTAATTAAACATCACTTGAAAACTAAATTTGACATAAAAGACTTAGGTCAACTTAAATATTTTTTAGGAATTGAACTTGCTTATTCAACCAAAGGTTTATTCATTTCACAAAGAAAATACATACTAGACTTATTAAAAGAAACGGGAAAATTAGGTGCTAAACCATTCAATACCCCAATGGAAATTAATAAAAAATTAAACCTTGAGGATGGTGAGCCCTTAAATAATGTTGGCCAATTTCAAAGACTTGTAGGTAAATTAATTTACTTAACTGTCACTAGACCAGACATTGCGTTCGCGGTTAGTGCGGTAAGTCAATTCATGCATGCTCCTCGAACAAGTCACATGGATGCCGTGGTCCGGATACTTAGATACCTTAAGGGTTCACCCGGTCAAGGTATTTGGTTTAAGAAAAATAATGACTTAACAATTGTAGGTTTTTCCGATGCGGATTGGGCAGGAAGTTGTGATAGACGATCAACTACCGGCTATTGTACATTCGTTGGAGGCAACCTTACAACATGGAAGAGCAAGAAACAAAATGTTGTAGCAAGGTCTAGTGCCGAAGCGGAATATCGAGCAATGGCGTCAACTGCAAGTGAACTAATTTGGCTCAAACAATTATTGCAAGACATGGGATTTAAAAATAATCAACCCATGAAGATGCATTGTGATAACAACTCGGCTAGGCACATTGCATCTAATCCGGTGTTTCATGAACGAACAAAGCACATCGAAGTCGATTGTCATTTCATACGAGATAAAGTGCAATCAAAGGAGATTGAAACACCGTACATTAGCTCCAAGGAACAATTGGCGGATATATTCACGAAGGCATTAGATACATCAAGTTTTCAAACTATCTTGCACAAGTTGGGTTCTATCGATTTATACGATCCCAACTTGAGGGGGAGTGTTGAAAATAACTAGTGTATATATTCAGTGGAGATGCACTTCTTGGGGACATTTATCAGAACATGAAGGAATTTTGCATCTTGCCCCCTAATTTCCTTTCCTGGCGCCATGGGCTCTCTCATATCAATCATGATTGGCGACAGCTGCTCCTACTAATTGTGTTGCTCTAGAAGATTGCAATCTATCTATAATCAGCACCATAATCTTTCTATTAATTATTTGTATATTCATTTTCCTTATTAGTTCCAACGGCTATTTAGCCTAAGTGTGCATAAATAGAATAGCAGCTGTACATTGTAAAACATGATTTGATAATCAATAAAATCTAGAAATTCCTCTTATCAGAAATTTCAGAAACCAATGACATGTGCTTTTACAGAGTAACTGGACTTATCCTTTCTTATAAAACGGAGTGAAATTAAGAAATCCTTACGATCCAAGACAAGCTTTGTTGACCATTGACCAATAATTCCAAGTCGCGAGCAGTCTCTCAGTTGTCACGTCCACTTAAATGTGGACCCCACGCGCATCAACCATTACCTGCTTTCTTTGGGTGACCCTACCAAAATACTTTTATCTCCCAAAAAGTTGATTTTACAAAAGATTCCTTGTTCATTTCCTCCGAATTACACAAGGCACTGGAGAAACCAATCACCTCAGCTTTGAGAGGGAAGCTGGAGTTATCCTTTTCTTTATGAAACGGAGAAAATATTGCGCATTATTGACCGAGTAGTCGTCCCCTTCAGACTTCAGTTCAGAGTGGACTCCACTCACCCAACATAGCATCCGCTTCTTCAATAATTGTACAGAGATTTTTCCTCTATACTTCTCTCCAATGGTAAGTAAGAAAATCATTCCTAGTTCTCTCAGTATAGAGGAATTCCTATATAGACATGGTTCGAAAAGCTAGTGACATACGGTTACACGACCGTGTCAGCGAGCATCGTGTATGAATAGGGTGGTACTTTGTACACGGTTTACGAACCATGTCTATATAGGAATAACATACACGGTTAATATAAACGGGCCGTGTCAGTTCTAAAGAAAAAGGTGCTGGAAATGGTCATTGCTTATTATTTTCTTAACCATACACGGTTTGTTATTTAGAACCGCGTATGATTTTTGTTTTTTGTTTTTTTAAACGATTTATAATAGGCTAGCATCCATATTTGCTAGTCATTTAACATACAATTAATATTACACATCCATAACTCAATATATATTCAATATCACAGCATAGAGAAATCAATCATATTCATTCAACATTGAACATTCAACAAACATAAAACAATATTTCAAATTCAACAAACATATACAATTATACATCCAATTCAACTAATATTCAACATAATCAAGTCATATAAAAATTCGAATAGGTAGCAAAACACATGCATTTAAACTTAGTATAACTGTATAATGCAAGGGCCCAAAATATCAGACATACTGTAATTGAAAGAACGTGATTCTACATCTTTCCAATCCAACTCCCTATAGGACATGTCAAGCTTTTTAATATGATATGTAAAGAAATTAAAACAAGTATACGATCGTAGGATTAAATAGCCAGCACTTGAACTCAACCTTCTCAAGATTTCTTCTTGGAGATGCTGCAACCAGCGGAATTTGATAATACGGAAAACCACACAGGATATCTGCATGCACATAACATTTCTGCAACCACTAACCAGTTAATAACTTGACCATGCAATTAAAAATACTAGGGTGATAAAATTGAGCATGAACAAACAGAAACAGTGAGATCCGTCAATTGATGAAATATTGGGAGTTCTATAGGCAAAATTGTTGTTGGCAGTTCCTAAATTTAGAGTAATATAAATATGATGTCAGAATAAAGCAAACAATAATTTTAAATGGGCATAATTTGCAAAATCAAAAGAATATGAGGTGCTTACCGTGTGTAGATTGCACTTGAAATGGAACTCCAGAAGTTCAACATTTGCAATCTTCTTGAGTACAGCTGTCTCACCTTTAAGGAATCTTCGGCTTCAGAGTCCCTCAAATTGATGTTGATGCATGGTAAAGAGTTCCACAGGTGCTCCCACCTCTTTGACAACACACACTTCATAACCGCCTCCTTGGTCAGAGCAACCCTAAGATGACTAGAAGTATTGGGTCGGAAAAATCGTTGATGCAGTCACGATTTCTATCCATTGAGTAGGATATTAAGCGAAAAATGCTATTTTTATAACTTACCAGCAATAGTCGAGTGAAACTAAATATTGAATTGGAAACCCTAAGAGAGAGAATGAAGGAGGAGAGAAATAAAGAGGGAGAAGGGAACGACGAGTTGAGAGTTATTTGATTAGACGCGGTGGTGCAGAGAATTAAAGACAGGGCAAAATTCGAAGTGGCGCGAAAAACTAAAATCCCTAAGTACTACTCATACATAGTTAAAAACAATGAAAATATAAACATGTAGAATGAATATTAATCAAACACGGTTTGTATAAAAAAACTAGGTATAATATACAAAAATAGGTGCGAATTGATGAAAACCCTAATTCACAATATTTATGCATGGTTGTTTTGAGAGAACCATGTATGTATGTATTTATTAAAAAATTTAAAAGAATCAAATGTATATATATGGATTTTACACATATTGAATCAAATAATATATGCATACTGATTTTACAAACAACAAACAGAATTTACATTGACAATTTGTCATAAAAGATATTTGCATACTGATTTAACAAACAAATAATGTTGCCAATCAATTCAGAGAAATTGCATACAAATTTAACAAACAACAAATATAATTTACATTGTCAATTTGAGCATAACCATCATTTACCTTTAAATTACAAACCTTGACATTTCAACATTGTCAAGTTTTGCTGATCAATTCATGGGTAGTATAAAATCACCAGACAAGATAAATCATGACAACTATCCAATGTCGAGATGAGATAAATGTTCCCCACCACATTGAGAGAAATAAAGTCGATTAATTGTCCTATATATGACTTTGAGGCTTTATGGCTCTCTGGCCCCTTAAACATAGACATCATCGAGATTAATCTTCCTATGACTTTGAGAACCATAGATATCGTACGTGTTACTTAAATCTTCACTACTACAAAAAAGCTAATTCTACACTGCACATTGTACACGGTTTTTCTAATTTTATATAAAAACCGTGTGTCAAATATGAAATTTTGAAAGGCCAAAAAATATTGGGGAATTATACACGGACACTTAGTTATAAATCAGTGTATAATTGTTTGAGAGAGCTACACGGTTTATTAGGGATCAACAATCCGTGTGGAAGGAAACCGTGTGGAAAAGATTGAGAGAGTTACATGGATATTAAACTAAAATCCGTGTATGAACAGCTACACGGATATTTGATTAAATAACCGTGTAGAAATAGTAAGAGAGCTACACGGTTTTTTGTTACATGTCCGTGTAGAATAGTTAGAGAGCTACACGGTTTTTTTTATCAAATATCCGTGTATAAAGGGTAATGCTACACGGATTGTTTAATAAATAACCGTGTATAACTTGTGCGAGAGCTACACGGATTGTTAAGTATAAATCCGTGTAGAAAAGGCGTGTAGGATTTTATGCAGTATGAAAGGGCCCCTTCTCTTCCAGAGACTTCTCCTTCCAGCGCCGTTTTGATCAAGTAATTAATACGCTATCTCTCTGTATTGAACTGAGATCTGATTTCTGCAAATTAAAGGCTAGCAGCTGGAATCTGTCATCTTAGAAGTTTTTATTTTCTCCTCTCTAACTTTCGAATGTTAGTATATACATATTTTCCTTTTTCATCTCTAATTTTCTGTTCATTAATTATTATTGCTTATTTACTTAGGTGTGTAATATATTCATGCATGCTTGATTTAATTATTAATTAGATAATGTAAATATATAATTAGTGTATTGTGGTCCAATAACCGACCTATAAATGCTTTTAGGTCCATGCCCGTTCAAAATTAATCCAATATGGATTAATTTTGGACAGTCCCTGTTTTGGGACTGCTCTATGAATATTGTGTCTCATTTAGGATGTGAACACATATTAGTGGGGTTTAATTAGTATTTGAGGAAAGTTCGACGGTATTTTCCCTTATTGCTCCTACGAGTATGTGGTTCGTACGCATACTTGGGGAGTTAAAGGGAAATGCTGCCGAATTTTTCTCAAATACTAATTAAAACTCGCTAATATGTGTTAACATATGGGACATAATATTCAAAGAGTGAGTTAGGATTGTAAACCGGCCCTTTGTAAGTCCAAAATTTGGTACAATTTATATGTTGACCATACATGATTAATTGATCAAATCATTTTTATAATTTAATTTACAGATGGATCGAAGTTGGATGTATGAATTGCGACGTGACAGTGAAGAATATTTGGTTCGCGTTGATGAGTTTATAAAATTTGCTGAGAGGTATAGAGTGAAGAAAAAAGAAGAAGACATTTTGTGTCATTGTAGAGATTGTAAAAATATTTTAAGATTTGTGTACTCTGAAGAAATTAGAGGTCATTTAATTTGTCGGGGATTTAAGAAGAGATATACATGTTGGATCATGCACGGTGAGAAATTTGGTGAAAGTAGTAGTACCAATAAAGATTTTAATCGTTGTGAATTGAATGATGAGAATGTAGAAATTTCTGATAATTTTGGGCTTGATTGGAACGAGGATTATGAGGATGTCGAAATTTTTGATAATGTTGAACCCGGAAACGACGATGATGAGCTGGAGATGAATTCTGGTGAAAATATAGAACACGAGTTTATTGAAAATCTGGAGGAAATGTTTCGTGACGCGGAAGATGAAATTAGTGATAAAAATTATGATAAATTCCAAAATTTGTCTAATGATTCCAAAAAGCAGTTGTATCCCAGGTGTACCAAATTTACGAAACTGTCAGCTGTGTTGAAATTATTAAACTTAAAAGCAGACAATGGTTGGAGCGATAAGAGTTTCACGTCCTTATTACAGCTTTTACGAGAAATGCTCCCAGATAACAACGAGTTACCCGGTACAATATATCAGGCGAAAAAATTGATATGTCCAATGGGGTTGAAGATCGAAAGAATACATTGTTGGGTTTTGAGGCTACCCAAAGCCATTAGGCTTAAGCTGCAGAAAGACTGTAAAACAAAAATTTTTACTTCTAACTCAAGCCAAAAGGATTGAAGTGGTATGTCGGATAATCTACCGAGAGTTACATACCTGTTCAATCCTTTTCTTAGATTAAAAACCGTAAGTAAAACTTTACTTATTCAGATCATAGATTAAGTAGTATGTCGGATAATAACCGAGAGTTACATACCAGATTAATCCTGTATAGACCCAAAGTAGTAAAACCGTATTTACTTGATTTTAATCAGTTTATAGATCTACTCCTTTGATTGATTTCTTAAAGATTAAATCTATTTAACAATTAAATAGATTAATATAACATTTTTTTACCTTGCTTCCAAATTCAAATTGGAATGCAATCTGACCCGACTGTCTGACCCGGTTAAGCAAGCACCAAAATTATAGTGCCTCTATCGGTTATCCACCAGGACTGATCGAGAGAGCGGTTTATTTCTTTTACCAGAAATACCGTAAACCGTGGAATCTGACAAAAACACTATTCACAAGAAAAAGCAAATAATAATTACGACTCTCGTAAAATATTATTTCTAAAACCCGTAAACTCTGATTAGAACGAATCTGAGGAAAGAGAGAATTATCGTTCGATCGGATCGAATCGGTATTCAGGAATTGAATGATTTCTCTCTAACCTTGATCACCTATTTATATACTTTGAAATGTATATAAAATACATTTTTATCCCTATATGTCGGCAATAACCAACGGCCAAAATCAATTTGGCAAAATTTATTACTATTTTGCCATTGGCCCATTAATACTTGATTAATTTTGGGCTTTGATTTGGGCTTTTGATTTGGGCCTTTAATCTTTAATTAGTGATTTATTCTTAATGGGTTTCAAGCCCAAAATATAAATCCAATAATTAAATATTCTAAGTCCAAATCAAATACATATTTTCTCGATCGTTCGTTCGGTAACTTTTATGCACGTGTCAAACACGTTCATAAATTAACCAATGTTTCTGCTTGTCATTTAAATGACATCTATAATTTAATTATATCATATATAATTAATTTTATCCATCTTATTATTAATTATAATCATTATAATTAATCAACAAGATTCTCCGACTAGTTCCTATATGGTGTGACCCAATAGGATCTGTGTTATGTTGGCAAATAGAATTAAAACTATTTTAACCTCTATTTATCATGGGTGGCACCTGGCAAGTACATTATGACACCAATTACACAGATGATGCTGTACCGTACAATATCATGATTCAGTAAACGATTTACTTCATGTTAATTCTTTTGTCTCATAGCTATCAGATTAGTTTCAAGGTAGGTGTGTGTCATCCTTGCAAACTTAATCTTTTCTTGATCCTGAATAGATTATCAAAGGGGCCCAGTGACGCTATAGCTCGTATTGAGATACGAGGGACAATAGTACTTTTGATAAACCATCTTTTCCTCCGCATAAGCTATGTATACCGAAGAACTACCCTTATAGCTACTTTTTACGGATAGCGTTAGATAGCAATCACACATATACATTTCTTATGTAGGAAAAATGAATATCTCATACTTTAGAACTTAACACTAAAATGAAAACATTAATGACACAAACACAATTCCATTTAATGTTTCATTTGGGGTCTGTCAAATATCATGTTCTCTAACATGTATCTGTGTGATTAAAATGACAACTCTTTGTCTATGGTTTGTAAAACTTAACCATCATTTAATCCACACACTAACCTTATCGCGGTAATTAGTGTTCCTGCTAATTACCTTGGTTAGAGACTTTTAAGAGTATTATCATCTATATTATGAAGTTTCACAATTCCAGTCATGAACTCGAAATGATTCATAAATTCAATAATACTCAAGGTAACAAAATGATTAAACATTCAATTCATGAACAAAGCTTTATATAATAAATTTATCGTATTATTGACTTCTAGATTATTACAAACTAACATACATGCATGTCCGAATGACTGTGTATTGTACCGTAACGAGTACGAGACCAAGCATGTCTGTCCTAAATGTGGTGTTTCACGGTATAAACGTAAGGACCAGGACAGTACTGATGATTGTAACGAGGACAAAAAGGGCCGGTCTCCGGCTAAGGTGTTGTGGTATTTGCCAATAATACCAAGATTCAAACGGTTGTTTGCGAATTCCAAGGATGCGAAATTATTGCGTTGGCATGAAGAAGAGCGCAAAAAAGACGGTAAACTAAGGCACCCGGCCGATTCTCCTCAGTGAAGAAACATTGATAGACACTTCAAAGAATTTGGTTCCGAAATGAGAAACTTTAGGATTGTGGTGAGCACAGATGGAATGAGTCCGTTTGGAAGCTTGAGCAGTCAGCACAGTACTTGGCCAGTTCTTATATCCATCTATAATCTTTCTCCTTGGTTGTGCATGAAACGCAGGTATATAATGATGTCATTACTAATCTAAGGACCCAGGCAACCCGGAAATGACATAGATGTGTATCTCGCACCATTAATTGAGGACCTCCAGAAATTGTGGCGTGATGGCATCCCGGTCTGGGATGCGTACAGCAAAGAGGTATTTCAAATGCGGGCCATGGTGTTTTGCACAGTAAATGATTTTCCCGCGTACGGGAATTTATCGGGTTACACTTGTAAAGGAGAAAAAGCGTGCCCTATCTGTGAAGATGACACGCAGGTGCTGAGGCTGAAAAATTGTCAGAAGAATGTTTTCATGGGGCATCGTAGGTTTCTTCCTGTTAATCACCCATATCGTAAGAAGAAGAGTGCATTCAACGGGAAAATTGAGCTTGGAGTGGCCCGTCGTCCATTAGACGGGAAGAGTGTCTTCAATCGGGTAAAAAACCTTGATGTTATTTTTGGAAAATGTGCCGAAGCACCACCGAAGAATATTTGGAAAAAAAGGTCCATATTTTGGGAGCTACCGTACTGGGAATTTTTAGAAATGAGACATTGCATAGATGTCATGCATGTTGAAAAAAATGTCTGCGACAGTTTGATTGGTTTACTATTGAACATTAAGGGAAAGACTAAAGATGGTATTAAAGTTCGGAAAGACATGGTAGAAATGGGAATACGACCCGAGCTTGCACCACAGGAGAAAGGGAAGCGCATGTACCTACCCCCCGCACTGTGCACAATGTCGAAGAAAGAGAAAACAAGCTTTTGTGAATGCCTTCATAGTATTAAAGTCCCATCGGGGTATTCCTCGAATATTAAGAAGCTGGTGTCGAAGAAGGACCTGAAATTGCTTGGTCTGAAATCCCACGACTGTCATGTTTTACTGACACATATGATTCCTGTTGCAATTCGGGGAATTTTACCAAAGGAGGTTCAGAAAACCATTACAAAGTTCTGTACTTTCTTCAATGCAATCAATTCCAAAGTGATAGACCCTCTAAAATTGGACTATTTGCAAAAGGAGGTCGTCGTTACTCTTTGCCAACTTGAGATGTATTTTTCGCCTTCTTTTTTCGATGTTATGGTTCACCTTGTTGTTCATCTTGTGAGAAAAATTTAGATCTGTGGTCCCGTGTTCCTACGGTATATGTATCCATTCGAGAGATACGTGGGCATCTTGAAAAAGTACGTGAGTAACCGACATCGGCCCGAAGGTAGCATTATAGAAGGATATTCCACAAAAGAGGTAATTGAGTTTTGCACCAACTACATGGCCGGTGTGGATCCTATTGGCGTTCTGAAATCTCGATACGAGGGAAGGCTCCAAGGAGTCGGGACAATTGGGTTGAGAGCCGTAGTTGCTGATATAAATGATCTACAGAAGGCACATTTTATTGTACTACAGCACATGACAGATGTTGCTCCCTACATAGATGAGCACATGACAGTCCTTTAACAACAGAACTACACGAGAAGTCAGAAGTGGCTTACTAACGAGCATAATCGTTCTTTTATAGGATGGCTGAAAGAAAGAGTGAAGTCACACCCCGTACCTGAAATTGTTAGACTGCTGGGCGAAGGACCCCAAATTGTTGTCAAAACATTCCAAGGATATGAAATTAACGGTTATACTTTTTACACTAAACGGTAGAGTGAGAAGAGCACAATGCAAAATAGTGGGGTGACGTTGGTGGCGACGTCTCAAGAATTCAGTAGATCTGGAGATGGCCGGGCTGTAATAGTATCGAGGTCATATTATGGCATCATTGAAGAAATTTGGGAGCTCGTTTACAATCCTCGCCTGAGCATTCCCTTGTTTCGGTGTCAATGGGTCGAAGACCGGGGTGTTAAAGTTGATAACGATGGGTTCACACTTGTTGATTTTAACAAAGTTGGGTATGTCGATGATCCGTTTATACTCGCCAAGCAAGCCACCCAAGTCTTTTATGTCACTGACCCGAGTGATGATAGGTGGAGCGTCGTCCTATCCGAAAAAAGAAGGATTGTCGGAGTAGAAAATGTCGTCGACGAAGAAGAGTATGACCAGTTCGACGAAATACCTCTATTTCGTGCCGACATGCAACCTGAGGTAGCAACAATTGAAGAAAACGACGGAGCAAACTATATGCGATCCGACCACAATGAAGGAATATGGGCCGAGAGTACTGTTGAAAATGAGAAAAAAAAAAGAAAAAGGAAAAAAAAAACCCGGTGTGTAATATTTATTTTTTGTTTAAAATTTAAACTTGTAATATTATATTTCTTTTTTAGAAACAACTTTGTAATAATAAAATATTTGTAGTTCAAATATTAGTATTAGTTTTTTAAAATATTAGTGAATTCTGAAATAATGAAATAAAAAATAAAATATTAGTATTAGTTTTTAAATATTAGTAGGAATATTAAATATTAAGAATAAAATATTTGTAGTTCAAATATCAAATATTAGATTCCTCTATTTCAAATATTAGTTCATTTTTATAATAATATAAAAAAATTTCTAGTTCAAATATTAGTATTAGTTTTTAAAATATTAGTGAATTCTGAAATAATGAAATAAAAAATAAAATATTAGTATTAGTTTTTAAATATTAGTAGGAATATTAAATATTACGAATAAAATATTTGTAGTTCAAAAATAAAATATTTGTAGCTCTCTGGTTCAAATGTTAGTTCATTTTTTATAATAATGGTACAAAATTTCTATTTCAAATATTAGTATTAGTTTTCAAAATATTAGTTAAGATATTATATAATAAAAATAAAATATAAAATATTAGTATTAGTTTTTAATTACTAGTACAAATATTAAATGTCTATAGTTCAAATTTTAATAATAATAAAAAAACCGGGTATTAGTTAATATTAGTATAAGTTTTAAATATTAGATGTGATATACTATATGTTTTAGTTAATTTATTATTAGTTTAAATAATATAAAAAATAAAAAGAAATATAATTTAATATGTTTGAACCTTTTGTACACGGACTTTTAGTTAATAGTCCATGTATAAATAGTCATTGTACACGAATTTTACGATAAAACCATGTATAAAGGTTCAGAGAGCTACACGGACTTTTACTTAATAGTCCGTGTAGAAAGGAGATTTGTACACGGACTTTTAGTTAATGTCCGTGTAGAAAGACTAATTGTACACGGACTTTTACTAAATAGTCCGTGTAGAAAAACCGGGGATTTGTACACGGACTTTTACTAAATGTCCGTGTAGAAAGAGGTGTACAATGTTTTTCAAAAGCTTTCTCTTCCAATTTTTTTTTTCTGAAAACGAGCCGCTTCAAATCCTTCTCTTTCAAAGTCTTCTCTTTCAAAATCATTTTCACTACTCCGCCTCTATCACCCTCCCTCTTAGCCGCCTCTATCACCCTCTCCGCCGCCTCTGTCACCGCCTCTTCTGCCTTGCTGTGCTCATTGTCGCCGCCTCTGCTGTGCTCATTGTGCTGTGTTCATTGTCGCCGCCTCTGCTGTGCTCATTGTGCTGTGCTCATTGTCGCCGCCTGCTGTTCTCACTACTGATTTGTAAGTTTTTTTTGCTTATTTTGCTATGTTGTGCTGCCTTTGCTGTGCTGCTTTGCTGTGCTGTGCTATATAGTTCAAAACCTATTAAATTTCTGGTGGATATAGTTAATTGTGCTGGTGCCACTTTACTATCCCTAAGACAAAAAAAAAATCGGCTTGCACCATGTTTAAATTTTTGGTGGATATAGTTCAAAACCTTTTATGACTTGGCCAACAGATTTAAATTTCTGGTGGATATAGTTCAAATATCATATTTTCTGGTGGATATAGTTCAACAGATTTAATGGTGGATATAGTTGAAATTTATGGTGGATATAGTTCAAATTTTTGGTGGATATAGTTCAAATTTTCTAGTGGATATAGTTCAAATTTTCTGGTGGATATAGTTCAAATTTTCTGGTGGATATAGTTCAAATTTCTGGTGGATTTAGTTTAAATTTTTGGTGGATATAGTTCAAAACAGATTTATGACTTGACCAACAGATAGAGGACTCCAAAACACACAAAATGGACACAAATTTCATATTTTTCTGATTATATTTCAATATTATATGATTTTTCAAAGTTCAGCTTTTTAATTCATATTTTCTGCTATTTAAAGGTGCAGAATTTTCATTTTGAGAGGCTGAACTTTGGAAATTTATATAAAATAGAAAAAAAATCAGAAAAATATGAAATTAATGTCCATGTTGTGTGTTTTGAAGTCTTCCATTTAATCGTGGTGTTCATTTTGCATTTTATTTCTCTGTTTCCTCACTATTTTACACATAGGTCCATTACTTTCTTTTAATATTTCTTTGTATGGCAGAACCATGTCGGCTGAGGGTGAGCACATAGATGTGATGGCAGAAGAGCATCAGCAAGCTACTGCCTCATCAGAAAGAAGGAAAAGAGGTCCGACAATGTGCACAAGCACGTCCGAGAAGAAGCAGCTGGAAATCCGGTTCACGGACGACGGGCGTGCGCAAGGTCCAAACCGAATGGCGTACTCAAATTGGTGTTGCAATTTGGTGAAGCGAAAGGCAAGTATCCTTGTAGAGAGTTGGAATAAGTTTGATAAAGAGGAGAAGAACGACTGGTGGAACATGGTGAAGGTAAAGTACCGAACAACTCTTTACTTTATTTTCATTGTTGTACATGAAATTAAATATAGTGAATTTGGTGTCAATCAGGCTCAGTGGAACATCGAGAGCGATACCCCAAAGACTAAGACTCTGAGGATCATGAACGAAGGTTGGAAGCAATTCAAGAGCACGCTGAAGACAGATTTCATGGAGACAGGGAGAAATCCGGTAGGGTACTATTCTTGGCTAACACAAGAGGTGTGGGAGGAGTTTCAAGCTTTGAAGTCCACAGAAGAGTTCAAGGTATGTAACATTATCTAAAGTAGTTTTTGTTTTTTCTCGATCTTTAATTATTTTTCTAAAACTAATTGATTTTCTTGCACATGTTAAGAAAAAAAGTGCCGAAGGAAGGAGGATCGCTGCCATGAACAAGTATCCGCACCATTTAGGGTCAGGTGGTTACGAGGGTAAGTCGGCAGAGTGGAGGACAGTACTAGAGCAAAACAAAGATTCCGACTCACCCGTGGTTAGGATCCAAAATCCTAGGGGCCAAGATTGGTTCATGGGTAGATCCGAGTTAACCGCTGACGGGAAGATAGTACTCCCACAGAAATTGCAACCCGTGGCTCAGAGAATGGTAAGAGTCCTTTGTTATAACTTTGTGTCATTCAAACGAAATTATAACTCCGAATGTACATCACTTGGTCTTTTGCTATAACTAATTTTTCTATTAACAGTTGGAGGTGGAGTAGGAGGTCAGTTCGGGTGCCCGGACGGTCGAACGACAAAATGATTCCTTGGCCGCAGCGCTCGAGAATCCAGAACACACGGGCCGGGTCAGGGGTGTAGGGGCCTACAGGGGCTGGAAGGAGGTGTTCCGAGTTGAGGGACAAAAACCTCGAAGAAAACCTTGTGCCAAAGTAAATAAAGACAAGATAGTTGCGCAGGTACGCGCGGAGGTCAGCCAAGAGTACGACGCAAAGCTGGCTGAGATGAAATCAAGGTTGTTGAACCGGTTTTCATCTCTTGCGCAACAATCCGAGCAACCACCTCCTATTTCACCGGGAGTTCGGCGAAGTAGCCAAGCATCCGGGACTTGGGCCTTAGATGATTTGGAAAATCTAAAGCCATCGGTGCACAGGAAATGATGCCATCGGTGCACAGGAGATGATGTCACCGGTACGGACTGTTGTGGCTTGCGACGTCGGGGCTGACGCGCCAGGATCACCAGACAGTCCTATGGTCAACGAAGAAGAATACAGCCGTTTGCCCAGTGATTTGCGCCTTCTCCACGACCGCTTGATGTCGGCACCCGAAGGCATGAAGGATATCATCATCCCTGTCCCACCTGGGATGTTTTTACATGAAGGCAGTATTATCAGTATGTCGTTCAAAGACTTCAAGGACATTCTCCACCACTCGTCATCCGATAGATGGCTCGATGTGTCGTTCATCACCATTTTCCTCATGTTAGTGACTCAAAATTATTTTCATTATTGTATACAACTCAAATATATATTCTAATGTAAAATTATGAGTTTTCAGGAAGTTAATCCGAAACTGTAATGAGATGGTACAAAGGAAGAACTTGTGCATATTTCTGGACCCCGAGAGAGTGAGTGCCACGTCCCTGAGATGTTATTCGGATATGGGTATCGAGTACATGTGTTCAGCGCTGCATCGTGCTATGGAGGAGAAGAAGAAATTCATTATCGTGCCGTACCACCAGAGGTTAATTCTAACCTTAGCTTATGTATTGTTCATATTAGCAAACACTCGTGTCACTATTATATGCTAAAGTACTTTAATTTTTATCCTCCCACAGCAAGCACTGGTGTCTGATAATCATTATGCCTTACCTAAATACGAGCATAATCGTTGATTCTTGTAAGCCCAAAGGAAATATCCCAGCTAACAAGTGCAAGATATATTCCCTTATGTCAACAAGTAAGCAATAATAATTTAATTGGTTTGAATTTTTTTCAATTATATCAAATTATAAAATTGCTATAAACATTCACTTGGTCTTTTGTAAGGGCTTTTGCGAAATATGTTAAAGAGGGAGGATTGCATACCAAGCGCCAGAAAACCAAGTTGAGTTGGAAGTGGTTGCTGGTGAGCACACTATAAATTTATAATTTCATATATTGTCCAAAAAAATATTATCATTCTAACATAGGCCGCTAAATGCAAATTTCAGGGCCCGCAACAGTTGGAGAGTTGGGAATGCGCTTATTACACGATGATTTTCATGTTTGACTTTGTCGAAAGAATACAATTCCAATTCCCAACCGCGGTATGTAATTCATATTAATTGTTCCTATATAATAGCAATTGATATTTGCAACTATATTTCATCTACCTTTTCTTGTTACTAACTAATACCAAATTGTAATTGTAGAATGTGCCAAAGGAACCGCATTACACCAAGGAGCAGATCGACGATATCAGGTGTGTGTGGGCAATGTGGTTTCTAACGGAATTTTGCAATGCTCAACATGGATTTCCATAATTTTGTATAATTTGGTGTATATGAATATTGTATAATTTATTGCATATGGATTTCTGGATAATCTGAAAAATATGAATTTCTTGCTAATCTGGAAAATATGGATTTATTGCTAATCTGGAAAATATGGATTTCTTGCTAATCTGGAAAATATGGATTTCTTGTTATATGAAATCTGGAAAATCTGGAAAATCTGGAAAATCTGGAATAGTTCTGTAACAAAACTGGCTAGCAAAACTGGAGGCTAGCCCAAAAACAAAAAAACAAAAAAAAAAAGTTCTTTCTACACGGACATTTAACTAAAGTCCGTGTATAAAAAAAGATAGCTACACGGACATTTAGTTAAATGTCCGTGTAGAAAGAGGAGAGCTACACGGACATTTAACTAAATGTCCGTGTAGAAAGAGTCAAGCTACACGGTTTTTTAGTTAAAAGTCCGTGTACAAAAAGAATCGTACACGGTTGTTTAGGTAATATCCGTGTAGCTCGGTAACATTGGAAGCGACATATTCTGGTCTTTGTACACGGCTATTTGTGAAGTTATCCGTGTAGAATCGTTAAAATTGCACACGGGCAAAAGTCCGTGTGTAGTTATTGAACTAATCGTACACCCTCGATTTAAACACGGTAGGAAATCCGTGTAGCTCCTCCTTTATTGTCCGTGTATAATCTCTTTTTTTGTAGTAGTGCTTGGTGGGACCCAGAGTCAAAGGGAGATAAATCTCCCTACTATGGTGAGAGGGTTTAATAAGATATGAGAAGGATGAAGAGGGCATGATTTAAATTGATTTACAAGGGTTTGGTTTGAGAAAGCGTGAATGTTACGTACGCGGTTAGTAACAAATTGATTTAACATTGTTGTACATGGTTTATACCTTAAAGACAGTGTATGTTCGTATAAAATAGTACATGGTTCAGTATTAACTAACTGTGGGTATGTATGAGCTTTTTTTCGGGCAAGTGTCTCCTCTCATGACACACTGTTAATATGCAATTTTTTTTGCACTCGTGTATAATATGCCGTATATGTATATGGTCACGTTTTTTGTAATAGTGGAATAACCAGAAAAATCATCGGGACAAATAATATTGTAGATAAGCATCAAAGTTTTTTCTTTTCTTTTTCTTTTTTGTGGAAAAACGTACGTCAAGGTTTTTTTTTACTGAAATTGGTCAGCCTGACGGGTATGTACTATGCAGCAAAATATCTAATTACAAAAAGTGACAAGCAAGATTAAATTAATTTATGGGTATGACTAATTGTACCCAAAGAGTTGTACCCAGTTTTTACCCAAAAAACTGTCATTTGACTTGTGCGAATACTGTAAAATATTATATTAAATACTGTAACTTCAACAACAAATCATGCATAATACCTAGTTAATTAAAAATTCTAACAACCCAGTTTTTACCCAAGTTAGTTAAAAACTGTTAGGAACTAAAAAAGTAACTGTACTTCCAACTATACTTTCAGCTTCTAGAAAACTTAATATAAACCACTTTCAAAACTTGTACGGCTAGCTGTACTTCAAACTTCTAAAAGATTTGAAGGAAAACACTTCTAAAACTTATTTTTATTTACAAATTACACTTAAAATTTTGCAAAATTAATTTTTTTGTATCAAAATTAATTTTTTTTTTTTCGAAATTAAAATTTTTAATTTTTAATTTTTTTTTTTAATTCATCATTTTTTCTGCAATTATTAATATTTATATATGGATATATATCATGTAAAATAAGATTTCAATACTATAAAATTAGCAGATGCAAACTATAAATCTAACAGATGTTAACTACAAGATTTCAATACTATAAATTTGACACATGAAACTATAAAAATATCATATACAAACTATGAAATGACACCAGTTACAAAAATTCATAAACTGTACCATTTCACCACAACATTAACTGTACCATTTCAACAAAAAAAAGTTCATTAAAATCAACTGTACCATTTAACCATTTTATTTCACCATTTCATCATCAACTATACCATTTATCATTTCACTATTCACAAATATTTTCAACTGTATCAAACATTAACTGTATCTAACATCAAACACAAACAAAAAGTTGTTCAATCATTGTAATATTTGGATGGTTACTTCATACACCGCTGATGCGAATTATTTGGATACGTGAGGAGCTTCATTGCTAGAATGACACGTTCTTTAGAAATGTCATCCTACAAAAAAAAAAAATTTGTAAGAGATTTAGATTTATGCACATCAGTAGAGAGGAAAATGATAGGGCGCATAGTTAGCACAATTAGCCAGAACTGTGAAATTACTTATGATGTATGTAAAATACTGTGAAATTAATGATGAATGAAACAAATACTGTAAAACAACTTTGTGAACACTGTAAAATTATATGTCAATACTGTGAAATTACTTATGAAGTATGTAAAATACTGAAATTAGTGATGAATGATGAATGAAACAAATACTACAAAATAACAGTGTGAATACTGTAAAATTGTATGTCAATACTGTGAAATTACTTATGAAGTATGTAAAATACTGAAATTAATGATGAATGATGAATGAAACAAATACTGCAAAACAACACTGTGAATACTGTAAAATTGTATGTCAATACTGTGAAATTACTTATGAAGTATGTAAAATACTGTGAAATTAATGATGAATGATGAATATGTAATATCAGTTATCAGGGGTATACACTATCCTCTTTATAATATGTAATATCAGGAAATATGTAATGTTACTGTTGGTGAAATGGAAGCCTACGGGTATTTGAAAGTAAAATATATACATCATAAAATTACCTATGTAAAGTTCATAGGCATCTCAGTGATCAGATTGTACACATAGCGTAGCAAAAAAATAGCACAGTCCATCGATTTTGGTGCCTGCTTTGGGCAGTTCTGATGAATAATGCCAAGATCTTTCCAAGAAGCGTTAGCTGAAAGAAAAAAATGATATCAACATCTTTAATAACTTCAAGTATGGCATGAATCCTGTAAAATAACTCATACATCTTATAAAACTATTGTATGAATCCTGTGAAATAACTCATACATCTTATAAAACTATTGTATGAATCCTGTGAAATAACTCATACATCTTATAAAACTTTTGTATGAATCCTGTGAAATAACTCATACATCTTATAAAACTATTATATGAATTCTGGAAAATAACTCATACATCTTATAAAACTATAGTATGAATCCTGTAAACTAACTCATATATCTTACAAAACTGTTAAGTATATTATGTAATGGTTTAATGCATTTCAACACCTAATCCTGTAAATCATTGGCAGAATAATGAAAAAAGAGTTGAAGAATACTGTAAAAGGTTGCATAGATAATTTTGAAGGAAAACACTCACAAGTCCTTCAGCAAAGAAAATCTTTAACCCATTTCATGGTGTGCCAGTGGTATTGCATGTATTCAACATCATTGGCAGAGGCGTAATAATGCATCTCCACATTAGGAACATCTACTGCAAAGAGCACCCAATGATTTTTCTTGCAAATTGGAATGAACAGCCATCTGATGCTCTCAAATTGAGGCCCAAATAACTGCGGAAGGGCCTGTAATGCTGCTTTTTCATTATACTGATGCGTCAGAATCCGCAATAGACAAAAATCAAATATTAAAATATTACTGACACATCTTATAAAACTATTGTATGAATCATGTAAAATAACTCATACTCATACATCTTATAAAAATATTGTATGAATCCTGTAAAATAACTCATACATCTTATAAAATTTTTGTATGAATCATGTAAAATAACTCATACAACTTATAAAAATTTTGTATGAATCCTGTAAAATAACTCATATAACTTATAAAACTATTGTATGAATCCTTGTAAAATAACTCATACATCTTATAAAAATATTGTATGAATCATGTAAAATAATACTGAAGTATTTCAAAATTTCAAGTCTGAAAATTGAATTCATAATATATAAAAGTCGTGTGTCGCAGTCGTTGCCGTCGCGCGTCACCTTCAAAATTTGCTAACAATTTTTTTTTAACGAATCTATCTATGACTTAACATTAATTTTTGTACCTTTGCTTTAATTACAGAAACATCAACCAAGTGCCAAAGTTTAAGACCGCAGTCCTCTTCAATTGAAATCAGTAAACAAGAAACTTAAATATGAATATTCTGTGAGGCATTTCTACAAACAGTTAATGGACAATTACTAATTCAACTGAGAATTAGAAAAATCAAATGAAATCAATTCCCTCTGCATTCAATTTTCAAAAAGTAAAAGCCTGGATTCATTAAAGAGAGGATTAAAAAGGGCTTTTTAGAGTGGGCCTACCTATGAAAAGTGAGATGATAGCTTAGTGCCAATAATAGATTAGAAACGAGTACCTCTCGACCAAGCCCAGGTTCTAAGATCAAGAGATTTAATTTGCGGAGAAAGGAGATGACTTAGTGCGCATATCGAGGAACTGAGCCAAGTCAACCGAGCCTTCTTTCTCATTGTTCCTTCGGCATGATGTTCCCCTCAACACACGTTGAACCTCGGCCCACGAATTGTCACCGCTACCACTGATGAATTTGAGACCATGTAAGGCCTTGTGAGCGCCTGATTTCATCCTATCGAATTGTGCTCGCTGCCGTCAGGCAGCACCGGCCGTCAGATCTGAGATCTGACTCAATGCGCAGGTCTAAGAAGGAAGGGACAAGAGGAAGGGGGAGGCTTGACGAAGGAAGAGGAGCGAGAAGAGCTGAGAGTGGCGAGAGAGGACCTCCGACCGAAGATGGTGAGAGTCGATTCTCAGATCCGCCATGAGCGCTAACTAGAAGGGAGAGAGAGTAGATATAATTTTTTTTATTATTATTTAAGATTTAAATGGGAGAGAGAGAGAACAGATTGATTTAGAAAGTTGTGGTTAGATCAGATACCGTTAAAATGTAGTTAAAAGTGGTTTAAAGTTGGTCGGATCAGCTTGGATACAAACCGGGTAAAGAATGTCGGGTACCAAAACCTTTTCTCTTAATTTATAGAAAACCGAACAGATAACTAAGGTATCAGCACGAAATTACAGTTATAAACTGAATAGGGATCGATGCTAGCACTGTTAATGTGAGTATTATTTTTACGAATTATGTCTTAACCATGTCATACATTTAATTCATTTATGTTTTAATGTCATAAGAAATCAAGTGCGCGGTATCAAGCAAATTTTATATAGGAAAATTAATTAAGTAAACTACGTGAAAATATATGAGTGCTTTCCACATTAAGTAAACTACGTTAAAACTGTACTAATCTGTAATATTTTTGTATAGGAAAATTATATTATCTGGAAACTAGAATTTCATACCTTCATTTTGATATAATGAACACAAAAATTCATATAGCTGTATTCTCTAAATTGAATTTTGAATCTGGTCAAAATTATAGGACTGCTCACTGGAATTTCAGCTTTTCTGATTTCTGACCTTTGTCAATTAATCGCTAAAACTGTACCAATCTGTAATATTTTTGTATAGATAAATTATATTATCTGGAAACTAGACTTTCATACCTTTATTTTGATATAAAGAACACAAAAATCCATATATCCATGTTCTCTAAATTGAATTTTGAATCTGGTCAAAATTATAGGACTGCTCACTGGAATTTCAGCTTTTCTGATTTCTGACCTCTGTCAATTAATCGCTAAAACTGTACCAATCTGTAATATTTTTGTATAGAGAAATTATATTATCTGAAAACTAGACTTTCATAGCTTTATTTTGATATTAAGAACACAAAATTTCAGGTAGCCATTTTCTCTAAAATGAATTTTGAATCTGATCAAAATTATTAGATTGCTCACTGAACATAGCATAAAAAAAATGAATTTCGTTTTGGACTGGCCTGGGCCATGGCGGCCCGTTTAATTTTTTTTTTCCCTTTTTTCTGGGTCAGCCTGAGCCATGGCATCCCTTCCTTTTTTTTCCATTTTTTCCATGGGTTTGAGTATGTCATGGTGTGCCCGTGGCGCCCGTCTGCCTTCTCATTTTTCAAATTCTCCTGAAACATTTCTTATTTTTAATATATTATTTATTTATTTTCTTATATATAAAAATTTCGGGAAGCTGGAGTTATCCTTTGAGCGGGATGTAAAAAAAGTAGAAAACCTGATCAGTTTCCTACTATATCTAAGCAAGAAAACTGCAAAAAACGCTCACTCAGTTCACATTAACTCCGTCTTATGGTATTTTTGGTTGGAATAAAAAAAGGGTATTGTTGGAATTAGGTTATTTGGAATAGCTAGAATAGTAAATTCAAACTTTTTGTCTTGTTAGAATAGACTATTTGTAAGAGTTTTAAAATTTAGCTATTATAATAAGACAAACAATAACAATTCTTGATTTGACTATTTTAGCTATTCTTGTTTTACAATCAAACATATCCTATATGGATAAAAAAAAATTTAACAGATCAGTTTTGTCTTCATGCAGTCCACGGACTCTAGGATAAAAAAAAGCTCTACATATGGATCTGTGCGCTGCATGAAGCAAAACTACTCTGTTAATATCTTCACCCGTGTTAAATCATTCCCACTTCTTTTTCTTTCAAATACACAAATCCTGAACAAATCAGCAAAAGAAACAATTATCACAACCCATTAGCAAATACCATCCCACCTCTCTCTCTCTCTCTCTCTCTCTCTCTCTCTCTCTCTCTCTCTCTCTCTTCCTCTCCAATCAATGGCTTCTTTGAGAAGAAGTCCCTTGCTTTCTTCTATTTTATCTCTCTACCTCTTCTCTCTCCTATCCATGTCTACTTCAACAAACACCATCACCTCCAACTCATCTCTCTCAGGCACCAACCAAAAACTCATCTCTGCTCAAAAGAAGTTTGCACTTGGTTTCTACCAGCCTCCCAATTCCTCCTACTGGTACATATCCATCTGGTACAATACCATCTCCGTGCAAACATCTGTCTTCATAGCCAACCGAAACGTGCCGCTCACCGACCCCGCCACTTCCCAGCTCACCATTGGTTCTGATGCTAACTTGGTCTTGCTTAACGGGTCTAAAACTGAAGTATGGTCCACTAATGTTGCTGGTATAAACCCGTTAAACAAAACCGAACACTAGTGGAAAAACGCACATCAGCATCGGCCTATTAGGATCGGACTTTTCAAAATTCGATACTGATCTATATCTGAATCGGGCTTTATAAATAACTGATTTTGAAAGGGGCTATCAGGATCGGTTCTATATATTAAACCGATACTAAAAGGGTTGGCCGAATCAGGATCGGTTCTTTACAAAAAACCGATGCTGATTGTGTCCTTATTAGCATCGGATCTTTATAAAAGCGATTCTGATTGTTTTTAGCATCGGTTTTCTAAATAACCGATTCTAATGGTATTTTTTAGGATCAGTCTTCTTATAACCGATTCTAATAACTGGGGTCTCATTCTTATTTCGCGTTTAGGGTTATTTCATTTTCGGAACTTAGCTATTTGCCTCTCTCTCGCTCTTTTCTGTTTGCCTCTATGCTTGCGATTTTCACAAACCTAGGTGAGGCTCCGAGTCAGCTAGGGTCAGCTTGCGATTTTCACAAACCTAGGGTCTCGCTCTCCGACTCCGAGTCAGCTGTGAGGTGAGGCGGCGGTGAGGCGACTCCGACACCAACCACCCTCTCTTCCTGGACGGCCATGAGGCGAGGTAGCTGTGAGGTGAGGCACCTTGGACGGCCGTGAGGCGAGGCACCTGCGAGGCGAGGTAGCTGTGAGGTGAGGCGGCGGTGAGGCGACTCCGACTCCAACGACCCTCTCTTCCTGGACGGCCGTGAGGCGACTCCGACTCTCTTCGCATCGCAGATCGAATAATAAGGTTTGTTTCAATCTACTCGTGTACCTTCTTTTTTTTCCTTTGATTTAATTGTGTGGGTGTTAGTCATGCGGTTTTGATACTCACTTCAATTGGAGAGAGTTTAATTGAACTTTTGTAACGCAAGAATTTTTTAGTGAAATTTTGCTTTATCAGGGATAATTTAGTGAAATTTCAAATTGAACTACAATTTTGGATTTCGATACAATCCAGTACATACTAATTGTAAATTGGTATACCTAAATTGCCAATGCTGAGATGATGTATTTTATCCATTGAATTGGGAAAATAAATATGTTGGTCTGAGATTTCAAGAATCGTAATTTTGGATTTCGAGACCATCCAATACATACTAATTGTAAACTGGTATATAACCTAACCACTGCAATTAACCTAACCACTGGTAAATGCAAAAACTCTTATTTTTCCATTTTCTTGTTGGGACTAGAGCACCTTTTTAAGCCCATTTTTATAGTCCACTTTAAGCATGCATGATCTGTTAGATGCACTGCTCATAACATGCCAGTAGTTCTGCACCTACCTCCGGTAATTGTTCATATATCCTTTTTGTGGGGTTTGTTTTTAATTCTTACATTTGATTCGACGGTAAGATACCTGTGATATATGAGAAAATTTTGTTGTACTATTAACCCTTGAAATTTTTTATGCCCATAACAATACTTATCTTCTACATCTAGATATACTGTACCATATTTTTTACTGTCATGTTTATGGTAAATAGCAGAATTGATTGCCTTGTTAAGTCTTAACTTGTATTTTTATATACCCCAATCATTTCTTCCTCTTTAATATTAAGTCATCTCTGTATCTGTTTTCTATACAGTGATGTGTATGATGATGACTATGCGGTGGATGACATTGTGGGGGCCACTGACAGTGAGATCAACAATATGCCAGTATCTACAGTCCAAGTGTGTATCAATCTTCAATATTTTTACTTTACTTAAATTTTCTTAAATGAACCCACAAAATTGCCGAGAATTCTTTACAATCACTTTTAAATTTTATATAATTTTTCCACTGGGTTTGCATGATGTTTCTTGTGATGTAGGGTATACGTGATGTTATGATTTTATTTTTGGGTTACATGCCAAAATTGGACTGTTTCATACAATTCCCTCATCTAGTTAGAACTTTGATTTATTCAATTCATCATCAATATTAAGGATTATAAAGTGGAGGACGCATGTGCAATATGTCTGGAGGCCCCGTCTGTTGGAGCATTTGTGCGGCATTTGCCATGCATGCACGAAGTTCATATAGAGGTAAAAATTTAGCATATTCTTTTTCTTTCTTACATTTATATTTTTTTACAATTTCCTTTTTATTGAATAAAGGAAACTTTATTTATCAGTATAAGTGCTATTTGCCTATTCAATAAATATAACATACAATTTCATTGATACCACCCACCAAATAAAAAAATAGAAAAATATGGGAGTGTATGGTTATGTAGTCCTTGAATCAGAGGTAGAGGTTAGAGGCAAATATGTCCTTGTTAGATAAGCTATTAATGTGATCCATTATTTGTACAGTGCATTGATAGATGGCTAAAGATAAGGAGTTGTCCAATCTGCAAGGTATCTATAAACTGAAGCACTTGGCTGAGGCCTTTTTGAAAGACAAAATGGAGTTCTACTGTGAAGTCACCTTTTTTTTGTTTTGTTTCAAAAATAGCTACGAACTGAAATTTGGCTTTGAGATTGTTACATCTTCTAAAGATGGTTATCTGTAACATTATTTTGATTGGCTGATATAGTTTTATTAATTGTTGAATATTATTTTGATAATTCTTTTGTTTGTGATTATGGCATATTAATTATTGACCAGCAAAAAAAAAAAAATTTAAAATTAGCATCGATTATCTACTGTAACCGATGCTAAAAGTTGAATCAGCATCGGCTATTTGTAAATAACCGATGCTAATTTACACTATTAGAGTCGGTTTATTTAATTAACCGATTCTATTAGTTAGTATTAGCATCGGGTTTAATTAATTAACCGATTCTATTATTATTTATTAGCATCGGTTTTATTTAATAAACCGATTTTAATAGTATTAATTAGCATCGGTTATATTTAATAACCGATTCTAATAATGTATTTTAGCATCGGCTGTTCAACCGACCCAGATTAGTACCGTATTTGCGACGCCTGGGTCAGCGTCGCCTCGGGGTCCGATGCTAATGTGCGTATATAACCGACCCTGATGTGTGTTTTTCCACTAGTGGAAGCAGTGTTGAATGATAGTGGAAACCTCATGTTGAGATATGTGTCGAATACATCTCATGTATTGTGGCAAAGTATCGACAACCCAACCGACACGTGGTTCCCGGGCGGTAAATTGGGTCTCAATAAAACAAGTGGTATTAGCCAAAGGTTGATTTCTTGGAAGAGTTTGGCCGATCCAGCTGAAGGTGTATACTCTATATTATTAGACCCAAATGGTACCACCCAATGTTTGGCACAGTGGAACAAGACTAAACAATACTGGACCACTGGTCCCTGGAGCAATTCACAGAGAATTTTCACTTTACTCCCGGAAATGATCCGCAAGGCGGAGATTGGCATATACAATTTCACTTATGTGAGCAACAAGGAGGAGAATTACTTCATCTACTCGATGAAACCTGATGCCAGTCTGATATTGAGATTAACACTGGATCATAATGGCCAAATCATAGAACAATATTGGGCAGGCACAGCGTGGATTCAGTTCTGGGCTCAGCCAACGCATATTTGTGATGTGTACGCGCTCTGTGGGCCCTACGGTAGTTGCAATGGGAATGAATTGCCGTATTGTAATTGTTTACATGGATTTTCACAAAATTCTAAGACCAATTACAGTTTAGAGGATTATAGTGGTGGGTGTGTGAGAAATACAAAATTACAATGCGAAAGTGGCAATCTGACTAAGCTACAACAAGATAAATTCTATGTTTTGGATAACATGAAATACCCAGACAATTTGCAATGTATACAAGCTAATAGTGCACAAGAGTGCAAGTCGGCTTGTTTGAAAAATTGTTCGTGTTCAGCTTATTCGTACCAGAGAGGGTGCAATTTTGTTGAAAGTAATCCAAGTCATCAGGTGTCCCCATACGGCCCGCATGGCTAGGGATACGGTCCGTGTCCTGGTGCTAAATCTGTAAGTGCTCTGTTATAACTGCTGGTAAACACGTTTTCTATTTTCAGCAGTGCTGAAATTAGTTTGTATACACGTTCTCAATGTTGAGAGCTGTAATTTCTATTTTTAGGCTAAGTTCCTGTAATAGGATTAGTGGGTGTAGCTGTAAGCTAATTATAGCATCAGAATTTTAGGGTAGTGGATGCTAAATTGGGATTATGTTCTAGTATTTATACCATGTCTCTTGTATTTGTAATTCGTCTAAGTTGAGTAATAAAAAAATTATTCTGAGTTATTTTTGTTATCTCAATTTATTTCCAACAAAATTGGTATCAGAGCCAAAGGTGAGAGATCAAGGCAGATCCGACCATGGCAGAGAACATGAGCATCTCGAATCCATCGATTCCGCTGTTCAAGGGAGACAACTACGAGTTTTGGAGCATCAAGATACGAACTTTGCTCAAGTCGCAAGGTCTATGGGAATTGGTGGAGAAGGGAGCACCGGCCACAGATCCCACACCAACAGAAACAGCGAAGCGAGATGCGAAGGCGTTGTTCTTAATTCAACAAGCCGTTGTTGACACGGTGTTTACAAAAATAGCAGCAGCGGCATCGGCAAAGGAGGCATGGACAACCCTGAAAACCGCCTTTCGGGGAAATTCTAAAGTTCTCGAGATAAGGCTACAAGGCTTGAGAAGAGAGTTCGAGACGTTGAACATGAATCAAGGCGAATCTGTTCAAGCGTTTCTCACAAGAGTCACATCCACCGTCAATCAAATCAAGAGTTGTGGCGAGGATCTTACAGAAAAGATCGTAGTTATGAAGGTGCTACGCAGCCTTACAGCGAAATTCGACCATGTCGTGGCAGCAATCGAAGAATCCAAGGATCTGTCCACATACTCTTTCGACGAGTTGATGGGTTCGCTGCAAGCCCATGAAGTTCGACTTCTCAGATCTGAAGAGAAGGATGACTCTAAGGCATTCCTCACCAAAGGCAACTCAGGTAGAGGAAGAGGTCGTGGAAGAGGCACGAGCAGTAGAGACAACCGACAACAACAAACAACAAAGAAGGATATCGAATGCTACTATTGCCACAAGTTTGGTCATGTCAAGGCAGATTGCTACAAGAAGAAGAGGGAAGACGGACAAGGCAAGCAAGGCGTTGAATGCCATTATTGTCACAAACTTGGCCATGTGCAGGCTGATTGTTACAAGAAGAAACGTGAGGAAGAGCAAGCCAATGTTGCAGAGGAGAAAGGCAATAAAGAAGGCACCGAAACCAGGCTCTTCATGACGAAAACTGCTGATGCAACCCGTACCATGCCTGATACGGCCCGTGTCCCAAGCACACGGACCGTACGGGATACTGATGCAAGTCAAGTTTGGTTCCTAGACAGTGGGTGTTCTAATCATATGACCGGTTACAAGTATCTCTTCGAAGAATTGGACGAGTCATACAAGAAGCCTGTGAGACTCGGCAACGACAAACAAATTCAAGTTGAAGGAATCGGCAAGGTGGCTGTCAAAACCGCAAGCAGCACAAGGTACCTACACAATGTATACTTCATCCCACAACTTGCACAAAACCTCCTGAGCATTGGCCAAATGATGGAGAGCGGGTATGCGATCAAATTCGAAGGCTGCACTTGCAAAATCGAGAATTCATCAACAAAGCATGTGATGGCAACCATCCAGAAGACTCAAAACAACCTATTTCCACTAGAAACAACCTCTGTTGATGATACTGCACTTGCAATGGTGGAAAATAATCAAAGCAGATTATGGCATCTAAGATATGGGCATTTAAATATGAATGGTTTGAAGTTACTAAACCAGAAAAGTATGGTAATAGGTCTACCAGAGATAGATGAAGTTGGGTTATGCGAAGGGTGTGTACTTGGCAAACAATCAAAATTGCCATTTCCGAAGGACCAATCTCTCCGTGCAACTCGAATACTTGAACTAGTGCATACCGACTTATGTGGGCCCATGGAGACGAGTTCAATGGGAGGAAGCAAATACTTCATGCTATTCATTGACGACTACAGTAGATTGACATGGGTATTCTTCCTTACCTATAAGAGCGAAGCATTCAAGATGTTCAAGAAGTACAAATCCATGACATAAACTCAAACCGGCATGAAGCTGAAGGTGTTGAGATCGGATCGGGGTGGTGAGTATCAATCAGCCGAATTCAAGATATTCTGTGAACAAGAAGGCATTATGCAGCAACTAACCACCCCCTACACCCCCGAGCAAAACGGTGTAGCCGAGCGAAAGAATCGAACTGTTGTTGAGTTGACAAGAAGCATGCTGAAATCAAAAGGGATGCCAAACTCTTTTTGGGCAGAAGTCGTAGCCACTGCAGTATACATCCTCAACCTATCTCCTACAAAGGCAGTCATGAACAAAACTCCGTATGAGGCATGGTTTGGAAGAAAACCAAATGTAAGTCACTTGCGAGTCTTTGGATGCATTGCGTACACCCTAATCAGCTCACACAACCGAAAGAAGTTGGATGCAAAATCAGAAAAGTGCATATTCATAGGGTACTGTATTCAATCGAAGGGATACAGACTCTACAACCCTGAAACAAAGAAGACAATAGTCAGCCGCAACGTGACATTTGATGAAGATGCTAACTGGAGTTGGTCTATGGCAGAAAACAACATACCAGTAGCTGACAGAGAAGATGTAGAACCTGATGCGACCCGGATCATCCTTGGATACGGCCCGCATGAAGGTGATACGGCCCACGTACCATTCAATTCAGACAGCAGTAACATCGAGCAACCTCAATTCGAAACAAACAGTGAGCAGCCTCAACAAAATGAAGACATACCAACACCACTGCGGATTTATACAAGAAGAATCAACCCACAGTCACAGCAAAAGACCAAAACCTTGCAAGAATTATACTCAACAACACAAGTGCTGATGGTGGAAGATCCTGAGTGTTTTTGAAGAAGCCGCAGGCAAGAAAGAATGGGTCACAGCTATGAAAGAAGAAATTCGGGCAATTGAGGAGAACAACACGTGGGAGTTAGTAGAGCTGCCAAAGGATAACAAGGAAATTGGGGTCAAATGTGTCTACAAGACCAAGCTCGGTCCTGATGGTAAGGTGCTCAAATACAAGGCGAGATTAGTTGTGAAGGGTTATGCACAAAGGCAAGGAATTGACTACAATGAAACATTTTCCCCTGTTGCGAGGTTTGAAACCGTTCGACTCGTGTTAGCACTAGCTGTCCAATTAAAACAACCGGTCTTTCAACTTGATGTCAAGTCCGCATTCTTGAATGGAGAACTAATAGAAGAGGTGTATGTCGAACAACCAGAAGGATTCAAAATCAAAGGCAAAGAAGATTGGGTGTATCGGCTCTACAAGGCACTGTACGGCTTGAAGCAAGCCCCACGGGCGTGGTACAGCAAGGTAGATGCATGCTTTCAAACCTTGGGGTTCATGAGAAGCAAGAATGAGCCGAATCTCTACATCAAACGGGACATAGGTCTGCTGGTCGTGAGTTTGTATGTAGATGATATGATCTACTTCGGTACAGATCAAGGGATGGTTCAAGCATTTAAAGAACAAATGATGGATATGTTCAAGATGACGGATTTGGGTGAGATGCACTACTTTCTAGGGCTAGAGATTGAGCAAGAAGAAGGTAACATGTTCATTTCTCAAAGGAAGTATGCGAAAGATCTAGTTGAGAAGTTTGGAATGAAAGGATGCAATCCCGTGCAAACACCATCGAATATCAACGAAAAGCTCACAGCAGAGGATGGCACCGAACACATTGATGCGACTCTATTCCGAAGTTTGGTTGGAGGCTTGATGTACCTGACACATACACGTCCCGACATCTCACACTCAGTTGGAGTCATCTCAAGGTTCATGCAAACACCAACCAAACAACACATGGGTGCAGCAAGAAGGATATTAAGGTATGTAGCAGGAACAACTAGTTATGGCCTGTGGTACAAATCAGTGGAGAATCCAAGTCTATTTGGATATAGTGATAGCGATTGGGCAGGAAGTCTTGATGATAGAAGAAGCACATCCGGGCAAGTGTTTTTCTATGGAGATAATGCAATTTGCTGGTATTCAAAGAAGCAGTCTACTGTAGCACTTTCCACAGCTGAAGCTGAGTACAATGCCGTGACTTCAGCTGCTTGTCAAGGGGTTTGGCTCAGACGCATTTTAGAAGAGTTAAACTACAAGCAAACAGGAGCAACAAAGATACTATGCGACAACCAGTCAACAATAGCAATGAGCAAAAATCCGGTGTTTCATAGTCGTACTAAGCATACTGAAACAAAGCATCACTTCATTAGAGAGTTGGTTGAACAAAACGAAATCGAATTGGAGTATGTGAATACGAATGAACAAGTTGCTGATATCATGACCAAGGCTCTTGCAAGAGAGAAGTTTGTTTGGTGTCGAAGAATGATGGATGTAGATGACTTTGGATTAAGGGGGAGTGTTGAAAGTAATCCAAGTCATCAGGTGTCCCCATACGGCCCGCATGGCTAGGGATACGGTCCGTGTCCTGGTGCTAAATCTGTAAGTGCTCTGTTATAACTGCTGGTAAACACGTTTTCTATTTTCAGCAGTGCTGAAATTAGTTTGTATACACGTTCTCAATGTTGAGAGCTGTAATTTCTATTTTTAGGCTAAGTTCCTGTAATAGGATTAGTGGGTGTAGCTGTAAGCTAATTATAGCATCAGAATTTTAGGGTAGTGGATGCTAAATTGGGATTATGTTCTAGTATTTATACCATGTCTCTTGTATTTGTAATTCGTCTAAGTTGAGTAATAAAAAAATTATTCTGAGTTATTTTTGTTATCTCAATTTATTTCCAACAAATTTGTGGTATGGTGGTTTGTTGAATCTCCAACATGGATATAGTGGAAGTGATCCAGCTGGTACGCTTTATCTCAGGTTGGCTGCATCAGAATTTACTGCGAGTAAAAGTCACACAGGTTTAATTATTGGTGTAGTTATAGGCGGCATAATTGTTGTGCTTTTTTGTATCATAGTTGTTCTGGTTGTAATGAAGCGAAAGAGAGATCAGAGGAGAGCTCGATTGTTAAAGGATTTCAGAGGTACCTTAGTTGCATTTCGGTACAATGATTTGCAATTTGTTAGTAAGAACTTCTCTGAGAAATTGGGTGGAGGTGCATTCGGTTCGGTTTATAAGGGGTATTTACCTGATTCAACTGCTATTGCTATTAAGAAGTTAGATGGTTTTCACCAAGGCGAGAAGCAATTTAGGGCTGAGGTCAGCACAATCGGTACAATCCAGCATGTTAACTTAGTTCGCCTCATCGGGTTTTGTTCTGAAGCCTCCCATAGGCTACTGGTTTATGAGTACATGCCTAAGAGCTCTCTTGATGAACAATTATTTAATTGCAGATATGTGATACTAAATTGGAGCACTCGGTACCAAATTGCGCTTTGTACAGCAAGAGGGCTAGCGTACCTACATGAAAAATGTCGTGATTGCATCATTCATTGTGACATTAAACCCGAGAACATCCTCTTGGATGACAGTTTGGTGCCAAAAGTTGCCGATTTCGGATTATCAAAGCTTTTAGGTCGGGATTTTAGTAGGGTTTTGACAACCATGAGAGGCACCAGAGGTTACCTAGCGCCAGAGTGGATAACAGGCGTACCGATTACTCCTAAAGCAGATGTTTTTAGCTATGGCATGATGCTTTTTGAGCTAATATCTGGCCATAGAAACAACTCTGATCAATGGAATTCCGGTTCATCAAGTACCGGTTTCTTCCCTGCTTTTGCTGCTAGGAAGTTAATTGAAGGTGATGTTCAGACACTTTTGGATCAAAAATTGAACAGAGATGCACCAATTGAAGAGATCGAAAGAGCATGTAAGGTGGCATGCTGGTGCATACAAGATGACGAGACCGCTCGGCCAACAATGGGACAAGTAGTGCAAATTTTAGAAGGCATTTTGGAGGTTAACACGCCACCGATTCCGATGTCACTTAGAGTTATGGGTGAGAGCCCTGATTATATCAATTTCTTCTCGGATATTTCTTCTGGTACATCTTCGAAGACCCAAAGCAACACCTCAACTACCAGTGAATCTAGTTCACTAGTTAAAAACTCGGGCTGAATTCATCTAATTTATCTTATTCAAGTTCTAGAGTTGGACTGTGATAATTAAGTTATTGCATTATATGTATATATATTGAGGATGATTATTTAGATATCAATTAGCGATGTAAATTGTAGAGTCCATGAGAGGATTACGTTAATATTTAATTGAATATTCGCAAAAAAGCCCTATGCTTTTCAATTTTCATAATAAATATTTTTCCAATTAGGTTATCGAAGCTAAAAGATTATTTCATCTGCTCTTACCTTACTTGAATTTCCCCCTTTTTAAGCTACTTATCTAATTCTTTACATGGTATAAGCTGAAGCTTGATACCATGCACAAATCAAACTTATGTTTTGGTAAGTGTTCAGGAAGCCACTTGTGCTTTCTCTTTGTAATGATCCTCTAGAGATACTTGCCAAAGGTACAGGTGATTGGTACCATGGTTCAAAGTTTCAAACAGCATGTCCTTGGAGGAAACATGGGTACCAGTCTTGCCCTCTATAATATCAGAATTCACTATCTAACACGACAAAATATTACCCTGAGAAAACCGGATTCTAGGCTCTTCTAATTAAAGAAAAAACATGGCTCAAATATTCTGCAAATTAAAAATTAAAAATAATTCTATGGAATCAAGGTCACCATATTGAAAGCGACAGCCGAGAAAGAGGTATAAAAGGATGTAGAATAAGACGGCGGCCCAATTTGTTTATTATACTTGTTTTAATGTGGGCCTAAATACAAGCAATCAGCCGCAGAAATTTAATTAAGCCCTGTTTTGATTTGGATGTGTAGGAATAATTTTGGCAATTTTTTAGCCGAAGGATATTTGTTTTTTTTTCCCATGATGTATTCTGCCCAACAAATATATTTACGTCCTTACAAATCAAAGAAGAGCATTAACTGGTTAGTGGCAAAGCTAGGATTTGAGCTAGGAGTAGGCAAAAATTGGATTCGGGTTCGAATAAATTAACGGTTCGGGTTCAGGTTCGGATTCAAGACACAATTCAAAAAAATATATTAATAAACATCAAAGGTTTCAACTAAGTCAAAAGTTTATAACAAATATTCTTTAACATATCAAAAAACAAGAAATATATTAATGCTACAAAATCAAGTAAATGGAGGAAGCATTGTTCTATGGTTCTTCATATTTTGAAATCGTTGCATAATTTGTTCATCATCTACCTCATCAAACAACTCATTCTCAACGTAAGTGACCAAACAATCATTCAAGAATTGATCTCCCATTGAGTTACCTTACTAGTTGGTCCTCATTTAAACAATTCAAGCTATTCAAGCAATTTAAACAATTTTCAAGCAATTCTATGTAATTCAAACAATTGAAACAATTCTATGTAATTTACCGAATCAATCTATTCATCACTGCTTTCAATCAATCTATCAGAGTTCAAACATATTCAATCAATTTACCGAAGTTCAAACCTCTTCAATCAAACAATCAAAGTTCAAACTTATTCAATCAAAGATTCAAAGTTCAAACCTATTCAATCAAACTGGTACAGGCGGCAGTGGCTGGCGTCAGGCGACAACGGCTGATACAGGCGGCAGCAGCTGGCATCAGGCGACAGCGACTGATACAGGCGGCAGCGGCTGGTACAGGCGTCAGGCTACAGCGGCTGGTACAGGCGTCAGGCGGCAGCGGCTGGTACAGGCGGGCACAGTAGCGAACTATGGCAGAGCCAGTGGCGGTAGACGACGGTAGACAGTCCCTTCTTCGCGCAGCCAGTGGCGGTAGACGACGGTCCCTTGTAGAAATATGGGCTGTAATGCCTTTTTTTCAGCAAGCCATACATTCAACAAGCCACCGAAAATTAGTTTAGTAGAAATATGGGCTGTAATGCCTTTTTTTCAGCAAGCCATACATTCAACAAGCCACCGAAAATTAGTTTAGTAGAAATATGGGCTGTAATACCTTTTTTTACAAAAAAATCATATTTGATATTATGAAGATTATTGTATGTCACTATAGTTCTCAAAATTAACTTTGATATCGACCTTTTAGAATTCAAATATCATAATTGCAAAATAGAACTAAAAAAATTGTCTTTCGTAAAAGAATATACTCATTACTTGATATTGATCTTTGTTTTGCTGAGCTATACATTTTCTCATATTTCTACATAAGAATCACTTTTCAAGTAGATAAGAAATACTTTAAAAGAATGTTCTTCTATTTATCTTGTGCACTAATTATTTCCATTCACTAAAGTACGTAGCTATGCAAGTTAATCACTATACTAATTAAATTGTTACATTTTTTGTGTAGGTTTCAGTTACCCTTTAATGGCATGTTGCGGGGCTAAAGGCCCTTACAATTACTCATCAATGGCATCATGCGGAAACGAAGGTTCTACGTACGGTTTGTTCGGACCCATCAAGGTACGTATCATGGGATGGGCTCCACTTGACAGAGGCCGCTTACAGACGATTGCACATGGAGTGCTCCGAGGGTCATACTCTTCTCCTCCCATAAGTAACATTTGCTCCGATTTCATGCACGATTCAGAGAGCCTTCTTCTCGATCCCTCCAATGCAATGTAGTGGGTGAGATAGACTACATATAGGCAACTAGAAGAAATCTGAACTTACTTTTCCTTTGTATTTATCATTAGTAGTTGTAAGGAATGTTTTAGGTTGAAAAAATAGCAAGACAATTTGCACAAAGCACTTGGTACTGAAATTTGTTGTACTGTCCATGGAAGGACGTATTGACAAAAAAAAAAGGTGATTGGGCCAATTTATCTTTGGATGATACTTCAGCCCAATATAGTTTTTATAAGATTGGAACTGTTGTACCGGAGTAAGGCCCAAGTTTAGGCCTATGAAATTTGATTGATATCTAATTTTGTCGATTTTTTTTACCCGTACCAGAGTAAGGCCCAAGTTTAGTATTTATTGATCATACTAACTTGATTGTTGATTTTTTAAGCTATACATTTATAGTATTAATAACAAAATTCTGCAAATATTCTAAAATTTACATCTGGAACTAGTTTGGCCGCAACAAATATATATATATGAGGAGGATTAAAATGCACCGTTCCTTTTGTGCTCCTAACTTGATCCCCTATCTCAACCTTCGGATACGTGCTATGATTTGCGTGCATTAGAGCGCTGGATCAATGAAAAAACATCCCAGATTGCTCTCCAGTTACTGCTACCCTTTCCAAATCGCCTCCAGTTCACTCCTCTCTCCACCCTTTCGCTTTATTTCGTGCCCCCCCCCCCCCCCGACTATGACATCTCGACCTCCCTATGCAACAGAGAAGAACGACCCCTTCGCTGCCCTCTCCCTCTAGCACACAGCATCGCCCACTGCACTCTCTCACTCTCACCCTCTCTGTCGATTGAGCTCGCGCCATCTGACGAAACCCTAGATTCCGAAGTGAGTGCTAGAGGCGCATTGTCAGACCGTTCGAAGCAAAAGCATTGGTACTCACATGCAAATGCGGGCTCAGCTAGTTCATCAAGCTATTAAATTTTAAATCACGAACCATTTCAGATTTGTCTCTATCCTTCTTAAAAAGAGGAAAAGAGATACCTTCTCTTGTCTTCTTGGTCCACCGTGATAAGATATAGTTCGGAGGAATTCTTGTAATATCTTTTTTGCTAAAAATTGCTAATATGTGGTGGCACAAGATACATTTGAATTCAAACAAGTGACATTGACAAGAAGCCTCCCTCGACTCCACATCCACTGTTACAACAAATGCCTCATAAGGACATTGAAAATTTGATACGTTGTATTTCCTTGAGGATCCACTTTTCTCCAACTTCTCTTTCTGTAAATTAATGAGCTCCTCTTGGAAATAATTAAACATACTTCTTGTGTACACATTAGCAGCTTGTTTTTCAAGTAGAGAATTCAACTTTAAAATTGGATTTTTGTATATTGAAGCAAACCGCTCTTCATACTCTGCACTACAGCGATGCTCAAGAGTATGCTCATACTTAATCACAAATTCTCACAAGGTGGTGTCTTTGTTAAGAAATAAATAAAAAAAAGACATGTATGCTCTCACACCTTTGAGTAGTATTCATACTGGCATAAAATATTGTACGGTTGTATACAGGAACCCATGATTGCCGAATATTAAACAACTTATTCAACCACTCATCCTCTGTAAGCTTGTAATCTTCCATAATCTTCTTCCATTCATTATCAAATTGCTCGGTAGTGATTGAATTATACAAACAATTCTTCATATATCGACAAAATGGTGAGTTTTCCTTGTAAATGCAACTGTATTTTTCTGGAAATTTATTCATGATGTGCTAAAGGCAAAATCTGTGGGAAACAGTCGGAAAAACCTTTTTAATTGCATTTTGAATTGCACGATCTTGATCTGTGAGGATTGATACCGGTAACTTACCATCCACCGCATGTAGCCAAGTCTCAAACAACCACACAAATGTTTCTTCTTGCTCATTTTCTAATAAGACGAAACCAAACATGATGGATTGTGCATGATTATTGACACCAACAAAATTTTCCAAAGGCAAACCATACTTTTTAGTTTTGTAAGTTGTATCAAACACCAAAACATCACCATACCGCTCATAGTATTGACGAGGGGTCGAATCTATCCAAAAGAAATTTATCATCCTATCAACTTCATCAGTTTGGATTTGGTAAATGAAATTTGGATCTTGTGCTCTCTTATCAATACAATATTAATTGCAACACAGTACACTTGCATCTCCTCTAACCAAATTCTTCCTCCTAAGAGAAACTCTATGATTCCAACAGTCTCTTTGAGAAACATTTATACTAGCATCACAATTAACAATATCTGATACTCTACCAATAGAAAGGTCGGTTTCGCTAAACATTTTCACTAGATTCTTCGCCACAGATGGCATCCCCCTTGGTTGTTTTAAGTAGATCCGACTATTGGGACTAACCAAAAGATGATTGCGGTCCTTATTAATCATTCTTACTTTCCAAATACCATTTTTGTTTGACACACTTGTATTTGCCCAACAACCACTTCTACGAGTTGAGATTTTTCTACCCCTTTTTTTTATCCAAATCAATTTTATCATTTGATTTTTTTCTCTTCACAAAAACCAACACAACAGCACACATATTGACGGTAGTGAATTTTATCACTATGTGGAAAATTAGTGATCCTCCTTATCCGTACTGTATACCCCTTTTTTGGGAATAATTGTGATAAAAACTTTCAAACTCTTGAAGTGACGCAAACTCCATATCTTCCCTTAGAACAAAAGCATCACCACTTCTCTTGAATGTTGATACATCCTTATTTGTATTATCTTCAAGAGATATATTTGTGTCTCCATCTCATCATCCATAGAATCATCATCCTAATATAAGAATTGTTTTAGCGAGATCATATCAAGCTTATATTATAAAACCACAATTATGTTTATGTATGACTAGTCTTTAACATAGGGATATATAAATCCTCTTTTAAACCATTATTGGGAGAAAAGCATAGTGTTATTGATGTTGTCAAATTGATTGCTTTGTATCTGCACTTCTATTAATTGGTTTTGGTACAGTAAAAAGCACTCATACTTGATTCTTTTGCTAAAAGGGTTGAGAGAATAAGCACTGGATGATCCAACATAAAATACTATGACAAATTTTAACTAACTATTGAAACATAAGAAAGATAAGAAACTTAATTTTTGAGATTGTTAAAATTACAAACAACAATATTTGATTGACCAAATCCTAGATGCCTATGATGACCTCTCTACTGTTTTTTATACCACGAGGAGTTTATATTGATTCTCACTTAGCAATAATTTGATATATTTTGATCATACAATTTTACAATCTCAAAAGGCTTAGAGAATCGATTGAGGAGTTGGCGATTCTTTCATCAAAGAAATAGAATTTGCAATTATGAACAGGTTTGCAGAAAATGAGGAGCATGATTCTCCCTTTTGAACCCGATCGAGTACAATTTGCAAATTGAAAGCAATAATTTTTAAACAAAGAAATAAGATTACATCAAAGCACGGAGAGGTTGGCAGTGAGTTACAACAAAGTTGCCACAATTTTGAGTTACAACAAAGTTACCACAACTATTTTCTACATTTTCAAAGTCCAAATCATCGATCCAAACCGTTCAACATGATCTCCACAATAAAATGTGCTTCCAGATCAAATTTTATATTTTTTTTAATTTTTTTACTATTTATTAAGAAGGGTACAAAATTCAATGGTCTGAATTTGACTAGTTTTTGTACCTATCTTAATAAATAGTAAAAAAAATATAAAAAATATAAAATTTGATATGGAACCACATTTTATTGTGGAGATCGTGTTGAACGGTTTGGATCGATGATTTGGACTTTGAAAATGTAGAAAATGGTTGTAGTAACTTTATTGTAACTCAAAATTGTGATAACTAGATCCCTCCTCTATATATATATAATTAGTATGGTCGCTAAGTCATCAAATTTGATTGATGACTTAGTGTTAGTGGATAGTTGATTGTGTCGAAATGAATATTTGATTGTATCGTGGGAATAGTTGACAAATTCTAATTTGTTTTGAAATATGTACATATACCAAAATTAGACAAGTGGATGAAAATATTATAAATCAGTAACCTCTATCCTGTTACCGTTTTTGACCAAACAAGGTTATATTTTGTTTTACCGTAAATAATAAAGGTGGATCTGTAAATCTGTTTCTCTTTAGTCTTTAATATTTTGATAGGCAATTGATGAACAGTTCTTAATAAAATTTATGGCATTGTTTCCGATATTAATAGCGGATTTACTAGCATATCTAACCTGCCATTTGTAGAAATGTAGAGACTTTGTATATAATTATGTTACCTCTCTTTGCTTTATATTACTTATTCAAAACCAATTAGTGATAATTGCCAATATGGATTCCTCCAAGCTTATCCTCTCTGTTCCTATTTCTCTGTTCATTCTTGTTATCAACCTATGCACTGTTCCAATGCTTGGTTGCTTCGATCGCATTATTAACTTCGGCGACTCAATCAGTGATACCGGGAATTTCTACCTTCTGAGTGGAAAGGCTAACTCAAGCATTGGTGCACTTCCATATGGAGAGACTTACTTTCACCATCCCACGGGCCGATGGTCCGATGGTCGAGTCATTGTTGACTTCGTAGGTATGTGGAAGTTGAATCAGACAACAATGAATGAATTATAATGTTCTTTTATTCGAGAAAGTCGATTTCGGCTCGATGAAAAAGAACTATATATATTCTTCTTCGATATTTATTCTTTTGCGCTAATCGTTTTTCCAATCAAATTCTAGCAAGTAATAAGTACTTACGGCGGTACTTCGGTACATTACTGTTAATACAGAGTGTCAAAATATTGTCCAAATAATATGATAACATGATACATGGATGCAGCTGAACAGTTTAATTTGCCCTTCCTGCCACCATCTGTCGGCGGTAATACACCCGAGTATTTCCAGAGAGGTGTAAACTTTGCTGTTGGAGGTGCTGCTGCGCTGAACAATTCAGAATTTACCAGAATCTCAGGATTAAATACAACACTGGCAGACAACTCTTTGTGGGTTCAGCTCCAGTTTTTCAACAATCTCTTGCCAACGATAGCTAATGGCTCTGGTAAGCTAACAAAACTTAATATAATCTCTGTTGGATGTAAATACTATATAGACATACATATATGTGTTACTTTATATCATAATTATTGGCATTTCAATGCTTAATTTCTTGAAATATGAAATAATTATTTCTCCACAGATGTCTCAACCATGATGAGAAACTCTCTCATTTTTGTCGGAGAGATAGGAGGAAACGACTATAATCGCGGCCTAATTGCCCTTGAACCACTCGAAAAAATAACAACATGGGTCCCATATGTGGTTTCTGCGATTGGTTCCGCTGTTAATGTAATTATTTCTCAACTTTTTCATAGTTTAAGGTATTTCTATCAACCTTTTATTTTCTATTATTATTTTCTGGCAAAAATATTTTTCAGAGGAAAAAATTTGTTTATCACAAATAACTGGATTTTGGAAAAAAAAAAAACATTTTGTTGCATTTGGAAATATAATGAAATCAAAATACTTTGTTGTCTGTCAAAAGTTAAAAGCAATTTTAAAGTATTGTATATTGTGAGAGTTCTTGCAAAGAAATTTTTTTTGTTTCCTGATGTAAATCTTCTAAATAAAAATCCTTAAACAACAAAAAGATGAACAAAAAAATGTGTTATTAATTGACAGGATCTGATCAACCTTGGGGCTACTACATTGGTTGTGCCAGGAAATTTCCCAATCGGTTGCACTCCTGTGTACCTTATGCAATACCAAACTAATAGAACCGAAGACTATGATCCGAAAACCGGATGCATCAACCGGTTGAACGAGTTCTCCATGTACCACAACACCTTGCTTCTGCTAGCTAGAACTAAACAAGCAAAGAATGCTTCATCCAAATGCAAAAATTATCTATGTTGACTACTACGGCGCGCTGCTAAATGTTTACCGAAATGCAAATGACCTCGGTACGTACCTCACAAAAAGCTTATCTATGTGCAACTGCATGCAACAAGTGTATGATGTTATATGTACGTACAAACAATGCAGGTTTTGAGTCTCCCTTATTTGCCTGCTGTGGATTTGAAGGATCACAATATCATTTTAGCTTCACTCATGGCTGTGGAGACGAGCAATCATCGGTGTGTGCTGATCCGTTGAAGGCTTTATCTTGGGATGGTATCCACCTAACAGAGGCTTCATACCATGCGATTGCTAACGGAATATTGAACGGACCATATTCTGATCCTCCACTCTCACAACTTTGCTAACTAATTATACTTTTCAGGAAACAATTGTCATGCAATAAGTTACAATTTGTTCATCTCAAGTTTGGAGGATGAAATTGTTATATTTTCAAATGTTCTATTCATTGATCATGCTATACTCAATGTAAATCGAGTTAATTACATGAAACAACCGTCTATACAAAAATTCTTAAATAGAACAAATCTAATTGAAGGTTCTAACTAGTACCATGGCCAAATCTAAATAGCATGGGTACATAAAATCAAATGAAGATTCGAAATAGAACAAATCTAACGGAAAAGATTCATGACACTAAACGGTTTAGTGGAAAAAATGGCACGGCGGAGCCGGTTCCGTCACGGAATGGCACGGTTAGGGCACAAAATGGCACGGCACGAGTGTCGGTTACGTGCCATGACTCACGTGTCCCGTGCCGTGACCATTCGCATGCCGTGACCATCTTTAGAAAATTTGGCACGGCACGTTACGCGAAAGATCTAGTCACGGCACGGCACGACACGTGGTCACGTGAGTCACGTGTAATCGTGTAATTAGGACCATTAGATCTTGACCAAATGGTGGATTTTGAATAAACTAACCTAAATTACAATTAAATGGTTACGCGAGTCACATTTGGTCACGGCACGTTTGGGCACGGCGTGACTCACGTGACTTGACTATTCATGTGGCGTGACCACCTCTTTACATTTTGGTCACGGTACGGCACGGTACGTAAAAAATTAACTTGATTACGGCACGGCATGTACAGCACGAGACTATCACAGCGTGTTAGTTATGACACGCCACGGCACAGCACGTTTTTTCCACTCTAACTCAACCCACCCAGATATTAGTGCTACATGTACTGTCCATGGAAGGACGTATTTGACAACAAAAAAAAGGTGATTGGGCCAATTTATCTTTGGATGGTACTTCAGCCCAATACAGTTTTTATAAGATTGGAACTGTTGTACCGGATTAAGGCCCAAGTTTAGGCCTATGAAATTTAATTGATATCTAATTTTGTCGATTTTTTTTACCCGTACCAGAGTAAGGCCCAAGTTTAGTATTTATTGATCATACTAACTTGATTTTTGATTTTTTAAGCTATACATTTATAGTATTAATAACAAAATTCTGCAAATATTCTAAAACTTACATCTGGAACTAGTTTGGCCACAACAATATATATATATATATATATATAGAGGAGGGATCCGATTACATCTTTTTTGGTGACACACTTTGACACCTATCATTTTCAAAGTCCAAATAGTCGATTCAAACTGTTCAACATGATGGATATATTAAAATGTGCTTGGAGATCAAATTTTACATTTTTTTGAATTTTTTTGCTATTTATTAAGATGGTTACAAAAATTGTTGTTTTCAGACCATTGAAAAACAGCGATTTTGTAACCATCTTAATAAATAGTAATAAAATTCAAAAAAATGTAAAATTTGATCTCCAAGTACATTTTAATATGGTGATCATGTTGAACGGTTCGGATCGACTGTTTGGATTTTGAAATCGCAAAATTAACCTATATAAAAAACGGTGTCATGATGTGTCACCAAAAAAGGTGTAAGTGGATCCCTCCTCATATATATATATATATATATATATATATATATATAGAGATGGGCTATTGTACTTTGCAAAGTAAAGCCATCGTTTTACTTCGGCTTACTTTTTAGATTTTCAAAGTCCAAAACATCGATCCGACCGTTCAAGTTGATCTACATATTGAAATGTACTTGCAGACCAAATTTTACATTTTTTGGAATTTTTTTTCTATTTATTAAGCCACTTTGAAAATTGCTGATCACATGGTCCAGAAAAAACAGTGCAACAAAATTCTGGACCATGTGATCAGTAATTTTCAAAGTGGCTTAATAAATAGTAAAAAAATTCCAAAAAATGTAAAATTTGGTCTGCAAGCACATTTCAATATGTAGATCAACTTGAACGGTCGGATCGAAGTTTTGGACTTTGAAAATCCAAAAAGTAAGCCGAAGTAAAACAATGGCTTTACTTTGCAAAGCACAATAGCATAATTCTATATATATATATATATAGAATTGTGCTATTGTACTTCGCAAAGTAAAACGAAGTTTTACTTCACACTCATATTCCCATTTTCAAATTCCAAAACGTCGATCCGAACCGTTCAAGTTGTTCTCCATATTGAAATGTGCTTGCAGACCAAGTTTTACATTTTTTGGAATTTTTTTACTATTTATTAAGCCACTTTGAAAATCGCTGATCCATTGGTCTAGAATTTTTTACTGTTTTTTACTGTTCACAATGGATCAGCGATTTTCAAAGTGGCTTAATAAATAGTAAAAAAATTCCAAAAAATGTAAAATTTGGTCTCCAAGCACATTTCAATAAAATGTGCTTCCAGATCAAATTTTACATTTTTTTGAATTTTTTTACTATTTATTAAGATGGTTACAAAAACTAGTCAAAATTCAGACCATTGAATTTGTACCATCTTAATAAATAGTAAAAAAATTCAAAAATAATATAAAATTTGATCTGGAAGCACATTTTATTGTGGAGATCATGTTGAACGGTTTGGATTGACGATTTGGACTTTGAAAATGTAGAAAATAATTGTGGTAACTTTGTTGTAAATCAAAAACTTCAAAATTACGTATTTCCCGCTCTAAACTTCAAAATTATGTATTCCCTCTCAAAACTTAAAAAACTCACAAATTTACCCATTTATTGTCTTTTATATTAAAACTTATTTTAAATTTATAAAAAAAAAACCTTTTTACCCTTTATTAAAAGCATAAAACGTCCATCAGACTCAAATTTTAGTCTGATGGGTTCATCTACCGTCCGATCCGTTTTAAGATACGTGCGCACTATATCAGCACGAATCTTGAAGCGAACCTCCACGGATATTGAAGCGACGTGCACAGATCTTAAAGCAGATCAGACAGTAGAGGAACCCATCAAACTCAAATTTGAGTCCGATGGACGTCAGATGCAACCCGTTCCCATACTTAAATGTCACCGTGTATACGTCAAAAGTAAAAAATGAACCATTTTCCCTCGAAAATCGATGAAATATAAGACCGACATTTTCCTTAAACAAACTACAATTTTTTTATGTTTTCAATAAAGGGTAAAATGGGTATTTTATAAATTTAAAATGAGTTATAATATAAAAGACAACAAAATGGATAAATTTGTGAGTTTTTCAAGTTTAAAGGGAGAAATACGTAATTTTAAAGTTTTTGAGGGGTATATGTGAAATCCCCCCTAATTAATATATTAAACAATTATGAATTCAAGTCGTCCCTCAAATAATAAACTACTAAGATTAAATAAAAAAGGCGCAGATACAACACGTTCGGTCACAGATTTGTGTGCCTTTTCCATCATGAAAAAAACAACAAAAAACATTAAACGTTTCCCTTTGTTTACAACGTTAACGTGTATGCCTTATTACCAAGTACTGTACCAACTACCAACTCTTTAAAAACAAACATTGAAGCGCATCCCCTAAATTGACTAATACAGTAATATCTCTCATGGCTCCTGGGCATCTCCTTTTCTCTCTTCACATCCCTACACTCACAATCCTTATTCTACTTCTATCAAAAACTGGAAATTGTTGCTTCACTCACATTTTCTGCTTCGGCGACTCGATCAGCGACACTGGGAACTACCTCAAGTCTATCGGTAACGCCTATGACCCCATTGGTAATCTGCCATATGGGGAGACTTATTTCGGCCGCCCCACTGGCCGGTTCTGTGATGGACGGATAATACTCGATTTCATTGGTTAGTGCACTTTACTCATAGATTTCTTCCTTCTATATATACTGAGTTGTTTCATATGAATTTAGGTATAAAATTAGTAAAACAACAAACCCCCAGATTTTTATAATTTTAGTAGCTATGTTTTAACAAAGAGATTGACAAGTTATATTAATTTCATTGATTAGCGGAAGCATACGGGTTGCCATTTATCCCGCCATATCTCTCAGGAGAGAGCACAAAAGAGAACTTCGACTTCCGGCATGGTGTGAATTTTGCTGTTGGTGGTGCCACAGTATTGAACAATTCCTTCTTTGAATCCATGGGAATGGAGGTGTCCTGGACAGATTTCTCGCTTGGCACTCAGCTTGAGTGGTTCAAGAAATTACTACCTTCAATCTTGAAAGAACCAGGTATTATCCCAATGAAACCTCTTGTTTATGTTTATTTGTGGCTCATGGGTGCACAGCATGTATTTTGCTTAGTACCAGTACAACAAAAATTGTTCAAATTAAAGCACTAGGTAGTTTTTGGTGTGATTTGTCTCTAATTCTTCTATCTGTTCAGTTCTTATAGCTCTGTTTTCTTTTCTTAAATTGTTATTGTGTGTGTGCGGGTGCGCGTAGATGGCTTGGAAAATTGGCTGAGTCAGACCGGTATCGGTCGGGTCCGAGCCAATATTTACCCAAATTTTCCGCCCGAGTGTTTTTTTCCGTTGAACCGGGTTGACTCGGCCGATTCTTCAGAGAGGCTGTAGCCTACTCTCATTTGATTTCCCGTCATAGCTTTCTATTGTTTCTTGAGGTTGTGGCTAGACTTGATGTATAACTTTCTACTATAGAAAATTTGAAATTCTAATGGTTCATGGTAAACCTCGACCATTTTATATCTAGATCCAATGAATTGTTCTTTTAATAGGCCTCTAGTCTGGGAAGTCCCTATTTGTTTTATTTATATATATTTTTTATTTGACTAAAGTAAAGAATGGAACTGTACTAGGCTACAGATTTTGATTATTATGAAAATGTAAAATTAGAAATAAAACAATTTATTTCTTTTTTTTGGAATATCATTAAGGATTTTTATTATTTCATAGAATAGTCTATTTTATTTTAAAATTAGATAAATTTTAATTTTTTAAGTAATTACACTACAAATTTGATTGTTATCCGTCCGAATTTAATTATTATGAGTGTTATTAATATTTAAACTATTAACTATAGTAAATTGAAAATTTTGAAGAATAATTTAATACAGAGGACGATTAGGTGATCTATCCTGCTCGACATAGCTTTTGGTAGTAAAAGTGTGTTCTAGTTATAATGCTTGTATTATATTATATTAGTGAATTATTTGAGTATAATCTAGTATTTTAACATAATTTGTTGACAAATTATTTTTTACCAATTTTGTTAATATTTTTTAGTACAAAACAAGTTTCTGCTAAAATAATCTGAAATTCAGAACTAATACGATCGATTTTGGCCAATTCATCCGATTCCGATTCCGATTCCATTGTTGAGATTTTGTTTGACAACTTTATTGGTATTTCATTCTTGGTTGTAATGGGCCTCTGTATTATATTTTTTTTGGTTAATAAACAATTCAACTTAAACGGATGTGACATATATAATAAGAAGAAGTCAGACAAGTGTTGATCATCAATAAATGTACTTATATAATATCAAAAATTATTCACAAATTAATAAATTAAACTGTGCAGGATGCGACAAGTCTGTCATGAGCAGTGCTCTGTTTGTGGTAGGTGAGATAGGAGGAAACGACTACAACCATCCATTGTTTCAAGGGAGAACACTAGATGAAGTCCGAACCTTTGTCCCTGATGTAATCAGAACCATCAGTTTAACCATCACTGTACGCATTTTTTAATTTTCTTTTCTTTTCTCTTAGCATGCATAGTTTCAACTTTCAAGTCTCAAGCCATTGAGGTTTATTACTATTAAACATGTGATTGGGGCACGTGCATGCTAACATGGTGGCACAATATGCGCACCAACAAAATATTTTTAAACTGTTTTTCTTGATGTTAACATGGTGGCACGTGCATTAGCTTATATTTGCCTTACCCTATGGAATCTGCATCGATCAGCAAACACTTATTGATATAATATATATAGAGGAGAGATCAAATTACATCTTTTTTGGTGACACACTTTGACACCTACTATTTTTAAAGTCTAAATAGTCGATTTAAACCGTTCAACATGATGGATATATTAAAATGTGCTTGGAGATCAAATTTTACATTTTTTTGAATTTTTTTGCTATTTATTAAGATAGTTACAAAACTCGTTGTTTTCAAACCATTGAAAAACAGCGATTTTGTAACCATCTTAATAAATAGTAAAAAAATTCAAAAAAATGTAAAATTTGATCTCTAAGCACATTTTAATATGGTGATCATGTTGAACGGTTCGGATCGGCTGTTTGGATTTTGAAATCGCAAAATTGACCTATATAAAAAACGGTGTCATGAAGTGTCACCAAAAAAGGTGTAATTGGATCCCTCCTCATATATATATATATATATGACAGAGATCTTAATTAATATACAATTATACAGGAATTGATTAGTCGAGGAGCCAAAACATTATTGGTTCCAAATGATTTGCCGATAGGATGCCTCCCGAGGTATCTTACGATGTTTCAAAGCCAGAAAAAAGAAGACTATGACCCAGAATCAGGATGCCTCAAGCACTTCAATGAGTTTGTAGAATTCCACAATGCAATGCTTTTCAAGGAGCTTCAAAAGCTTCGGCTTCTCTATCCTTATGTGACTATTATCTATGCAAATTACTATGAAGCTTCCATGAACATCTTTCGCAATCCAAAGAAGTTAGGTGAGATTTGCAATCAAAATCAGCAGGTCATACAACCAACAAGCCACCAAAATCTAATTTGGTTGATATTAATAATGATTATTGTAGAGAGTGAGAGTATATATGGTACTATGCATAGCTTGGATTGGTCCGTACTACAGATTAATATTTTCGTTTTCAAAATCTTAGCGGTCGAACCATTTAACATGATCTCCATATGAAAATTTACTTGCAGACTAAATTTTACATTTTTTTTAATCCTTTTACTATTTTTTAGATAAGTAAAAATTTAGGTGATGCTTTTGGATGGTCCAGAATTTTCGAATCAAGTGATTTTTCTACTTATCTAGAAAATAGAAAATAAATTTTAAAAAATATAAAATTCAGTCTGCAAGTAAATATTAATATAGAGATCATGTTGAACTGTTCGGATGGATTGTTAAGAATTTGAAAACCAAAAATATTGATCCATAGTACGGACCAATTCACGCTATGCATAGTACCATAGCATCACTCTACAATAATCATTATAAACATCCTTCTCATGTGTATTACTTTTTGTGTAGGTTTCAGTTACCCTTTAATGGTATGTTGCGGGGCAGAAGGCCCTTACAATTACTCATCAATTGCATCATGTGGAAAACAAGGTTCTACGGTTTGTTCGGACCCATCGAAGTACGGATCATGGGATGGGCTCCACATGACAGAGGCCGCTTACAAGGCGATTGCACATGGAGTGCTACGAGGGTTGTACTCTTCTCCTTCCATAAGTAACACTTGCTATGATATCATGCATGATTCGGGAAGCCTTCTTCTCGATCCCTCCAACGCAATGTAGTGGCTGGATGGACAACATATGCGCTACCATTCTCTTGAATCTTGATTGTTATTTTGAGCCAAATTTTGTATGAAATTGATGATATGACATAGATAAAGCATTTCAATTTTCTTTCTATAATAATCAACCAAACTTTGTAAATACTTTTCTTTATCAATGAAATTGTCAATGAGTTTTCTCATTGACCTTCAAAAAAATTAATCAACCAAACACTTTTTTTAAAAATTAAATACCGTTGAGTTGAACTTTCATGAAAAAATAGGAGTCCACGGAACCAAAACCAGGTACAAAAAAAATTTCCCTTTCTTTTTGACAAAGGGTTAATTTATTAAAACTTTTGCGAAACAGAGCTCACACTTCTTTGAATACCCCTAGAGGCTAGAGAAGTATCACCAATACCAATGTTTAAACAAGCACGAATCTCCATTCTTATATTAAGCACGTAGATGTTCTGATCTGCTAACAGCTTCAACTAAAAGATGAAATTTCAAATTGTATATCACTCCTCAGATCAAATATTCTGATTCTATTCATTTTTTTATGTTTTTTCTACGTGTTGAAATCTAATACTCGCCACACATACTTTTCAAATGCAAATTGTATCATCTTTCTGATTGGTCATGATTTGTTTCTATTTTTTAAATATCATTTAAGGAATTTTTAAATTGATTGATAATTGATTGGTCTTGTGTTCATTTCTTTCTATTTTTTATATCATTTAAGGAATGTTATTTGTATATGGCATTTTGTTTAGATTTTTTAAGAAAATATGTCAAAAAGATTAAAAAAAAAATTGTATATGTCATTTAAGAAATATTATTTGGGTGTTGATGTCATTTAATATGTCATTTAAGAAATGTTATTTGTTTATTTAGTCTAAATTTGTTTTATAAAAATATGTCAATTTTTCTTTGTACTTTTATAATATGTTTCCATTACAACGCATTGACACAATACTACTAAGAATATTACGACCATTCTTAAGCAATCAAAAAGGATTTATATAGTTTGAACCTCATGTGTATAAAAGAAATTCATCACATCTGCTTATTTCTTTCATTGTTGACATAAGCTTGAACATTTGGAAAAAAAAAAATACAGAAGCTTGAAGTCATCGCAATGCAAACGACAAATTTTTTTTAGAAATTAAAAAATTGTTTTGATGGATTTTTTTTCTCCAAAAATAGTAAGAAATCATGTATTATTTGGTTTAGATATGAAGTGATCGAATTAATAGCCGTCATTTTTTTAGGTTTTGATATCAAAATATGGAGATTTTGGGACTATATTTTTTTTGGAATTTATTGGTTCATTTTTACAAATATATTTGGGTTTATTAGGTTTTTTCTTGATTTTATGGAATTTATTTGAATTTATTCGGAGTTCTCTAAGGCTGTAAGCTAGGGTATTTGGGAAAGAACATTTTTTTCAATGATGGTTTTTGACAAATACAAAGAACATTTTTTAATTTTCAATGCAAAATAATTTTACTTCATCCCACGTACTTTCAGAACTAACGTTTAATTACTTGAAATACACTGTGTTGAAAAGCAATGTCATCAACAGTGTTTTATATGTGTTGAAATGTTGTCCTTGACAACAGTTTTAATTATTTGCTTTCGAAATTAACGCCGTTTATGCTAGGATGAATATATCCCCTATTTGATTTGATGGACACGTTCAAATATTTTTAATGCTAAAGATGAAAAGAAAAAATCAGATTGTTGGATACGTTTGCAAATAGGAAAGAAAATTTTACTATTTGCAAACCATCATTCGTATATATAATTCATAATTTAGTACAGTTCTCCCACCATGATTTTATTTGCCCCGTGTGGGAAAACTCAAACATACAATCTTTAACTATGTTATTAATATATCTCAAAGAAAAAGAAAATAAAAACATCAGTAATTAAATTAAAAATGCAAAGCACACATGCATACAAGAAATTTAATTAAGAGAAAACAATGCCAAATATGAAATTGGAGCCTTGGAGGAGTAAGATATGCACTGACCGGATGGCTCTATTAAATGAAAAGTGAAGGCACATGTTTGCATAAGTTGCGGACCTCATCTTTCTCACCCTCATGGCCATACCTCCCCCATGTCAATTCTCGAAGGTTGGTTAGGTGTCGTAGCCCCTGAGGAACACACAATTTTTGACATCCTTCAATCAAGAGTTCTTTAAGAATGGGCATGGCCCCCTCCTCAATCTCCCAATCCTCTAGCATGGTAATGAGTTCAAGAGCCAAGACTTCTAATTGGTTGAAGCCTTTAGCTGAACATCTCATTTTTCGATTAGTTTTGACTCCATATAGTTCGAGACTCTTGAGGCAGTGTAGATTCTCCAGTACCGGCATTACATCTTGCTGGAATTGGCAATTACTAATGCGAAGATAAATGAGGTGAGGAGGTAGCATGATAACATCAATGGCCCTTTCATTAGGAGTCTCCTGACATATCTTAGCCCGTAATACTAGATATTGTAGATTCTGATAAAATGGGTAGTCCCTCATATCAAATATGTCTCCTGGAATAGAACCGGTTAGGTGTAGAGAGTTCAGGTTCTTTAATGTGCCAAGGAAAGCGGCGACTACCATCCATGAACATGATTTGTGCTCTAAATCTAATGTACGTAAATTGGGTAGATGAGGAAACCCAGTTTTCCATGATTCATTGGTAGTAACCCTTGTAAGCGTTTGCAAATTTGGTAGTTCTGTTGATGCTGGCAGTTCTGGATCAAAGAATCCGGTCGCAACATGCCTCAGTGTCTTCATGTTCCATGCACAGTCAGGAAAATTATCTAAGAATCCCTCCAGTAAGTGTGCTGATAGACAGAGATTAAGGGTCTGTATACACTTCATAGTGCCTATCACTTTCTCCGAGTATCTTTTCCCATACTTGTCATCTCGTCCAGTACACTTGTCACTTAGCAGCCCAGAAAGTTTCAAATATCTTAACTGAGTTAGTCCCTCAAACATTCCCACATTTATACTATCCATATGGCCGTCTTCAGTGCCTACCACTTTGAGCAGCTTTTGCTTAGAACAATCCTGCATCACTTCATGTTGAAAGCACAACATAGTGCGGAGGTTTTGGCTCATCACGAGTTTATCACAATCTGGATGGTGAACTGCCACACGACGCGCCCTACTCAAGCTTTGTTGATCACAATCTGGATGTGAATACACCACAAGAAAGTTGTCCTCCTTGGCTTTTTGGATAGCAAGATCCCGTAGGAGATCGTGAATGCAGCAAAATTCGATAGAACCATCAGGATCTCTAGATTTTACTTGAACCAGACTCCTGTTATACATTAAGAAATTTTGTTTTAAACATACAAGAACAAATTTAGAGTGCTCATAAATTAATGTCATAACTAAATTATTGGAGCTCACATTTTTCTAGGGTAAGTAGCTAAAGAAAGTACTGATTATGTATTATAATATTAATTAACACTCATAAATTTTGAGGACAATAAACATTTCATCAAAAAACATATTAAGCTTCAAAACAATTTAGTTTGAAAGTCTATACAGAACATGGCTTTAATTTTTTTTTCCTTCTCTTCCTTTTGTTTCTTCTGCAATACTCCTTATATTGAATTCCTGTTGGATCCAAATGATTTACTATACGCCTAAAGGCTTTTATGAATAAATAAATAAATTGAAACTAGTACTTGTACACAATGATATTAGCACGTTAAAGTAAAATGTGTAAAGCATTAAATGAAGTAAGTTATACCTCTGCACGAGATCTTCCAAGTAACTCTCCGCAGTTTCTTCCAATGTTCTGTTATCTTCTTGTGGTATGAAGCCCTCTGCAACCCACATTCGAAGTAACGATGTAGCATTGATTTCATGGTCTTCCGGAAATGCAGCAAAGTACATGAAACATGATTTAAGAGCAAATGATAGATCCTCATAACTGGTGCCTATAATCTCGCTACATTTCTTTCCATCTTCAGCATGCCAACTCATTGTTTGTAACACCTTACTCCAAGTGGCATAGTTGCATGGCTTCGTTGATAATAGGCCTCCTAAAACCACCAATGCGAGTGGAAGAGCACCACATTTACGGATAAATTGATTTGTGATATCAGAAAAATCATCAAAAGAACTTTTATTTGGATCCTGATTTGGAAGAGCCTTTTTCAACAAAAGCTCTAAGCTTAACTCCTTCGTTAAAAACCCAGGTTTGTACGGTTCACTCGTGGGATCGGCTTTTTTAGCAATATTAAAGAACCTAGTGGTTATTAGTACTCTACTTCCATCATCTTCATCTGGGAGTGCTTCTCCAATTTGAGTCCATAGATTTTCTGTCCAAACATCATCAATGACTATGAGGTACTTTTTGTCTCTAAGAGACTCATGAATCTCGGTAAGAAAATCATTTGATTGCTTGCTCGGATTGATAGGAAGCTGGAGTTGTTTCGCTATTTTTCTCAAAATGTCAATTAGTTCGAACTTTTGAGAAATAGCTAACCATATGCGAAGTTTAAATTGTCTCTTGACATCATTACTGTGAAAATTAAACATTTGGTGGATTTTAGTATAACAAAAATTACAAGATGATAGTTAAATTTATGCGTAAATAGAAAATCGTGATTTTCTTTACCAATCTAAAGGGCTATGGTTTTCTATTTTCCCCTTTTTTTAATATCTTTCTTCGTTCTTTTTTTGCATGGTATTGCAAAAGATCGATGTTGGCGCAATACAAATAGATTTGCACAATATCAATTCGCAAGATTCAGCCGTTGTTTTTGAGATCTAGCTGTTGATATTGTTTAGATTTGCACAATATCAATAACCATGCATGCATGCAATATAAAAAAAAAAGTAGCTAATACGGCTACCCTCAATGACCTGTTGGGTTGGGTTAATAAAGGCTTCCAGCTAGAACAATACACTAGTGCATTTTTAATTTAGTAGTTGTAATATCAGTCATACCATCATTATCTAAATATATTTTGAAACACTTTATTATTAATGAATATTTTGGTTTCTTAAATAACTAGCAAATATCAATTTACAACTAGTAAGGTACGTAATAATAACATTTAGTTGTCTGTTATAAAACATATAGATATTAAAGAGTTAGATAAAATTGGACAATTTATTGTGCTTTGAGATTTATACAGAGAATTTGAACGGTCCCGATTTTTCAGATATCAACTCAAAATTTGAGATATCTCACATGATGCTCGAATCTCAAAACTACTTCACTCTTCACAGAGTCAAATGATAGATTTCGACGAATTCATATCACCTGAGGTAACAAAATATTTTTCTTTCGTTCCAGGTTCTGTAAATTGATCAAACATATTTCATAATTTCTGCAAAGCTTCAAGTTGAAATCAACCTGAAATTTATTAATATCCAAAATAATTAAACAATTTCACAATCTACACCCTGACGCAGAAGAATTCGAAAAATACCCAAACCGGAAACAAATTTTCCGGTTTTAAGCATCCAAACCGGAAACTTTGTTTCCGGTTCTTTGTTTTTTTATTATTAAAAAACAGCAAAATCCGGGAACATAAAAAAAGAAAAAGAAAATGTTATAATTTATTTATTTTTTGTATTGAAATATTAGAAATATTTTATATATTTCTTTGATAATAGATGAAATACTATATAATTTGATTAATTATAAAGACTGCGACAAATAATCTAAATCAACATTTTTCAAGATGGATTTTTCGCGTCGGCAATAAAAATTAAAATATTTCTTTATGTATTATTGGAAAAATAAAAAAGTTTTCAATCTGAGTTATTGATCTCGGTTCAAAAGTCCCTACTAGGTGAATATAGAAAATAATTTGATTCTTCTATTTTTGAAAAACAAAAAAATGTAATAATGACTTTATGACAAAAAAATTTCTCTCACAAATAATATTTAAATAACTTAAAGTTTTAGTTTTTTTCAAAAATAGAAGGATTACAATATTTTCTATATTTACCTAGAAGTTACTTTTGAACTGGGATCAATAACTCAGATTCAAAACATTTTTATTTTTTTCCAATAACACACAAATAAATATTTTAATTTTTCTTACAGCTGCGAAAAGTCTGTCCTGAAAAATGTTGATCCAGGGTATTTGTCGCAATCTTTCTAATAAATCAAATTATATAGTATTCCATCTATTATCAAAAAATTATATAAAATATTTATAATATTTCAATACAAAAAATAAATAAATTATAATATTTTTTTTTTTTAAAAATAAAACCGGGAACAAAGTTCCCAGATTTGCTGTTTTTTAATAAAAAAAAGAGAAAAAAAATATAGAACTGGAAACTTTGTTTCCGGTTTGGACATTTTTCGAATTCAACTGCATCAGGATGTAGATTGTGAAATTGTTTAATATTTTTGATATTAATAAATTTTTTGGGAAATCAATAGTGGTCAAGTTAGAACAAAACTGGAAAACACTTGTTGACTAAAAATATATAGCATTCAACTATATTGCAAAATAAGTGTAATCAACTTAAATAAAAAATTAAAATCAACACTAAAAGTTTTTTTTTAAAATAAAAACAAAATATATAGCACATACCAATTGTATACTTTTCGCGCAAGAGTCGTTTTTCCGAGCCCACCAATTCCCCAAATGGAAACGACAGAACGTCTCTTAATGGTCTCATCCAGCAACCCTTTGACAACATAGTCTTGGTCCTCCTTGAGCCCGACAATATCAGGATCAATGTCCGGCAGCATGAGTGGTCTAACGGGTAGTTTGATCTCTCCACCGTCCTCGCCCAGAATATTGATTCCATACCTGGTTGAAATTGATAGTTTAGTTAGAAGTAATAAACATAATTAATTGGTTAATTAGTCAAATAATTAGAGTGAATGTATTTGAAAATTTATACATAAACTAAATATTTAGATTTTCTAGAGTTAAGAGAGTTGAAAAATATTAATTTAGTATGAAATTTTTTATGACCCTAATTTTCCTTTCTCATTCTCTCTTCCATTAGGTAAACAAAACAAAATAAGGCTGAATCAAAATTAACATAGGTCGTGAATAAACCAACATATATACCTGAGTCTACTCGTCTCGATCTCAGTCATCCTTATATGGATCTGAGCTATCTCATGGACAAGTTTGCGTATAGCTGGTAGTTTTTTTGTTATCTTGATCTTCCTTTTTATGGACTCCATCATGCCTATGGATTTTTGCGGTTTTGGAGGGACCTCCGAGAGAAAGGTGTCAATGACATCTTCTATTAAATTTGCTACATCTCTCACTTCCTTTACCCAGTGCTTCTGTTTGTCATCTGTTATTTGTTTCTTGTCAGCATCCTTCAGAAAAACCTGAATCCGGTCGAGTTCACGGCACACTGTCTCCACTTGCTCATCGACTTCGTATAGGCGTAAAACCTCTTTAACTCCAACATCAGTGAGCTTGGTCAACAAAACCTTTATAATGCTCTCAGCCATCTCTCTTCTGTATTCTGTATTCTAGGTAGAGCTGAAACTAGTTAGAAACAATAAAATGTTGGTGTATAATTATGAGAATGGCGTGATAAAAGGAAAAGAGGAATGTACATTTGCTTGAATGAAGGTTGTTGTAGGGAAAGTGATCAAAAGATGTAGAGGAGCTAGAAGATAGTGGAAAGATGATTCACACACTAAACATTAACTACCCTGTTAAATGTTGAAACATTTCACCACATAATCACATAAGCAAGCAAGAGAAGTAAAAAACCTCAAGAAAGCATAGAGGAGTGATTTTCTTACCGGTGGAGAGAAGTAGGAATAGTTGCTACGGAGAGGGAGAGAATCGGAGAGCTAAATCAAATCTCTGTACAATTTATTGAAGAAGCGGATGCTATGTTAGGTGAGTGGAGTCCCCTCTGAACTGAAGTCTGAAGGGGACGACTACTCGGTCAATAATGCGTAATATTTTCTCCGTTTCATAAAAAAAGGACAAGTCCAGTTTCCCTCTCAAAGCTGAGGTGATTGGTTTCTCCAGTGCCTTGGTAATTCGGAGGAAATGAACATGGAATCTTTTGTAAAATCAACTTTTTTGGAGATAAAGTATTTTGGTAGGGTCACCCAAAGAAAGCAGGTAATTCGGAGGAAGGCCGCTGGTTGGTGCGCGCAATGTTGGGGAAATCGCATCCTCTGAGATATCTCATATTTTGCGCGACTCCTTGGGAATATCTCAAGCGTTTAATATGTTCTGCACGGATCTCAAAGCTTAAATAATACTGACCCCTGCGCTATGCACCGGACACGTCGGTCACGCAAAATATGAGATATCTCAGAGGATATGCACTCAATGTTGGGTGGGTGAAGCATTCATTAATTATGTGAAGTTGTGGAGATAGGAGTAGGTCCGATGGGCATCGGACCTACAATTAGGTTCAATTAGCTCTATCACCGTACGATTAGCATCAAGATCTATGTGCACGGAAATTGGTAAGACTTGCATGGATTTTGATGCAGAGAACACGGATCTTGATGCATATTGGATGGTCATCACACCCATCGAACCAAGGTAGGTCCGATGGGCATCGGACCTACTCTCATTCCGAAGTTGTGAACTGTGATGGCATCATGGCACTAAGCGCGTGGGGTCCACTTTGAAGTGGACGTGACGACTGAGAGACTGCTCGCGACTTGGAATTATTGGTCAATGGTCAACAAAGCTTGCCTTGGATCGTAAGGATTTCTTAATTTCACTCCGTTTTATAAGAAAGGATAAGTCCAGTTACTCTCTAAAAGCACATGTCATTGGTTTCTCTCTTTCTCCAGTGCTTGTTAATTCGGAGAAAACCAAGAAAATGAGCCCAGTAGACAAAGAGGGGACCCATCTATGGAGAAAAAGGATTGGGGTAGGGCTACTATAAGAAAGTCGGTGGAAATTAACCCTTCATTTATAAATTCTTTCTGAGAAAATTAACATAAATTGTCCACAAACATTACTTATCTATTATTTTGATCTTAAAAGTTCCTAAAAACAATCATGATACTTTAACTTAAATTTCAAATAATTATTTTTAAAAAAAAGTTCAACATTTTTTTCTAGTAAGAATGACATAAGAAAACCATTATGTTTTTTTTTTTTATGGAATCAACTAAGTGTAAAATAATTTTTCTATCAATTTTACTCCACTTCAAAATAACTTATCAATTTTTTTATGGAATCAGCTCAGCACAATTTATTGAAGAAGCGGATGCTATGTTGGGTGAGTGGAGTCCCCTCTGAACTGAAGTCTGAAGGGGACGACTACTCGGTCAATAATGCGCAATATTTTCTCCGTTTCATAAAGAAAAGGATAACTCCAGCTTCCCTCTCAAAGCTGAGGTGATTGGTTTCTCCAGTGCCTTGGTAATTCGGAGGAAATGAACAAGGAATCTTTTGTAAAATCAACTTTTTGGGAGAAAGTATTTTGGTAGGGTCACCCAAAGAAAGCAGGTAATTCGGAGGAAGGCCGCTGGTTGATGCGCGCAATGTTGGGGAAATCGCATCCTCTGAGATATCTCATATTTTGCGTGACTCCTTTGAAATATCTCAGGCGTTTAATACGTTCTGCACGGATCTCAAAGCTCAAATAATACTGACCCCTGCGCTATCCCCCGAATAGGCACCGGACACGTCGGTCACTCAAAATATGAGATATCACAGAGGATGCGCACTCAATGTTGGGTGGGTGAAGCATTCATTAATTATGTGAAGTTGTGAACTGTGATGGCATCATGGCACTAAGCGCGTGGGGTCCACTTTGAAGTGGACGTGACGACTGAGAGACTGCTCGCGACTTGGAATTATTGGTCAATGGTCAACAAAGCTTGCCTTGGATCGTAAGGATTTCTTAATTTCACTCTGTTTCATAAGAAATGACAAGTCCAGTTGCTCTGTAAAAGCACACGTCATGGGTTTCTCTCTTTCTCCAGTGCTTGTTAATTCGGAGAAAACCAAGAAAATGAGCCCAGTAGACAAAGAGGGGACCCATCTATGGAGAAAAAGGATTGGGGTAGGGCCACTATAAGAAAGCTGGTGGAAATTAACCCTTCATTTATAATTCTTTCTGAGAAAATTAACATAAATTGTCCACAAACATTACTTATCTATTATTTTGATCTTAAAAGTTCCTAAAAATAATCACGATAATTTAAACTTAAATTTCAAATAATTATTTTAAAAGAAAAGTTCAACATTTTTTTCTAGTAAGAATGACATAAGAAAACCATTATGTTTTTTTTTTTTAATGGAATCAACTAAGTGTAAAATAATTTTTCTATCAATTTTACTCCACTTCAAAATAACTTATCAATTTTTTTATGGAATCAGCTCAGCACAATTTACAATGCTCTCGGCCATCTCTCTTCTGTATTCTACCTGGCAGCTGAAACTAGTGAGAAACCAAAAATGTTTGTGTATAATTATGAGAAAGGCGTGATAAAAGGAAAGAGGAATATAAATGCCTCTAATTAACTTGCCGCTGGTTGATGCAATGTTGGGTGAGTTAAGCATTTAATTGTTTATAATTTGGATAAAGATTTTTTTCCCCCGGCTCCTATTCCCCATTCATCCCCCAATTATTAATTATGTAGGGGACCACAACTTCAAGTACAAAAAGACAAAAAAAAAACGTGTATTAATCATTAATTACGTGGGGGGCCGCTTGTATTTGAAAAAATTTATAACTGACACGCACAAGTATTCATATATAATACATCAAGTATTCATATACAATACACTAAGTATTCATATCTAAGATATCAAGTATTTAAAAAAAAACTGGACACATCACTCACCCATCTTTTACATGTTTTTAGAGGTGATTTTTTTTTTCTCCGTTCACTCTAACTAATATTTCTTACAATTTGTGAAGAATTTTGCGAATCTAAAATCACAAACGTTTTCTACGCAATTTTCTCTTTCAAATGAGATCTATGATGAAATACTTTTGAGTTATCCGTCGCGCAAGTATTCATACCTCGTAAAATTATTCATACCACGTCGAACAAGTATTCATACCTTGTCGAACAAGTATTCATACCTAAGATAGAGTGTACTGGACACTTCCAGTAATTGAGTGGTAACGAAATTTCAATCGGTAAAAAATGAGTGAATTATGTGTCCAGTTTTTTATTTGTGAAATACTGATGAGGTATGAATACTTGTTCGATGATGTATGAATACTTGAATGACAAGGTATGAATACTTGTGCAACGGACAACTCGAAAATATGTCATCATGGATCTCATTTGAAAGATAAAATTGTGTAGAAAATATTTGTGGTTTTATATTTGCAAAATTCCTACCAAATTGTCAGAAATATTGATTAAAGTGAACGGAGAAAAAAATCCACCTCTAAAAACGTGTAAAAGATGGGTGAGTGATGTGTCCAGTTTTTTTTTGAATACTTGATATCTTAGATATGAATACTTGATATATTATATATAAATACTTGATGTATTATATATGAATACTTGCACTCGCCGCGATAATGACACGTTTTGTTTTGTCTTTTAGCGCTGAAATTTGTGGTCCCCTCTTAATTAACAGTCAACAAAGACAGTTATTGACTGGGGGATGAATGGGGAATGGGAGCTGGAGAATAGTTAGTTGGTCCCTTATAATTTATTAGTTTACAATCAATATGTGAACGAGATAGCATCGGGCCCGAGCTGTTGACGCTAAGGGTGCGTGGGGTCCCTGAAGTGGACGTGTCTTGGAATATTTTGTTAGTTTGTTTGATTTTTCTTGTTGTCAATTTGATGAGAAGCTTAATTTCTTTTATAATTGTGACGTGTGTGTGCATTATTTCCAGGCTTCATACATCGACCATCAAAAGTATTTGACCAGTCAGACTGGAGATGTCCATTTTGAATCCATCTGATCACTATTTGTCATGGATCGGTCCTTTAAAATCCATAAATTTTTATTGGTAGAAATTAATCTAAAATAATATAGGATATTATAATGAGTGGCTGAGTTTTATAAGCATATATTGATTCGGAAAAAAATTCGGATCCAATATTTGAAGTTTAGAAAAATCTCGAATTGAATGGATCCAACTACAACCGAAATTTTTATTCATAGAAAATACAAAAAAATTAAAATTAAAATTAGAAAGATAAGATTACAGTTTGGCATCCAAATTAGACTACAACCACTACCAAAAAAAAAGAAAAATTATATATGTGAGACTTCCAATGAGAACAAAAACCGGAAATAAAAAAGTTTCAAGATGTGAGACGTCAAAAATTAGACAAACAATTGGAAAAAAAAAAAAATTCTAAATGTGGGACCGTATTTGAGATAATTCATCATTTTTTCCTAGAACTTCTTAAAATTTTCGTATATTTCCTCTTATGAGGCGAAATTTTTATTTATAGCACAGCTTCAAAAAAAAATAAACTAAAAAAACACCATTTTTTGAAATTTCGAAATATACCATGATCGCACCAGTGTTGTGCGGACCCATTTAATAGAGAACGCACCATGCCGTAGCAGACCCGGTTCCGCACAATGCCGGAGCGGACTCCTGCCAATACAAGGGGTCCACTGGTTTCATTTTTTTTATATCAATTCAAAGAAGTTTCAATTCCTTCGACCTCGGGTAAGTTTTTTCTTGTTTTTTAGTTTTATTTTTTAGTTTAGAGTAGTAATTAGATTTAGGGTTTAGGTTTAGGATTAAGGTTTAGAATTAGATATTAATTTAGGTTTTAGAATTAGAATATGACCAAAATTTAATAGAATTGTATCAAATATTAATTGTTTGACCACTAAAATAAAGTTAGACGTGTGCCAAAAATTATATAGGTTTATTTAACCAAAATTAGTTGTTTTAGCACCAAAATTAATGGACTTGTAACAAAAATTAAATAGGTCTATTTAACCAAAAATATTTGTTTTAGCACCAAAATTAATGGACTTGTACCAAAAATTAAGTAGGTTTATTTTAGCAAAATTAATTGTTTGAGTTAAATTAGACTTGTTCCAAAATTTGATTAGGTTTATTTTACTAGAATTAATTGTTTGTGCACCAACATTAAACTGGACTTGTACCAAAATTTAATTAGATTTATTATACCAAAATTATCATATTTGACCAAAAATTATCAAATACAGCATGGCATCTAGTAGAGATATACCGTCTTCTAGTTGGGGTGTACCATCTTCCAGTAGAGGTACACAGCATGGCCCTACAGCCACTCCGTACGAGATGTCCCATTACATTGAGAGTGAGTTGGCAGATGTTCCGGGTATCCAGAGTCGCACTGACAGGGTCAGCGACTTCTTGTGGTACCCAAATGCGGAGCACCAGATTCTAGAGGCTGCTACCGGGGTAAGTTATAAATTAGTCATATTTACAAAAATACTAATAACCTAAATTTTTTGTATGAATGGACTTGATCTGATTTTTTAATTAAATGTAGGGTTTTGATGCAGTTACAATTCGTCACCACCGCATGTGGCTACGGTACCAGTCGGCGTACAGGGTGACATTACGTGCGATGGGATTGTTTCAGCTATCCCAAATAGGCGAGGAGAACCATGACGAGGGCTTATCTTCCGGCCTCATTGAGCGATGGCATTTCGAGACGCACACCTTTCGTGTCCCCCATACTGAGATGAGAGTCACCCTACAGGACATCAGCTGTTTGTGGGGTATGATTATTATTGGGGAGCCGGTGACCGGCGTCGAGTATGGGGACTTCCGTTTTGTGCTTGGAGTTGTTGCGTATCTCGCAGGAGGAGCTCCAGAAAGAGAAGAAGAGAGGTGAGAAGACTGTGATCTCGCCCAGTAGCATTAGCTTGTCAAAATTGAGAGCCAAATTCAAGGATTATCCGGATCTTCCAGATCAGGTATATAAATTGTACCTTATTTAATTTAAATAATATCAGATTATTTACTTGTAAATAATGTTCTAATTTAACTAAATAACAGGTGGTTGTTGACCGATACCTGTGCGCATATATTCTAGAGATGATCACTTGTCGGTTGTTTCCGAATTCACACGGAGATTAGGTGCGGCTATGCTACCTTGAACTTCTGCGTGATCTGTCTACTGTGGGCAGGTTCAACTAGGGTGGTGCCACACTGGCATGCTTAAATAGGTAAGAAACTTATTCTTATAATATTTTAATTTTTTTCAAATATTATTGTTGTACCCTAAAAAGTTGCTATTTAAAATATAAATGTTGAAACAAAAAAAATATATAGGAAATGATGAAGAAGAAATCACAGAGAATAGAATAGAAATAATTCATAAAGTATTGGAAAAATGGATCAAATGGAGGTGTCCTTTGCAAATTAAAAGGGAGAGAATCGAATAGAATCATTTTTATCAAAAGTGATGCTCACAGTTTGGGTTAAGAATAAAAAAATATAGGGAACAACTCAAATCAAATTAGAGACGGGCTCAGCCGCCGCATGGGTTAACAGAAATGAAATGAAATGGGCTGCTGATTAATCAATCGGACCATTAATTAAAGAATTGGGCTTGGGCCGAACCAATTGAAAAAAATAATAATAATCATAGAGGCGCTGGCACACGATAAGAACACATCCTCTACAGCTGTATCCTTGCAACCTCTGCCTCAAGGACACATGTCATGCATCCAGGGAATAAGTCAAGATAGAGGAATATATTTCCAAAGTTGTGGGAAAAGCATGACCTCTCTACTACTAATCTCAGCCACCTAAAGATGAAGGCTTGGAATCATGTCAGCACATACCTAAAACCCTAATGCCATAACCATACCCTCTGCAGGGGCGGATCTACTGTAGCGCAGGGTAGGGCAACTGCTCTATTCTGAAAATCCAAAACTAATTTACAAAGACTGGGTTTTGAACCTTTGCTCTACCCTGAAAATTGATATTGCCATATCCTGTAATTGATTATCTAAATTTTATGGAGTAGAATGTGTTATAATACTATTTTTGTTGTTTTTGTTATCATGCTTTATTTATTATCCGATTATCTAATGAGTTTGGACCCGATTATCTATTTAAATCCGATTCAATAATTTCTTACCCTACCCTGATCAAAATCCTGCATCCGCCCCTGACCCTCTGCCTATATAAGGAGCTCCAAAAGATGAAGAAAGGGAGACAGCCGCCTATACTATAAACAAATTCAAACACAACCTACCACTACAGCTGCATAGCAACCTTCTACTTAAACTCTGAAAAGACTATAGGCAATTAGGCTAGCTTTTAGCAAGAGACGAGATATCTCTTCTTTTTTTCCAGCAAAGATCAAGGTATAAATATACAAAGATGTAAGCCTTAATTTAATAGGCTGTGTATGTTACTTTTGTGTTGAATAAAATGGTTCTTTGTGTTGAGATTTGATTCCTCTTATTAAAACTTTGCTCTTCTTTCTTGTTGAATCCATTGTTCTTTCTTTTTTGTTTTTTCTTGTTTTTTTTCTTTTGTGATTTGATAGGAGAGGATTTAGGTTCTGGTCTTAATCATGACCATGAACCTGAGTTCTTGATGAAAATGACGATTTCCTTTCTTTGCAATCAATGCAACAGTGAAGGATAAAAACAGAAATGTCCCTTTTTGGAGCTTCGTTAAGTTACTCATTTTTCATTCACTAGTAAATAAAGATAGAAGTTCAAAGTTTTGGTTTATTGATAGCCAAAGACCTGAAATTTCTGATAAAAAAGTGATAGTTCATATAGCTGTCAATGCTATTGTGAAATTGATCTAAAAATTTAATAAAGAGACGAGGCAAAGAACAGCTTCATAGCTGATAAGTGAAGCCTAGAATTCTAAAACAAAAAAAATATAAATCAGCATGCGTTTTAGTTTACTGTTATTATAAAAAAGACATAAACATCACTTGCACTTTATTTTTCTTGCTTACTGCCTCTATAAAAATGCAAAAAAAAATATAGTCATGTTAACAAAATCTCTTGTTCCTTGCCTCTTTTGCTTCTTTTCTTCTTTTCCTCTTATTTTCTTTTCTGTTCTTGGAAATTGGTTGGACAAGAGGATGGTAGACAGTGTTCTCTTAGAGGACTAATTTGTCATCCTTTAGTTTGACTTTGACAAGAAAAAGAGGTGTTAGACAGTGTTCTCTTGATACTTTAATATTTTTATTTTACTTCAAATTACTAAAGTATAAAAAAAAAGCACATATAAAAGTAAGCTTTGTCTTTCATTTCTTTTCCTTTCCTTTCTCATCTGCCTCCCTCTTATTTTCTTTCTTTTTCTTCCTTTCTTTTTTTTGTCACAAGAACCGGAAAATACACAAATGTACATTAAAAGATAAATAAAATATAAATAAGTGATTATTGTTGGAATTGAGACGTCAATTCCAATTAATTAAGTTTGGACTACGTGTTATATGATTAATATATCACATACTGTCAATAATATTATGAGGAATAATATAAGATATGCCTAAATGTGATTGACTAAAATAATGGCATAGTACGTAATTTCACTAAGTTTTGGGGCACGAATGCATATAGAACATAATGTAAATTAATTATAATTGTTGATGGACCAATTATAATTAATTCAACTAATACTAGTGATAAATGTACGAATTAATTAATTATACGAAATGTTATGCATGTTATGCATATATAACATTTATGTAAATTAATTATAATATGCATATTTTATCAATTACATCAATCAATTATACGATTTGTTTGTCAGCCAAATATAATTGATTTGTATAATTGAATAGAAAAAGAAAATATGTCATGCATATTTGATTGGTTACCAAAAATGCACAAACGAATATCTTTGAGAAAATATGTCATATATTATGTATAATTTTTGACATGAATTATAAGATCTCTCAAAGATACATTTTCACTAGTATAAAAGGCGCTGGGTCTCCAAGCAATCCGGGTAAGAAAATTTTTAGGGCACATGTGTTGTGCATAGCCACCTTATTCTCCCTCCATTAGAGAATAATACTCTTGAGCTCCGTTCGTGACTCAAGAGAGAAGAAAGGCACCAAGGCTTGCTTGGAAGGACTCGAAAGCGCACCAATCAAGCACCATCTCAAGTCAACTCGTATCAAGTGAAGTTTGCAAGTGAGATTGCAAAGCATGGATCCAAGTAAGTAACTAATGCTTCCGCTGTGTATTTTAATTCTTTTTCTTGCGCGGAGTTTTGAGTTTAGGAATTGCAATTGCTAGTTAATTTAGGAATTTGGTATTTGGCTCTTTAACCTAAATTGAAATTGCACCCCTAACAAGTGGTATCAGAGCCACCTCCGTGTCAAGATCTAGGATTTTTTATTATTATTAATTTCTGATTTAATTTGTGCGCCATATAAAAATCTGTTTTGATACGCCTATGCTGCGCACCAGTCAATGTTTTCTATGCCCAAGATTGTGTGTACCGAATTAAAATTCAAGCCATACATTTTTGAAAACTAGACTTGAGCACCTTTCTGGAAATATAAAGAACACAAAAAATTGTTTATTATTTTGTGAGAAAATTACATTTCAATCTTGGATTTCAATTCTGAAAACAGATTGTTGTTGTCTCTGTAATTTTTAATTTTACACAAAATCCGTAATATTTTTGTATTACAAAATATAGTTTTCCAGAAACTAGATTTCATTATCTTTCTAATGATATGTGGCACACAAAAATCCATTCAGCCAAATTCGAGATATGATATTTTGAATCTTAACAAAAACAGAAAACTGGATACAGGAAAATCCAGTGCTGTACTCGTTTTGTCATTTTTGTTTACCCTATTAAAACAATCTAAAATCTCTGTTTTATTTTTGAATCTTCATCCACACATCATAAACTGATGTAATAATTTTTTGATTCACAAAATCATGATTCAAAATTACCAAAATAACATATTGCCTTAAGGACTTAAATTTTACAAATTGTGAAATATTTTGGAAATTTTATATGTGCGCACAAATTGACTTGACAAGAGATCTCTTGCTTTTGCAAGATATCTATTTATTTATTTTTTTGGAAATTTGGCAAAGAAAATCTGAACTGACAGGGAACCTTCTTGAATTGTGCCAAAATTTCCAGAATTTGCTGAAATTTCCAGATTTGGATATTTTGAATTGTGCCTTTTATGCAAAAACAATCAAATCTGGAATTAGGAGTAGCTGTAAATTAATTACAATATGCATATATATATGTATATTTATATATGTATATTTATATTTATAATATGTATATATATATGTATATATATATGAATTAGTTAAATATGTGTATATATATATATGTATATTTAGGACGAGTAGTTTTCAATTAGGATACGTCCCAAAATAAACAGATACATGATTTCAAAACCTTATTAAGACGCAATTAGGAGTACATGCCTCATCTTGCCAAACAATATTGTTCCCTCCGGAACATTATTGCTAAAGTTTTTAGGGCAAGATGACCCATGATAAGTTAAAAAGACGTATATTGACAACAAATTATTAATTTCTCCCTCCGGAGGATTAATTAAACAAAGTTAGTTGTTTAATATACATAAAGTAAGGTGCATCAAGAAAGGAAATGAGATACTGTGTGCTAGTGATGTCTAAGAAAAGCATTTGGGGTTTTGGTACTTAAGTAGTCCGTTTGTGACTCACCTTCCCCACTTGACTGGCCTGGTCATTAGCATGTGGGTATGTCAATCTACCCTCCGGTAGAGCGACAGAGGTTCATTTAATACTTGTGCATAACACCACAATACCTAAGAGTACTGACTGCTCCCTCCGGGGCCTCATGCTGGCTAGTATTGTTGGTTAATATGAAATTTAAATGGATAATTTCTAGGTCTTTTGTCAAAGCCTCTTAATAAACCTTTGAAATTATGATTAAAAATTGTGATGCATAATCTAATAGTTCTCTTGTTCAAAAAAAAAAAAAAATTCTAGGCAACATGACTGCCATAAGTCAAATTCCTTATCTCAATGGATCAAATTATAAGCAATGGGAATCAAAACTGAGGCTGTTTCTAGGGATGATGAAATATGATCGTGCTTTACGTTATGATCGACCAAAGCCAGCCAAGCAAGGGGAGGAAACTCCTACTGAAAAGGCTGACATTGAGGGTTGGGATCATAATGACAGGATGTGTTGCATGATCATCAAGTTTACAACCCACGAAACACTTCAAGGTTGTGTACCTGAAAAAGATTCTGGTGCTAAGGACTACATTAAAACTCTAGAGGAAAAGTTTGCCATGAGTAAAAAGGCAGACATTCGTACACTCATGGTCAAACTCAATACTCTGAAGTACAAGGGCAAGACTGGAATTAGAGAGCACATTACTGAGATGGTTAAGCTCCAACGTGCACTTAAGTCGCATAGTTTTGACATCTCAAATGACCTTCTCATAGAATATATTTTTATGTCTCTCCCCTCCTCATACAGTCAATTCAGTATGACTTACAACTGCATCAAGGAAACTTGGTCAGTAACTGAGCTTGAAGCTCAGCTGGTGCAGGAGGAAGAGAGACAAAAGATAGCTAAGAGAGAGGAGGCCCATGTTGCAACATCTAGTACTGGCTCTAAGAATAAGAATAAGTCTAAGCGCAAGAATTCTAAGGGAAAAGGACCCGCTATAGAAGCTGCAGACAATGCTAAGAAACAGAAGAAGGACAATACTCCTGCGAAATCGGGAGATCAGATCATCTATCACTTCTGCAAGAAGCATCGGCACATCAAAATTCACTGTACCAACTACCACTCGTGGTTAAAGAAGAAAGGTATGTGCTCTGCTTTAGTTTGTTCTGAAGTTAATTTAAGTACTGTATCAAGATATTCTTGGTGGTTAGATTCAGGTGCAACATCTAACATCAGTATATCTATGCAGGGCTGCCTAAACCTCCGCAAGCCAAATGAGGCCGAACGCTACATCTATGTAGGGGACGGGAGGAAAGTTGAAGTTGAAGGCATTGGAAAATTTAGATTATTATGTAGGACTGGGTTTTATTTGTATTTTGATGCATTAGTGGTTCCTTCCTTCAGAAGGAACCTAATTTCTATTTCCTATTTGGACAAAAATGGCTATGTATGTTCTTTTGGTAATGGAAATTTCAGTCTATATCAGAATTCAAAACAAGTTGCTTCTGGTTCTTTATCTTCTTATGATAATCTTTATTTTCTTGAATTAGACACTTCACACTTAGAAGCTCTACATATTGATAACAGAAAACGTAAATTAACTAATGAGAATTCAGCTACATTATGGCACAAGCGTTTGGGACATATTTCTATGAAAAGAATCGAACGACTTGTATCCAATGATATTCTCAAACCTTTAGATTTCACAAACTTAAATGAATGTGTAAATTGCATAAAGGGAAAACAAACTAATAAACGCAAGTATGAAGCCAAAAGATGTAATGATGTCTTAGAATTGATACATACCGATATCTGTGGTCCTTTTCCAAAGGCCACTAGAAATGGTCACCGGTATTTTATCACCTTCATAGATGACTATTCAAGATATGGCTATATTTACTTGATTAAAGAAAAGGCTGAAGCATTAGACATGTTCCAAAGTTTTAAAGCGGAAGTTGAGTTACAACTTAACAAACGCATAAAGGCTGTCAGATCTGATCGTGGTGGTGAATATTACGGCAGATATGATGGATCAGGAGAACAATGTCCAGGACCCTTCGCAAAATACTTAAAGGAATGCGGAATTGTACCACAGTATACATTGCCAGGTTCACCTGCAATGAATGGTGTTGCTGAAAGGCGCAATCGCACTCTCAAAGACATGGTGAGAAGTATGATTACTCGTACGACTCTACCTGAGAATTTGTGGGGAGAAGCCTTAAAGACTGCAGCTTATATTATAAACAGAGTTCCAACTAAAGCAACTAACAAAACCCCATATGAGATTTGGTTTGGACGCAAGCCCAACCTAAGTCACATCCGGATTTGGGGATGTCCAGCAGAGGCTAGACCTTACAAGCCGACAGAAAGAAAACTTGATGAAAGAACAGTTAGTTGTTATTTTATTGGATATCCTAAAAGATCTAGAGGGTACAAATTTTATAATCCAACAGAACACACAATTTTCGAGTCCGGTAATGCGAAATTTTTTGAGGATAATGAGTTTACGGGGAGAGATATGACCATGGATAACATTTTCGAGGAAGAAAGGGATAGTGATTACTCCTCGGGCCTCCGTCCAGGTTTAGTCACTATTCCTGATGATACTTCGGGCCTCCGTCCGGACTCTGTCACTATTCCAGTACCGGTAAGCCTTGAAAATGCATCTCATGTCAATAGGCAAACTACACTCCCTACTCAAATTCCACAGGATAACGTGAATACAAATGGACCCGAATCAAACTCAAATAATGACGTTGTTATGAACGATGTCAATGGCCCTGAGCCTGTGGGAGATCCGGAAGTTGGTAATGATGTTCACGAACCTGTTCCTCATGAAATAATAGAACCAGTAAGAAGATCTACTAGAGAGAAAAGATCTACACAATCGAAGGATTATGCATATCTTCAAGAACATGAGTTTGACATTGGCATGTTTGAAAATGATCCTGTTAATATCAAACAAGCTGTGGAAAGTTCTAACTCTCAAATGTGGATTAATGCCATGAATGAAGAGATGAAATCTATGTATGACAATGACGTTTGGGATATCATTCCGTTGCCTAAAGGCAAGAAACCTGTTGGTTGCAAATGGATATTTAAAACCAACGGGATTCTAAAGGCAATGTTGAAAAATACAAGGCACGTCTTGTCGCAAAAGATTTCACACAGAAAGAAGGCATTGATTATACGGAAACTTTATCTCCAGTTTCTTCAAAAGATTCCTTGAGAATTATACTGGCACTAGTAGCGCATTACAACCTTGAGCTCCATCAAATGGATGTAAAGACAGCGTTTCTAAATGGAGACATTAATGAAACAATTTATATGAGGCAACCGGAAAACTTTGTGATCGGTGACCCAAAGTCCATGGTTTGCCGACTAAAGAAATCCATTTATGGGCTCAAACAGGCATCTCGACAGTGGTACTTAAAATTTCATGACATAGTTAGTTCATTTGATTTCAAATCTAACTTAATTGATGAATGCATATACCTTAAGTTCTATGGGAGTAAATTTACATTTATGGTCTTATATGTTGATGACATACTACTTGCAAGTAACGATAAAGACATGTTGAATCAAACCAAGAACTTTCTATTTAGAAACTTCGAGATGAAAGATCTTGGTGATGCCTCATTTGTTCTAGGGATAGAAATACTGAGGAACAGATCCGAAGGTATTTTGAGACTATCCCAAAGAAATTATATCGATAAAATCTTGAGTAGGTATGGCATGAAAGACTGTAAAGCAGGAGATACCCCTGTTTCAAAAGGAGACAAATTCAGTCTAGATCAATGTCCCAAAACTGATCCAGAAAAGGAAGTCATGAAAGACATCCCTTACGCATCCGTTGTAGGCAGTCTCATGTATGCTCAAGTGTGCACGAGACCAGACATAGCCTTCATCACTGGAATGCTAGGGCGATACTTAAGCAACCCAGGTATGGAACACTGGAAGGCAGCCAAGAGAGTACTCAGATACCTAAAGCGAACCAGAAATTTTATGCTCACATATCGGAGGTCGGAGAAGCTGGAGGTCATAGCATATACCGACTCTGATTTCGCAGGATGCGTGGATAGCATGAAGTCAACACTAGGATACATCTTCATGATGGCAGGCGGCGCTGTGTCGTGGAAAAGTGCTAAACAGACATTGACAGCACCTTCCACAATGGCAGCCGAGTTTATTGCATGCTACGAAGCCTCGAACCATGGATTATGGCTCAAGAATTTTGTCACTGGGCTGAAAGTTGTTCCTTCTATCAAGAAGCCGTTGAAACTGCTGTGTGACAACAATTCAGCTGTAGTCTATGCAAACAACAACAGAAGCTCGACTAAGTCCAAGTACATAGACATCAAGTTTCTGGCTGTAAAAGAGAGAGTACAAAACAATGAGTTGGAAATAGAACATATAGGTACAGACTCCATGATAGCAGATCCCCTTACAAAAGGACTACCGCCTAAGAAGTTTCATGAGCATGTTGCTCATATGGGTGTAGTGCATGTTTAGGATAGTTAAGGAAAATGCGGGAGTCTGATTTTATTTTAAAGTTCTATGCAATGTAATTTGTAATAAGTTTTGATATATGCAAATTATATTTTGAGTCTCAATTAGTTTCTCTCTTTAAAAGTTTTGACCTCACTAAAGTAAAGAATAAGGGTGACCCATTCGGAAATAGGCATGTATAATCACACCTTTGTGTAATTTCTGAACTATATGACCAAAACTAATTCATATCATCTAATTATATTTGGCATTGTGATTTCTATCGATAAAGTCACGAAGTAAATGTGACAACTGTCGTTTAAGTCCCTTGTTGGTATGATTAGTGGACCGAATTGTTTGAGAAAGTACGAAAAGAAAGACAGAAAAGTTAAAGTAATCTGCGCAGATTCAGATATTGTAGGGTTTTGAGGCTACCCAAAGCCATTAGGCTTAAGCTGCGGAAAGACCATAAAACAAAAATTTTACTTCTAACTTAAGCCAAAAGAATTGAAGTGGTATGTCGGATAATCTACCAAGAGTTACATACCTGTTCAATCATTTTCTTAGATTAAAAACAGTAAGTAAAACTTTACTAATCAGATCATAGATTAAGTAGTATGTCGGATAATAACCGAGAGTTACATACCAGATTAATCCTGTATAGACCCAAAGTAGTAAAACCGTATTTACTTGTATTTTAATCAGTTTATAGATCTACTTTTTTGATTGATTTCTAAAAGATTAAATCTATTTAACAATTAAATAGATTAATATAACATTTCTTTACCTTGCTTCCAAATTCAAATTGGAATGCAGTCTGACCCGGCTGTCTGACCCGGCTAAGCAAGCACCAAAAATATAGTGCCTCTATCGGTTATCCACCAGGAACTACCAGAGAGTTGGTATTTCTTTTGCCAGAAATACTATACCAACGGTATTCGAAAAGTCGCGGTTTTCGGTAAATCACTATTCACCGAAAGTACGAAATTTCTGACAAAACACTATTCACAAGAATAACTTTTATTCTCGCAAAAATATATATATGGATAATCAGATTTTCTGCAAATCACTATTTGAGAGAGAAAATTAGATACGAATCGAATCAGATTCTGATTCGTACTTTGATTTGGACTTGGAATGGATTTCTATATTTTCTCTCATTTCATGCCATTATATAGAAATATATGGCGGTTTGCATATTTACAATTCATGCCATTTTATGGCGGTTTACAGATGCAAAAACGAAATTGAACTTTGGCCATTTTTTAATATATTTAATTAAGCCATTTTTCATTTAATTTAATTAAGACTTTTAATTAAATTCTAAATTTAATTAAGGCTTAAATTCAAATTGGACTTTTTGGTCCAAAATATTAATTCATAATTAATATTTTAATCCATATATATATATATATACAATTATTCTGAATAATTGTATTTCTTGCGTTTGCGATAAATTTATACGACGTGTCATACACGTTTATAAATTTAATTCGGTTTAAGCATGTCATCTCCATGACATATATTTTATTCTTAATTATAACACTTTATAATTAATCATAAAATTTCTCTGATTACTTTCCTATTGGTGTGACCCGATAGGATCTGTGTTATGTTGGCAAATAGAATTAGAACTGTTCTAACTTCTATAATCATAGGTGGCACCTGGCAAGTACATTATGACACCAATTACACAGATGATGCTGTACGGTACAATATCACGATCCAGTAAACGATTTACTTCGTGTTAATTCTTTTGTCTCATAGCTATCAGATTAGTTTCAAGGTAGGTGTGTGTCATCCTTGCAAACTTAATCTTTTCTTGATCCTGAATAGATTATCAAATATGTTTACTCTTGTAATCATACTGGATCCAGATAATCATATTCTATCAAGGGGCCCAGTGATGCTATAGCTCGTATTGAGATACGAGGGACAATAGTACTTTTGATAAACCATCTTTTCCTCCGCATAAGCTATGTATACCGAAGAACTATCCTTATAGCTACTTTTTACGGATAGCGTTAGATAGCAATCACACATATACATTTCTTATGTATGAAAAATGAATATCTCATACTTTAGAACTTAACACTAAAATGAAAACATTAATGACACAAACACAATTCCATTTAATGTTTCATTTGGGGTCTGTCAAATATCATGTTCTCTAACATGTATCTGTGTGATTAAAATGACAACTCTTTGTCTATGGTTTGTAAAACTTAACCATCATTTAATCCACACACTAACCTTATCGCGGTAATTAGTGTTCCTGCTAATTACCTTGGTTAGAGACTTTTAAGAGTATTATCATCTATATTATGAAGTTTCACAATTCCAGTCATGAACTCGAAATGATTCATAAATTCAATAATACTCAAGGTAACAAAATGATTAAACATTCAATTCATGAACAAAGCTTTATATAACAAATTTATCGTATTATTGACTTCTAGATTATTACAAACTAACAATCTCCCACTTAAGCTAGGAGCCAATCATCGTAGGCCCTATCTTATACAAATCTCTATTTTCTAAAAATCTCATAGATCTAAAGAAAATCTCATAGCCAATCTCCTATGTGTCTCAGACCCATAGAAGCAGTATGCATCTGATGCTTGGCTTGAGGAAGAGGTTTTGTAAGTGGATCAGCTGTGTTGCTGGTTGTGTCAACTCTACAGATCTTTACATCACCTCTATTTATTATTTCTCGTATGAGGTGATAACGGCGTAGAACATGTTTGGATTTTGAGTGCGATCTCGGTTCCTTGGCCTGAGCTATAGCTCCATTGTTGTCACAGTAGAGGTCCACAGGACCTTGAACACTGGGAACCACTCCTAGTTCGCTAAGGAACTTTTTAATCCAGAAACCTTCTTTTGCTGCCTCGGATGCTGCTATGTACTCAGCTTCGGTGGTTGAGTCTGCAGTAGTTTCCTGCTTTGAGCTCTTCCAGCTCACAGCACCACCATTGAGTATGAACACATACCCGGACTGTGATCTCGAGTCGTCTCGGTCAGTTTGGAAACTTGCGTCTGTGTAACCATTTACCACGAGTTCTGAATCACCACCGTAGACGAGAAACATATCCTTAGTTCTTCTCAAGTACTTAAGGATATTCTTTGCAGCAATCCAGTGCTCCATGCCTGGATTAGCCTGATATCTACTCGTAACACTCAAAGCGTACGAGACATCAGGGCGAGTGCACAACATGGCGTACATGATAGAGCCAATAGCCGAAGCGTATGGTACTTTACTCATGTTGCTTCGCTCATCAGTTGTCGAAGGACACTGAGTCTTGCTAAGCTTTGCGTCATGATTCATTGGCAGGTATCCCCTTTTGGAATCCTGCATGCTGAACCGATTCAGCACTTTGTCAATGTATGTGCTTTGACTCAATCCTATGAGTCTTTTCGATCTATCTCTATAGATCTTGATGCCTAATATATAGACTGCCTCGCCCAAGTCTTTCATCGAGAACACTTTCTTTAATGAAGACTTGGCTTGTTGCAATAACGAAATATCGTTTCCCATTAGGAGTATGTCGTCTACATATAAGATTAGAAAGGCGATGGCACTCCCACTAGTTTTTCTGTACACACAAGGTTCTTCTTCGCATCTGACGAAGTCAAACTTTTTGACTTCCTCGTCAAATCGAAGATTCCAACTCCTTGATGCTTGCTTCAATCCATAAATGGATTTAATAAGCTTGCACACCTTCCCAGCATTCTTTGGATCTTCAAAACCCTTGGGCTGTATCATATACACGTCCTCTTCTAAATTTCCATTTAAGAAGGCGGTTTTGACATCCATTTGCCATATTTCATAATCATGAAATGCGGCAATTGCTAGGAGCATCCGAATTGACTTAAACATAGCCACGGGCGAAAAAGTTTCATCATAATCTACACCGAGAATTTGTTTGAAACCTTTCGCTACTAGCCGTGCTTTGTATATAGTCATATTACCATCCATGTCTGTTTTCCTTTTGAAAACCCACTTGTTATCTATGGGTTTTGCCCCATCAAGTGGTACAACTAGGTTCCAGACCGTGTTGTCATACATGGATTGTATTTCAGATCTCATGGCCTCCAGCCATTTTTCGGAGTCGGGTCTATCCATTGCTTCCGCATAGGTCAGTGGATCTTCAGTGTCAAACACTGAAATCTCGTGTAGTCCCATGTACCTTTCAGGTGCATGGACTATCCTTGCTGACCTACGTAGCACTTGTTCTTCTGGCTGTTGAACTTCATCCACAACTGTTTGTGGGTTCAGTTCTACTTCAACTTGAGTCGAAGTATCTGAGCTCGGGACTAGAACCTCTTCCACAACTACTTGTGGATTTGGTTCTTCCAGATGCTCATCAGCTGAAGTAACAAGTGGTGGGTTTATCTGATCTTGTTCAGATATTATATTGTGTGATGTATCTTGAACTTCTTCAAGTATTACATTACTCCCACTACTTCCTCTTGTAAGAAAATCTTTCTCCAAGAATATACCATTACGAGCAACAACTATTTTGTTCTCGGATTGGTAATAGAAGTAATATCCTCTCGTTTCCTTAGGATACCCTACGAAAAAGCATTTATCAGATTTAGGACCAAGTTTGTCAGACGTCAGGCGTTTGACAAATACTTCGCAACCCCAAATTTTAAGAAAAGATATGTTTGGAACTCTTCCAAACCATAACTCGTACGGAGTCTTTTCTACTGATTTAGATGGAACCCTATTTATCGTTAGTGCAGCAGTTTCTAGTGCGTGACCCCAAAACGATTTTGGTAGAGTGGCGTTACTCATCATGGAACGAACCATGTCTAACAGAGTTCGATTCCTTCTCTCAGAAACACCGTTCCATTGCGGTGTCCCTGGAGGCGTGAGTTGTGAGACTATCCCACATTCCTTTAAGTACGTTTTAAACTCATAACTTAAGTATTCGCCTCCACGATCTGATCGTAAGGCTTTAATACTTTTATTCAGTTGATTTTCTACTTCAGCCTTGAATTCCTTGAACTTTTCAAAAGATTCAGACTTATGTCTCATCAGGTAGACATAACCATATCTACTGTAATCATCAGTAAAAGTGATAAAGTAGTAATAACCGTTTCTTGTACAAGTACTCATAGGTCCACATACATCGGTATGTATCAGACCTAATAAGTCACTTGCCCTTTCTCCCTTTTTAGAAAAATGCGCTTTGGTCATTTTTCCTCGTAAACAGGATTCGCATGTGTTAATTGATTCAAAATCAAATTTACCAAGAAGTCCTACTTCTTGTAATTTCTTAATGCGTTTCTCGTTTATATGACCAAGGCGACAATGCCACATGTAAGTCGTACTTTCATGAGATGTTTTGAGTCGTTTGTTATTATTAATGTTAAACACAGGTTTATCCATTTCCAGCATATAAAGACCATTTATCATATAAGATGATCCATAATATAATTCATTTTTATAAATAGAACAACGCTTGTCTTTTATAACAAATGAAAAACCATTCATCTCTAAACATGAGATTGATATGATATTTCTGGAAATGCTAGGAACAAAATAAACATTTTCCAGTTCCATTACAAGCCCGCTGGGCAAACACAACTCTATACTACCGACTGTAATGGCTGCAACACTTGCTCCATTTCCAACTCGGAGTTGTACTTCCCTATTGCCAAGTTTCCTTCTATTCTTTAATGCCTGCATATTTGAACAAATATGAGCACATGATCCAGTATCTAATACCCAATCATTAATAGAGGTAGCAACATTAACTTCAATAACATAAATACCTGAGGTTGAAGCCTTGGAGACCTTTCCAGACTTTACATCCTCCAGATACTTAGGGCAGTTTCTCTTCCAATGACCTTTGTTATTACAATAATAACAGTCAGAGGAAGCAGAGACCTTTATCTTGGGAGCGTTCTGTTTAGGAACCTGCTTCCCTTTGCCCGTGTACTTCGGAACCACTTTCTTCTTTGCCTTATTGATCTTTTTCTTACCCGCTTGGATCATGAGAACAGAAGAACTTTTCTTCATGTCTCCATCTGCGATCCTAAGCATCCCCTGCAGCTCCTGTAAGCTCCTGTCCATCCCAAGCATGTGGAAGTTCATGATGAACCCCGAAAAGCTGGGTGGAAGCGAGTTCAGGATAATATCCGTAGCAAACTCTTTGCTCAACGGACTATTAAGCTTATGCAGCTGCTCAATATCACTCGTCATACGGAGCATATGAGTGCCCATAGAGCCGCTCTCGGCCAACTTGTGACCTAGTAGGGACTTGGTTACCTTGAATCTCTCCACACGTGCCTGCTCTTGAAACATGTTCTTAAGCTGGACACACATGTCGTTGGATTTGGTATCCATGAATCGCCTCTGCAATTCAGGACCCATAATCCCAACTATGAGACCCTGTACATCAAGCTCATCTTCCTTGTGCTTGTTGTACACCGTGAGCTCATCAGCAGTAGCACCTGCTTTGAGCTCATCAGGATAAGGTGTATTTAAGACATATTCCTTTTTCTCGCGCCTTAGTACGATCGTGAGAGCACGGAACCAATCAGTAAAATTAGTCCCGTCTCCTTTCAGCTTTTCTTTCTCGAGTAGGGAGCGCAACGAGAATGACGTTTCTTTAGACATGTTCTACAATGTTAAATGTAAAGATTTTAGCTTTGTTCATGTAATGTTTTATTTTTAACAATAAAACTCCCACTGCAAATCTGTTATATTCCCATTTTGCAGAAGGACCAAGATCCCTATCTTTCATTAATAGACAAGTCGATTAAGAAGCTTGCCTATTAATTATTTTTAGGTAAGCAACTCTTTGCTAATCATATCTCTATATGACTCTTGGTTTCGTTAAACATCGTATGTTTTAACGAAGACTTTGCCCCGAGCCCAAAACGATTTTGGAAATCACCGGTAAGTAACCTCACTCTATTTGGTTTGTTATGTCGAACATAACCCTCGACCACCAAAGGTAAAAGGCGACGTCTGCTGAGCAGTCCGTCAACCAATGAACAATGGTTTGAGAAGGATAGAGTAGGAAGGACATACTACTTAATTAGATGGGTTTGTTTTATGCTTTAAACCTTGTAAGCAACCTTTAAAAGAGGTCTTGCCAGAAAGACAACCGAAGGTATCCACTTCCAGTCTTCCTTTGACTAAGACATTCTTTCACATGCTTGACTTTGTTTTAAGCATGTTTATCTCATAAATCTGGTTTTAGACAGTCTTACGGATACGTGAAAAGAGTCTGCCAGAAAGACAACCGAAGGTATCCACTTCCAGTCTTTCTTTGACTAACGACTAATTTCACGGTTCCTTGAAAGCGATAAATCTAATTTATGCATTTCATATCAAAGCAATAAATCCTATTTATTTATATACGTGACCAAGTTACGTATACAACTTATCAGTTCCTAATTCTTTATTTTGCAGCTATACTCAATTCTTTAGTTATACCGTTTGAAAGCATATAAACAGTTTATATGTTTTTAAAGCAGATATTCTTTTTGGCATGTAAAGCAATTTGGTAATGTGACAAAGTTCCTTTTGGGCCAGCCATTAGGACACGAAAAGGGGCTCCCAGGAAAGCCGGGGTCACGAGGACCGCTTTAGATTCGGTCTTTCCTAGACAGAACCATCTCTTTTACGGTGTGGAAATGAAAGCTCTTACTCAGGTACTTTATTGCTTCATCACATTCTTCGATGAACTTTACAAAACCAAAGGTTTTCGAAAAGGCGAAAGAATTACATTTTGCCATGCTTCGACAGTAGTAAAGCAATTTGGTAACGTGACAAAGTCCCCTTTGGGCCAGTTTATCAGGACACGTAAAAGGAATAGGATTCGCCAGAAAGAAAACTGTTTTTCTTCTTTGACTCAACCTTTTCTCTTTTACGGTGGAGATAAACAGTTCTTACTTGGGTACTCTATTGCTTCATCACATTCTTAGATGAACTTTACCACAGTCGAAAGTTTTTGAAAACGAAAACATAAAGAAAACATTAAAGAAAGCTTAAATCTAATTTAACTTTCTCAGTCAGAAAACCGAACCAAGAAAATCTCATTTCTAATCGGTTTTGGACTTAAGCTGCAAATCTAAGAATTAAACCGATACGCGGTATATGCAAACAATTTGCATAAGTTATAACTTTTAGAAAATCAATCAGCAGGAGAGCCTTGCGCTCTGATACCACTGTAGGGTTTTGAGGCTACCCAAAGCCATTAGGCTTAAGCTGCGGAAAGACCATAAAACAAAAATTTTACTTCTAACTTAAGCCAAAAGAATTGAAGTGGTATGTCGGATAATCTACCGAGAGTTACATACCTGTTCAATCCTTTTCTTAGATTAAAAACCGTAAGTAAAACTTTACTAATCAGATCATAGATTAAGTAGTATGTCGGATAATAACCGAGAGTTACATACCAGATTAATCCTGTATAGACCCAAAGTAGTAAAACCGTATTTACTTGTATTTTAATCAGTTTATAGATCTACTTCTTTGATTGATTTCTAAAAGATTAAATCTATTTAACAATTAAATAGATTAATATAACATTTCTTTACCTTGCTTCCAAATTCAAATTTGAATGCAGTCTGACCCGGCTGTCTGACCCGGCTAAGCAAGCACCAAAAATATAGTGCCTCTATCGGTTATCCACCAGGAACTACCAGAGAGTTGGTATTTCTTTTGCCAGAAATACTATACCAACGGTATTCGAAAAGTCGCGGTTTTCGGTAAATCACTATTCACCGAAAGTACGAAATTTCTGACAAAACACTATTCACAAGAATAACTTTTATTCTCGCAAAAATATATATATGGATAATCAGATTTTCTGCAAATCACTATTTGAGAGAGAAAATTAGATACGAATCGAATCAGATTCTGATTCGTACTTTGATTTGGACTTGGAATGGATTTCTATATTTTCTCTCATTTCATGCCATTATATAGAAATATATGGCGGTTTGCATATTTACAATTCATGCCATTTTATGGCGGTTTACAGATGCAAAAACGAAATTGAACTTTGGCCATTTTTTAATATATTTAATTAAGCCATTTTTCATTTAATTTAATTAAGACTTTTAATTAAATTCTAAATTTAATTAAGGCTTAAATTCAAATTGGACTTTTTGGTCCAAAATATTAATTCATAATTAATATTTTAATCCATATATATATATATATACAATTATTCTGAATAATTGTATTTCTTGCGTTTGCGATAAATTTATACGACGTGTCATACACGTTTATAAATTTAATTCGGTTTAAGCATGTCATCTCCATGACATATATTTTATTCTTAATTATAACACTTTATAATTAATCATAAAATTTCTCTGATTACTTTCCTATTGGTGTGACCCGATAGGATCTGTGTTATGTTGGCAAATAGAATTAGAACTGTTCTAACTTCTATAATCATAGGTGGCACCTGGCAAGTACATTATGACACCAATTACACAGATGATGCTGTACGGTACAATATCACGATCCAGTAAACGATTTACTTCGTGTTAATTCTTTTGTCTCATAGCTATCAGATTAGTTTCAAGGTAGGTGTGTGTCATCCTTGCAAACTTAATCTTTTCTTGATCCTGAATAGATTATCAAATATGTTTACTCTTGTAATCATACTGGATCCAGATAATCATATTCTATCAAGGGGCCCAGTGATGCTATAGCTCGTATTGAGATACGAGGGACAATAGTACTTTTGATAAACCATCTTTTCCTCCGCATAAGCTATGTATACCGAAGAACTATCCTTATAGCTACTTTTTACGGATAGCGTTAGATAGCAATCACACATATACATTTCTTATGTATGAAAAATGAATATCTCATACTTTAGAACTTAACACTAAAATGAAAACATTAATGACACAAACACAATTCCATTTAATGTTTCATTTGGGGTCTGTCAAATATCATGTTCTCTAACATGTATCTGTGTGATTAAAATGACAACTCTTTGTCTATGGTTTGTAAAACTTAACCATCATTTAATCCACACACTAACCTTATCGCGGTAATTAGTGTTCCTGCTAATTACCTTGGTTAGAGACTTTTAAGAGTATTATCATCTATATTATGAAGTTTCACAATTCCAGTCATGAACTCGAAATGATTCATAAATTCAATAATACTCAAGGTAACAAAATGATTAAACATTCAATTCATGAACAAAGCTTTATATAACAAATTTATCGTATTATTGACTTCTAGATTATTACAAACTAACAGATATATGTAATCAAAAGGACCACACTTGTCCATGTGGGAGATTGTTGGAATTGAGACGTCAATTCCAATTAATTAAGTTTGGACTACGTGTTATATGATTAATATATCACATACTGTCAATAATATTATGAGGAATAATATAAGATATGCCTAAATGTGATTGACTAAAATAATGGCATAGTATGTAATTTCGCTAAGTTTTGGGGCACGAATGCATATAGAACATAATGTAAATTAATTATAATTGTTGATGGACCAATTATAATTAATTCAACTAATACTAGTGATAAATGTAAGAATTAATTAATTATACGAAATGTTATGCATGTTATGCATATATAACATTTATGTAAATTAATTATAATATGCATATTTTATCAATTACATCAATCAATTATACGATTTGTTTGTCAGCCAAATATAATTGATTTGTATAATTGAATAGAAAAAGAAAATATGTCATGCATATTTGATTGGTTACCAAAAATGCATAAACGAATATCTTTGAGAAAATATGTCATATATTATGTATAATTTTTGACATGAATTATAAGATCTCTCAAAGATACATTTTCACTAGTATAAAAGGCGCTGGGTCTCCAAGCAATCCGGGTAAGAAAATTTTTAGGGCACATGTGTTGTGCATAGCCACCTTATTCTCCCTCCATTAGAGAATAATACTCTTGAGCTCCGTTCGTGACTCGAGAGAGAAGAAAGGCACCAGGGCTTGCTTGGAAGGACTCGAAAGCGCACCAATCAAGCACCATCTCAAGTCAACTCGTATCAAGTAAAGTTTGCAAGTGAGATTGCAAAGCATGGATCCAAGTAAGTAACTAATGCTTCCGCTGTGTATTTTAATTCTTTTTCTTGCGCGGAGTTTTGAGTTTAGGAATTGCAATTGCTAGTTAATTTAGGAATTTGGTATTTGGCTCTTTAACCTAAATTGAAATTGCACCCCTAACAATTTCATATTTTTGAGAAGTATAAAAAAAGAAATGACTTTTGGGAGTTAAGTTTAACTATATCCTCTCATTTGACAGCATCTTTATATACTTTCTTTAATATGAAATTATTAAAAGTAATCAAAGTATTGTAATAATATGCTTACAGTCCAAATAGACCAGTACCGTATTAGTACCAGCACAGAAACTAAGCTAAGCCAAAACAAACCCCTACTGGCACCATAAATATCCTATGTGACCCCTAATGACAGATGAGCTAGTGCAGGTCGATCAAAAGTCCAAACCAAAAATTCACTTGAACAGTTGATAGAGAACAGGAAAAAAAAAGTGGCTTACAGCCAAAATTTCCATTTTTAGCATTTTTTATGCATTTTCTATGATTTTTCAAAGTTCAGCTCTTCAAATATGAAAAAAACAGTAAAAATACCCTTGCTGTTCCAGATATACTCCTGCATTCAAGCCCTTATTTGGTATAGCTAGGAACTCCAAAATTCATGAAATTCTACCATCATGTAGAATGTCATCTCCTGAGCATTTTGATCTCCAAATTTCGGCAGTTCAGAAAAACAGAAAACTGCTGTTTACCAGAAAACTGCACTATTTTGCTGTTTTGAAACATTGATGGAGCCATGTACGTTACACCTTAAATCCCCAAATTTTTATGGACTATATAACAAATAACCAGGAACAACCTAGACAAATTTCAGCCTGAAATGACAGGCCTACAGGGAGAAATTCAAATCACAAAGTGATACCCTGACTCAGTTCAGCACGACCCAAAAATGACCAAGTCCCTAAAACCAGTTCAGTTACCCCTCTTGCAAATTGAACAATAGTCAGACCAAACATCCAAATGACCAGATTCCACTTCTCAAAGACCCTTTGTTCATCTCTCTACGAAGCCATGAACTCGAATCATCCAAACCAATCTCCAAAGCTCTTAAAATCAAGCTTCAAAATCCAATTTACCTCCGATTGAGCCCATATAAGGTCTAATTAGAACCATACCCTTCAAGGATCAAACAAGGAAACCAATCCACGTTTCTCAATTTATACTGAAAATACTAATGCACAACCAAGTTAGGGATAGGAAACCTAAGTTGAACCCTTACATCGCATTCATATGCATACACAGTTAACGGTGTAGAGCTGCATGGAGCCATATTCCTGACTCTCCAATGATCGAACAAGGAAGACAATCCATGATCCTCAGTTTATACTGAAAACATCATTGCATTCATATGCATACACAAATACCAAGGATCGAACAAGGAAGCCAATCTCCGATCCTCAGTTTATACTGAAAATATTATCGCATTCATATGCGTACCATACCCATAGGCAGTAAGAGCTGGCACCGCATCGTATGCTCCGAGTTCTATTGTGCACCATACCATACCTATAGGCAATAAGAGCTAGCACCATGTCGTATGCTCTGAGTCCTATCATTCAACAAACATCTCGACAACCTGAATTGGCACCGCGCTTCATATTCAGACTCAAGATGCACCAAGAGAGTTGCATGGAGTCATATTGCTAACTCTCCAAGGATCGAACAAGGAAGTCATTCCACGATCCTCAGTTTATACTGAAACACTAATGCGCGGTCAAGTTAGGGAATGGAAACCTAAGTTGCATCATTACATTGCATTTCTATGTATACACATGGAAGTTTACGACATAAATACACCCCCTCTCTTATTTATGTTCAGTTGCCCTAAATCTTGGAATGAGGAGTGTGCTCGAGAGACATAAATCTCGGGGTAATTAACGGCGGGGACTTGCGTCTGTCGAAAGATTCAACGTCCACACAATCAATAAACTCTCTCGTACGGATATTACGTACGGGGGTGAACCACAAAGTCCCTCTTTCTTTTTTTCTCTTACCTTGAAACAACGCCTTTCCCATACCACGTACCAGACCAAAAGGAAAGGGGTAGTGAAGCTTCGAGGGCGGATGATGATGCACAAAAAAAGGTACCTCACAATTATACATCTTAGTGTAAGTAACACTGACTTTGTACATTGTAAAGGGATCTTAACAATGCTTGTCTAGGGAAAAACAATACCTTTATTGGACCATGCATGTTACTACAACATTGGTCCTACGTACATCTGATCGTTAGCCGTCCAGTCATGGCTAAGAAGACAGATGTGCCGGAGTGGGGCAAGCCCGAGGCAGACAACTGCCCTGCATACTGCGCCAAGCACTACTATCCGAAAATTTGGGCACATATTTTGGCATAGAGGGAGATGGATTGTATTCTCCGGGTTACACTCAGAGTCAAACAGTGCCTCCTACCTTTGAGGCAGGATATGTTCAGACAGAGCCATGATGCCTCCTCACAGCTGACATCATACCCTTCGCTCCATGATGACTCCATTGCCAAACAGGCGTATTTATTCACACAGCCCGAGTCTGGACAGACTATAGTTTTTGGTCTTGGAGTCTAGCAGACATCCGAGATTGAGGAGGTTTATGACGAGCCGGTTCAGTCTTTGGATGTCCAGTCGGAGGACTCTACAGATTTAGCAGAGACTGACGAGATGCCACTCTCCAGGCGGGGTTGAGGGTTCAGGAAGAAGAAGGCGAGAACGGTATTTAGTCCTGATCCGTAGGCTTTGATTTGTCGTATTGTTAGATATTTTGTCAGATACTTATTTGTTAGATACTGTCACTTATTTTATTTGTTTTGTTGTTATTTATTTATGTTGTTCATTATATCATTATCAAGTCTTACACAACAAATATTTCAAACAAACGACATATCTAAAATATTTCAAATGAATGACATTTCTAAAATACGATACGACAAAAAATATATTAATTTAAACAACATTTCAAACTAAAACTTAAACAACATAAAAATATTTTTATAACAAAAAAACAAATAACAGATTTCAATTTTTTTTTTTTTAAAATGGGGTCTGCTCCAGCATTGTGCGAACCCATTTCAGGGTCCGCACCGGCATTGTGTGGTCTCTATTAAATGGGTCCGCACAACACCGGTGCAGCCATGGTATATTTCGAAATTTCCAAAAACAGTGGTTTTTTGGTTTATTTTTTTTAAAGCTGTGCTATAAATAAAAATTTCGGTCTTATGAAGTCAAGAGAACAAAATTTTCATATGGTTCCTCTAAAGCAAGAGAAAGAGGAAGAACTTTAAGTATGTTCTAATAAGAAATAAATTTTATATATTAAAAAAAAAAAGATAACAGCAACTTACTCTAAATTATCACTTGAAATTCTAATTTTTTTTCAATTTTTTTTGTTTAATTTGGTGTCTCACATTTAGAAAAAAAGAATTCCGGTTTTTGTTCTCATTTGGAGATCCACATATATAGTTTTTTTTTTATTTTTTAGAAGAGGATGCGGTATGATTTGGCGTCCTGCAAGAACGCCAAACCGTAATATTACCTTCCTATTTTTAAAATTCCACCTTGTCATTTTCCATTTCTAAATTTTATTTTTTTGTATTTCTTGTAAATAAAAATTTCAGCAGCTACAGGAACACAGGAAATACGAGTGAAACACAATAGACCACATAAATTCAGTACTATTGGATCTGATAAAGGATGAGAGAGGGTGGGAAATAAAAAAGGCTTGGAGCCGGAAAAAAAAACTCGGATTCAAAGATTGGAGCTGCACCTTGTATCTTCTGTGGCCAATTTATAACGAGGTGTATGGTGTTTGATAAAGGAATTTGATCCGGGAATTTTTTTTGGATCCAAAAATTGAATCCGATCTTTTTAGATCCGTCTATGCCATCTAAAATTTCACATACTCATTGTACGTAATATCCTATATTAATTCTTTTATATTAATTTCTATAAATAAAAAATTCTATTCAAAAATTCTATTCCTGTGTCTTCAACTCAAGCAATGTTGTCTTCAAAAATATCAAGAAGAGCAATCGTTTGCAAATAATCATATTTTTTACGATATTTTGAAGAATTTCGAATTTAATGTCACAATCAATTCATCTCAGGTACCGACAAAAAGAATGCCTTCATAGCCGTTAAATATCATCCATCTTTTTCTTAAAACAAAATCTTCAAAAAAAAAAACCAAAAGAGAAATTACATTTATAAATAATTTTAATTCTTTATAAATATCGTTCCAGCTGCCGTTTCTTTTCGTAATGTAATTAATATTGTGCTCATTTATTAATTATTTGATTTTCATAATTGCTAGATACAATTTCTTTTTCTATTTTGGTATTAAATATGTATGAAAATTTTGGACCAATTACCCATCACTATAAACAGACTAGGAATAAAGTTCATTTTACTTAACTTTATAATGATGGCCGTCATTCTTTTTATAATAGCATTAGGTTGTACTATTAATTTTTTTAATCATAAGTTGACTATCAGAATTATTCATCATAATTGGCATTCAGTATGTTTTTTTATGATCAATTCATGTTTAATCTATATAAGTAATAATATCATTTTCTTTAGTGATTTTTGTAAAAATAAAGATAAAATGTTAATTGTCAAAATAACATTTTTAGAAGTAAATTTTCAATAAAATTTGTGGAATAATAAATCAATATACACAAAATACAAATAACGAATACTGCAAGAATATTTATTTTTAAAATCTAAGTTTTAAGGAAAAAAAATCATATAATAATAGTGAGAGAAACAGATTTTGAATAAAAACAACATATTTTATAAACAAATTAGATAATGTAAAGGAAACCAATGCATAAACCAATGAAGAATAAAAATGAAGCAATGTTATCAGAATCGGATGCAGCTAAAGTATGTTCCTCACAAACATCAAACGTAGTTTGGTGCTGTTATGTTGCTTATTACTAAATTAGTTTTAGTTCGGACATTTCATCAAACAATTTGAGGGCATTTCAATTGTTCAATACTACAATGAGGAAGGTTAGGTCCGTTAAGATTTCGTAAGATTATTGGCACCAATTGGAATTGTACTTTCCAGGTCCGGATACTAACAAAATTTCACTTGGGAAATTCATCATACACCTTCCATGCACTGCAATAGCTATTACAATTTCAAACAACACAGAGAGAAATTAAACCAGAAGCTATTACAATTTCTCTAAACCATTTAGGCTATGAAAGTTATTTTCCTTGCTTGAGTCTTGCCTGAGTGTTGTTTCTATTATATATATGTGCCTATCTTGCCACTGGTACTAAGGGTCTTGTTAACAATTCTAATATAAATTGGGGGTCTGTTCTATGCACTTCTACAATTTTCTCTTGTAAAGGGATTCAATTGAAAATATTCATAGATTTGTGCTATGTCTGGCAGCCGAGAAAGGAAAAGAAGAGAACATTTTGAAATTTGGGTATTTTTTGTAGGACAAGTCCACCCTAATTAAATAAAAAATAAAAATGAAAAGACTGGATATGGTGGCCTACTAGATTAGATATACACCAACTAATTAGGATTAGATGGTCATATTTGGCATTTAGACATTTTATGTACAATACTGTTGCAACTGTATGAGTATTTATATAGTATCGGATTGTTATTGTGTGTCATATGAAAAATAATCTTAATTGAAAATATCCTCTATTTGATTTGATGGGACAGGTTTAAATATTTTTAATGCTAAAGATAAAAAAATAACCGATTGTGGGACGTTTGAAAATAGGAAAGAGAATTTTATATTTTTTGGAATTTTTTTACTATTTATTAAGCCACTTTGAAAATTGCTGATCACATGATCTAGAATTTGGTTGCACTGTTTTTACTGTTCACCTGGATCAGCAATTTTCAAAGTGGCATAATAAATAGTAAAAAAATTCCAAAAAATGTAAAATTTGGTCTCCAAGCAAATTTCAATATGAAAAACAACTTGAACGGTTCGGATCGACCATTTGGACTTTGAAAATCCGATTTTGAATCGGTAGCACTTCGGCCGAAGTGCTACCGAAAGCACATTAGTCTATCTATATATATATATTTATATATAGAGTCCGACTTAGCTAAGCCATGGAGTAAAACGCTTTGTACTCCACGTCATATTTCCATTTTGAAAATCCAAACTACCGATCCGAACCGCTCAAGTTGTTCTCCATATTGAAATGTGCTTGGAGACCAAATTTTACATTTTTTGGAATTTTTTTACTATTTATTAAGCCACTTTGAAAATCGCTGATCTGGATGAACAGTAGCAAAACAGTAAAAAATTCTGGACCAATGGATCAGCAATTTTCAAAGTGGCTTAATAAATAGTAAAAAAATTCCAAAAAATGTAAAATTTGGTCTCCAAGCACATTTCAATATGGAGAACAACTTGAGCGGTTCGGATCGGTAGTTTGGATTTTTAAAATGAAAATAATGAGGCGTGGAGCACCAAGTCGTTTTACTCCATGGCTTAGCTAAGCCCAACTCTTTTTATATATATATATTTTGTCAATCCTGTATACTCCATAATTTTGTACACTCCCAGCATGATTGTATTTGCCTTGTGTGCAATCTATTTAAGAAGCTAGCTATAAATGTGGGAAATAAAACATAGAGCATGCCCGCCCTTGGCTACGTACAAAATAAATACAAACTTGCAATCTTGAACTATGTTCTTAATTCATCTCAAAGAAAAAGAAAATAAATACATCAGTAATTAAATTAAAAATGCAAAGCACATATGCATGCATACAAGAAATTTAATAAAGAGAAAACAATGTCAAATATGAAATTGGAGTCTTGGAGGCGTAAAATATGCATTGACCGGAGTTCATGGCTCTATGAATAGTCAAATTTAAGTGAAGGCACATGTTTGCATAAGTTGCGGACCTCATCTTTCTTACCCTCATGGCCATTCTCCACCCATCTCAATTGTTGAAGGTTGGTTAGGTGTCGTAGCCCCTGAGGAACACACAATTCTTTACATTCATCAATCCAGAGTTTTTTAAGAATGGGCATGGCCCCCTCCTCTATCTGCCAATCCTCTAGCACGGCAATTTGTGTAAGCCCCAATTGTTCTAATTGGTTGAAGCCTTTAGCTGAACATCTCATTTTTCGATTAGTTTTGACGGTCCATAGTGTGAGACTCTTGAGGCAGTGTAGATTCTCCAGTACCGGCATTACATCTTGCTGGAAGTGGCAATTAAAAATCTCAAAACAAATGAGGTGAGGAGGTAGCATCATAACATCAATGGCCCTTTCAATAAGAGTCTCCTGATAGTTCTTAGCCCCTAATGCTAGATATTGTAGATTCTGATAAAATGGGAAGCCCCTCATATCAAATATGTCTCCCGGAATAGAACTGCTTAGGTCAAGAGAGATCAGGTTCTTTAATGTGCCAAGGAAAGCGGCAACTACCATCCATGAACATGATTTGTGCTCTAACTCTAATGTACGTAAATTGGGTAGATGAGGAAACCCAGTTTTCCATGATTCATTGGTAGTAACATTTGTAAGCGTTTGCAAATTTGGTAATTCTGTTGATGGTGGCAGTTCTGCATTACATTTGTAAGTGCTGACATGCCTCAGAGTCTTGATGTGCCACACATTATCTGGAAAATTATCTACGAATACCTCATCACGTAACCTTAGATAGAGATGAAGAGTCTGTATACACTTCATGGTGCCTATCACTTTCTCCAAGTATCTTTTCCCATACTTGTCATCTCGTCTAGTACACTTGTCAGTTATATTCCCTCTAAGATTCAAATATCTTAACTGACTTAATCCCTGAAACATTCCCACATCTATGCTATCCATACTCATGACGCCTTCAGTGCTTACCACTTTGAGCAGTTTTTGCTTAGAACAATTGGGCATGACTGTTTCATGGAAGCACAACAGAGTGCGAAGATTTTGGCTCATCACGAGTTTATCAAAATCTGGATGGTGAACTGCCACACGACGTGCCCTACTCAAGCTTTGTTGATCACAATCTGGATGTGAATACACCACAAGAAAGTTGTCCTCTTTGGCTTTTTGGATAGCAAGATCCCGTAGGAGATCGTGAATGCAGCAAGATTCGATAGAGCCATCAGGAGATCTAAATGTTACTTGAACCAAGCTCCTATTATATATACAATAAAAAAATTTGTTTTAAACATACAAGAACATCCGATATGGAGTGCTCATAAATGTCATTATTGAATTATTAATGGAGCTCACATTTTTCTAAGGTAAGTACTGATTATGTATTATAATTTTAACAAATATATTTTGAGGACAATAAATATTTCATAACGAAAAATATTTAGCTTCAAAACAATTCAATTGGAAACTCTGTAAATAACTTGTACGTGCAGAACCCTAAAAAAAAAACTTGTACCTGCAGATTGCATTGTGCTTTATTTGTTTTTTTTTTCTTTTTCCTTGAAACAAAAAGTGCTCCTTATATTGGAATCCAAATCATATAATATGTGCTTAAAAGCTTTTATGAATAAATAACAAAATTGGAACCAACACTTGTACAATGATATTAGCACGTTACACTAAAATGTGTAAAGCATTAAATGAAGAAGTTTTACCTTTGCACGAGATCCTCCAAGTAACTCTCCGCAGTTTCTTCTAATGTTCTGCTATCTTCTTGTGGTATGAAGCCTTCCGCAACCCACATTCGAAGTAAAGATTTGGCACAGATATCATGGTCTTCAGGAAATGCAGCAAAGTACATGAAACAAGATTTAAGAGGTAATGATAGATCCTCATAACTAGTGCCTATAATCTCGCTACATTTTTTTCCATCATCAACATGCCAACTCAGTGTTTGTAACACTTTACTCCAAGTGGCATAGTTGTGTGGCTTTGTCGATAATAGGCCTCCTAAAACCACCAAAGCGAGAGGAAGCGCACCACATTTACGGACAAATTGATCTGTGATATCAGAAAGATCCTCAAAAGAACTTTTATTTGGACCCTGATTTGGAAGAGCCTTTTTCAGCAAAAGCTCTAAGCTTAACTCCTTCGTTAAGAACCCAGGTTTGTACGGTTCACACGTGGGATCAGCTCTTTTAGCAATATTAAAGAACCTAGTGGTTATGAGTACTCTACTTTCATGATCTCCATCTGGGAGTGCTTCTCCAATTTGAGTCCAAAGATCATCTGTCCAAACATCATCAAGGACTATGAGTTACTTTTTTCCTTTAAGAGACTCATGAATCATGGTAAGAAAAACATCTTCTTTTGGTTGCTTGCTAGAATCGACAGGAAGATTGAGTTGTTCTGCTATTTTTCTCAAAATGTCAATTAATTTGAACTTTTGAGAAATAGCTACCCATATGCGAAGTTCAAAGTGTCTCGTGACATCATTACTGTAAAAATAAAACATTGGTGAATTTTACTATAACAGAAATTTAAAGATGATCGACACTTTTAAGAAAAAAAAAAAAATGTGTTTGTTTTGATGGTTAAATTTATGCGTAAATAGAAAATTGTTATTTTCATTACCAATCTAAAGGGATATGGTTTTATATTTTTCCATTTTTTATCTTAATTTCTTTCTTCCTTTTTTTTTTGCATGGTATTGAAAAAGCTGTTGGCGCCATACAAATAGATTTGCACAATATCAATTCGCACGATTCAGTCGTTGTTTTTGAGATGTAGCCGAAGATTTATCTTGTTTAGATTTGCACAATATCGATAACCCATGCAATATAAAAAATCACAAGTAGCTAATACGGCCTACCCTCAATGACCTGTTGGGTTGGGTTGGGTTAATAAAGGCTTCCAGCCTAAATTAATAAATGAAAATGTTACAACCAAAATTAATAAATGCATAATTAATGATTATATATGTTTAGATATGTCAAAATTTCAGATCGGGATTTCTTTTTTTGGACAGATAAGATTCGATCGGTCATGATTGCTTCTGACATAGTGCATTTTTAATTTATTGGTTGTAATATCAGTCAGACCATTATTTTCTAAATATATTTTGAAACACTTTATTATTAATGAATATTGTTGGTTTCATATATCAAACTCAAAATTTGAGATATCTCAGAACCACTTCACTCTTCACAGAATCAAATGTTAGATTTTGACGAATTCACATCACCTGAGGTAACATATTGTTTCTTTAGATCCAGACCGTTCAATTAAAATCCGGACAAATACATTAAAGGGATCCCAGGCATTTCACCTCGGTCTTGTTGGTCCAAATTCTGATCGAACAGTGCGGATCTAATCAAAAATATATATTTTGTTGCCTCAAAGGATATATACTCAATTCTGACTCGACTAAATCATTAGGATCAAAATTGCGTTGGTTTGAGTTTGACCCATTTGTTCAGTCAATTATGGACTTGATTTAGAAAAATTTAAGTTTTTTACTTACAAAACTAACTATATGAGGCAGTTGTCTCGTAAATCATAAATTTACCAGACTATTTGGCAAATCGATTTATAATTTTTGTAAATTGATCAAACATATTTCATAATTTCTGCAAAGCTTCAAGTTGAAATCAACAGTGGTCAAGATAGAACAAAACTGGAAAACACCTGACTAAAAATATATAAAATTCAACCATATAGCAAAGTAAGTGTAATCAACTTAAATAAAAAATTATGAGTAGAACTAGGGTGTGATGTGCTCACCAAACTCTTTGGTGAGCACAACTCTACATAAACTATCGGATTCACTTCAAACGAGATGAATCCAACCGTTGAAACCGATGTACTTTACGAGTGATGCGCGTACATGCAAAATTTTGAATTTTTTGAATTCATTTAGTCTCAAGTCAAGTGGTCAAAATTGATGAACAATGAATGATCCAAAATGAAATTGTTTTAATGCATTCAAAAAATCATCAATTTTGACCACTTGACTTGAGACTAAATGAATTCAAAAAATTCAAAATTTTGCATTTACACGCATCACTCATAAAACACATCGGTTTCAACGGTTGGATTCATCTCGTTTGAAGTGAATCCGATAGTTTATGTAGAGTTGTGCTCACCAAAGAGTTTGGTGAGCACATCACACCCTAGTTCTACTCAAAAATTATAATCAAAACTAAATGTTTTTTTTAAATAAAAACAAATATATAGCACATACCGATTGTATACTTTTCGCGCAAGAGTTGTTTTTCCGAGCCCACCAGTTCCCCAAATGGAAACGATGGAACGTCTCTTAATAGTCTCATCCAACAACCCTTTGACAATAGAGTCTTGGTCCTCCTTGAACCCGACAATATCAGGATCAATGTCTGGCAGCATGAGTGGTCTAACAGGTAGTTTGATCTCTCCACCGTCCTCGCCCAGAGCATTGATTCCATACCTTGTTGAAATTAATAGTTTAATTAGAAGTAATAAACATAATTGGTTAATTAGTCAAATAATTAGAGTGAATGTATTTGAAAATTTATACATAAATTAAATGTTTAGATTTTCTAGAGTAGTTAAAAGAGTTGAAAAATATCAGTTTAGTATGAAAATTTCTATCACCCTTATTTTCCTTCCTCATTCTCTCTTCCATTAAGTATATAAACCAAATTACCCTAAATCAAAATTAACATAGGTCGTGAATAAACCAACATATATACCTGCGTCTGCTAGCCTCGATCTCATCCATCCTTTTTTGGATCTGAGTTATCTCCTGGACAAGTTTGTGTACAGTCGGTATTTTTTGTGTTATCTTGAACTTCTTTTTCAAGGACTCCATCATGCCAGTGGGTTTTTGCGGTATTGGAGGGACCTCCGAGAGAAAGGTGTCAATGACATCCTCTATTAAATGTGCTACTTCTCTCACCTCCTTTATCCAATGCTTTTGTGTCTCGGAATCAGAGTAGGTCCGATGCCCATCGGACCTACGTTGGTTCGATGGGTGTGATGATCATTCGATCTGCATCATGATTCGTGTGCTCTGCATCAAAATCCGTATAAGTCTGTATCAATTTCCGTGCGCATAGATCTTGATGCTAATCGTACAGTCCTAGAGCTAATTGAACCTAAATGTAGGTCCGATGCCCATCGGACCTACTCCTATCTCTTGTGTCTCATCTATTATCTGCTTTTTGTCAGCATCCTTTATGAAAGCCTGAATCCAGCCGAATTCACGGGTCACTGCCTCCACTTGCTTATCGACATCGTATAGGAGTAAAACCTCCTTAACTGCAGCATCAGTGAGCTTGCTCAGCACAAAATTTACAATGCTCTCGGCCATCCCTCTTCTGTATTCTACCTGGCAGCTGAAACTAGCGAGAAAGAATAAAATGTTGGTGTATTATGAGAAAGGCATGACAAAAGGAAAAGAGAAATATATATGCCTCAACTGGCCGCTGGTTGATGCGTGCAATGTTGGGTAAGTGAAGCATTAATTGTTTCTAATGGACTAAAATAAGAATAACATACAATACAAGACCAATAATCTTCATTTAAAGTTGTATTTTGTACCAGTTGCATCCATTACCAAATTTGTATAAATCTTGGGGGCAATTTTAATTTAAATTTCTCTCTCTCTCTCTGCAGTCCACGTTGAAAAAAAAAAAAAAAAAAAAAAAACAAACACAGCTAACAAATAAGTTCTTCACCTTGAAAGGGACCGAGTAAAGACAGTTTTGTCAAAGCATAAAATTCAACAAACCGCACAACTGATAAGAAACAAAAGCGAAGGTATTGCTTACCAGTAAAAAGGGAGGGGATGAATACTGGGCAAAGGGGTGTTAATGGAGAGAGTATCTCGGTGCGAACGTCGTAGAGCTGTCGGATTGGAGTTTTGGTTACTAGAGCGCCACCAATATTGCTTACCGGAGATATTTTGTTCAATACCTCTCAGCTATCTATTCTAGTGAGAAATGTTGGTGTATTATATGAGAAAGGCGTGATAAAAAGAATAGGAGCAATTTAAATCATAGAAGGCAAAATCGGCCGTTCCGGATCGGGTCGGACGGTACCGATCCAATTTCAGGTCCATTTACGCGGTTAGTGTAGATTTCGTTCAATTTCAGACGTTCTGGCCCAATTCCAGCCAAATTTCGGCCACACCATACAACCTTTATAGTTAGAAAACATAACTCATTTATATATAATAATTGTAATTTGTATTATATCAAAGAGTGTGTTTTTAGTTGTAATCTTTGTATTATATTATATTAGTGGATTATTTGATTGTAATTGTTTGTCCAAACAGAAAGTTTGATTTTCCGATCCGATTCCGTCCGATTCACCCGATTCCGATTTCACGGTCAAAAGACTGATCTGGATTCCGATTCCGATTTTTTCGCTGGCCGCAGCCCGCAGGTTGATGCGCGCAATGTTCAGTAAGTAAAGCATTAATTGTTTTCAATGAATATGTGAACGTGATAGCATCGGGCCCCGAGCCGTTGTCGCTAAGGGCACGTTAGTTTTCAAACAAAATGTGTCTTGGAATTGCAAGGATTTCTTAATTTTCTCCGTTCCATGAAGAAAGGACATGTCCAGTTACCTTCTGAAAGCATAAGTGATTGATTTCTCCAGTGCTTTGTGAATCGGAGAAAATGAACAAGGAATCAATTGTAAAATGAGCCTAACGTGCTCTAAGCATCAACTGCTCGGGACCCGATGATATCACGTTCACATATTAATTAAAAACTAACAACTTGAAAACAATTAATGCTTCGCTCATCCAAAGGTTTGGTCCGTTAAGATTCGATATCTGATTGCAAGTGGCATTTAAATCCTTGCATAACGAACGGAAGTTTGATAAAACTGGTACCAATTAGAATTATATTTTCCAAGTTGAAATACAAATAAAAATTTCACTTGAGAAATTCATCGAATAACTTCCATGCCATTTCAATATCAGAAGCTATTGCCATTTCAAGTAACTTAAACAAAAATTAACCATTTTCATGAAAATCGGTTTGTTAAACCGGTCTTAGACAGATCCAATAACATAAGCGGCCCTTTTAAAGAACCAAATCAGATAAGTATTCAGGTTCAATTTTTTCCGATTCATCTGATCCGGTCTAATTTTAATAACACTGATTTTTCATATTTTTTTACATGTTTTTTACCTTTTTTTTAATGAACTAACTTAAAATTAGAAAAAAATAATTAAACATTAACAATCGCGTCACGTAACATTACCTTTCTTTTTGACATGTTTAGTCAGTCCTATTACAGTGGTAGCAACGATCAAACGTGACATGTGACCGCCTAACATCATGACACGTGAATTTTTTTTGATAATGTTACATGATCATATTACAACATGTTAATTACAATACGTCACTATTTTATATATATCACTCACAATTATCTTTGCTTGAAATAATATAGCTATTTGGGATTGTGCTAGAATAGAGACTGCTACATGGCTTTTTCCTTTTATTAAATTTGTTATAGTTTGAACAACTAAACCAAAGTCTATCGTATTTTCAAATCAAAATTAATAGCATAGATATGTGATAGACAAATAAGTGAATTCAATACAATTGCAAAGAAGTCCAATCAAGATTGATTTTTCCTTCGAAGTTCTACTTATAAAAGCATAACGTAACATAATGTGATCAAAATATTTTTGTAGATGGAAGTTCAGTCGTGTTAATGGTTACGTTTAGTTATTTTATAAAATTATAAGTTAGTTTATTGAAAAAATATCAGAAAAAATATTTAAAAATGTGAAAATTTGTGAAAAAAGAAAAAAAAGAAAAAGTAAGTAAAGATTTTGCTTATTTCTTTAGGATTTTGGGCCTGGTGCACATCCTTTTACCTCTCGCAAGTCAGAGGATTTTCCAAATAGGCCTTTTCTTTGCCAATTGCCATAGCCCATAGATAATCATGCATCATTATTTGAGGTTGAATATGTCTATTTCCTCGTTCAATGTTTTAGTCAAAGAGAAGGGATTCTGATCGAATTCACCAATTTTATGATCATTGCGTATTAATTTCCTCACTAAAAATGTTTCAGTTAAGAGAAGGGATTCTCCAGTTCTTATGATATGCATATTTGCTAACCTCAGGTGTTTGTTTGGATTATGAAAAGGCCCTCACATCCTCGAATCTGAATTCGAAGCTTTATATATCAAGATAATAATTAATTGGCGTTCACCGTAATTGACACTAAAACTTTTCATAATACAGATGCAGATTGCAGATGCTTGCACGAATTAAAACGACCTTGGACTTCATAAATCATAATGCCCAAAGCATGAAATAATTTTGCTCATCCCAACAAATTGATTAATTAAATTTCAGTAAGTGTTTTTACATGAATTTTAATGTATAGAAAATAATAAATTTAATTTGTATATTAAAGAGTGATAGATGTTATATATATGAGTTATAGAGTAAAAAAGATTGAATCGATCTTGTGTTTAATTTGAACTGCTGAATCATGTATACGCTTAAGAAAAAAAAAAAATGTATTAATGTATTATTGTCATTTCTTTTAGACATGAAATATTTGGGAATCTAGAAATAATAATAAGTTATAATTCTGGGCTACACAGCTGGCAGGCTGCCAAGTGTTATTGTGGACCCATGAGAAGTGGCCCAGTTAGAGAAACTGAAAAACATGCAATTCATGTATGATGAAATTGTTGCTTACTTTACACATGATTGTAGAAAAAAAAATAGAGGAATATTATAATAATAAGGATAGTATAACTTTAATTTTTTTTAAAAGTGCTAAAAAATATTTGAATATTAAAAATATATGAATTTAATGAAGGAAATTATAAATTTGTAAATCATAATTATGAGGATCTAATCCCTTTTGCCTTCCTTTCCCTCAGCCTGAGTTGATTGCTTATATTGCATAGTACATATTATTTTTCCATTTTCTTTAAGGATATATACTGCTGCAATACACCAATTATACATTTATAATAAAAGACATATAAAATTAAAATAAAATATCCTTCTTTCTAATTTATTTTGTAAGAAAATGTTCTTATTATAAGTCCTTCAACTTATTTTTTACCTCTTCATTCCTTTCTCTTTTCCTGCCCATCACATGCATCCACATTTTTTTTTTTCACATTTTTCAATTTTAGTTTTTAATTTTCATAAAAAAATTTTATAATCTTCGACATTCCGTTTTAAAAAAAATAGCTTCCTATTTAAGAATATTATTTATGAATTATTATATTTAAAATAAAATAAAATATGAAATGAATGACACTATTATATTAAAAATAAAATAAAATATCGAATGAATGACACTTTGAAAACTTTCAGAGCAAAATATAAAATTTGTACTTCTGAAATTTTGATTTTGTAATTGGTTCATGTTCCAATGGGAGATATGAAAAAAATATGACTAGAAAAGTCAAATTTAATAATATGAAAAAAGTATGAATATTGAGCTTGAAGATTTCTAAATATAATATTGATTCAGTTCTATAAATATAATTACGATCAGTTTCACATTTCGAAGAAATATGAGGCAGTGAGATAAATAGATAAAGTACGAGAGTAAAAAACACAATATTTTCCATAGTCTAGTGTTAAAAAGAGACGAGATGCATGGGCTAGGATGTCTAATACTATTTTATTATTCATGATATTTAATAATTTCGAAAAAACATATTTTGTACGTAAATTATTTAGGTTTTGATATCACAATTAATATGGAGATTTTGGGTTTATAAATTTTCTTGAATTTATTGGAGTTTATTCGTGATTTTCAGAGATTTATTTGGATTTATTTGGTTTTTTCTTGATTTTATGGAATTTATTTGAATTTATTCGGAGAACTCCAAGGTTGTAAGTGTATTTTTGGACAGAACATTTTTTCAATGATGTTTTTTGACAAATACAAAGAACATTTTTTTCATTGCAAAATAATTTTACTTCATCCCACTTTCAGAATTAGCGTTTAAGTACTTGAAATTAAATTGTGTTCAAAAGCAATGTCGTCAACAGCGTTTTATATGTGTTGAAAGATTTGATTTTATGAGACAGGTTTAAATAGTTTTAATGTTAAAGATAAAAAAAAAAGATTGTGGGATACGTTTGCAAATAGGAAAGAGAATTTAACTTATTTTTTTAGAAATAAAAAATTGTCGTCGTCCTTTGTACTCCCAGCATGATTTTATTTGCCTCGTGTGCAACCTATTTAAGAAGATAAAAACTAAAACATACAATCTTTGACTATGTTATTAATTTATCTCAAAGAAAAATAAAATAAAAACATCAGTAATTAAATTAAAAATGCAAAGCACACATGCATACAAGAAATTTAATTAAGAGAAAACAATGCCAAATATGAAATTGGAGTCTTGGAGGAGTAAAATATGCATTGACTAGAGTCCATAGCTCTACCAACAGCGTATATAAAGTGAAGGCACATGTTTGCATAAGTTGCGGACCTCATCTTCCTTAACCTCATGGCCATTCTCCACCCATGTCAATGCTCGAAGGTTGGTTAGGTGTCCTAGCCCCTGAGGAACACACAATTCTTTACATTCATAAATACGGAGTTCTTTAAGAATGGGCATGGCCCCCTCCTCTATCTCCCAATCCTCTAGCACGGTAATGCTTTGAAGACACAAGTCTTCTAATTGGTTGAAGCCTTTAGCAGAACATCTCATTTTTTTATTAGTTTTGAGTCCACTTAGCGTGAGACTCTTGAGGCAGTGTAGATTCTCCAGTACCGGCATTACATCTTGCTGGAATTGGCAATTTCTAATGCCAAGCTCAGCGAGGTGAGGAGGTAACATGATAACATCAATGGCCATTTCATTAGAGGTCTTCCCACAGTTCTTAGCCATTAATGATATATATAGAGATTGTAGATTCTGATAAAATGGGAAGCCCCTCATATCAAATATGTCTCCCGGAAAAGAACCGGTTAGAGTGAGAGAGATCAGGTTTTTTAACGTGCCTAGGAAAGTGGTAACTACCATCCATGAACATGATTTGTGCTCTAACGATAATGTACGTAAATTGGGTAGATGAGGAAACCCACTTTTCCATGATTCATTGGTAGTAATCCTTGGAAGTGTTTGCAAATTTGGTAGTTCTGTTGATGCTGGAAGTTCTACAGCATGTACTCCAGTCTTGACATGCCTCAGAGTCTTGATGTGCCACGCATTATCAGGAAAATTATCTCCAAAATGATCACGTACTAGTAGAGTTAAATAAAGGGTCTGCATACACTTCATAGTGCCTATCACTTTCTCCAAGTATCTTTTCCCATACTTGTCATCTCGTCTAGTACACTTGTCACTTAGCATCCCAATAAGTTTCAGATATCTTAACTGACTTGATCCCTCAAACATTCCCACATTTATGCAATCCGTATAGTTCATAGTGCTTACCACTTTGAGCAGCTTTTGCTTAGAACAATTGGGCATGACTTTAACATCAAAGCACAACAGAGTGCGGAGGTCTTGGCTCATCACGAGTTTATCACAATCTGGATGGTGAACTGCCACACGACGCGCCCTCCTCAAGCTTTGTTGATCACAATCTGGATGTGAATACACCACAAGAAAGTTGTCCTCCTTGGCTTTTTGGATAGCAAGATCCCGTAGGAGATCGTGAATGCAGCAAACTGAAATAGCACCATCACGAGATCTAGATTTTACTTGAATTAGGCTCCTGTTATTCAATAAGAAAATTTATTTTAAACAGACAAGAATATTTGATTTGGATTGCTCATAAATGTCATAACTAAATTATTGGAGCTCACATTTTTCTAAGGTAAGTAGTTAAAGAAAGTACTGATTATGTATTATAATATTAACATTAATAAATTTTGAGGACAGTAAATATTTCATAAAGAAAAATATTTAGCTTCAAAACAATTCAATTGGAAACTCTGTACAAAACTTGTACGTGCTGATTGCATTGCGCTTTATTTTATTTTATTAGTTTCCTTTTTGTTTCTCCTGTAGTGCTCCTTATATTGGAATCCTGTTGTATATATCCAAATCGTTTAATATATGCCTGCATGCTTTTATGAATAAATAACAAAATTGGAACCAACACTAGTACAATAATATTAGCACGTTACACTAAAATGTGTAAAGCATTAAATGAATAAGTAATACGTACCTCTGCACGAGATCCTCCAAGTAACTCTCCGCAGTTTCTTCCAATGTTCTGTTATCCTCTTGTTGTATGAAGCCCTCTGCAACCCACATTTGAAGTAAAGATTTGGCAATAATATTATGGTCTTCGGGAAATGCGGCAAAATACATAAAACATGACTTAAGAGCAAATGGTAGATCCTCATAACTAGTGCCTATAATCTCGCTACATTTCTGTCCATCATCAGCGTGCCAACTCATTGTTTGTAACACTTTAATCCAAGCGGCATAGTTGCATGGCTTTGTTGATAATAGACCTCCTAAAACCACTAATGCGAGAGGAAGCGCACCACATTTACGGACAAATTGATCTGTGATATCAGAAATACCATCAAAAGAACTTTTATTTGGACCCTGCTTTGGAAGAGCCTTTTTCAGCAAAAGCTCTAAGCTTAACTCCTTCGTTAAGAACCCAGGTTTGTACGGTTCACACGTGGGATCGGCTCTTTTAGCAATATTAAAGAACCTAGTGGTTATGAGTACTCTACTTCCATGATCTTCATCTGGGAGTGCTTCTCCAATTTGAGTCCAAAGATCATCTGTCCAAATATCATCAAGGACTATGAGGTACTTTTTTCCTTTAAGAGACTCATGAATCATGGTAAGAAAAACATCTTCTTTTGGTTGCTTGCTCGGATCAATAGGAAGATTGAGTTGTTCCGCTATTTTTCTCAAAATGTCAATTAATTCGAACTTTTGAGAAATAGCTACCCATATGCGAAGTTCAAAGTGTCTCGTGACATCATTACTGTAAAAAGAAAACATTAGGTGAATTTTAGTATAACAGAAATTTAAAGATGATCGACTCTTTTAAGAAAAAATAATAAATGTGTTTGTTTTGATGGTTAAATTTATGCGTAAATAGAAAATTGTTATTTTCATTACCAATCTAAAGGGTATGGTTTTATATTTTTCCATTTTTTATCTTAATTTCTTTCTTCCTTTTTTTTGCATGGCATTGCAAAAGCTGTTGGCGCCACACAAATAGATTTGCACAATTCAATTCGCATGATTCAGTCGTTGTTTTTGAGATGTAGCGACTGATCTTGTTTAGATTTGCACAATATCGATAATCCATGCAATATAAAAAAATCACAAGTAGCTAATACGGCCTACCCTCAATGATCTGTTGGGTTGGGTTGGGTTAATAAAGGCTTCCAGCTATAATAATATAATTTAGTGGCACTGGCTAACCCTCAATGGCCTACTTCAATGAAAATGTTACAACCAGAATTAATAAATGCATAATTAATAAACACATCGGGATTCTTTTTTGGACAGATAAGATTCGATCCGACATGTTTTGTTCAAGATATTCGATCGGTCATGATTGCTTCTGACATAGTGCATTTTTAATTTAATGGTTGTAATATCAGTCAGATCATTATTATCTAAATATATTTTGAAACACACTTTATTATTAATGAATATTGTTGGTTTCATATATCAAACTCAAAATTTGAGATATCTCAGAACCACTTCACTCTTCACAGAATCAAATGTTAGATTTCGACGAATTCATATCACCTGAGGTAACAGATTATTTCTTTAGATCCAAACCGTTCAATAAAATCTAGACAAATACATTGAAGGGATCCCATTCATTTCACCTCGGGTCTTGTTGGTTCAGATTCTGATCGGACAGTGCGGATCTAATCAGAAATATATATTTTGTTGCCTCAAAGGATATAAACTCGATTCTGACTCGACTGAATCGTTAGGATCAAAATTGCATTGGTTTGAGTTTGACCCATTTGTTCAGTCAATTATTGTCGGCCTTGTGATGAATCGTCTTAATACATACTTGTCTTATTATTATATACAATTGATTTACTAAAAAAAGTATGGACTTGTTTGAGTAAATTTTAAGTTTTTACTTACAAAACTAACTATATGAGGCAGTTGTCTCGTAAATCATAAATTTACCAGACTATTTGGCAAATCGATTTATAATTTTTGTAAATTGAACAAACATATTTCATAATTTCTGCAAAGCTTCAAGTTGAAATCAACAGTGGTCGAGATAGAACAAAACTGGAAAACACTTGTTGACTAAAAATATATAAAATTCAACCATATTGCAAAATAATTGTAATCAACTTAAATCAAAAATTAAAATCAAAACTAAAAGCTTTTTTAAAATAAAAAAAATATAGCACATACCAATTGTATACTTTTCGCGCAAGAGTCGTTTTTCCGAGCCCACCAATTCCCCAAATGGAAACGACAAAACCTCTCTGAATGGTCTCATCCAGCAACCCTTTGACGACATAGTCTTGGTCCTCCTTGAACCCGACAATATCAGGATCAATGTCCGGCAACACAAGTGGTCTAACGGGTAGTTTGATCTCTCCACCGTCCTCGCCCAGAGTATTGATTCCGTACCTTGTTGAATTTAATAGTTTAGTTAGAAGTAATAAACATAATTAATTGGTTCATTAGTCAAATAAATAGGGTGAACGTAATTGAAATTTTATACATAAATTAAATATTTAGATTTTCTAGAGTTTAAGAGAGTTGAAAAATATGAATTTAGTGTGAAATTTTTTATCACCCTTATTTTCCTTCCTCATTCTCTCTTCCATTAAGTATATAAAACAAAATACACTAAATCAAAATCAACAGAGGCCGTGAAGAGACCAACATACCTGAGTCTGCTAGCCTCGATCTCATCCATCCTTTTCTGGATCTGAGCTATCTCATGGACAAGTTTGTGTACAGCCGTTAGTTTTTTTGTTATCTTCATCTTTCTTTTCATAGACTCCATCATGCCAGTGGGTTTTTGCGGTTTTGGAGGGACCTCCGAGAGAAAGGTGTCAATGACATCTTCAATTAAATAGGCAACATCTCTCACCTCCTTCACCCAATACTTTTGTTTCTCATCTGTTATTTGTTTCTTGTCAGCATCCTTTAGAAAAACCTGAATCCGGCCGAGTTCACGGCTCACTGTCTCGACTTGCTCATCGACGCTGTATAGGAGTAAAACCTCTTTAACTCCAACATCAGTGAGCTTGTTCAGCACAAACTTTACAGTGCTCTCAGCCATCTCTCTTCTGTATTCTAGGTGGTAGCTGAAACCAGTGAAAACCAAAAATGTTTTTGTTATGAGATAGGAATTACAAAAGGAAAAGAGAAATATATATGACTCAACTGGCCGCTGGTTGATGCGTACTATGTTGGGTAAGTGAAGCATTAATTGTTTCTAATGGACAAAAAAAATAAGAATAACATACAAGACCAATAATCTTCATTTAAAGTAGTATTTTGTACCAATTGCATCCATTACCAAATTTGTAAAAATCTTGGGGGCAATTTTAATTTAAATTTCACGACACCAACCTCAGCCAACTTATTTTCTCTCTCTCTCTCTGCAGTCCACGTTGAAAAAAAAAGAACCAATTGAAAAAAAAACAAACACAGCTAGCAAATAAGTTCTTCACCTTGAAAGGGACCGAGTAAAGACAGTTTTGTCAAGCATAAAATTCAATAAATCGCACAACTGATAAGAAACAAAAGCGAAGGTATTGCTTACCAGTAAAATGGGAGGGGATGAATACTGGGCAAAGGGGTGTCAATGGAGAGAGTATCTCGGTGCGAAGGTCGTAGAGCTGTCAGATTGGAGTTTTGGTTACTAGAGTGCCACCAATTTTCACCAGAGATATTTTGTTCAATACCTCTCAGCTATCTATTCTAGTGAGAAATGTTGGTGTATTATACGAGAAAGGCGTGATAAAAAGAATAGGAGCAATTAAAATCATTGAAGGCAAAATCAGTTGTTCTGGAGCGGAATCCGCCGTTCCGGAGCGGGATCAGACAGTACCGATCCGATTTACACAGTTAGTGTAGATTTCGGTCAATTTCGGACGTTCCGGCCCAATTCCAGCTAAATTTCAGTCACATCATACAACTTTTATTGTTAGAAAACATAACTCATTTATATATAACAATTGTAATTTATATTATATTAAATAGTGTGTTTTTAGTTGTAATGCTTGTATTATATTATATTAGTGGATTATTTGATTGTAATTATTTGTCAAAATAGAAATTGTTGACAATTATTTTTTTATCTATTTTTTTTCTATTTTTTTTAGTATAAACAAGCTTCTGACAAAAAAATCCGATTTTCCGATCCAATTCGGCCGATTCCTACCAATTCATCTGATTCTACGGTCAAAAGACCGATCCCAATTCCGATTCCGATTTTTCCTTCTATGATTTAAATGCCTCCACTGGCCGCTGGCCGCAGCCCGCAGGTTGATGCGCGCAATGTTTTCAATGAATATGTGAACTAAGGTGATAGCATCGGGCCCCGAGCCGTTGAAGCTAAGGGCACGTTAGTTTTCAAACAAAATGTGTCTTGGAATTGGAAGGATTTCTTAATTTTCTCCGTTCCATGAAGAAAGGACATGTCCAGTTACCTTCTGAAAGCATAAGTGATTGATTTCTCCAGTGCTTTGTCAATCGGAGAAAATGAACAAGGAATCAATTGTAAAATGAGCCTAACGTGCTCTTAGCATCAATGGCTCGGGATCCGAAGATATCACGTTCACATATTAATTAAAAACTAACAAGTAACCATTAATGCTTCGCTCATCCAAAGCTTTGGTCCGTTAAGAACTTAAGATTCGATATCTGATTGCAAATGGCACTTAAATCCTTGCATAACTAACGGAAGTTTGATAGAACTGGTACCAATTAGAATTATATTTTCCAAGTTGAAATTAGTGAATTGAAAACGGGCCGGTCCGATCCGGTCCGGTCCAGACTCAGCCGGGCCACGGTCCACACGGGTCCGGGTCTGGCGTTCCGAGTAATTTGGGGTCGGCTGAAATCCGTGCTTCGACCGTGGTCCAAATTGACACGGCCGGTCCGGCGGGTTTTTTTTTTTTTTTTTTTAAATTTTAGAGCTGCTGCACATAATTTAGAAGTTTTTGAGGGTAATACATGAAATTCCCCCAAATTTATGAGTGAGGCTATGGTACATGAAATCCCCTAATTTTTTTTTTGTTTGGTCTGGATCGGTCCGAGACGGGTCCACGGGCCGGAGGAAAAAAAACGGACTAGACCCGTGCCAGGACCGTCCCTAGCCTTGGTTTGGTCCAGTCCGGGTTTGGGGCACGGTCCGGGTCAGAACCCCGGGTTGTCCAGTCTGGTCCTGGACCGGCCGGATCCATTTCAAAACACTAGTTGAAATACAATCGCTTCATGTTTAGTCAGTCCTGTCACATGTGGTAACAACGATCAAACGTGACATGTGACCGCCTAACATCACGACACGTGAATTTTTTTTAATAATGTTACGTGATCATATTACAACATGTTAATTAATTACAATACGTCACTATTTTATATATATCACTCACAATTATCTTTGCTTGAAATAATATAGCTATTTGGGATTGTTCTAGAATAGAGATTGCTACATGGCTTTTTCCTTTTGTTAAATTTGTTATAGTTTGAACAACTAAACCAAAATCTATCGAATTTTTAAATCAAAATTAATTGCATAGATTTTTAGTTTTATTTTATTATGTGGCCTACGTTATTTATTGTGCACCAATTTCATTTACAGAAATTAACGAAAAGGCACGAGTAATTTTTGATGGAAAAATTTAGTTGCTATTTATTAAATATACTGGTCCCAAAGGTTGCCTTAGAAATGTAAAAAGACATTTTCTCTAATTAATTCGGATACATATATTTTTTCTGAAAATTCTGTCCATTAAAATTAATTAGAGAAGTATAAGAAAACACCTAAATGTCTCCATCATCACGTCTGAGGAAAATCTTTGATGATCAGTATTTACGCTTCCGCTTAACGATGTCGTCACTCCAAAACTGTAAGTTTTAAATTACGTTTGCTATTTTATTTTGGATTTACGGATTTTGAGTTGTTTGTGTTCTAATTACAAAACACGTATTGAATTTATTTAAGTCTATCATTTGGTATCAGAGCATTTTAATTATGAGAGCACTTGCATTAGCCTTAGAAGTAATTTTAAACTACTCTTCAAGAGATGCCAAATACTGTTTAGCAGTGAAAGCATTATTTGCATCATCCTTTTCAGGAATGCCTCGTCTTATAGCAGATGTAATAGTACTTTTCATAATCATGAGAGACATGCGGTTTGAGCGTTCCCATTTTTCAAGATTAATTTTGTCATCATTAGTACTAGTAGCTATAATAGTAGGTTTGTCAATTCGTAATGCCTGATCGATTTCTAGAACACCAAGACAAATCTCAATTTGTTCTTTCCAAGTGGAAAAATTAGTTTCGTTCAATGGTACTATTCCAGAGACTTGAACATGAACATTATTCAATTCTGCATTAGATTCAGAAAAAATGAAAACGCTCACTACCAAGTATAACGGGACAAGCAGTGTACGTGAATATATCATGATGATGAATGATATGGCCGCAAAGTTAAATGGTATGGATATGACAATTTCTGAAGGATTTTTAGTTCATTTCATTATGACTTCTCTTCCTGCACAATTTGGTCCTTTTAAGATCAATTACAATACGTAGAAAGAAAAGTGGAAAATGAGCGAACTAATTGCCATGTGTGTTGAAAAAAAAGAAAGGATTAAGGCTGAGAAACCTAATTATGCACATATTGCCGTTCAAAGTCCAAAACTGAAGAAAAAGGACAATGGTAAAGGTAAAAATAAAGTGGATACGGCTACTGGTATTAACAAGGCAAGTATATCTGGTACAAAACCCGTGCATGCTCCAAAGTGTCACCACTGTAAGAAGCGTGGACACATGAGGAAGGACTGTGTGAAATTTAAAGACTGGCTCGCTAGAAAGGGTAATGATTTAAATTTCATGATTTGTGAAACTTTTTTAGTTGATGTTCCCTTAAATACGTGGTGGGTTGACACTGGTGCCTCTGTGCACATTACGAACTCATTGCAGGGATTCCATTCTGTGAGGATGCTTCAAAAGGGAGAAAGAAAACTTAAAGTTGCTAACGGATTAGAGGCTGAAGTCGAGGCTGTTGGAACTCTTCGTTTTGTTTTGAAGAGTGGCTTTATTCTTGATTTGCATGATGTAGTATATATTCCTAGTGTGATTAGGAATTTAATTTCTGTTTCTAGACTTGATGCGTGTGGTTTTATGTTTCAGTTTGGAAATAATGAGTTGAGACTATATCAAAACTCTAAGTTTGTTGGTTCTGGATTATTATGTGATAATCTATATAAATTATGTTTGGATTCTTCCTTTTGTGAATTTATATTTTCTATGAATATTACGAGTGTTAATCATGAACGCGGAGTCAAGAGAAATCGTGTTGGAAATTCTTCCATATCATGTTACATATTTATGCTTGCAGGGGCATGGAAGAGTGCTAAGTAGTCTATACGGGCATCTTCCACTATGCAAGCAGAATTTGTGGCATGTTATCAATCTACTGGTCAAGTGATTTAGTTAAAGAATTTTATACGAGGACTTCAAGTAATAGACAGTATTGCGAGGCCACTAACCTTATTTTGTGATAATGAGGCTGCTGTTTTCTTCTCTAAGAACAACAAATCAAGTGGTGCGTCTAAGTGGATTGACATCAAGTATCTTGTTGTTAGAGACAAAGTCAAAGATGGTACTATTGTGATACAACATATTAATACAAGAGCGATGTTAGCTGATTCTCTAACAAAGGCGCTACCACCCACTCTTTATAAAGAGCATGTTGCCGGCATGGGTTTGATTAATGTATTGTAATTTTGTTGTTGTAAACTATATATATATATATTATGTCATGTACTGAATTTTAATTAAGTATTGACTTTGAATTTATTAAGTTTGCTTATTTATTATGATGCGCATAATTTTAATCTAAGCAAATTACTTATGAGGACTGAATGAATATTATCAACCATTGTTGGAAAGAGTATCAATGCTATAATTGATGGGGATCAAATAACGATATTTGTCATTCTGATTACATTAGTTTGGTTTGGTATTTCTAACTGAACAGGGTTTACGTTAATGAAAATTATATTGGCCAATTTTTTGCATGTGTACATTATTATGATATAACATTACGGCCAAGTGGGAGAATGTTAGTTTTATTTTATTATGTGGCCTATGTTATTTATTGTGCACCAACTTCATTTACAGAAATTAACGAAAAGGCACGAGTAATTTTTGATGGAATAATTCAGATGCTATTTATTAAATATACTGGTCCCAAATGTTGCCTTAGAAATATAAAAAGACCTCTTCTCTAATTAATTCGGATACATATATTTTTTCTGAAAATTCTATCCAGTAAAATTAATTAGAGAAGTATAAGAAAACGCCTAAAGGTCTCCATCATCACGTCTGAGGAAAATCTTTGATGATCAATATTTACGCTTCCGCTTAACGATGTTGTCACTCCAAAACTGCAAGTTTTAAATTACGTTTGTTATTTTATTTTGGATTTACGGATTCTGAGTTGTTTGTGTTCTAATTACAAAACACGTATTGAATTTATTTAAGTCTATCATAGATTTGTGATAGACAAATAAGTGAATTCAATACAATTGCAAACAAGTCCAATCGAGATTGATTTTTCCTTCCAAGTTCTACTTAGACACTAATGTAAAAGCATAACGTAACATAATGTGATCAAAATATTTTTGTAAATGGAAATCTAGTTGTGTTAATGGTTACGTTTAATTATTTGATAAAATTATAAGTAAGTTTATTGAAAAAATATCAGAAAAAATATTTAAAAATGTGAAAATTTGTCAAAAAAAAAAAGAGGTAAGTAAAGATTTTGCTTATTTCTAGGATTTTGGGCCCGGTGTACATCTCTTTTCCTCTCGCAAGTCGCAGTAGCGTGTAAATATTTTGTTTGTTTGTTTCATTTTGCTTGTTGTTAATTTGACGAAAAGATTAATTTTGTTTTATAATTGTGAAGTGTGTGTCCATTATTTGCGGCTTCAACAACAACTATCAAAAGTATTTGACCAGTAAAACTGGACATCTCCATTTTGACTCAACTATCAAAAATATGAAGAAGAGCAATCGTTAGCAAATAACCATATTTTTATCAAGTAAATGTATGATTGCAGAAAGTAAATTAATGGTGATGAGTGATAATATTGTACATGTGAATTAACATTTTAACAGAATACGATGATTTTTTTTTAAAACAAACTCTGAATGCTACTGCCATTCAGAAAAGGAGGAAAAAAACTTTGAATGGTAATTTGTCTTTTTATACTAAAATTTGAAATTTTCCGAATTTAATGTTACAAAGTTAATTTTTTTTTTTCAATGCTATAGATAAAAAAAAAAAAGGGTACCAACGATAGCTGAAAAGAGAGAAGGCACAACATAGCCTCCATGCGAGCCAGAGGATAGATTTTGTTTCAAAATTCATCTCAATTATTCGTTTCACTGATTAAATCACTGAAGGAGTCACAACGAATTTTATTCGCTGATCTGGTATAAATTCACCTTGTTTTATTCAAAAAATGAAGAATAAAAGATTTTAATGGAAAACAACCTGACAACATATATAAAGCGCTAGAAGATATTGAAACATTCACACTAATGATTTCTAAAATTTTCATTGATTTCTTAACTTTCTTTCTTTTCTTTTTTTGAAAAATCATGGCAGAGGTTGCCAAATGGGTTACAGCACTGCTTCCTCAGAATCCTATACATGATTTAGTAATGAATGTTGCACATAGATAACAGAAAAAGCAATAAAACGAAACTTAGCAGTATGTGCATGCTCCTGTACCAGTATGTGCATGCTCCTGTACCAGTATGTGCATGCTCTTGTACCAGTATGTGAAACTTAGCAACAACTTGCCCAAATCCTCACCTCTTGACTGATCTCCTGTACCAGTAGTCAGCAAAATCTTGCCCAAAGCCTCACCTCCTGTGGTTGGATTTTGTTCCCACTAAAAATTAATTCGTTGCGTTGTTTCCATAAGAACCAGCATGTACACACAAACCACCTCGTCCAGTCCTCTTTCTTCATTCTTCTGGATTAATAGAGTTACAATGGATGTCTCCATTCCAAGTCCAAGTGATTCAAGACAGAAGACATGTAACTGAGTAGGTTAGATAGTTTGTTAGTAACTAAAAGGATTGTAGAAGATACAAGAGACAGAGAGATAAAGATCAAAGCTTTTTCATTATTTTCATATATCGTTTACAGCTTTGAGATACAGGGCCTTATAAAGGCTTTGATACAGAAGAGAATTAAAAGAGTAACTGACTAACAGAATCAGTTAAGACTAATGACATCCTTTGACTGAGTCAACTACTTAACAGAAAAGTACAGTAAAGATTAACTAATCTTTTGATGACTCTAATAGTAACTGATTACTGTTACACAATATTGTTAGCTTGCTGTTATCAATAACAGTTGTGGTTAGCTAGATGTAATCATAGGATTAGAATGTCTATATAAGACAGTGTACATGTAAACAGATATTGATAAATCAGAAATACAATTCATTCAACTGTCTGTCTCTCTGCTCTTTACAATTCGTTATACAGATGTATTAACCATGGTCCAAGAGTAATAGTGTAATACCAAGTGAGTGGTACTGAATCATTAGGGTTCATAATCGGGTGATTCAAATTAGTAGAAATCCGGTTCCAGACTTGAGTTGCAAATGGGCATTCAGATAGTAGGTGAGTTGCTGTTTCACACATGACACACTTCAAATCACAATTTATTCTCCTCTTCTCCATGACATCATGGGTTAAAATTTTATGTTTCAGCATTAGATATGACCCAGCTGAAAGCAAAGAAGGAACAATTGCCCATTTACCCAACAAAATTTTCATTTATTTCTTACTTTTTTCATCGAATCTTCAATTCTTTTATTTTCTATATAAATTAATAAGGGTATATTTATATCTAAAATTACAAAAAAAATTGTACAAGAACAATTTTAAGAATTATTCGTCAATGTTGAATTTTACTGATCACTGTATAGTATATATTTTCTCTAGTTGAATTAGTTTTTATTAATATAAGTAAGCTAATTTCTATTTTATCTCTAGTTGAATTAGCTTTTTGTGGTGTGATTTTAAATGAATAATTGACTGCAAAATTGAGACTTTAGACCTTAGGGAATAAGTCAGATGTTTATGTTTCTGACTTATTTTGATCAGGTTCAAATGGGGCACAAATTAGATTAATATGTCCAATTTAATCTCCAATTTTGTTTTATCAAGTGGTTTGGTGCGATTGAATTATAATGTGTTCAATCCCAATTAAATTCACCATATCAGAAACTTCATATATACACCTTAGGCCTTCATATCAAAATCCTATATATTGTAGTCATGTGTTTGGATATTTTGTGTGTTTTTAATTTAACCTTCGTTTAAATCTTGGGTACAACGAAATAATGCCATTGTGTTTTGTGTAGGATTCGTATTATTGAAATAAGTTCTCACACAGCACTAGCACTAGCAGTATGTAATATGTTTCCAAAATAGCACTAGAATATCCCAGAAGAGGTGTTCAATAATTTGCGTTGATCAAAAGTTTGTGTTTGTGATTAGGGCTGTAAACGAGCTAGATCCTAGCTCAGCTCGTTAATTCTGGACCGAGCTCTTACTGAACGAGCTGAACCGAGCTTATTCGAGCTAAAACCTCAGCTCGAAATCGTGACGAGCCAGACCGAGCTGGCTCGCTGGGTTTGGCTGGAGCTTGTTTTAACCGAGCTGAACCGAGTTGTACCGAGCTGGACAATATAAAATGCACACGAAATTCATACAAATTTACAAATTGATGCCTAGCCGAGCTAGCTCGTTCTGGACCGAGCTAGTGCTGACCTGGCTCGTTAACAGCTTGGTCCAGTAACGAGCGAGTCAGGTGCAAATCACGATCGAGCCACGAGCTACGAGCTGTTTTACCACCCCTATTTGTGAATCAAGAACAAGGTTTCCTTTCTAAGGCAAATCTATGACATCGATCGTTTGCGTGTATATTTGTGTTTGTGAATCAAGAACACGTACAGTTTCATTTCTAAGGCAACTCTATCACATCGTTTGGGATTTTTTTTATAAAACGTAAATAAAAAAAAAAGAAAATCAAGAAACGAGTTGATTATTTACCAAATTACAAAAATTATCAGAATCGAGAAAAAATTTCGGTTACCCCTTGTACAAACAGCCACACCCCACACCCCACGATTCCACAGTGAACAACCAAAAAAAAATATATATATATCTACATAGAGTAGAACTAAGGTGCTCTTATGCTCACCAAGGCAAACCGTGAGCTTAACTCAAAAACCTATCGGATTGACTTCAAATGACATTTTCAAACCGTTAGATGTTCAATCTATATTAAAATGTCGTTTGAAGTTTAACTCAAAAACCTATCGGAGTGACTTCAAATGACATTTTCAAACCGTTAGATGTTCAATCTATATTAAAATGTCGTTTGAAGCTTAACTCCAAAAACCTATCGGAGTGACTTCAAATGACATTTTCAAACCGTTAGATGTTCAATCTATATTAAAATGTCGTTTGAAGCTTAACTCAAAAACCTATCGGATTGACTTCAAATGACATTTTCAAACCGTTAGATGTTCAATCTTTGGAGTCAATTGTGATAACCGAATGGAATTTGCAGTTACCACCCATGTGCATTTCCGCTTACATCACCTTATCCCCACTGCACTTACCCCAACTTTTAACCCTTGTCCCTAGAGTGGGAAAAATGGCACGCCGGAGTCGGCTCCGTCACGGAACGGCACGGCACGCGTGTCGGTCACGTGCCGTGACTCGCGTGTCCCGTGCCGTGACCATTCGTGTGCCGTGACCAATTGTTGGCAAAGAAGACACGGCACGGCACGGCACGGAAACACGGAACGGCATAGCACGGGACACGCGAGTCACGGAACGGAAAACACACCAGTCACGGCAGTAGCGAAGCAATACACTAACATACCTTCCTATAAGGTATAATTTTATTTTAATTTTCAATTAAAACATTTGAATTTTAAAGAATCGTTTCATATTTATTTTAAAACGTTAAATGCGATCAAACTTGACTAACGCGCGTTTGGTCACGGCACGTTTGGTCACGGCACGAATTAGTCACGGCACGACTTAGTCACGGCACACGAGTCACGGCGTGACTCGCGTGCCGTGACCACCCCTCGTAATTTTTGTCACGGCACGGCACGGCACGTGACCAAAGTCACGGCGTGTTAGTCACGGCACGGCACGTTTTTCCCTCTCTACTTGTCCCCTTCTACTCCACTTACCCTTTTCTTTCTCTTTCTTAATTAAATTAATATGTAGATAAATTTACACTACAAATTTAATTTTATGAATATCTTAATTAATATGTAGTGTAAAAAAAAGTTTGTTTAATTTTTGTAGTGTAAATTTAGTTTTTTTTAAGTTTGAATTTACAATGTAAATTAATAAAATAGCTTAGTTAATTAATTTTTTATAATTATTAAGTTTTTTAGAATTTAAATTTACAATGTAAATTAGTAAATCATTAAATGTATTGTAAACTTTCAAACAATGAGAGCCGTATTTTACACATTAACAAAATTAAATTACATTTTCAATCAATTTAATAATTACAGAAAAATAATTAATGATACAATTTTACTAATTTAGATTTTAAATTTCAACTCTAGTTAATAAAAAAACAAAAAAAATAATAAAAAAAAAGGTCACCGGGGAGTAACTTCAACTCTAAGTTACATTGTAAATTTTGGTTACCGGGAAGTGTGTAAAAAAAAAAGTTGGTGGTAACCGAAATAAAAATTTTCTTTTCCCATCTTTTGTAAATGAGCAAATTAGCCAAATTGGTGGTAAATTTCGGTTACCGCGGAGTGTAAAATCGGTTATCGGGAGTGTAAAAAAAAATTAAATTTTTTTTTTATGGTAACCAAAATAAATTTAAATTTTTGGTTACTGGCTGTTAAAAAATAAAGTTGGTGGTAACTGAAAATTATTTTCAGTTATCGGGAGTTAATTTTTAATTGTCAGTTCGGATGGTTTTTTGTATTTGAGAAATAATCAACCCGTTTCTTGATTTTCTTTTTTTTTATTGACGTTTTATAAAAAATATCCCATGGTTTGCTTGTTTTTTGTCAGTCGTATACTTCATATATAATTTAGTACAGTACGTACTCCCAGCATGATTTTATTTGCGCCGTGTGGGAAAACTCAAACATACAATCTTTAACTATGTTATTAATTCATCTCAAAGAAAAAGAAAAAGAAAATAAAAACATCAGTAATTAAATTAAAAATGCAAAGCACACATGCATACAAGAAATTTAATTAATTAAGAGAAAACAATGCCAAATATGAAATTGGAGCCTTGGAGGAGTAAAATATGCATTGACCGGAGTCCATGCATGGCTCTACTTAATGGAAAGTAAAGGCACATGTTTGCATAAGTTGCGGACCTCATCTTCCTTAACCTCATGGCCATTCTCCACCCATGTCAATTCTCGAAGGTTGGTTAGGTGTCGTAGCCCCTGAGGAACACACAATTCTTCACATCCTCTAATCCAGAGTTTTTTAAGAATGGGCATGGCCCCCTCCTCAATCTCCCAGTCCTCTAGAAATGTACAATGAAGAAGATACAATTCTTCTAATTGGTTGAAGCCTATAGCTGAACATCTCATTTTCCGATTAGTTTTGACTCCATTTAGCACGAGACTCTTGAGGCAGTGTAGATTCTCCAGTACCGGCATTACATCTTGCTGGAATTGGCAATTACTGATGCATAGACGAATGAGGTGAGGAGGTAGCATGATAACATCAATGGCCCTTTCATTAGGAGTCTCCTGACAGTTCTTAGCCCGTAATAATAGATATTGTAGATTCTGATAAAATGGGTAGTCCCTCATATCAAATATGTCTCCCGAAAAAGAACCAGTTAGGTTGAGAGAGATCAGGTTCTTTAATGTGCCAAGGAAAGCGGCAACTACCATCCATGAACATGATTTGTGCACTAAATCTAATGTACGTAAATTGGGTAGATGAGGAAACCCAGTTTTCCATGATTCATTGGTAGTAACACTTACAAGCGTTTGCAAATTTGGTAGTTCTGTTGATGGTGGCAGTTCTGCAGCATATACTCCAGTGTTGACATGCCTCAGAGTCTTGATGTGCCACACATTATCAGGAAAATTATCTACGAAGAGATCAAGGGTCTGTATATACTTCATGGTGCCTATCACTTTCTCCAAGTATCTTTTCCCATACTTGTCATCTCGTCCAGTACACTTTTCACTTAGATTCCCCCAAAGCTTCAGATATCTTAACTGAGTTAATCCCTCAAACATTCCCACATCTATGCTATCCATAAGGCCGGCTTCAGTGCCTACCACTTTAAGCAGCTTTTGCTTAGAACAATTCGGCATGACTCTACCATTAAAGCACAATAGAGTGCGGAGGTTTTGGCTCATCACGAGTTTATCACAATCTGGATGGTGAACTGCCACACGACGCGCCCTACTCAAGCTTTGTTGATCACAATCTGGATGTGAATACACCACAAGAAAGTTGTCCTCCTTGGCTTTTTGGATAGCAAGATCCCGTAGGAGATCGTGAATGCTGCAAGATCTGATAGAGCCATCATGAGATCTAGAATTCACTTGAACCAGGCTCCTGTTATATATACAATAAGAAAATTTGTTTTAAACATACAAGAACATCCGATTTGGAAACTCTATACATAACATGGCTTTAATTTTTTTTTCCTTCTTTTCCTTTTATTGTTAGAAATTTATTTTGAAAACTCAAAATTTATGAAAATAAATATTTATTTTAATATTAACGTTCTTTTAACTTTATGAATTATGAAGCTATTTGTGAATTAATTCTTTTGATCCAATTTCTACATAGAAGCTCATTATCCACCGCCACATAAAATCGAATGAAATATATATTGGATATGAGTTGTGCGTGGCATCAATGCTACACTCAAAATTCTCTGTTACGCGTTTTAATCAATTTAAGAATAGTGCCAGCAGCTTGCACAAGCAATTAAATCAATTTCCGTTTGAACTATGCCTATGATGAGCATTCATTCAAATTTTTCAAATTTGACCGTTTCATTTTCATTCAATAATAAAAAAAACGGTAATGGAATGAATATCATTTTAGTTGTCATGACTGTATAAATTTATTGTTGCCTATGATATTTGCCTATAAATAGCACATGATATTTGAAGAGCAAATTATTCATCTATCCAATAATTATGCAACTATTGTTGAAAGAAGCTACATCAACCTCTATCACGGTTGCGCCCTCAGGAAGAGGAATACCGGCGTAACTTGGGGCAAGTTTAACCGATTATTCCTGCTGTGACATTATGAATTATATAATAATGAAAACCTCTACATAAGGGCCTATAGGTAATAAAAATTCCGAGTAAGGGTTTATATGCATATATATTGGTAACAAATTTGATTATGAAATCCTATATATATATATAGGTATATGAATATAATTCTTAAAAGTTACATGTGTGTATATATTAGAGAATATAGCCAAAGGACCTAAAGGTAATAAAAAGTTTAGTTAAAGGTTATATATACAATTATTACACCCTTAGGTAATATGAAAGAATTTGGAGGACCTAAGTGTAAATATTACATGGTTAATTAGCTAACCTTCCTTCTCCACCGTATATCCATCTAAATTTCCAAAAAAATAAAACCGTGAGTGGTGTGTGGTGTGTGGCGCAAGAGAAAGGAAGGGAGAAATTGGAGAATCGCGCAATCGATCGATCTGATCCGAGATATGAGGTCAGAATCGAGTTCTCGACCCATTTGAACACTCAATTAGGTATATATACATCTTCTCTATACCTTTCGAAACCCTAAATCTCTTGCGTTTGGTACTTTCGATTGGAATTCGAAGTTGTGTTTAGAATTGAATAACCTATAACCCTAGTTCTCATTTGATCGAGTGAATTCGAATTTTTGAGTTGATTTCATTAATTAGGGTTGAAATTAGGGTTTTAGGGTTTATGATGGAATTAGAGTTTGGTAAACCGAAAAAGGTGCGAAATTTGTCGGTTGGTCTGGTTATCGGGAATTCTGAATTGTTCGTTCGATGAAAACCCTAACTATTGTTTAAACCCCTTTTTGTGTTAGTTCAAACATTAAGAACTTAAACTCATTTGGTATAGAGCATAATCATGGTACACCTTATACCAAAGATGAGGCAACTATGGTCAAGTAATACGGGAAATTGAATTGAATTCGAATCGAATAGTAAATCTCGATCGCATATTAAATCTAAATACCAAAATTGTACTAACCGAATTATGATTCATTTAGTTTCATGTTGGATTGAATGGAATAGATAATGCTATACTTGCGGGAAAATGGGAAACATGTAATTAGAAATGCGGTAAAATGGATAATTGAAAGTATGAAAATCTGATTCGAAACTTTGAAATTTGTACGTTTGTTGCGATTAAAACCGAGAACCGTTATCGAAACCGAATGTTCGGTTGGTATAAATGATGTTCTGTGAATTGATCGGTGAATTTAGAACTTCTAAAATTGGGTTAAACATCTATAGAACTGCAGGTATTTATCTGGTTTGAAATGCACCAAAGAACTGTACCAGCCCGGTATCATAATCTGAATCTGTTACCAATCTTTGCGGGCCGCAAGAGGCAGAGCCACGGGCCGCAATATCACTGGGACTTAGCCAAATTCTACAAACTCAATACACAGTATTCCTTGCGGGTCGCAAAAGTCAAGGCTACGGGCCGTAAGGTATTGAAACAGAGCCGGGTGAACTGTATAAAATGGTTGCGGGCCGTGATTAAAATCCTTGCGGGCCGCAAGGTTTGAACCAGAAAGCAATAGAGCAGGCGGTATTCCTTGCGGGCCGGATCCCAGGCCTTGCGGGCTGCAAGAGGGTATTCAGAGGTGGTCTATAAGTATTGTTAAGCCAAATTTGGTCGGGATCGAACCGTAAGCGTATTAGTTCTAATTAAACGACATTCGTATAACTTGTAATAACAACGGTGTGTATATTATAATTAGAAGCAAGAGGGCAACCGGATAAGGGAATTCACGAGACGTAAGGTATACTAGCGATCATCATATTCAGGTGCGGGATTTCTGGACTTGTTTGATAGCTTATATTCAGAATTAAACTGTGTTCGATTGACATGTTGAATATTGTTTGAATTGCATTAATGGATTGTGTTGCATATGCATTGCATTGCCCAAATAAAGTGAAACTCGGATTGTTTTATCTGATTGACTTGCATGCTGGTACGGTTATAAATTGTGTTGATCTGAATGATCTGATTTTTGGTATTAAATTCACCGTGCTTTACATCACCATCGGTTGGTGGATTGTGGTCATCCATCGTGATGACATCACCCAGGGGGTGAAACCGGATTTGTCAAAGTCCTCTGCAGGGACTTTGATACCCAGTGTTCTAAAGCTTTAGATTGTCTGGCCCTCAGGTTGTTCCAGTACCGGTTGGGACGAGGGGTAAGTGACTTTGTATTATAATTGTGGATATATGTGACTTGTGTATCGGAGGCATTACCCAGGGGGTAACGCGTTTGGATGGTCAGTTGACTTTATATGGATTTCTGGATGTGAATTAGAACCAGTCTTTTAATTAAACGGTTAGGCCTATAACTACAGATGGGTGTCATATGCAAGTTCCGATAGGGTGGTCCATCTGTAGGTGTCTGGAACCCTACAGGTGTCGACGGGCTAGTGGTCAGGGTGGAACATCTGTAGTTATTACCAGATATTCTGAAACCGAGTAAACCAATTATTGTGTGATTGAAATTCATCTTGGCAATTCCTGAATTGTGATTTCATTTGGATATATATGCTGTCCGAGTTATGCATTTATCTGTATATGCTGTTATATAAATATGGTATGCTTTATTTGTGTTTCTTTTTGAATATAATCTTTGATTGCAAGTCCAGGGATTTATTTTGTGGCAATTATCGCACTGAGAATTCAATTCTCATCCCCTCTTTGGGTAATATTTTCAGGTTCCGGTTCGGCGGATCCGAGAGAGGCACGAGGTCGGTAGGCCCTGGGTTTTCCGCTGCATAGTTTGTCTGGTATGGTGACATTAGAGATTATGTATATAGTTGTGTTTTGATTGTATATATAGATTCTCTATGTCATTTTTGTGATGCGTATCCATCGAGATACGGGTTTTGTATACTGTGACCTGACCAGTTGGGATTTGGGATCTGTTTATGTTATGTATTTGTTTGGTTGTGTGTTATGTTTTACTGTTTATTATATCGTAATTGCCTAGTAGGTATACGGGCAACCGTATGCCTACGGCAGGAGCACCTGTCGCGCCTCGTGGGGCTGCGGGGTGTGACACCTGCGCTTAGGACGGGTAGTTGCCTTAGGTCCACATTTTGCAGCGCCAGGTAATAAAGTTTCTAATTTTGTATATTTATTATTTATTTAGTGATCAAAATTCAGATTTAAATCTAGTTGGTTAGTTAAATTTTTCCAACAATCTAAGGCAATAATCCGTAATCTGAATTTGATCAAATTAAAATTCTAACTTTAATTATTTTATAAATTTTAGATTTAATTATTTTACCAATGTGATTTTGTGATTTTGTGATTAAATTTTTAGTCGTTATAATCAGAGAAGTTAGGAATAGAAATCTGAATTTGGATAGATGTTGCGATTTATGAAATTAAATTAAGTCCCTTATATATAAATTAATGTTTTTCTGATTGAATGCTTTAGGAATTATATTTGTTAATTAGTTTCTAACTATGAAAAAGGCTTTTTGCTATAAAATTAAAAATAATCTTAACAGAAAATAAAGATTTTAATTTAGTTGGTGCTAATTTCTTGACTGAATTTTTTTTTGAATTTTATTTATTCGATCAAGTTAACAAAGAACTTTGATAAAATCACAGCAGTTAATGTTATAATCTTAGATTTATTAATATATTGAAAATTATAAAATTAAGTTCGGTGAAGTTTTAAATTAAGTTACAATTGGAATAGTCAAGTGCTATGTGTGCGCCAGATTTTAATTATATGATTTTTTTTTAATCTTGTCACTAAAAAAATGAAAAATAAAATTGCTAAGTTTTTTGTTTGTATGATATATGACAAAATATTATAATGATGAAGAATTCTTACTTGGCATCTCTCTCCGTTTGGTATTTCAAGAAAGAAATAAATTTAAAACCGTCTTAATTTGTTTCTATTACTTTGATCCCAATCATAACCAAAATCAAAATCTGATTTCTTATTGGCCATTCTAGATTTCTTACTAAAATATAAATTTGATTTTAGTAAATGGAAATCTGAATAATAAACTAGATGATTCAAGTTGATGTAGTTTGATTTATGAATATTATATAATTGGAATCGTAGTAGAAAGTTACGAAGAATAAATTCAGTATTATATCGATTAATTTAACACTTAATGACAAAGGTGTTTTGTTATCGGAAATCTTAACAGTTGTTAGCATTTATTGATATAATAATTATACAAATTATGTCCGTAATAAGTTAATATTTGTTAAAGTTTATATTCTGAATGTTATCAATAAAATTCAGAAATCCGATTATTACTCTTAATTCAAGTAATTAGATTTATAGATTATTTTTTCTAACAAAAAGAAGAATTAAATTACTGGGATTATTTAGTATTTAGGCTTATTTGTTGTAAATAAAATAAATTTAGGGCATTGGCAAACTTCTAGAATTTTTGGTGGAAAGGAAAAATTGCCACAATTATCATAACTCATATTTAACTAACAAGTATATTTGAGTTATTTTTCTATTTATCTCTTTCAGTTAGAAAAATACAGGGACACCTGATGGTTATTATAACTACTCTGTTTTAATTCTAATAGTAACCGAAACAACGAGAATTAATAAAATAACTCGTTGCTCTCTTACATACGGTTATAAATATGTTATTAATCCAGATGCCAAATCTCTCTCATAATTAGAATAGAAGAAAATGTATATAGATACTATATATTTCTATAAACAAAAATTGCAATATCAATTTTGCATTTAATAAAATAAAATATGTTATAGATTTACTGATTAGTATCTAAGAAATAATCATAAATATCTTATACAAAATATATGTTATTTAGATATTATTTTCAAACCGATTTACAATATTAGAAATTCAAGGTGATTGGTGATAAATTACAATTAAAATAAAATAATAATAAATTATGATAGGAACACCAATACAACCATAACCGTTTAATTAATTTCTTAGTTATATTATTAAAGTCAGGGTAATAAAATATTATAATTTATTTCCCATAATTTTGTTTTATACAATAATATTAATTAAAAAACTGCATCTTTTAATTCAATTTTTAAACACCATAATTACATCTTTAATGTTCATAATTATCTTTAATGATATGGAAAATTGAATGGATAATATAAGCATATATATAAGCAAATATTGATGTACACTTAAATGCAGTAATAATTTGTATTCTAAAAATTATCATGACTATACTACTATGGGTACTGAGACTCTCTAAGTCTTTTATATATACAAATAGAAATAATATAGTTATTAAAATTTATGTCAGTGAAGCATTTGAGCCACTGTATTCGCTAAATAAATGAATATATCCGTTTTATTTTTAAATTACATAAAAGTAATTGACATCTAAAATAAAAATACAAAATCCAACATACAATTCTCGAATCTGATAAATATTGTAGTATTCCAATTTTTATAGATATAATAATAAATCAAATTATTTAATTAGTTGTTGACAGATTAGATATTTAATTATATATTATTATAGTCTGAAAGATAACTAAAATAAATTGAAAATATTTATTACTAATGATAATAACGAAGAAAGATAAATGTGGGGGTATAATTAAATAATAATAGTAATTAAAATAATTAAATACGATGTCAACCTTATTATTTTATATATAACATAATAATATGAGGGTTCTAATGTTCATTAAAATATTTATAAACCTACCCTAAGTCATATATGACATGAAATTATAAATGCATAAATTAACTTCTAATTGCACAATGTTGATTCTGAGTTTCACAATGTAGAAAATGTGAGAATTTAAATCAATTTCCGTTTAAGCTATGCATATGATGACCATTCATTCAAATTTGACCGTTTCATTTTCATTCAATAATAAAAAAAAAACGGTAATGGAATGAATATCATTTTAATTGTCATGAATGTATAAATTTATTGGTGCTTATGATATTTGCCTATAAATAACACATGATATTTGAAGTGCAAATTATCCATCTATCCAATAATTCACATACTCTCTTGGTCTTTCTCTTAGCTCTATAATTCATAAAGTTTAATTTCAATTCTCCTACAAACAATTATTTTCTTCATAGTAAAATCATTATTTTGCTACTATTGTTGAAAGAAGCTACATCAACCTCTACCACGGTTGCGCCCACAGGTTGAGGAATACCGGCGTAACTTGAGGGCAAGCTTAACCGATTATTTCTGCGCATAGGACCGGAAGTTGTACGTCTTAGGTCTGCATTTTGCAGCTCCGGGTAATAAAGTTTAAATTATATTTTTTGTTATTATTTTTTATATAATTATTATTTATTTAGTGATCAAAATTCAGATTTAAATCTAGTTGGTTAATTAAATTTTTCCAACATTTGTTTCTCCTATAGTGCTCCTTATATTGGATTCCTGTTGGATCCAAATGATTTACTATACGCCTAAATACTTTTATGAATAAATAAATAAATTGAAACTAGTACTTGTACACAATGATATTAGCACGTTAAAGTAAAATATGTAAAGCATTAAATGAAGTAAGTTATACCTCTGCACGAGATCCTCCAAGTAACTCTCTGCAGTTTCTTCTAATGTTCTGTTATCCTCTTGTGGTATGAAGCCCTCTGCAACCCACATTCGAAGTAAAGATGTGGCATAGATTTGATGGTCTTCAGGAAATGCAGCAAAGTACATGAAGCACGACTTAAGAGCAAATGATAGATCCTCATAACTAGTGCCTATAATCTCGCTACATTTCTTTCCATCATCAGCATGCCAACTCATTGTTTGTAACACCTTACTCCAAGCAGTATAGTTGTGTGGCTTCTTTGACAATAGGCCTCCTAAAACCAACAATGCGAGAGGCAACCCACCACATTTGTGGACAAATTGATCTATGATATCAGAAAGATCATCAAAAGCATTTTTATTTAAATCGTGATTTGGAAGAGCATTTTTTAAGAAAAGGTCTAAACTTAACTCCTTTGTTAAGAACCCAAGTTTGTATGGTTCACATGTGGGATCTGCACTCTTGGCAACTTCACGGGACCTAGTGGTAATAAGTACTCTACTTCCCTTATTTGTGTTTGGGAGTGCTTCTCCAATTTGAGTCCATAGATCGTCTGTCCAAACATCATCAAGGACAATGAGGTACCTTTTGCCTCTAAGAGACTCATGAATCTCGGCAAGAAAATCATTTGATTGCTTGCTTGAATCGAGAGGAAGTTGGAGTTGTTTCGCTATTTTTCTCAAAATGTCAATTAGTTCGAACTTTTGAGAAATAGCTACCCATATGCGAAGTTCAAATTGTCTCTTGACATCATTACTGTAAAAGTAAAACATTTATTGGTTAGTATAACAAAAATATAAAGATGATAGACTCTTTTAACAAAAATAAATGTGTGTTTTGATAGTTAAATTTATGCGTAAATAGAATTTTATGATTTTCGTTACCAATAGAAAGGGCAATAGTTTTCTATTTTCTTCCTTTTTTTTGGCATGGTATTGCAAAAGCTGTTGGCGCAATAAAAATAGATTTGCACAATATCAATTCGCATGATTCAGCCGTTGTTTATGAGATCTAGCTGGGTTTTTTTTTTTCATTCATAAAATGCCCGGAGGCCTAATCTAGCTGTTGATCTTGTTTAGATTTGCACAATATCAATAACCCATGCAATATAAAAAAAACACAATTAAGTAGCTAATACGGCCTACCCTCATCAATGACCTGCTGGGTTGGGTTGGGTTAATAAAGGCTTCCACCTAGAACAATACAATATAATTTAGCATGGCACTGACTAGACTTAATTGAGAGTAGGTGTGATGGGCATCGGACCTACTTTGGTTCGATGGCCTCAACCACCGTTCTTTTTTTGAACATATAAGATTCGATCCGACATATTTTGTTTAAGATGTTCGGTCATGATTGTTTTTGACAAATTCATATCACCTCTAGGTAACATAATACTTTTCTTTAGATCCGGACCATTCAATCAAAATCCACACGAATATTAAAGAGACTCCATGCATTTCACCTCAAACCTTATTAGCTCAGATTCTGATTGGACGGTACGGATCTAAACATAAATATTTTGTTGCCTCAGAGGATTTGAACTCGATTCCAACTCGACCGACCAAAATTTCAGGGGTTGAGCTCGACCCCATTTGTTCAGTCTTGTGATGAAATGTCTTAATACATACTTCTCTTATAATTATATGGAATTGATTTACAAAGAATTGAAAGCTATATGGACTTGATTTAGTAAAATTTAAGTTTTTACCTACAAAACTTATTATATGCAGTTGTCTCGTAAAACTTATTATATATAGATTCACAAGACAATTTGTTCGAAACTTATTTGGCAAACATATAGATATTAAGTTTTTACCTACAAAACAAATTTGTTCGAAAATTGTAGTGGCTGGGTTTGATAATTTGGCAAATCATTTTATATTTTCTATAAATTTATCAAACATATTTTCATAATTTATGCAAAGTTTTAAGTTGAAATCAACAATGGTCGAGTTAGAACAAAATTAGAAAACATTTGTTGATTAGAAAACATAAAATTCAACCACCTCTGTTGTTGCAAAATAAAGAGTGTAATCAACTTGAATCAAACAATTAAATTCAAAACTAAAAGTTTCATTTTTTTAAAAACAAATATATAGCACATACCAATTGTATACTTTTCGCGCGAGAGTTGTTTTTCCGAGCCCACCAATTCCCCAAATTGAAACGACAGAACGTCTCTTAGTGGTCTCATCCAACAACTCCTTGACAACATGGTTTTGGTCCTTCTTAAACCCAACAATATCGGGATCAATGTCCGGTAGCACTGGTGGTCTAATAGGCAGTTTGATCTCTCCATTGTCCTCGCCCAGAGTATTAATTCCATACCTTGTTGAAATTAATATTTTAGTTAGAAATAATAAACATAATTAATTAGATAATTAGTCAAATAATTAGAGTAAATGTATTTGAAAATTTATACATAAATTAAATGTTTAGATTTTCTAGAGTTAAGAGAGTTAAAAAATATCAATTTAGTATGAAAATTTTTATCACCCTTATTCTCTCTTCCATGAAGTATACAAAACAACATACACTAAATCAAAATCAACATAGGTCGTAAAGAGACCAACATACGTTACATACCTGAGTCTGCTAGCCTCGATCTCAATTATCCTTTTCTGGATCTGATTTATCTCATGGACAAGTTTGTGTACAGTCGGTAGGTTTTTTGTTATCTTCAACTTCTTTTTCATGGACTCCATCATGCCAGTGGGTTTTTGCGGTATTGGAGGAACCTCCGAGAGAAAGGTGTCAATGACATCTTCTATTAAATATGCTACATTTCTCACCTCCTTTACCCAATGCTTCTGTGTCTCATCTATTATCTGCTTTTTGTCAGCATCCTTCAGAAAAACCTGAATCCAGGCGAGTTCACGGTTCACCATCTCCACTTGCTCATCGACGTCGTATAGGCATAAAACCTCTCTAACTCCAACATCAGTGAGCTTGGTCAACAAAACCTTTATAATGCTCTCAGCCATCTCTCTTCTGTATTCTAGGTGGAGCTGAAACCAGTGAAAAACAAAAATGTTTGTGTTATGAGAAAGGAATTACAAAAGGAAAAGAATAACATACAAGACCAATAATCTTCATTTGAAGTAGTATTTTGTACCAATTGCATCCATTACCAAATTTGTAAAAATCTTGGGGGCAATTTTAATTTTAATTTCACGACACCAACCTCAGCCAACTTATTTTCTCTCTCTCTCTCTCTGCAGTCCACGTTGAAAAAAAAACAAAAAACAGAACCAATTGAAAAAAAAACAAACACAGCTAACAAGTAAGTTCTTCACCTTGAAAGGGACCGAGTAATGACTGTTTTGTCAAGCATAAAATCGCACAACTGATAAGAAACAAAAGCGAAGGTATTTCTTACCAGTAAAAAGGGAGGGGATGAATACTGGGCAAAGGGGTGTCAATGGAAAGAGTATCTCGGTGCCAATGTCGTAGAGCTGTCGGATTGGAGTTTTGGTTACTAGAGCGCTACCAATTTTCACCGGAGATATTTTGTTCAATACCTCTCAGCTATCTATTATAGTGAGAAAAGTTGGTGTATTATATGAGAAAGGCGTGATAAAAAGAATAGGAGCAATTTAAATCATAGAAGGCAAAATCAGCTGTTTCGGAGCTGGATTGGACAGTACCTATCCGATTTCAGGCCGATTTACGCAGTTAGTGTAGATTTCATCCAATTTCAGACGTTCCGGTCTAATTCCAGCTAAATTTCGGCCACATCATACAACCTTTATTTTTACGCAGCTAAATTTCCTAGTGATTCACCCGATTCCGATTCCACGGTCAAAAGACCGATCCCGATTTGATATTTCCTTGTATGATTTAAATGCCTCCACTGGCCGCAGCCCGCAGGTTGATGCGCGCAATGTTCAGTAAGTAAAGCATTAATTGTTTTCAATGAATATGTGAACGTGATAGCATCGGGCCCCGAGCCGTTGAAGCTAAGGGCACGTTAGTTTTCAAACAAAATGTGTCTTGGAATTGCAAGGATTTCTTAATTTTCTCCGTTCCATGCAGAAAGGACATGTCCAGTTACCTTCTGAAAGCATAAGTGATTGATTTCTCCAGTGCTTTGTCAATCGGAGAAAATGAACAAGGAATCAATTGTAAAATGAGCCTAACGTGCTCTTAGCATCAACTGCTCGGGACCCGATGATATCACGTTCACATATTAATTAAAAACTAACGAGTAACCATTAATGCTTCGCTCATCCAAAGATTTGGTTCGTTAAGATTCGATATCTGATTGCAAGTGGCATTTAAATCCTTGCATAACGAACGGAAGTTTGATAAAACTGGTACCAATTAGAATTATATTTTCCAAGTTGAAATACAAATAAAAATTTCACTTGAGAAATTCATCGAATAACTTCCATGCATTGTAACAGACTGACTTAGCCAGTATATCAATATCAGAAGCTATTGCCATTTCAAGTAACTTAAACAAAAATTAACCATTTTCATGAAAATCGGTTAGTTAAACCGGTCTCACACAGATCCAATAACATAAGCGGCCCTTTTAAAGAACCAAACCAGATAAGTATTCATGTTCAATTTTTTCCGATTCATCCGATCCGGTCTAATTTTAATAACACTGATTTTTCATTTTTTTTTTTGACATGTTTTTTTTTTAATGAACTAACTTAAAATCAGAAAAAATAATTAAACATTAACAATCACTTCATGTTTAGTCAATCCTGTCACATGTGGTAACAACGATCAAACGTGACATGTGACCGCCTAACATCACGACACGTGAAATTTTTTTAATAATGTTACGTGATCATATTACAACATGTTAATTACAATACGTCACTATTTTATATATATCACTCACAATTATCTTTGCTTGAAATAATATAGCTATTTGGGATTGTGCTAGAATAGAGACTGCTACATGGCTTTTTCCTTTTATTAAATTTGTTATAGTTTGAACAACTAAACCAAAGTCTATCGAATTTTCAAATCAAAATTAATAGCATAGATATGTGATAGACAAATAAGTGAATTCAATACAATTGCAAAGAAGTCCAATCGAGATTGATTTTTCCTTCCAAGTTCTACTTAGACACTAATGTAAAAGCATAACGTAACATAATGTGATCAAAATATTTTTGTAGATGGAAGTCTAGTCGGTAATGATGTTGACTTCTATCAGTGGCAATGATTAAGTTATTTTTGCTGGTACGTACCATTTGTCTCTCTCTTCTCCTTTGCTTTTCTTCTCCATTTGTTCGTCTGCCTCTCTAGTGGGTCGCCCTGTTCACAGTCTCTCCTTTCCTGTGTCGCGTGGCTCCCGGTGTACTCTTTAATACTGACTTTGCGGGCCTAATATTACAGAGGGCCATGGTCATTTAGTCCTCGGCCCATTAGTCCTTCCGCAGGCCCGATTTCACCTATTTCCATGTTTGACTAAGTCAAATTCTCCTCCAACGTCTCCCTCTTCAAATCCGAGCAATAGGATTATATAGAGTCAGTTCTAGGGACAGTTATTTGTTAGTAAGAGCCCTCTAGCTACCAACCCTCATTGCCAATTAGGTGATATTTTTCAAATTATATACAAATTCCTTTTGCAGTAAGGTAATTAATTAGGGAATTTAATAAAAAATAGTCAAAATCCGCTCAACACTAGACAAAAGTCTTTTTAATCAATCCGCTTATTTCAAAACATACAATCTCATCATGCAAAATAGAAAAAAATATATATACAGTCCCATAATACTACGGGCCTTAAAATTTAAAATATTTAATAAGATCAAAGTTTTGTAGATCATTAGACACTTATTTCATATGTATTTTCTTAGATGTTGAGATATACGCTTGATTTTAAGATGAAATTAGTCTAGCTCAAGTAAATGGTTTACGAAATATATAGTGCTGACTCATCAGGGAGTAGTTCTATTATTTATTTTGTCCACTTGTATGAGTTAAGACCAACTAATGGAACCACTTAATTTTTTTCGTTATTTCAATACTCAAACAGACATGATAGGCAAGAACAACAACCGAGGATTTTACGCAAATAAATTTCTCCATCTACATTGTATGACATGCAATATTATTATCAACCATCAACAATATATCAACCATCATCATCATCATCATCAGAGATTCTTGAAAATTGAATCGCCGACCTTAGGGCTTGCAAATACTATGGCTGGGATCGGAATGGAAGTGGAGCACGAGGGATGGCATTTATTGAGGTGATTTGATGCTATGTGGATGGCACTTAAGAGTTTCAAGGCAAGCACTGAGGTCCGAGGCTATGACCTGTGAGAGTTATGCTAATTTCTTCATCTTTGTACTCGTTAACTAGTTTTTGTATTTCTGTTAAAACCTGCATTAACATGAAAATTAAAAATATTTCTTAGGTTAATATATAAGAAGTCATCACATAGGTAATGAGACTTTTATATTAGGAAAATGAAATCATCAGCTTTTTCTGGTTTTTGACATGAAGACTTTCTTTGCTTAGAAATGCACTGTTTATGGGTGAAATTATGCTTTTCACCATGAAACTGCAAAGTTGTATTTGCTTGTGTTGTATCAATGTGTGCTGCTACATCCATGGTTCTGAAACTCGGAATCGGAATCGGAATCGGGTTCTTGACTGTGGAATTGGAATCGGATGAATTGGCCGGAATCTGCCGAGTTGACTCGGAAACTCAGATTTTTTTGGTAGAAGCTTGTTTTGTTGCTAAAAAGTAGGAAAAAATTGGTAAAAAAATAATTTGTAGAAAAACTATGTTAAAGACAAAATATGCAGCTCACATGCATTCTTTACAAATTTCACAGAGTCAAATATGCTGTCTCACTCTCCAGCTGTATGCAACTCTCCTTTGGAGAACTTTAGTCAAATCAAATAAAAAGCTTGCTTTCTAGTTTCTATTTCAACAGGCATACTAGCAAATGAACTAACTTGACAGGCATTTTATAAGTTTCATATAAAGCTAAAAAGAACTAACCAACTGAGTTCTTACATGACTCGGCCTGACAACAAACATCTTTTTACATAAAACAGTTTTAATCACTGCCCATGGTATTGACTTGGCCTAACTCGGCTGACTCGGGTGTAACTCAGGCTAACTCGGGCTAACTCGGCCTGAAAATTGGATAACTCGGCCGAGTCAAACACTGTTCAACTGAGTTTTGCTGAAAAACTCGCATGGGCGCGAGACTCGGGTGAAATTCGGATCGGACACTACCAGTATTGAGTTGACTCGGAATCGGCCGAGTTTCCAAACCATGGCTACATCTTTACATGAAGATTAGTATGAGCCACAATAAATCTTATGTTGCTTTCATGGATACTTAGTGGAATTAATTATCCTGAGTTCGCCTCTGATCACTAAGCAAAACACTCTATTAGCCACAAATTCCTGTTAATTTTATCATTGATTTATAGTTCCATTAAACTGTGCATTTGTTATTTAGAGCATAGGTACAAAAAGAAAACCCCTAGACATGAGACTCAGCATGAGAACTTACAATTATTCCTTCGAAATATATCAGGAAAAATAAAAGAGGAAGTCGAACATAGTACATAACTACGTACCTGCTCTCTCGCGTTCACTTTGTCGTACTTTTGACTTCTCATTTGCTGATGTGTATATTGACAACCAGCCTGTATGAACCATCGGATCACCACCATCTGGAGCAGGCCCCAAAATATCTGCAGCTGACACTAATGTGAAATCTAAATCATCGATCCATTCGAGTGTTTGAGTAGTCCCTCGGTTTACCTCGGTTTGATCGGTTGAGTTCTTATTCGATTCTTATTCTATTTCAGTTCGGTATGATTTTTAAAAACCAAATAAAACTTTAATTTGCCTATTTTGATTCGGTTTGAACCGAATCGAACCGATGAACACCCCTAGATGGATTGACTTATTTATCTTTCATGTATAAATTTTGCATTTCAATTTCTTTCCGCCCCCTTTTTTTTTTTGCTTCCAACACGCCCGTAGGCAATTCATTAATACTTGGTTGTTTCCCTCAGGGTTACATTCTGAATAACGGATAAGTAAACCCCACGTAATTCATTCCCTCCCTCCTAGCTAAACCAGCCAAGGAATCCGCCAGCTCATTGTGGCTTCTAGAGATATGCTTACAATCAAAACCTATGTTACGTTTGAACAACCGCCATAATTCGAGGAGTTCCCTAGATGCCCGCCAGTCAACCTCTGTTGGGGGCTGCAGAAGTGAAACTGCTGATGCCAAGGTAGCATTGTCAGTATAGAAGGTGCATTGCTCCAATCCCATTCCCATCACGTACCTCACTGCCTCTAGCAAGCCTTTTGCTTCTGCCTGAAGTGGACATGCGACCGATGAATGCTGCACCCCATACGCTATTAGGTGATCTCCTGTTAGCAGAGCAAAACCCAGTCCCGCCTCCCAGGAATTAATCCAGGACGCATCCGTATAACATTTGTTTGCCACCCCGACTCCCGTACCAGCGAGCCTCAGATCTGTGCCAAAATCCTCCCCAATTGTACCAACCTCCGCTTCCTGCCCCGCCATCCCTTTTGCCCTGACCACCAATGATGTTTCCGCCTTGATTGCTATTACAAAATTGCTGAATTGATACAGGGAAGGCTGCTGGCCCTGGTACGTCCGAGCATTCCTGCACCTCCATATTGCCCACACGATTTGCGCAAACTCTGTCCACTGTTCGGCTGAGGTCCTTTCCAACACCAGCATTAGAGCATCTATTAGATTATTCGGGAGGCTTTCATTCCTGAGCGGGAAATCCGAAGACATCCAACAAGCTCTTGCAAAATGGCATCGGAAGGTCATGTGCATGCCATCCTCATCCTCCTGAGAGCACACAGCACAAGTTGGTGAAGCAGCAGCAATTCTAAGGGAGATCGTCTTTGCGAGTGGTAGGGCCTTCGACACTAGCTTCCATAAAAACAATCTCACTCTTGGCTGTATCTGGCCCTTCTTCCAAACACCTTGCCACAGTTGGGATTGATTTGCTGGCACCCTTCTCCAGGCCTCGTTGATATCATTATACGCCTTCTTTACCGAGTACTTGCCATTGGTGGATAGGTGAAAAACCAACTCATCTCCCCCATTCATTTGCTGAGGTGGCGGAATATTTGTGACGATGTGCATACAGTTCTCATGCCCAAACAGCTGAATCAGCCTCTCCACGTCCCATCCCCCTTGCTCCCCCTGCACCAGATCCGATAGTCTCAGACCCCTATCTTCAGGCCGTGGAGTGAAATCCATGACCCCAGGAAACCATGGTTGGCCGTAGACCTTACACTTCATGCCATCTCCGATTTTCCAAGTTATCATAGGAAACAGTTGTGGTCTGAGCAACATTAGGTTTCTCCATAGGGCAGTACAGTCATATGTTCTCTTAGTGGTCCAAAGTTCTGACCTTGGCAGATATTTTGCCTTCATGATTTTGACCCAAAGGGAGTCCTCCTCTGTACCCATCTTCCACAGTGCCTTCATCAACAGTGAATCATTCATTCTTGCAAGGTCTCGGATCCCCAGTCCCCCCAGCCTTGTAGGGGCCGTAATGCTGTCCCAAGCCACATATGCGAGATACCTCTGTCCAACTTGCTTCCCCCAGAAAAAGCATCGAATGATCGAGGTTAGCTTTTGTAGCACTCCTTAAGGTATCTTAGCAGTGCCAAAATAGTACAAGGGGATTGATTGAAGAGCCGCCTTGATCATTACCAGCCTACCCGCAGGTGATAGTTTCCTGCCCTTCCAAGCCTGCAGTTTCACCAGGAACTTATCAATTAGAAAATTGAAAGCCCCAGTTGATGTGGCGATAGGTGCTCCCAGGTATTTCCTTGCTCCTTGCTCGGACTGCAATACGCCCAGAATACCCTCTACCTCCCTTCTTACTCCCTCCGGCGTTTTCTTGCTGAACCAGATTTCACTCTTATCAGGTCCGACCCTCTGGCCCGACATCATAGAAAAAGCATTCATAGCTGCCAGCAAAATTGAAGCCTCCCCAACCTGTGCTTTCCCAAACAACAAGAGGTCATCCACATATAGGGAATTGGTGATAGCCGGCGCCGTATTTGCCAACTTAACCCCCCTGTAGCCGCCCATTCTGTTGCAAGCCTAATAACCCCCGCGAAAGCACATCCATGCCAAGGATGAATAGATAAAGCGACAAGGCACAGTTTCCGCCCCCTTTTCTTCCCAACTATACGCGGTTTATTTTTCCTAAGAGGGTGCTAAGACTGGTCCAAAGAGAACTAGTACAAAACATATATTTTTTTTGTAAAAATTTAAATAAATAATCCTTCTTTCTAAATTTTTTAACAAATATTCTTATAAGTCTATCAATTTAATTTTAACCTCTTCCTCCTTTTCTCTTTTCCTAAACATCAGATGCTTGCACATTTATTCAATTTAGTTTCAATTTTCATCATAAAACATTTTAATCTTCGACATTTCTTATTTAAAAAAATTGGCTTCGTATTTAAGAATATTATTTATTTGGTTTTGAAACGCCGTTTATGCTAGGATGAAAATAGGTAGAACCTGCATGTTCAGTCCGCCTTCGAAGATAGTCGATATACCCTATTTGATTTGATGGGACAGGTTTAAATATTTTTAATGCTAAAGATAAAAAAAAATGGATTGTGGGATACGTTTGCAAATAGGAAAGAAAATTTGATTATTTTTTTAGAATTAAAAAATTGTCATTGTCCTTTGTATATTAACTTTATTTTTTTTGTCAGTTGAATATATACTTCATAATTTAGTACAGTACTCCCAGCATGATTTTATTTGCCACGTGTGCAACCTATTTAAGAAGATAGCTGTACATATATGTGGGAAAACTCAAACATACAATCTTTAACTATGTTCTCTTAATTTATCTCAAACAAACAGAAAATAAAAACATCAGTAATTAAATTAAAAATGCAAAGCGCACATGCATACTAGAAATTTAATTAAGAGAAAACAATGCCAAATATGAAACTGGAGCCTTGAAAGAGTAAAATATGCATTAACCGGAGTCCATGGCTCTACCAATTAGAATAGTTAAAATTAAGTAAAGGCACATGTTTGCATAAGTTGCGGACCTCATCTTCCTTAACCTCATGGCCATTCTCCACCCATGTCAATTCTCGAAGGTTGGTTAGGTGTCGTAGCCCCTGAGGAACACACAATTCTTTACAGTCATTAATTGAGAGTATTTTAAGAATGGGCATGGCCCCCTCCTCAATCTCCCAGTCCTCTAGCACGGTACATCGAAAAAGATACAATTCTTCTAATTGGTTGAAGGCTTTAGCTGAACATCTCATTTTTCGATTAGTTTGGACTTTCCATAGTATGAGAATCTTGAGGCATTGTAGATTCTCCAGTACCGGCATTACATCTTGCTTGAATTGGCAATTAATAAGATCAAGCCAAATGAGGTGAGGAGGTAGCATGATAACATCAATGACCATTTCATTAGGGGTCTCCCCACAGTTCTTAGCCTCTAATGTTAGATATTGTAGATTCTGATAAAATGGGAAGCCCCTCATATCAAATATGTCTCCCGGAAAAGAACCGCTTAGGTCGAGAGAGATCAGGTTCTTTAATGTGCCAAGGAAAGCGGCAACTACCATCCATGAACATGATTTGTGCTCTAACCATAATGTACGTAAATTGGGTAGATGAGGAAACCCAGTTTTCCATGATTCATTGGTAGTAACATTTGTAAGCGTTTGCAAATTTGGTAATTCTGTTGATGGTGGCAGTTCTGCATCACAATTGTAAGTGCTGACATGCCTCAGAGTCTTGATGTGCCACACATTATCTGGAAAATTATCTACGAATACCTCATCACGTAACCTTAGATAGAGATGAAGAGTCTGTATACACTTCATGGTGCCTATCACTTTCTCCAAGTATCTTTTCCCATACTTGTCATCTCGTCTAGTACACTTGTCAGTTATATTCCCTCTAAGATTCAAATATCTTAACTGACTTAATCCCTCAAACATTCCCAGATTTATGCTATCCATACTCATGACGCCTTCAGTGCTTACCACTTTGAGCAGTTTTTGCTTAGAACAATTGGGCATGACTGTTTCATGGAAGCACAACAGAGTGCGAAGATTTTGGCTCATCACGAGTTTATCAAAATCTGGATGGTGAACTGCCACACGACGTGCCCTACTCAAGCTTTGTTGATCACAATCTGGATGTGAATACACCACAAGAAAGTTGTCCTCTTTGGCTTTTTGGATAGCAAGATCCCGTAGGAGATCGTGAATGCAGCAAGATTCGATAGAGCCATCAGGAGATCTAAATGTTACTTGAACCAAGCTCCTATTATATATACAATAAAAAAATTTGTTTTAAACATACAAGAACATCCGATATGGAGTGCTCATAAATGTCATTATTGAATTATTAATGGAGCTCACATTTTTCTAAGGTAAGTACTGATTATGTATTATAATTTTAACAAATATATTTTGAGGACAATAAATATTTCATAACGAAAAATATTTAGCTTCAAAACAATTCAATTGGAAACTCTGTAAATAACTTGTACGTGCAGAACCCTAAAAAAACAACTTGTACCTGCAGATTGCATTGTGCTTTATTTGTTTTTTTTTTCTTTTTCCTTGAAACAAAAAGTGCTCCTTATATTGGAATCCAAATCATATAATATGTGCTTAAAAGCTTTTAGGAATAAATAACAAAATTGGAACCAACACTTGTACAATGATATTAGCACGTTACACTAAAATGTGTAAAGCATTAAATGAAGAAGTTTTACCTTTGCACGAGATCCTCCAAGTAACTCTCCGCAGTTTCTTCTAATGTTCTGCTATCTTCTTGTGGTATGAAGCCTTCCGCAACCCACATTCGAAGTAAAGATTTGGCACAGATATCATGGTCTTCAGGAAATGCAGCAAAGTACATGAAACAAGATTTAAGAGGTAATGATAGATCCTCATAACTAGTGCCTATAATCTCGCTACATTTTTTTCCATCATCAACATGCCAACTCAGTGTTTGTAACACTTTACTCCAAGTGGCATAGTTGCGTGGCTTTGTTGATAATAGGCCTCCTAAAACCACCAATGCGAGAGGAAGCGCACCACATTTACGGACAAATTGATTTGTGATATCAGAAAGATCATCAAAAGAACTTTTATTTGGACCCTGATTTGGAAGAGCCTTTTTCAGCAAAAGCTCTAAGCTTAACTCCTTCGTTAAGAACCCAGGTTTGTACGGTTCACACGTGGGATCGGCTCTTTTAGCAATATTAAAGAATCTAGTGGTTATGAGTACTCTACTTTCATGATCTTCATCTGGGAGTGCTTCTCCAATTTGAGTCCAAAGATCATCCGTCCAAACATCATCTAGGACTATGAGGTACTTTTTTCCTTTAAGAGACTCATGAATCATGGTAAGAAAAACATCTTCTTTTGGTTGCTTGCTCGGATCGACAGGAAGATTGAGTTGTTCTGCTATTTTTCTCAAAATGTCAATTAATTTGAACTTTTGAGAAATAGCTACCCATAGGCGAAGTTCAAAGTGTATCCTGACATCATTACTGTAAAAATAAAACATTAGGTGAATTTTAGTGTAACAGAAATTTAAAGATCATCGACTCTTTTAAGAAAAAAAAAAATAGTGTGTTTTGATGGTTAAGTTTATGCATAAATAGAAAATTGCTATTTTTGTTACCAATCTAAAGGGACATGGTTTTATATTTTTCCATTTTTTATCTTAATTTATTTCTTTCTTTTCTTTTGCATGGTATTGCAAAAGCTGTTGGCGCCATACAAATAGATTTGCACAATATCAATTCCCACGATTCAGTCATTTTGGAGATGTAGCCGTTGATTTTGTTTAGATTTGCACAATATCGATAACCCATGCAATATAAAAAATCACAAGTAGCTAATACGGCCTACCCTCAATGACCTGTTGGGTTGGGTTGGGTTAATAAAGGCTTCCAGCTCTAACAATATAATTTAGTGGCACTGGCTAACCCTCAATGGCCTACAACCAAAATTAATAAATGTTTAATTAATGATTATATATGTTTAGATATGTCAAAATTTCAGACCGGAATTTTTTTTGGATAGATAAGATTCGGTCGGTCATGATTGCTTCTGACATAGTGCATTTTTAATTTAATGGTTGTAATATCAGTCAGACCATTAATTATTATCTATATATATTTTGAAACACTTTATTATTAATGAATATTGATGGTTGCATATATCTAGGGCTGCAAACGAACCGAACTGAATCGAACTTACCTCCAGTTTGAGTTTGGTTTGAATTAATTTCGAACGAACTCAATTTCGAACCGAATTTTTTACGAACTCAATTTCGAACCTTTACGAACTTTGTTACGACTTACGAATTTATGACTTCTGACTGGGCTATAGTGCGAAATTACAGCACTTCAATAAAAACTCAAGTATTCAAAGTACAATTTAAACAAAACCCAAATATCAATAGAAGTACAACTTAAATAAAAACTCAAGCACTCCAAAATTAATTATAACCAAATACCACACTCAGTTTGAATGTACGCAACAGGAAATTTGGGCGAGAGATGAGTCTTTGTTGTGAGAGGCCACCAGAGAGAGAGAAGACGTGAGGGAGGTTATTTTGGTACTTAGCGGGAGACGAATTTGGGCGAGCGGTTTTGGCGTAAATTAGCGGGAAGAGGGAAAAAAATTGGAGGCAATGGCGGAAAAAATAGTGAGTTAATTGGTTGAATAGAAAGGGAGCAGATTGATGACATGGAAGAGATCTAGACGTTGGTAAGAGGATAAATCTAAGGGTGTGAAATTATTGAGGTGATCGGATTGCAGGATTTGTGGGGTCACTCGCTTAGTTAATATTTTATTTAATATTTTATTGAGTGAGTCTAAAAGTGCATTGAAGTGATACAAAATAAAATTAGGCAGCAAATAATTTGGAAAAAAAATAAAAATATATATTTTCAAACTTTTTACATTTTTTTTACTTTTTGCATGTTTTATTTATTTTTTTTTATTTTTTATCAAATAAATAAGTATTTTTTGCATTTTTTGAATTTTTTTTTTACAGCAATACATATAATTTTTTTTTTCTAAATGAATAGCTGATCAATAACAGCATTTTTTGCATTTTTTAGACATATAAAAGAAATATTGTACCTTGATCATTTTTTTTACAACAATAATTTTTTTTGCATTTTTTGGCATTTTTTGCATTTATTTTCGGACCGTTCGTTTTATTGAGGGAATTCAACGGTCGATCTGCAACAAAATCATTCCAAATCTGATCTAGAATGATCAAAGTGCAATATTGATGGGTATACAATATGTATGAGCTTTGATCCAACACAAAATGTTTATGGCCATACAATACTTCAATTTTCGATCAACTAGATGGATGGGTAAATCAAAACAAAATTTTATCAAACTTTCATGGAAGATGATAAATGCAGTCCTCTTTGATTTCAACAGTCCCGATCGAACCACAGACGATATATTTTTGTGCGCCTTCATTAACTCACAAGGCAAGAGTTTATGTCTCATGAAACATATACTTTTGCTTTCTAAGTTAATGAAGGCGCACGTAAACATGTCGTCCGTTGACAAATCGGAGCCGTTGAAATCAAAGAGCATTGCATTTATTGTCTTCCATGAAAGTTTGATAAAATTTTGTTTTCATTTACCCATCCATCTAGTTGATCGAAAATTGAAGCATCGTATGGCCATAAACATTTCGTGTTGGATCAAAGCTCATACATAATAAAACTTCCGAACTTTTATGTTGGTTACGTTCAATATTGTACCTTGATCATTCTAGATCAGATTTGGAATGATTTTGTTGTAGATCGACTGTTGAATTCCCGCGGTAAAACGAACGGTCCGAAAATAAATGCAAAAAATGCCAAAAAATGTATTGCTGTCAAAAAAATGATAAAGGTACAATATTTATTTTATTTATTTATTTATTATTTATTTATTATTTAATAGTTTCTTAAAGCTGAAATTAATTGAACAAATTTATCAAATTAATAATAACTTTATCAAAACAAAGAAAAAAACGAGAGAGCTGAGACTGGATTACCCAAAAAACTCAGAATCCTACCATAAAAATCAAAATTTCTGGTATAAAAATGTGAATTTTTTTATTTGAGCTTTGTTGTTGAATTTATTTGAGCTTGTAATTGGACTTGGCTTTCTGTTTCAGAAGTCATAATTCAAAGCAATTATGAATTGGACAACTTATATTTTCATCAGTGAATACAAGTTATCAGCAGAAATTAACGGTTCACGTTTGAGTTAATTTCGAACTAAATTTGGTTTGCGAACCTATTTCGAACGAACTATGTCCAGTTTGAGTTTGGTTTGAATTAATTTTGAACTAAGTTTGGTTTGAAATAATTTCGAACGAACTCAATTTCGAATCGAATTTCTTCCGAACTTTTTCGAATCAAACTCGAATCGAATTACGAACTACGAATTTTTTGTGCAGCCCTACATATATCAAACTCAAAATTTGAGATATCTCAGAACCACTTCACTCTTCACAGACTCAAATGTTAGATTTCGATGAATTCATATCACGTGAGGTAACATATTATTTCTTTAGATCCAGACCGTTCAATAAAAATCTAGACAAATACATTAAAGGGATCCCATTCATTTCACCTCGGGTCTTGTTGGTCCAGATTCTGATCGGACAGTGCAGATCTAATCAGAAATATATATTTTGTTACCTCATCGAATATAAACTCGATTCTGACTCGACTGAATCGTTAGGATCAAAATTACATTGGTTTGAGTTTGACCCATTTGTTCCGTCAATTATTGTCGGCCTTGTGATGAATCGTCTTAATACATACTTGTCTTATTATTACATACAATTGATTTACTAAAAATAAAAAAAAGTATGGACTTGATTTAGTAAAATTTAAGTTTTTACTTACAAAACTAACTATATGAGGTAGTTGTCTCGTAAATCATAAATTTACCAGACTATTTGGCAAATCGATTTATAATTTTTGTAAATTGAACAAACATATTTCATAATTTCTGCAAAGCTTCAAGTTGAAATCAACAGTAGTCAAGATAGAACAAAACTGGAAAACACTTGTTGACTAAAAATATATAAAATTCAACCATATATAGCAAAGTAAGTGTAATCAACTTAAATCAAAAATTAAAATCAAAACTAAATGTTTCTTTTTAAATAAAAGAAAATATATAGCACATACCGATTGTATACTTTTCGCGCAAGAGTCGTTTTTCCGAGCCCACCAGTTCCCCAAATGGAAACGACGGAACGTCTCTTAATGGTCTCATCCAGCAACCCTTTGACAACATAGTCTTGGTCCTCCTTGAATCCGACAATATCAGGATCAATGTCCGGCAGCACGAGTGGTCTAACGGGTAGTTTGATCTCTCCACCGTCCTCGCCCAGAGTATTAATTCCATACCTTGTTGAAATTAATAGTTTAGTCAGAAATAATAAACATAATTAATTAGTTAATTAGTCAAATAATTAGAGTAAATGTATTTGAAAATTTATACATAAATTAAATGTTTAGATTTTCTAGAGTTAAGAGAGTTGAAAAATATCAATTTAGTATGAAAATTTCTATCACCCTTATTTTCCTTCCTCATTCTCTCTTCCATTAAGTATACAAAACAAAATACACTAAATCAAAATCAACATAGGTCGTGAAGAGACCAACATACCTGAGTCTGCTAGCCTCGATCTCATCCATCCTTTTCTGGATCTGAGTTATCTCATGAACAAGTTTGTGTACAGCCGTTAGTTTTTTTGTTATCTTCATATTCCTTTTGATGGACTCCATCATGCCAGTTGGTTTTAGCGGTTTAGGAGGGACCTCCGAGAGAAAGGTGTCAATGGCATCTTCAATTAAATAGGCAACATCTCTCACCTCCTTCACCCAATACTTCTGTTTGTCATCTGTTATCTGTTTCTTGTCAGCATCCTTTAGAAAAACCTGAATCCGGCCGAGTTCACGGCTCACTGTCTCCACTTGCTCATCAACACTGTATAGGAGTAAAACCTCTTTAACTCCAACATCAGTGAGCTTGGTCAGCAAAACCTTTACAATGCTCTCAGCCATATCTCCTGTATTTTACCTGGCAGCTGAAACTAGTGAGAAACCAAAAATGTTTGTGTATAATTATGAGAAAGGCGTGATAAAAGGTAAAGAGGAATATAAATGCCTCTAATTAACTTGCCGCTGGTTGATGCAATGTTGGGTGAGTTAAGCATTTAATTGTTTATAATTTATTAGTTTACAATCAATATGTGAACGAGAAAGCATCCGATCCACTCTGAAGTGGACGTGGCGACTGGACTGCTCGCGACTCGTTAGGCTGAATTTTGTTAGTTTGTTTGATTTTTCTTGTTGTCAATTTGATGAGAAGCTTCATTTCTTTTATAATTGTGACGTGTGTGTGCATTATTTCCAGGGTTCATACATCAACCATCAAAAGTATTTGACCAGTCAGACTGGACATGTCCATTTTGAATCGATCTGATCACTATTTGTCATGGATCGGTCCTTTAAAATCCATAAATTTTTATTGGTAGAAATTAATCTAAAATAATATAGGATATTATAATGAGTGGCTGAGTTTTATAAGCATATATTGATTCGGAAAAAAATTCGGATCCAATATTTGAAGTTTAGAAAAATCTCGAATTTAATGGATCCAACTACAACCGAAATTTTTATTCATAGAAAATACAAAAAAATTAAAATTAAAATGGAAAATTACAAGGTGAAATTTTAAATATAGAAAGATAAGATTACAGTTTGGCGTCCAAATCAGACTACAACCACTACCAAAAAGAAAAGAAAAATTATATATGTGAGACTTCAAATGAGAATAAAAACCAGAAATAAAAAAGTTTCTAATCGTGGGACGTCAAATTAGACAAACAATTGGAAAAAAAAAAATTCTAAATATGGGACCGTATTTGAGATAATTCATTGGTACTTCCTAGAACTTCTTAAAATTTTCGTATAGTTCCTCTTATGAGCCGAAATTTTTATTTATAGCACAGCTTCAAAAAAAAGAAACCAAAAAACAACCATTTTTGGAAATTTCGAAATATACCATGACCGCACCGGTGTTGTGCAGACCCATTTAATAGAGACCGCACAATGCCAGAGGGGACTCCTGCCTATATAAGGGGTCCCCTGGTTTCATTTTTTTTTTTATCAATTCAAAGAAGTTCCAATCCCTTCGACCTCGGGTAAGTTTTCTTTTTCTTTTTTATTTTTACTTTTTAGTTTAGAGTAGTAATTAGATTTAGGGTTTAGGTTTAGGATTTAGGTTTAGAATTTAGATTTAGGGTTTAGGTTTAGGATTTAGGTTTAGAATTTAGATTTAGGGTTTAGGTTTAGGATTTAGGTTTAGAATTTAGATTTAGGGTTTAGAATTAGATATTAATTTAGGTTTTAGAATTAGAATATGACCAAAATTTAAATAGAATTGTATCAAATATTAATTGTTTGACCACTAAAATTAAGCTAGACGTGTACCAAAAATTAAATAGGTTAATTTAACCAAATTTAGTTGTTTTAGCACCAAAATTAAGTAGGTTTATTTTACCAAAATTAATTGTTTGAGTTAAATTAGACTTGTTCCAAAATTTAATTAGGTTTATTTTACCAAAATTTAATTAGGTTTATTTTACCAAAATTAATTGTTTGACCACCAACATTAAACTAGACTTGTACCAAAATTTAATTAGGTTTATTATACCAAAATTCTCATATTTGACCAAAAATTATCAAATACAGCATGGCATCTAATAGAGATATACCGTCTTCCAGTAGGGGTGTACCATCTTCCAGTAGAGGTACACAGCATGGCCCTACAGCCACTCCGTACGAGATGTCCCAGTACATCGAAAGTGTGCTAGCAGATATTCCGGGTATCCGGAGTCGCACTGACAGGGTCAGCGACTTCTTGTGGTACCCGAATGCGGAGCACCGGATTCTGGAGGCTACCACTGGGGTAAGTTATAAATTAGTCATATTTATAAAAATACTAATAACCTAAATTTTTTGTATGAATGGACTTGATCTGATATTTTAATTAAATGCAGGGTTTGGATGCAGTTACGGTTCGTAGCAACTGCATGTGGCTACGGTACCAGCCGCCGTACGGGGGGACATTACGTGCAATGAGATTGTTTCAACTATCCCAGATGGCCGAGGAGAACCATGACGAGGGCTTATCTTCCGGCCTCGTTGAGCGATGGCGTCCCGAGACGCACACCTTTCATCTCCCCCATGCTGAGATGACAGTCACCCTACAGGACGTCAGTTGTCTGTGGGGTATGACTATTATCGGGGAGCCGGTGACAAGCATCGAGTACGGGGACTTCCGTTCATTGTGCTTGGAGTTGTGGGTATCTCACACGAGGAGCTCCAGAAAGAGAAGAAGAGAGGTGAGAAGACTGTGATCTCACCCAGTAACATCAGCTTGTCAAAATTGAGAGCCAAATTCAAGGATTATCCGGATCGTCCAGATTAGGTATATAAATTGTACCTTATTTAATTTAAATAATATCATATTTATTTACTTTTAAATAATGTTCTAATTTAAATAAATAACAGGTGGTTGTTGACCAATACCTGCGCACATATATTCTGGAGATGATCACTTGTCGGTTGTTTCCAGATTCGCACGGAGATTAGGTGCGGCTGTGCTACCTTGAGCTTCTGCGCGATCTGTCTACTACAGGCAAGTTCAACTGGGGTGGTGCCACGCTGGCATGCTTATATAGGTAAGAAACTTATTCTTATAATATTTTAATTTTTTCAAATATTATTGTTGTACCCTAAAAAGTTGCTATTTAAAATACAAATGTTGAAATAAAAAAATATATATAGGAAATGATGAAGAAGATGTAAGACTTAATTTAATAGGCTGTGTATGTTACTTTTCTGTTGAATAAAATGGTTCTTTGTGTTGAGATTTGATTCCTCTTATTAAATCTTTGCTCTTCTTTCTTGTTGAATCCATTGTTCTTTCTTCTTCTTTTTCTTCTTTTTTTTCTTTTGTGATTTGATAGGAGAGGATTTAGGTTCTGGTCTTAATCATGACCATTAACCTGAGTTCTTGATGAAAATGATGATTTCCTTTCTTTGCAATCAATGCAACAGTGAAGGATGAAAACAGAAATGTCCCTTTTTGGAGCTTCGTTAAGTTACTCATTTTTCATTCACTAGTAAATAAAGATAGAAGTTCAAAGTTTTGGTTTATTGATAGCCAAAGACCTGAAATTTCTGATAAAAAAGTGATAGTTCATATAGCTATCAATGCTATTGTGAAATTGATCTAAAAATTTAATAAAGAGATGAGGCAAAGAACAGCTTCATAGCTGATAAGTGAAGCCCAGAATTCTAAAACAAAAAAAATATATATGTGCCTATCTATTTCCTTGTGTGCAATCTATTTAAGAAGCTAGCTATAAATGTGGGAAATAAAACATAGAGCATGCCCGCCCTTGGCTACGTACAAAATAAATACAAACTTGCCATCTTGAACTATGTTCTTAATTCATCTCAAAGAAAAAGAAAATAAATACATCAGTACTTAAATTAAAAATGCAAAGCACACATGCATGCATACAAGAAATTTAATAAAGAGAAAACAAAGTCAAATATGAAATTGGAGTCTTGGAGGCGTAAAATATGCATTGACCGGAGTTCATGCCTCTATCAATAGTCAAATGGCTTTATCAATAAAGAGTTAAATTCAAGTGAAGGCACATGTTTGCATAAGTTGGGGACCTCATCTTCCTTAACCTCATGGCCATTCTCCAACCATCTCAATTCTCGAAGGTTGGTTAGGTGTCGTAGCCCCTGAGGAACACAATTCTTTACATCTCCAAATCCAGAGTTTTTTAAGATTGGGCATGGCCCCCTCCTCTATCTCCAAATCCTCTAGCACGATAATTCCAAACATCATCAATTCTTCTAATTGGTTGATGCCTTTAGCTGAACATCTCATTTTTCGATTAGTTTTGACTCCACGTAGCTTGAGAATCTTGAGGCAATGTAGATTCTCCAGTACTGGCATTACATCTTGCTGGAATTGGCAATTACTAATATCAAGATGAATGAGGTGAGGAGGTAGCATGATAACATCAATGGCCCATTCATTAGGAGTATCCTGATAGTTCTTAGCCTGTAATAGTAGATATTGTAGATTTTGATAAAATGGGAAGTTCCTCATATCAAATATGTCTCCTGGAAAAGAACCGCTTAGGTTGAGAAAGATCAGGTTCTTTAATGTGCCAAGGAAAGCGGCAACTACCGTCCATGAACATGATTTGTGCACTAAATCTAATGTACGTAAATTGGGTAGATGAGGAAACCCAGTTTTCCATGATTCATTGGTAGTAACGCATGCAAGTGTTTGCAAATTTGGTAGTTCTGTTGATGGTGGCAGTTCTGATGAATGATGGAATCCGGTCACAACATGCCTCAGTGTCTTCATGTTCCATGCACAATCAGGAATATTATCTACGACTCCCTCATCACGTACTCTTAGATTGATTTAAGAGTCTGTATACATTTCATGGTGCCTATCACTTTCTCCAAGTATCTTTTCCCATTCTTGTCATCTCGTCCAGTACACTTGTCACTTAGATTCCCATAAAGATTCAGATATCTTAACTGAGTTAATCCCTCAAACATTCCCACATTTATACTATCCATATAGCTGCCTCCAGTGCCAACCACTTTGAGCAGCTTTTGCTTAGAACAATTCGGCATGACTTTACCATTAAAGCACAACAGAGTGCGGAGGTTTTGGCTCATCATGAGTTTATCACAATCTGGATGGTGAACTGCCACACGACGCGTCCTACTCATGCTTTGTTGATCACAATCTGGATGTGAATACACCACAAGAAAGTTGTCCTCCTTGGCTTTTTGGATAGCAAGATCCCGTAGGAGATCGTGCATGTAGCAAGATATGATAGAGCCATCATCAGATCTAGATTTTACTTGAACCAGGCTCCTGTTATTCAATAAGAAAATTTGTTATAAACACAAGAGCATCCGATTAGTAGTGCTCATAAATGTCATAACTAAATTATTAATGGAGCTCACATTTTTCTAAGGTAAGTACTGATTATGTATTATAATTTTAACAAATATATTTTGAGGACAACAAATATTTCATAACGAAAAATATTTAGCTTCAAAACAATTCAATTGAAACCTCTGTAAATGACTTGTATACGTGCAGAACCCTAAAAAAAACTTCTACCTGCAGATTGCATTGTGCTTTATTTGTTTTTTTTTTCTTTTTCCTTGAAACAAAAGTGCTCCTTATATTGGAATCCTATTGTATCCAAATCGTTTAATATGTGCTTAAAGGCTTTTATGAATAAATAACTAAATTGGAATGAACACTTGTACAATGATATTAGCACGTTAGACTAAAATGTGCAAAACATTAAATGAAGAAGTTATACCTCTGCACGAGATCCTCCAAGTAACTTTCCGCAGTTTCTTCCAATGTTCTATTATCTTCTTGTGGTATGAAACCCTCAGCAACCCACATTCGAAGTAAAGATTTGACATTCATTTCATGGTCTTCGGGAAATGCAGCAAAGTACATGAAACAAGATTTAAGAGGTAATGATAGATCCTCATAACTAGTGCCTATAATCTCGCTACATTTTTTTCCATCATCAACATGCCAACTCATTGTTTGTAACACTTTACTCCAAGCGGCATGGTTGTGTGGCTTTGTTGATAATAGGCCTCCTAAAACCACCAATGCGAGAGGAAGCGCACCACATTTACGGACAAATTGATCTGTAATGTTAGAAAGATCATGAAAAGAGCTTTTATTTGGACCCTGATTTGGAAGAGCCTTTTTCAGCAAAAGCTCTAAGCTTAACTCCTTCGTTAAGAACCCAGGTTTGTACGGTTCACACGTGGGATCGGCTCTTTTAGCAATATTAAAGAACCTAGTGGTTATGAGTACTCTACTTTCATGATCTTCATCTGGGAGTGCTTCTCCAATTTGAGTCCAAAGATCATCTGTCCAAACATCATCAAGGACTATGAGGTATTTTTTTCCTTTAAGAGACTCATGAATCATGGTAAGAAAAACTTCTTCTTTTGGTTGCTTGCTCAGATCGATAGGAAGATTGAGTTGTTCCGCTATTTTTCTCAAAATGTCAATTAATTCGAACTTTTGAGAAATAGCTACCCATATGCGAAGTTCAAAGTGTCTCGTGACATCATTACTGTAAAAATAAAACATATATTTGGTGAATTTTAGTATAACATAAATTTAAAGATGATCGACTCTTTTAAGAAAAAAAATGTGTGTTTTGATGGTTAAATTTATGCATAAATAGAAAATTGTTATTTTCGTTACCAATCTAAAGGGATATGGTTTTATATTTTTCCATTTTTTATCTTAATTTCTTTCTTCCTTTTTTTTTTTTTGCATGCTATTGCAAAAGTTGTTGGCGCCATACAAATAGATTTGCCCAATATAAATTCGCACGATTCAGTCGTTGTTTTTGAGATGTAGCCGTTGATCTTGTTTAGATTTGCACAATATCGATAACCCATGCAATATAAAAAATCACAAGTAGCTAATACGGCCTACCCTCAATGACCTGTTGGGTTGGGTTGGGTTACTAAAGGCTTCCAGCTATAACAATATAATTTAGTGGCACTGGCTAACCCTCAATGGCCTACTTTAATGAAAATGTTACAACCAAAATTAATAAATGCATAATTAATGATTACATATGTTTAGATATGTCAAAATTTCAGATCAGGATTTTTTTTGGGACAGATAAGATTCGATCGGTCATGATTGCTTCTGACATAGTGCATTTTTAATTTAATGGTTGTAATATCAATCAGACCATTATTATCTAAATATATTTTGAAACACTTTATTATTAATGAATATTGTTGGTTTCATATATCAAACTCAAAATTTGAGATATCTCAGAACCACTTCACTCTTCACATAATCAAATGTTAGATTTCGACGAATTCATATCACCTGAGGTAACAGATTATTTCTTTAGATCCAGACCGTTCAATAAAAATCCGGACAAATACATTAAAGGGATCCCATTCATTTCACCCCTCGGGTCTTGTTGGTCCATATTCTGATCGGACGATGCAGATCTAATCATAATATATATTTGAGTGAGGCTATGGTACTATGCATAGCACGGATTGGTCCGTGCTACGGCTCAATATTTGAGTTTTCAAAATTCTATAGGTCGATCCGAACCGTTCAACATGATTATAAAATGAATATGTACTTGCAAACCAAATTTTACATTTTTTCGAATTTTTTTACTATTTTTTTAGATAGGTAGAAAATCACTGTTTTTGGATGGTCCAGAATTTTCAGATCAAGTGATTTTCTACCTATCTACAAAAATAATAAACAAATTTGAAAAAATGTAAAATTTGGTTTGCAAGTACATATTCATTTTATAATCATGTTGAACGGTTCGGATCGACCGTTAGGATTTTGAAAACTCAAATATTGAGCCGTAGCACAGACCCAACTATGCTATGCATAGTACCATAGCCTCACTCTATATATTTTGTTGTCTCAGAGAATATAAACTCGATTCTGACTCGCCTGACCAATTGTTAGGATCAAAACTGTGTTGGTTTGAGTTCGGCCCATTTGTTCAGTCAATTATTGTCGGCCTTGCTATGAATCGTCTTAATACATACTTGTCTTATAATTATATACAATTGATTTACTAAAAAAATATATATATATATGGACTTGATTTAGTAAAATTTAAGTTTTTACTTGCAAAACTAACTGATTTAGTAAAATATATGAGGCAGTACGTTGTCTCATAAATCATAAATTTACTAGACAATTTGTTCGAAAATAGTAGTAGCTAGGTTTGATAATTGATCAAACATATTTCATAATTTCTGCAAAGCTTCAAGTTGAAATCAACAGGGATCAAGATAGAACAAAACTGGAAAACACTTGTTGACTAAAAATATATGAAATTGAACCATATTGCAAAGTAAGTGTAATCAACTTAAATAAAAAATAAAAATAAAAACTAAATTTTTTTTTTAAATAAAAACAAATATATAGCACATACCGATTGTATACTTTTCGCGCAAGAGTCGTTTTTCCGAGCCCACCAGTTCCCCAAATGGAAACGACGGAACGTCTCTTAATTGTCTCATCCATCAACCCTTGGACAACATAGTCTTGGTCCTCCTTGAACCCGACAATATCAGGATCAATGTCCGGCATTACAAGTGGTCTAACGGGTAGTTTGATCTCTCCACCGTCCTCGCCCAAAGTATTGATTCCATACCTTGTTGAATTTAGTAGTTTAGTTAGAAGTAATAAACATAATTAATTAGTTAATTAGTCAAATAATTAGAATGAATGTATTTGAAAATTTACACAAATTAAATGTTTAGATTTTCTAGAGTTAACAAAGTTGAAAAAATATCAATTTAGTATGAAAATTTCTATCCCTTATATATTTTCCTTCCTCATTCTCTCTTCCATTAAGTATACAAAACAAAATACACTAAATCAAAATCAACATAGGCCGTGAAGAGACCAACATACCTGAGTCTACTCGTCTCGATCTCAGTCATCCTTGTCTGAATCTGAGCTATCTCATGGACAAGTTTGCGAACAGCTGGTAGGTTTTTTGTTATCTTGATCTTCCTTTTTATGGACTCCATCATGCCAGTTGCTTTTTGAGGTTTTGGAGGGACCTCCGAGAGAAAGGTGTCAATGACATCTTCTATTAAATTTGCTACATCTCTCACTTCCTTCACCCAGTGCTTCTGTTTGTCATCTGTTATCTGTTTCTTGTCAGCATCCTTCAGAAAAACCTGAATCCGGGCGAGTTCACGGTTCACCTTCTCCACTTGCTCATCGACTTCGTATAGGCATAAAACCTCTTTAACTCCAACATCAGTGAGCTTGGTCAACAAAACCTTTATAATGCTCTCAGCCATCTCTCTTCTGTATTCTAGGTGGAGCTGAAACTAGTTAGAAACAATAAAATGTTGTAGCATTATGAGAAAGGCAAGACAAAAGGAAAAGAGGAATATAAATGCCTCAATTGGCAGCTGGTTGATGTGAACAATGTTGGGTGAGTGGATTCTTCCACTTTGATTTTGAAGGGGACGACTCGGGAGTAAAAGCACAATATTTTCTCTGTTTGATAAAGAAAGGACAACTCCAGTTTCACTTTGAAAGCAGAGGTGATTGGTTTCTCCAGTGCTTGATAATTCGGAGGAAATGAAGAAGGAATCAATTATAAAATCAGCTTTTTGGGAGATAAGGAATTTTGGTAGGGTCACCGAAAGAAAGTAGGTAATGCGGAGAATAAATTTTCATTTTTTCTCACATTTTTACAATTTTTTATTTTATTCCCAATCAACAATTCAATATCAGAACAATAAAAAAAATTGGATTGCAAAGATTGGATCCTATTTTTTTTTTCCGAATCCGTTTATGCCATTGACACCTTATTATTTTTTATTAATTTCTATAAATAATTAATTCTGTATAAAATCCTGAATGGGATTCATGTGATCTACTATATCATATCTATGCCTGTCTCCACAACTAAAGCGTTGTTGTCTTAAAAAATATGAAGAAGAGCAATCGATTGCAAATAACCATATTTTTCTCAAGTAAATGTATGATCGAAGAAAGTAAATTCCTGGTGATGAATGATAATATTGTACATGTGAATTAACATTTTAACATAATACAACGAATTTCTTAAAACAAATTCTGAATGCTACTGCCATTAAAAAAAGGAAAAAAACACTTTGAATGGTACTCTGTCATTTTTGGGTAGATTTTGAAAATTTCCGAATTTAATGTCACAAAATTTAATTTTTAAGTTTAACGCTATAGATAAAAAAAAAATCAGTTACCAACTATATATAGCTGAAAAGAGAGAAGGCATAAGACTCCATGTGAGCCAGAGGATTTTGTAGAAATGATAAGGTCAAAAAGTTCATGTCAGGTATTCGTTTCACTTATTAAATCACAGAAAAAGTCACAGAGGATTTTATTCACTGATTTGGTATAAATTCGTCTTGTTTTATTCTGAAATTGAAGAATAAAAGTTTTTTAAGGGAAAAACAACCCGACAGCATAAAGCGCTACAAGATATTAAAGCATTCACACTAAAATGATTTGTAACTTTCTTTCAAAAAAGAAAAAAAAAGAAGAAGAAGGAACAATTGCCCATTAACCCAACAAATTTTTCATTTTTTTTCTTCCATTTTCTACGAATCTTCAATTATTTTCTAATTCTATTTTCTATATAAATAAGACTATCTTCAATCTAAAATTATACATAAATTGTGAAATGAATAATTTTAACAATTATTTCTCAATGTTGAATTTTACTAACCATTATATTATACCTCGAATTGAATTAGCTTCTATTAACATAAGCTAACTTATATTTTTTATGCTAGTCTTTTTATATTTTTTACAGTTTACCAAAAAACAATAATTAGATTAACTTAATATGTGGGTTTCTATCTCAACACTGAAAAGTACAAAATGATAAACATAACTAATTTAAATAAAAGGATATTTTCAAAAATAACACCAACTTTCCAAAATATAACACCAACTTTACCAAAATTATAACACCAGTTTGGCACCAACCTTTTTTGCTCCAGTACAAGTTCAAAATTAATTAAACTGCAAGCATGACATCTCTTTTATTTCAGTTCATCCTTTTTTTCAACATATTTCCATCAAATGTGTTTGAGTAATTACAGAATTATTCATGTCCAATTCATATAATTCCATCTTAATGGTTAAGTACAAAAGTAACCATAATGTATAAGTATTATGAGAAAGGCATAGCAAAAGGTAAAGAGGAATATAAATGCCTCAATTGGCAGCTGATGGATGCGCACAATGTTTGATTTGAAGGGAACGACTCGGGAGTAAAAGCACAATATTTTCTCCGTTTCATTAAGAAAGGACAAGTCCAGTTTCATTCTGAAAGTAGAGGTGATTGGTTTCTCCAGTGCTTGGTAATTTGGAGGAAATGAAGAAGGAATCAAATGTAAAATTAGCTTTTTGCGAGATAAGAATTTTGGTAGGGTCACCGGAAGAAAGCAGGTAGAGATCAGATTCTATCAACTTCGTTTACTTGTGGGTTGTGGCATATATATATGACAAAATTATAACATCATCACAGACAATTGATCAAGCAAACACAGAGATTTTAACGTGGTATCGCCTATAGCGCACTCCACGGATCAAGACACACACACACTCTTTTATTTCATAATAATTTCTGATTACAACTCATCCAACACTGAATTGTATTTTTCTTTCTTAGTTTTTCTGTTTAGAGAGACAGAGCTTATATGCCCTCATTGGAGCTGTACACGCATACAATCAGGAAAGAAATCACAAGAATACAATCAGGAAATAAATCTCCAGCTAGCTATATTTGGTAGATCCTATCAAGGCTGCATGGTATCTTGAATTATCTTCAAGAAATCTTTGGCCGGATCCACCTTCTTGATTTTCTCCTTTAGATCCGGTGTGGCACCAACTACACGTGTCAACTTGTAGTTCCAACAATATATGCAGCATGCCAGGTTGGTTTCCAACGGAAAAAAAATGCTGTCGAATGTTCTGATAAGGGGTACAGATATTGATAAATCATAACTGTTGCTTAGACATACATTATGTAGCCAATTTCTTCATTCTCTTCCGTAAATAGTGACTGATGCACGTACCCTCTTGAACCGTAACACCACAAGTAGATTCGAACCAATCACCCAACTTCTGGAGAAAACTGCAAACCATCTGCTAGCTCCGAATTGATAGTCTGAAACAGAGAATAGGAGGGTCCTCCTTTTCTCGAAAGAATGAGCGGATTTGGTCCATGCAAAAATAAATTTGACTTGTTGTGCCTTAATTTATATCTTTATTTTCTTCTTGTTTGGTCCATGCAATTAATTATTTGTTTCATACTTCAATCTTAGGTTAGTACTGTTAGGTAGAAGAAAGATACATTATTCAACAAGAAAACAAGCTTCTGCCTAGAAGAACTTTTCAGAGTAATAACGGTATCTTTAACTAATTTGTGCATTCAGTTTTCTATCCGTGTTAGCTGGAACGAATCTGCTGATTTGTTACGTTCAAACTTTGTTGTATCTGTGGATTCATACACAAACAATCACACTACTCCAAGTGATAATCATAGAAGGCAAAATCGGCCGTTCCGGAGCGGAATCGGCCGTTCCGGAGCGGGATCGGACGGTGCCGATCCGATTCCAGACCGATTTACGCGGACAGTGCAAATTTCGGTCAATTTCGGCCGTTTCGGTCATATTTCGGCCAGTTCCAGTCAAATTTCGGACCGTTCCGGCCCGTTCCAGTCAAATTTCTGCCGAAACGCAAATATAAACAAGTTGAAAAATTTTTGCGGCAGCTGGGATTCGATCTCTAGATCATTGGAATGGAGTCCAAGCAAGTTACCACCACACCACCCAAGTGTTTTTGATTTATACCATAACTCATTTGTATATATATAACACTTATATCACAGATTGATACAAATCAAAAGTCCGATTTTCCGATCCGATTCGGCCGATCCCGACCGATTTTTCCGATCCGGATCGGGATCGGTTGGGGCCGATCCCGATTCCGATTCCGATTTTTCCTTCTATGGTGATAATGAAAGGCCTCATTAATTGTCTAAAGATCAATAAAATTGATAATGACACCACTTATGTCCATATCTTTTTTTTTTTAATAGTAGTGACGAATACACACCGATTTCATTAAAAATGAAATCATTTAACTAACTGAGAGCTGTACCAGTCTCTGATAATGTTCTTACAAAACCACCTTAAGATATATAGTTCATACAATCAACATCAAAACAAAGCTTAAAAGCACCAACCTGGCTAACACAACATAGCCTAAAAACATACAGCCAACAAGCTTGAGAGAGAATCAGTAAACAGCTCTACTCAGTTCTAATCAGAAAACTACATAAGTCTTGCGCTTTTTGCATATCTGCTCCTGTATTTTTCAAAAACTAAGAAACATTCACAAGTGATCTCCACTTCTTCTTCCACACCCAAGGGTTGCGCAGGGCTCCTAGTGCCAGCTGCCCTGTATACATCTGATTAGACAATTCAGTTATATTTTTAGTCGGATATGCCTTCCGTCTCCTCCATTTTCATCGCTTCAAGCTCACCACGAAGCGTTTGTAGGCACCCTTATTTGACTCATTCAGCACCTTTGTATGCCTTCTCAAGTATCTCCCATGCCTCCTTTGATCTTGTTGCACCGGCAATCTTCTCAAAACCAGATTCATCAACCGCTTGAAAAATGAGGTAAAGTGAGGTTTTATCTCTCATGCGGATTTCTTTGAGCACCTTCAATTGATTTGCTATCTCATTGGCCATTGCAGCTTGCTCTTCATAGCCGACTTCGACTACTTCCCACACGTCATGTGCACCGAGCAAGGCCTTCATTTGTATACTCCAATTATCATAGTTGTTCTTTGTAAGGAGCGGCAATGGAACTTGTCCCAATGATGTCACTACTGCGGAGCTTTCCATGGCTCTGATAACAATTTGTTAGTATTTGATATGAACTTAGTATATTTTAATAGTGGAAGAGTGAACACTTGTTGGCAGAAATTTAACTTCTATTATCAATATTTTCTTACTCTCTTACATTGAAAATACTCCTTATATATTATATAGACTCGTAGGAACTTTCTACACATTCTATTTTCACTAAATAACATTTAACCCTCTCATTAACCTTATCTATTTCCTAAGTACGTTTTTTCAACTTGCCAAGACTGCCTAGATCATTTGTACCATGGCTTCTAGAGAATTCTAACATTAACCGGTACATTCACGAGACTTGTATAGAGTTCTTACATTAACTATTACATTTAACCACTATTTAATTTTATTATTTCCAACAATATGAAAATTTATGATACCTTTTGTTTCCTTCCACATTTTCTATTCCCCTGAGAGCACAAAACAAAGTACTCTAACTCAAAATTAACATAGGCCGTGAATAGACCAACATACATGTGTCTTCTCGCCTCGGTCTCATTCATCCTTGTCTGGATATGATCAGTTATCTCATGGACAAGATTGAGTACAACCAGTATTTCTTTTATTGTCTTCATCATCCATTTCATGGCCTTCATCATTGTTGAATATTGAGACAAAATTAGAGTCCGAATATTCCAGATTTAGAGATCTGGATGCAACGTGTTGTGATGTATTTTTAGGCATGTAGTTGAGTTAGTGGTTTCCTTATTTCCTCTAGACAGAATTAGTGCATGTAGTGGAGTTAGTGGGTTCTATAATTAGTCATGTAGGAACTGCTTGTAATAGGAGGATAGGTAGTGGGGTGCTAAATTTAGATGATCCAAACTTAGTTGTTGTAGGGCTATAAATTCAGCATGTTGTAATCCAGAAAATTAATTAAGAAGTGAATTTCAGCAGAAATTCTTTGTCTCTGTTTTTGTTTATTCTTCCAAAAAATTCCATCAATTGGTATCAGAGCAAGTCGATCCACCTTGGGGCGTTTTCAATGGCAGAAAACGGCAACAACACGGTGAATGTTACTCAACCGGCAATACCTCTCTTCAAAGGTGAAAACTATGCCTTTTGGAGCATCAAGATGACGACCTTGTTCAAGTCTCATGACCTATGGGATTTGGTTAACAATGGTCCACCAGATTCAGATCCGAACCAGCAAGAAAATCAGAAGAAAGATGCAAGGGCACTATTCTTCATCCAACAAGCAGTTCATGACACCATCTTCTCGAAAATTGCAGCAGCCACCAACGCAAAGGAGGCATGGACAACCTTGAAAACAACATTTCAAGGGAGTACTCGAGTCATGGCAATCAAACTTCAAGGCCTACGCAGGGACTTTGAAACGTTGCAGATGAACAAGGAAGAATCTGTGCAAATTTTCCTTTCAAGAGTACAAGAGGTGGTCAATCAAATCAGAGTATTTGGAGACACCATGGAGGAGAAGACTGTGGTGGCACAGGTGTTGAGAAGTTTAACACCCAAGTTTGATCATGTGGTAGCAGCAATAGAAGAGTCCAAAGATCTAAACACCTACACCTTTGATGAACTCATGGGGTCACTGCAGACTCATGAATCAAGGCTGTCAAAGGCAGAAGATAAAGGCGATGACAAGGCTTTTTACATGAAGGGGGAGTCATCAAGAGGCAGAGGTCAAGGAAGAAACAATTCAAGCAAAGGCAGAGGCAATTCCAGCCGAGGAAGAGCTAATTCCAGCAGAGGAGGTAGAGGCCGAAGTAGAAGCAATCAAGCAAATTCATACGACGATTCCAAGAGGGATGTTCAATGCCATTATTGCAACAAGTATGGGCACTATCAAGCAGAGTGCTACAAGAAGCAAAGAGAAGACAGTCAAGCAAATTATACAGAAGAGAATGATGAGCAACCAACACTCTTCATGGCCAGCAGTGCGGTTGACAAAGTTGATGCAAGTAGCATCTGGTTTCTCGATAGCGGGTGTTCAAATCACATGTCCGGATTCAAGTAGTTGTTTGATGACTTGGATGAAACATGAAAGTTGGAAGTTAAACTCGGTGATGACAAGCTAATTCAAGTAGAAGGCAATGGCATAGTTGCAGTGCACACCAAAGAAAACGGTATGAAATACTTGCATAATGTGTATTATATTCCAAATTTGTCTCAAAATCTGCTAAGTATTGGGCAATTGATGGATTGTGGTTATTCAATTGTGTTTGAAGGGAAAACTTGTGTAATAAAATCCAAAAACCAGGTATTGGTAGAAGTGAACATGGCAACCAATAAATTGTTTCCCTTGGAGGTTTCAAATGTAAAGGAAAAAAGCAATGGTTGCAAAAGATTTGAACCAATCTGAGTTATGGCATCTTAGATATGGTCATTTGAATATCAATGGTCTGAAATTGTTGAACCAAAAACAAATGGTTTATGGCCTACCCAAAATCAACCAAATAGGTGTTTGTGAAGGGTGTATATTTGGTAAACAAGCCAAGTTTCCATTCCCAAAAGGCCAAGCCAAGAGAGCAACTCAAGTGCTTGAGTTGGTTCATGCGGATTTGTGTGGTCCAATGCAAACCGAATCTCTTGGAGGCAGCAAATATTTCCTCCTTTTCACAGATGATTATAGTAGGATGAGTTGGGTGTATTTCCTACAAAGCAAAGGAGAGGCATTCAGAAGTTTCAAGGTGTTTAAAGCTTTTGTAGAGAACCAATCTGAAAAGAAGTTGAAGGTGTTAAGAACGGACCGAGGTGGTTAGTTCCTCTCAAAAGAATTCATTAATTTCTGTAAAAATGAAGGGATACACCGTGAGTTAACCACACCCTATACACCTGAGCAAAATGGGGTGGCAGAAAGAAAAAATAGAACAGTTATTGAGATGGGTAGAAGCATGCTCAAATGTAAGAACCTACCAAACAAATTCTGGGCTGAGGCAGTTGCAACTGCGGTGTATGTTGAACATTTCACCAACAAAAGCTGTGATGAATAAAACTCCATTTGAGGCATGGTTTGAGAGGAAACCAAGGGTAAGTCATCTAAGACTATTTGGATGTATAGCCTATGCATTTGTCAATCCACAGAAGAGAACCAAGCTTGATGAAAAATCTGAAAAATGTATTTTCATCGGGTATTGTACACAGTCTAAAGGCTATCGGTTATACAATCCAGAGAATGGGAAAATCCTGGTGAGTAGAAATGTTTTGTTTGATGAAGAAACAAAATGGCAGTGGAAGGATGTTGTACATCAAACACAGATAGAAGAAACAATAGAAGAAGATGAAGAAGCAACTACACACGAGCAACCTTCAAACAACAACTCCAGTGGACCAAGTGTTGAGTCTGAACATGACATGCCATCAAGGAAGTTCAAAACATTGCAAGAACTGTATGAAACCACACAAGTTCTTCTTGTTTCAGATCCCACAACCTATGAAGAGGTAGCATAAAAGGAGGAGTGGTGCAAAGCAATGCAAGAAGAAATACATGCAATCGAGAAGAACAAAACTTGGCAATTGGTGAAGCGTCCTGAAGGTAAAAATGTTATTGGTTTAAAATGGGTTTTCAAAACTAAATTCGGTGCAGATGGAAGTGTTCAAAAGTTCAAAGCTAGACTTGTGGCAAAGGATTATGCACAAGAATATGGCATAGATTATAAAGAAACATTTTCACCAGTTGCAAGGTTTGAAACAGTGAGATTGTTCTTAGCTTTGGCAGCTCAAATGAAAAAAAACGTGTATCAGTTTGATGTCAAATCTGCCTTTCTCAATGGAGAATTGATAGAGGAAGTCTATGTTGAGCAACCAAGAGGATTTGAAGTGAAAGGCAAGGAGAGTTTTGTGTATAAACTAACAAAGGCTTTGTATGGTTTGAAGCAAGCACCAAGAGCTTGGTATAGCAAGATTAATTCATACTTCATCAATTCAGGTTTCGAAAGAAGCAAGAGTGAGCCCAATTTGTATGTTAAAAAGGGTGGAAAAGAAGATTTGTTGATTGTGTGTTTGTATGTAGATGATATGATCTATATGGGCACAAATGAAAGATTGTTGAATGCATTTCGAGCTAGCATGAAAAGGGAGTTTGAAATGACAGATTTTGGATTGTTGCATTACTTTCTCGGTTTAGAAGTAGAGCAAGAGAAAGGTAGCATCTTTGTATCGCAAAGGAAGTATGCAAGTGATCTGCTCAAAAGGTTTGAGATAAAAGAAAGCAAGATAGCATCAACACCTATGAATGTCAATGAAAAATTGGTAAAAGATGATGGTTCAGGTTTAGCCGATGCAACTAAGTACAGAAGTCTAATTGGAGGATTAATGTATTTGACTCACACAAGACCTGATATTTCCTATGCTGTTGGAGTGGTCTCAAGGCACATGCAAAATCCAACAAAGCATCACTTTGGCACAGCCAAAAGAATTTTAAATTATATTGCAGGTACAACAGACTATAGTGTATGGTATGGGAGCTCGAAAAACTACAACCTGATCGGCTACAGTGACAGTGATTGGGCAGGATGTGCAGAAGATTGAAAGAGCACATCAGGGCACTTGTTTACTCTCGGCACCAGTGCAGTTTCATGGATATGAGTTCAAAGAAGCAAGCAACCGTGGCATTGTCAACCTCCGAGGCAGAATATTCAGCAGTCAGTTCAGCGGCATGTCAAGCAGCACTAGTACAAAAAAGCCCTACACCGACTGTTAAAAAAGCCCTACACCGACTGTTATTGAGGCGTCAGTGATGGCGGTGACAGTATAGGTATATCTATACTGACGGGTAAATGACAGTCAGTGTAGATACCCAACACTGACTGTTTCAAAAAACCGTCAGTGTTGAGTATCTACACTGACGGTTCTCTTTAAAAAACAGTCAGTGTAGATACCCAACACTGACGGTTCTTTTTAAAAAACAGTCAGTGTAAACACCCAACACCGACGGTTTTCTTTAAAAAGCAGTCAGTGTAGAGACCCAACACCGACGGTTTTATTAAAAAAACAGTCGGTGTTGGTCACCAACAGCGACTGTTTTTTTAATAAAACCGTCGGTGTTGGTCACCAACAACGACTGTTTTATTGAAAAAACAGTCGGTGTTGGACACCAACAGCGACTGTTTTTTTAATAAAACCGTCAGTGTTGGTCACCAACAACAACTATTTTATTGAAAAAACAGTCGGTGTTGGACACCAACAGCGACAGTTTTATGGAAAAAACAGTCAGTGTTGGTCTTAAAAACAATCGTTGTCTAATACAAAAATGTCTACTCAATTCCTAATAGCCAAATAGGTCATCGCCCTTCTCTCCCATAAATCAAACTTACTAAAAAAAAAAGACTTTTAAAAGAAAATTTAAGTACAAAGAAAGAAGAAAGGAGATTTTGTGCGACAAATCGCCTTTCGATCTCATCAGCTTTTAAGGTTGGCGTTTTTTTTTTTTCTTTTCTTAGTTGTTGTACATAATTTAGTTAATAGGGATATTATAAATTAAATTTGTGTAGTTCGTAAATAGTTATTATTTGTAATGTTGTGTTGTTTAGACATACTAAAACATTTTTTGAATCTGAAATATGTTTACTTTGTATATGTTTACATGAGTAAAGCTAGGGTTTGATGTGCTCATCAAAAGAGTTTGGTAATCACAACTCCAAAAGTATATCAGTTGAAATCAAATGACAAATTCAAACTGTTGAAATACATTTACTTCACGAGTGATGCATGTACATTCAAAAATTTAAAAGTTTCGAATTCATTTAGTACAAAGTCAAGCAGTAAAAAAATGATGAAAAATAAATGCATAAAACAACTCATGAAATAACTTGTAAAATGTTCATTTTTTTACTGCTTGACTTTGTACTAAATGATTTCGAAACTTCCAAAAAATTTATGTACATGCATCAGTCATGAAGCAGATGGATTTCAACAGTTTGGATTCATCGTTTGAAACAAATCTGATAGACTTTGGAGTTGTGTCCACCAAACCCTCATGGTGAGCACATCACATCCCAGCTTTGCTCATGTTTACATATATTGAGCAGTTAGAAAAAAAAAAAAAAAAACTCATGTCTGATTATGGAGGAGGTGGAGTAAACTTCTTACTTAATTTGTCAAACGAGGTGTAAACAGATGGAAAAAGATGGAGTTACAGCGGAATAAGTTAAATCACCTTCTTCGAACGGATTAACTTCAAATTAACTTCATTTGTAAATCGAATGTCATAGACAAAGATTAATTTCATAATTTCTCTCTCCTCTTTAGTGGATAATTTAAGCTATGACTTAATTTTTGTTAGTGTATGTAATGTATTGGATTTGGGCACAACACAATTTAGTAAGGTGAAGTTTAGGGGTTATAGTTGGTCTTATTCTCATAGGAATTTTGATTTTAGTGGTTATTTATTAGTTAGGTAATTTATTTAGATCATGGGGGCTAATGAAGACAAGATTGGCCCAACTGCTCCGAGACAGGATGAGGCGGGCTCATATGATACCTGTTATTTAATTCGTATCCCCCAAGGTTACAGAAATATTCTCAAATTTTGAACTTGTTATATTTTGGATGAAATTCTTTATTATTTGTGATGAATATTCAGATTTAGCACTTGTTAATGTTCAATGAGGCCGATTGTTGCATCACCGCATGATATATGCCGCCATTAGCGTGAAACGGCCTGCTTCATCTTTTCTACTGACTCGCAACACGGATACATGTAGAGTACAATTCATAGAAAATCAGAGAAAATTCAGAGAAGAAATTCATAGAGAGGTTGATTTGGAAAATTGGTATTTGATATGATAGAAATATCAACATTTTTTTTTATCAAAATGGACCAAATTAGCTAAGTTTATGATGTTTACAAGATTGACCTAGCTTTTATTTTTATTTTTTTATTTTTTTTTTACTTTTCATGGATCTGCACTGACCGAGTTTTTCATTCTAGGCTGTACACCCAAGAGTAATATTGAAGAGAGCTGAGGGGTACTTCAGGGAAAACTGTCAAAAATATTACCTCAAGTAACCGAATATGGAACATTTATTAGTTTAAAATTTACAAGTTATGATTGAAGAATTATTATTCAAGTATGAAAATATGTGAGGTGTAGACAATAATAATTAACTATCATTTAGTTATGCTGCATTAATTAAATAAATTCTTCATTAATAGAGGACCAACTATAGAGTTTTTTTTTAAATGGCTCAGAATACAATAAATTTAAAGTTTTTTTGGATCACTAAGGGAACCAACAATATTTTATTTAAAAAGTTTGGCAGAAAATGCATTATTTTTTTTTAAATGATAGTCGAAAATGCTATTAATTGAATTTTTGTTTTCGTGAGATAAAAAAGGTAGTGGATGTCTCAATGTAATATGGACTTTGTATACGAATCATCTAAGATAATTCCATGGACCCTTTTCAATAAGAGGGAATTTCACATATACCCCTCAAAAACATCAAAATTACGTATCTCTCCCTCTAGACTTTGAAATTATGTATTTCCCCATCTAAACTTCAAAAACTTACAAATTTACCCATTTTATTGTCTTTTATATTAAAACTCATTCTAAAATTTTAAAATACCCATTTTACCCTTTATTAAAAGAATATAAAAGCCCATTAGACTCAAATTTGAATTTGAAGGGTTCCTCTGCCGTCCGATCCGCGCGCATCGCTTCAATATTCGTGTTGATCTAACATGCACTAATCTTAAAGCAATTCTGATCGCGCGCATCGCATTAAGATCTATGCATGTCACTTCAATATGCATGTCTGTTCGCATCAAGATTTGTGTCGATCTTGCGCACACAGATCTAAAAGCAATTCAGACGGTAGATGAACCGTTCAAGATTTGAGCTTGATGGGCTTTATATGTTTTTAATAAAGGGTAAAATGAGTATTTTATAAATTTAGAATGAGTTTTAATATAAAAGACAATGAAATGAATTAATTTGTGAGTATTTGAAGTTTAGAGGGAGAAATACGTAATTTCAAACTTTAGAGGGGGGAATACGTAATTTTGAAATTTTTGAGGGGTATACGTGAAATTCCCCTTTGAATAAAGATATGATTTAATATTCATCCTTTTTGTTTATTAATTCTCCATTTTTTTTCTTTTTTTTTCTTTCATTAAGAACTCTCGTTGCATATTTTTTCTTTCAAAAAGTATGATTCATGATGTCGGTGATTCAGAATAAAAAAGAAAACCGAACTTTGTGGATAAATAAAATGCATCATTTTTATTTTTATTTTTGGTTAGATTTGTTGAAAGCACACTTGGAAATTGAATTTCTTTCAAAATAAAATTGCAAAAATATATTCAATTTTCAAAAATACTACTAACGAAATAAACTTATCAATCGAATTAAAACATAACCAAACTAAATTTTAATTTATACGGTTGAACCGAAATAAAAAGATTAATAAAAAAAATAGTTTTTGTTATTTTGTTGATTTTTTTTTATAAGATCATTAACTGGAAAATCAAACTATTTAATTTGAACTCTCTCGATTTAGTTTAAACTTCCACCATTATTTTAAAATACTTTTTTTTAATTGGTATTTTCTGCCGCAAGACATGCTCGTATTAATTTTGCATGCACAAATTGATTTTTCAATAAAGTTGTCTCGAGCGATTCGATTTTTAATTTTTGTCCTAATAATTTTTAATATAGCATGGAGTTGTGGAATCATTTATGAGAGTTAAAGTCAGTTGAGGAGAAGCAGGGCGCGCCTGATAAGTATGAATTCAAATCGCATTCAACGAGATTAAGATGTGAATAATAAAACAGAAGAAACTTTTGACATCTATGAAAAAAGGAAAAGGTTCACTAAAATCTGTACTATCGGACAAAGCAAAATATATAAGAGGTCCTTTAAGTGGTCTTTTTTTTTTTTTTTTTGTTAAAAGCCCATAGACAATATTGCATTAATCAAGACAAAATCAGCTATACATCGTTTAGTACCCGTACATACAATATCTGTACTACTATTACAACTGAAACCTCTTAATAAAAGTAAATAAGAAAGATAAGAAAAAAACAGAATTAAGGGTTACTTTGCTCAGATCAACAGATAGTGAGCTTGCAGAATTTTCTATGCTCATGCTCAGATTAGTACATTGTGAGCCTGCATATTTTTTTATCGTTAGTACAAAGCAGTGTTGTTGTAATCAAGACGAGACATGAGTATCTAAGAGAGTCTTCCTGCTTAGATGGGTTTGTACCTGAGTTATTTAACAAGAAACACAGAGAGGTGGAGCGAATTTACAATACTCTCATCCGAACCCATTGAATCGAGACGAGGTGATGAGCAGCAAGGCGGAGCGACGAGCGGTGACCAGACTGAGCGGAGGAGCCGAGATAGGATGGTGGACTCTCAAACCCCCTCAACAAGGTACACACAATGCAAGAAGCTCTTTTAGTATAAAAGCGGAGAAAAATGGTTGAGTACCAAGGTAATTCCCTTTGGCAAGCAACTCATCTGCTTGTTTTGCTTGTTCATACGCAAGCTCTTCAGTTAAAGTGACAACAGCTTCAAGCACGGGATTATACCTTTAACAATCACAAGATGGTTTCATTCATTTATCTGGCTTCTTATTCGAGTTAGGCTATACATAGCTACTGCTTCAAATCCCTATTTTGGAGTTCCAATCGGCAACAAGGTAATGAACATGTTAAGATCTTGTTGAACACCAAATTCTATTTTTTACACTTTTTTTAGACTTTTTTCAGTACCTTTTGGACTAGGGAAAAAGAGGTGCTCCTGGATGGTCTAGAATTTTTCAAAATCAATAGTTCTTCTCCTATTAAACTACATAATAAGAAAATCTAAAAAATATATAATTCGGTTTCCAATGAGATTTAATATGTAGATCACGTTGAGCTGATTGGGTTGGCTGATCAGAACGCCAAAATATGGATTGGGAGCTGCGGCACTAGCCGATCAGTACTATTGATAGCATCATAGCTTAATTCTACTTATTCAATACCAGACAAAATATGTTAAAGAAAGAAAGAACATACCCACCTCTTTAATCTCTTTAGATAGATGTCAGTGAGTTCACCTGATGTGATTTGGTTCGTCTGAAGCAGTTTTCCTAGTTCAGTAACCTGGCCACATTGTCAATTTATAAAGTAAACATAAAAGATAAAAGGTTAAAAAAGGAAAGATTTAACAACAACACACATGCAGTATCGTGTTATATGTTCCTACAAAGCATGAAAGACATCACTTGTAGCTATCCATTGAGAATCTTTATAAAGAATCTCAATTACCTTAATACCCACTTTTTTCGTAGAGGAAAATCATGTCAAAATAGTGTTATTTCAAGCATCACTGACTACTTCATAACTCACATTCAACCTTTTTGCAGAATTATACATACTATTGCCTGTGTTTTACGAGGTATTTCAAAAAAATTCTGCGAGTGCGCTCATCATATTTGAAGCATTACTAGCTAGATAGGAAAAATAGATGTAAAAAATAAATAGAACTTACGGTCATAAAAGCAATATCTTCATCCTTGCTTGGCCTCTTTACTTCTCCATGAGAGGGATAATTAAATTTTTCACTTGCATCCAATGCTTTATTTTGTATAAAAGCATTGTTCTTTTGTTTATTCTCACCCCACGAAGAATCAAAAACTAAAACAGATGGATTCTTCAAGCCCCCGTCTTCTGAAGCAACCAGCTCTCTATTTTCTCTAAATGCTGGTATGTTGAACTCCTCAGCACCTTTTGCCATTTCCTTTACCTAGCCAAAAAAGCAGGAAAGAAGATACCAGGAATGATCATTAATTAACACTCTTATCCTTTTGATCTTCACAATTAATGCATTTTATTCCCCTATTTCACTTCTGTTATTAATTTCAGACTATTTTTACTTTTTTGTTGGATTAAGACTTTCAGAAAGTCGATCGACATACTTTTCAACATATGAGCATGCCATTTTGTTTGTTAAATTGCATAAAATATGAATAAAATAGCTAAAATAGAATGCAACATTGAAGGCATGTAGTTATTTCTCAAAAAAATGGTTTTTAGGAACATTTCTGTATTACCCTGAAATACCATACCAGAGTAGCTAGATAAATCAGATATGATATGCATAATTACTTTTGAATCATTGAAAAACTTGGCATCAAAGAACTTCAGCGCTTTCTTCAACGCAGCAGCATCACTTATCATCTCTTCAGTCTGTACTTCTTGCTTTACCGGAATCACCAATTTCTTATCCTTCAATAATACATTAAAAGTTAAATCCTAACAATATATATGACCTCTAATTTTCGGATTAGAATGATTCAATTGACCTACCTTCCAAATCTTATGGTAACGACAATTTTGAGTATAAGAGTAACTCTGAGCTCTGTTTGATAAGAGGCTCTGTATTCTTTTCGCTGAACAAGCCTGTGTTAACATATATAAGTACTGTAAACTAGAAAAGGTAACCTTTTTTCTTTTCTTTTTTTCAAAGAGCAGCGAACTGCTGGTTTCTACTATATAGAGAGAAATTTTACAAAAGGACCTACTAGTCCTAAAGCTACATTCAATTACTGTTCCTAAAAATAATTCGTAATCCCATAATACCAGATTAAAGTAAGCTCAAACCTACCCAGCATGTAACTAACTCTGAAGACATAACGATAGGAAATATTTAACTTCAGTATCATCAAGAGAAAACAACCATAATTTCAACAAATTGTGCATCTTCAAATCATTTCCACAACTGCAATGCAGGGATTATTCTAAACCTATATTATAAATTACTATTTGGCGTATAATTTGAGAAAAATAATGAAAAATCGAAAATGAAGTTATCGCCTACAGATAAGAAACAAAGAAACTACTAAATAGATTTGATTTCAAATTACCATACTGCCGGGTGGGGATGCCAGTAGCCGAGGTACGAGGGAAGAGGAGAGGACAAAGAGGAGGAGGATAGCGAAGGGACTGCGGCCACGTGGCATCCTGGCCTGATTCGTGGCGGTCAACGAGAGTGTACTCATGTGCTTTGCTCGGCGAGGAGTAATTAAGCAGCTGTAGAACAGTAGGAATCATCACTTTCTTTTCCTTCCTTTTCTTTTGTTTTGCATTTCTCAGAAGGGGCGAATCAGTAAATGAGATCCAGTACGGTACCGTACCGTGTAGAATGAGATCTGAAACGTCTGTTTTAAACTTGCACGAAACTCAAAGCGTACCCCAAATCCAAATAGACACCAAATCATTTTTAGTTTTTGACTCGGCTGGGAGTTACATAGTAGGGTACCGCAGGGGACCTCACCCGTGTGAACCGTCATTGAGTCGAAGTGAAATTTGTCGATTTTAAGTTTTTAACCAATGTTTTGTGCATTTTGGGCCTAATTCTGTGCTAATTTTGGACGGGATACAAGTCTGTTAGGCTCAATTTGACAAAATAATTATAATCGGCCTAGTTTGGCCCATAATTATCTGTGAGGATATAGTCGGATGAAAATTCAACTCATGATCCAATCCAGTCAGGCCTAAAAAACACGTAAATTCTTTTTCCGAGTTCCCACATCAGTACATCACCACTCCTGAGTAATTCTTATCACCTAAAGTAACTCAAATTTTGAATTTACACCCGGACCGTCAGATCTGTTATGGCACGAGCAAAAGAAGCCCCGTGGTCGGATTGGCCGGATTATGATCGGACGGTCTGTATGGAAAATAAAAAATTTGAGTTACTTCAGAGGACGGACTAAATTCCTTTTACCAGTTCTCTTTTCCAAATTCAGTGTTAAATTCACGAGAGAGAAAGAGAGAGAAGGAACTAAAATGGCGATGATCAAGGGTTTCCTGCAATTAGCTCTTCTCATCGCATTGATCTCTCTTATGGTCGGATTGGGAAACAAGTACGGATACCTAGACAAGGAGGGATTAATTGCTGGATTCGAACAACTGAAGGAGAAACTCGGTGTTTGGGCCATACCAGCTTACGTCGGGGCCCACACTCTGACACTCTCGCTGTGCCTCCCCTACGCCGTCTTCTTCGAAGCGGGTGCTTCGCTCCTGTTCGGATTCGTGCCTGGTGTGCTCTGTGTGTTTACAGCCAAGTTGCTCGGCGCCTCTCTCTCCTTCTGAATCGGAAGGTTAGTTTTGCAATTTAATATTTTATTATGGATCTACCAAGATCAAGGATTGATTGGATAAATTTTTTGTTGGTTTGATTTGTTTGTTGTTAAGTATACTGTGAGATTTTGTACAATTACCTCCTCCTCTCCTCCTCCTCCTCTCCTCCTTCTCTCCTCCTCCTCCTCTCCTCCTCTCCCCCTCCAGCTCCTCTAACTTCTATCCTCTATCCTTGTACTACCTACACTAACTTTCCAGGTATGGCTTTCGCAATCACCTAACCCAACCTCATGGCAGAATTCTTCCCATATAGCAACATTACCACTCGCCAGAACCATGTCTACGTACCCTGCACCCCCCACATCTCCCTACTGGAGCATGATGGAGAACACAGCCTTCTAGCGTGCTTCCTGCATAATGCAATAAATCAGGATCCGGGTTTAATCCAACAACGCCTGGTAGATCTCCATGGCGGATATACATGGGACTACCCCATCCTGGCCATGTCGTCAAAAGCCTACATCATCACCCTGCCGGAGTATCTCAGCATAAACCAGGTGTTGCACGATCTCCTGCATTGGTCTGTCATAAACAACATCCACCTCTGGAGATGGGACCAAGAGAGAGGCTGGAACCCAACCCCGCCGGGCTTCAAAGTCTACCTTGAAGTCCGCAATTACCCGGCAGCGCTTTGGCACCCCCACCTTTTTCACCTCCTAACCGGCGATTTTGGCATCCCACTATTTGTGGATGATGCGAACACCATAGGCATAGACAGATCAACACTCAGAATCACAATCAGCTCTGTAGACCCCCTACGCATTCCACCGGCGGTCACCCTTATCTACAATGACAAATGGCGAAAATGCCCGATCACCGTTCTAGGGTGGTCTTTTCAGGGGAACCGGCCACTAGAGGAACACGGGGGCCACTCGTCGGGAGGTCGTCAGACCCAGGTAGCATGGCCGAGAGACCCAAGCATGGACGACCGCCAAGAAGACCGGGATAACAGGGCGAACCTCTCCAGGGCAAATGAAATTGCCATACGCCAATCTAGAGATGGTTCCCCGGACGGCGAAGCCTATTAGGACAGGAAAAACCCCCTCCTAGGGGGGATGACCGACCTCGGTGTTCTCAACCTTGAACCAAGTCCACCGGACACTACCAAAAACAAACAAAACCCAATACTGAAAACCCTGGAGAGAACTGTCAACCTCAGTGTACCTCAACTGCAAACTGCCACTCTCAGTGTACCACAACAGCCACAGTATGACCGTTGCCTTCTTCCCCCATCCCATGTACCCAAATCCCTACAGCCAAACCTACATCTAACATACAATAAGCACAGGCCCAACCACACAAAAAAACGCACCACCTCTTCACCACATACAACCCTCCAGAATACCACCCACCCAGCACGCCTTCCCCAATCACCTCATGCATGCCTCTACACCCCAGGACAAAAGCCAGCTGGAGCCTTACCATTTGCCATCCAGAACATTCGAACCTTCGACGTTTTGTCGTTCTTACCTGAGGAAACAAAAAACTACCGCCCTACAGATATACAAGCCCACCAAAAACGATCTCTACCTCATATAACCCAATCAACATCCATATTAGGCCCCCATCCTACCACTCTCACACAAAACCTGTTCCCTCTACCCCACCCACAAACCCTAATCCACCAAACCAATCATCTCAACAGAATAACCATGGATCCGGCTGATGAGGAACTAATCAGAAGGTTTGCTGGAATGCAAACAGGGGAGGACACACGTGCAGAAGCGGTGGTCCTGCCACAAGAAGCTGCCACAACAAAAGACTGGAACCTGTGTCTCAAGGTGAAAGTGTTATCGGATCGGATGGTTTTTGCCAACCAGTTCGAGAAATACATGCGTCGAATGTGGGATGTTAAACCGGCAACTACCTTCTCCCAAAAGGATCACGGGGTGTATCTTGTCCAGTTCTCGGAAACCAGTGAAATGAAAAGAGTGTTAAATGAATGGCCCTGGGTATATCGCAATGACCTAGTGACGGTGGCGCCGTGCAAAGACATGTCGGACCTAGCCACCCCAATCACAAAGGCTGAGATGTGGGTGCAATTCCACACAGAACTGGGGGATACACTGACGGAGCAAGGTATACGGATGTTAACCGACCGAGTCGGGTCCCCTATATCCGACCCAGTAAGAGGTGCCATCAATGGCAGACAATTCTTCAAAGTTAAATTGGCAATCTCGGTCAATGATAAACTCAAAGACCGAGTCAACTTCACTCATCCGGCTTTAGGTGACTCCATCGCCTACCTGGTTTACGAGAGAATGGGCCGAGTCTGCCTATTCTGTGGTCACTTGGGACATGAGCTCAACTCCTGCACAGACAGGATCAGGCTTGCGCGAATCAAAAATAGTCTCTCAGATCAAACAAGGCCGGAGCTTAAAAACATCCTTCAACCAACCTTTGGGCCTTGGCTGGTCAGCCCATCCCTCGTTCCACAAGAAAGCCCCCAAATCCAACACTGTGAACAACCGACTTCCGAACCAGAAGCAAGTAGCGGCCTAAAAAGATCCATTCAGCACATTCTAGACTCAGCCGAATATCACACACCCCATATCTCAACCGACCACCCCCCTCTTCTCTCTAACCTCACCACCCCACAAAAGTCACAACAGCAGGAAAATGAAGATTCAAACACCTCCACCAAAAGAGCTAAGGCGGCGAGGCCTAAATCGCCGCCGGGTTTTAAATGAGTATACTCTCTTGGAACTGTCGTGGCAGTGGAGGGTTAGCGACAGTTCCAACAATCCGGCGGTATCTCCACAGTACGGGGGCGGAAATGGCTTTCATCTCAGAAACTAAATGCTCTAAGGTAAAAGCTGAAAAACGAATCTCAAAATTGCCCCTGACGAATGCTGAAATAGTACCCTCTGTTGGCCGGGGAGGGGGATTGTGGCTCCTCTGGAGTGACAATGTTTCGGTATCCGTACTAGAATCCTCTTTTTACTTCATTATCGCACGAATAAAACAAAAACCCAATGAAGCACCCTGGATACTATGCGGGGTGTATGGTGACTGTGATGACACGGATAACGAGTACATTTGGAATAGAATTAATCACTATGTCCAAAACTCGGGTATGGCCGTGTGCACAATAGGGGATTTCAACTGCATCTCGGATCAATCAGAGAAGCAGGGGGGAAACCCCACTTTTAAAATGAGAAATAGGAGATTCAGAAGTTTCATTCAGCGGTCGGGGTTAATCGATTTAGGACACTCGGGGCCCGCCTACACATGGGCAAACAACCAGGATGGGCGAAAACTCATTCTTGAAAGGCTAGATAGGGGGCTTGCCACGTCAGAATGGATTGATCGATACCCGGCTGCTAAAATTCTGCACCTACCAAACTATCAAAGTGACCACCTACCCGTTCTATTGCGAATGGAACCGCCACCAAGGAAGAGTCCGAAAAAATTCAGAGTTGAACAGTGGTGGGCCCAGCACCCTGATTTCAAGGAAATTTGCAACAGCGCGGCTACCAGTGGTCAACAATCATGGGAAGCTACTTACTCTAACCTCAAAGGTGCTATTAGCTCGTGGTCAGAAGGAAGGAAGGACCCAAACTGGGAATTGAGAAAGATAGAAAAGGAGATGAACGGCTTGATAAAACAGCCCCAAAACCAGCAAGTTCGCAGCCGCATCAGGCAACTCCAGTCAGAATACTCCATGTACATCTCGGCTCAAGAAGAGTATTGGCTACAAAGATCCCGCCTTAACTGGATTTTCCAGGGAGACCAAAATACCTCTTTCTTCCACTCTACTACAATGGTTCGAAGAAGGCGTAATAGAGTGGTCTCCATTCAAAATAGCGAAGGAGGATGGGCGGTTAGTGACAAAGAAATCAGATCCGAATTCATTAGGCACTTCAAACGGATCTATACCCAATCCATCCAGGCCCAAAGGTCTACAGAACTCCCGCCTGAGGTGACTGCTACACTGACCCGAGTCCCACAAGCAGCGACAGCAGGCCTGGACAGAATCCCATTTGACGAAGAGATCAAACAGGCCGTCTTCGCCCTGGGGCCCACCAAGGCCCCTGGGCCAGACGGCATAACTGCCGCACTCATACAAAACAACTGGGCTTCCTTCCAGATGGCTATTACAGCTGAGGTTAGAGGGTTTTTTATCACCGGCAACATGAAGGACTTCATAGCCCACACCAATCTGATACTGATTCCAAAAGTGCTGTCCCCAACCACCGTCACAGAATTCCGTCCCATTAGCGTTTGTAATTTACTTTACAAGGTTATTTCCAAAATATTGGCAAACAGGATGCAACCTCTCATGAATGGAATTATCTCCAAATCTCAAACAGCTTTTATACCGGGCAGGGAGATTTCTGAGAACATCATCCTTCTAAGAGAGATAATTCATTCTTTCACACAGCAAACCTCGGGGGACAATCTTTTTGCTCTCAAGGCGGATCTTGCCAAGGCCTTTGATTCGGTCTGCTGGGAATACCTCTTCAAACTACTCCCCATTTATGGCTTCCCACATCGATTCTGTAAATGGATAGAGGAATGTGTGAGGTCGGCAAAATTCACAATCCAAATCAATGGACATGGGGATGGCTTCTTCAAACCGACACGGGGCCTAAGACAGGGCTGCTCCATGTCACCGTACCTATTCATTATTGCCATGGACCCGTTATCGAGATGGTTAAACCTTAAAATGGAGAGGGGCGAAATCAGAGGCCTCAAATTGGCTACCACGGCCCCAAAGATTGCTTCTTCGATGTTCGCGGATGATCTCATTCTAACGGGCACTCTCACGGACAACGAAGTGGCGGAATTCAAAGGTACTCTGACAAGCTTTTCCTCCATTTCAGGTTTCTCCATTAACAATGCGAAGTCAAAGGTGTGGTTCTCCTCAAACACTGATGACCAGCACAGGTCAATTTTCACGAGACAATTTGAGATCCAAGAAGCCTCTGGAAACGAGACATACCTGGGAGCACCGGTGGTCATCTCCGGCAGATCCTCTTTCGACTACCTGATTGACAGATTTGAGAACCGGCTGAATACATGGAAGGCTCGAATGCTCACACATGCGGGCCGTTTAATCCTAATAAAATCTGTACTGGAAAGCCTCCCAATCTATGCTATGGGAACTGCTACAATCCCGACAAAAGTACTCACCAAACTCACGGCAATCATGCGCAATTTCTTTTGGGGAGGAAATGCGGACAAAAATCACATGGCATATGTGGCTTGGGCGAGAGTAACGGTCCCAAAGAGCATGGGGGGTTTAGGATTGAGAAGTCTAAAGGAGATTAACATGGCACTTGTGTTGAAAAAACGCATGGAAAATTGCAACTGGCTGTGATGCGCCTTGGGCGGCAACTATCAGGGCAAAATACTGTCCGAATAGTGGGTTCTGGCCAACATCAAGAACGTACAGATGTACACCTCTATGGCGAAGTTTGGTGACACTCAAACCGTTGCTCCAACCTTACTTGGTATGGAAAATAGGATCAGGCGAGAAAGTGCATGTGTTCTCGCAACCCTGGTTCCCGGGCTGGGAAAATATCAAACCAACCACCGCGGCACAACGAAGACTGACTGTAGATAACCTCATCGATAGTCAGACACACAGATGGGATTTCGAAAAGCTCCAGTCAACTCTCGGTTTTCAGGTAGCCTTGACAATCTCACTAACAGAAGTAATCCAGCCATCCCCACCCCCAACGTACGACACTCTCATCTTCACCTATGCCAAAAACGGTGGGTTCACTACAAAAGGAATGTACCAGCTAATCAAGCAAGACTGCGGGAATGAGCAAGACCAGCGGTTCTGGAGCGCGATCTGGAAAGCCAAAGGATTATCCCCAAAGCTAAAAATCTTCATCTGGAGGTGTGTCAACAAGGCCATACCAGTCCGAGGCATAATCGGATCCAGAGTCTCAACGGTTCCAATTACATGTCCACTATGCAACAGCGCTCCGGAAACTATTGAGCATGCCCTTTTCAAGTGCCAATCTGCAAGGGAGGCATGGTGGGCATCATCGCTTAACCTCAGATCGGATCTCCTGCAAGGAAACTTCCGTGAGATTATAACCCACATCCTCAACACCCTTCAACAGCCGGAGATATCCAACTTCATCTGCATGGCATGGGCAATATGGAGAATCAGGAATGACGTGGCTATAGGTGGTAAAAGATGGCACCTTCAAACGTGCTTTAAATACCATGCTGATATCCTATCAGTATGTCAAACGGGATACAGCATGGCTTTAAAGGATACAGGCGCAGTGTGCAGAGCAAGAACACAACGGCAAGAGGCACAAACTGGGGAAGAGGTAACATGTTTCGTGGATGGTTCTTGGTCTCCAAACGGGTTGGCAGGGGTAGGGGCTTACCTGGTTTGCAATGGTCTGGTCGTTCAATGGGCCTCAAAGAGGATAACAGCAATGAGTCTGGGGCAAGCAGAAGCGAAGGCCATGCTCCAGGGGATAAGCCTGCTACTGGCACACAGTGCCAGAAAGGGAACAATCTACTCGGACTCAACGGAGGTCCTGGATGCAATAGCACATGCGCAGCCAAAAATTCATGACTGGAGATCGTTTAAGGAAATCTGGGAAGCTTGGAAACTTAAACAACAGGCGAATGGAAGTATAAGAACTGAGCACTGTGCTAGAGAAAAACCAGAATTGGAAATAGCGCATGTACTGGCTAATTTGGGCAGAATTCAGGGCTGGGATATGATAGAAAGGGAGCAAGAGTTTACTAGTCAGGAAATGTTGCACTATGTAAGGAATGGAATGTTGTAAGGCCTACGGGTCATGAAAGATACCAAAAAAAAAAAAAAAAAATTTGTTTGTTTAAAAAATGGCGTAATATTTTTCTCAGAATAGTAAGATGGTTTTACTTTTCTTTTAGTAGTAACGGGCCTAATGGCCATGTACTGTTAAGGTTACCTAATCGAGTAAAATATGAACTGGATTGTATTGCATACCCCCCTTGCATTTAAAAATAATAATAAATTGTATTCTTTTAATAAATAATAGGTCAACTGCTGTATACAATTGAAAAAGGCAATATGGAATTTTAGGAAGAGAAGAGAAAAAAATAGGATAAAAATCTGTAGCTTTATCTGCCGACATTTTTAAAAATACCCCAAGTTAATTACAGATTAATAAAAATGCCCACGACTGTTCCGAAATTTTAAATATACCCAAACCGGTCATTAAATGGCCGGTCCCGATTAAAAAGCCCGACCGGCCATTTAATGGCCGGTCCTGTGAATTTTTTTAGTTAATGTAAAAAAAATTTATGTTTTGAGGATTTAAGTAGCTGTGTGATGATAGAACAGTTGTAAGACCTAAGGGTCATGAATGATACCCCAAAAAAAAAAAAAAAAAAAATTATATTATCTTAAAAAGGTGCGACTTCTTAATTTCCTTTTACACAAAACCCAGCTATAGATAGCAAAGAATTTTAATTCATCCAGTTGGTAACAATTTTAATTTCTAACTTCTAATTTACCAGGCTGCTATCTCTGTTTAGATAGATACAGAATCACTGTTTTTTATGGTCCGAAAACAATGATTTTGTAGCTATATAAACAGACAGTAAAACATTTCCAAAAAATATAAAATTTGGTTTCCAAGCAAATTTTAGTATGGATATCATGTTGAGCAGTTCATATTAATTGTTTGAATTTCGAAAAACAGAAGTAAAGATATGAAGCACGAGTGTAGTATGAAAAACATGAGACATTTGAACTCTCCTCAATTTTAGTATACACATCTTTGCTTATGACTATATTCAATACCACGAAATATGATAAATAAGTGAAAATACTAATGAATTATACAAGATATATTTACTATCACAAAATATGATAAAAATTATATATACTAGTCTTTTTTTTAAATTTATAATTTTCTAGTTAAATTATAATATAATAATGTTGCATATTCATTGCTCATTTAGACGATGAAATGTTATTTAATTACATGATTTTACGTTTGTCAATGATCTCTGAAAATAACAACTATGAACTAGGTTTTACATGTATTCTTTTACAAAGTTCCTATTTTTTCCCTATAAATACAGGGGCGGATCCAGGATTTTAGTCAGGGAGGCAAAAAAAATATCGAATCGGGTTTAAATCCATTAACCAATTGGGTACTCGATAAGAAACAATGCTTTGACTTATTCTTTCCAATGCTTTGACTTGTAATTTTTGATGCTTTGACTTATGATTCTAATTACCAATCAAAATTCAACAAATAATTTTAACCCTAAATTTAACCCGAATTACAAATCAAACGTCAAGAGGGAGGTAAAAAAATTTCAGAGGAGTAATCTAAATATTTTAATTGGTCATCGCAAACAATTAGTTGGTTCAAATCTCAGGGGAATAGAAAATGTGGAAGGAAACAAAAGGTATCATAAATTTTCATATTGTTGGAAATAATAAAATTAAATAGTGGTTAAATGTAATAGTTAATGTAAGAACTCTATACAAGTCTCGTGAATGTACCGGTTAATGTTAGAATTCTCTAGAAGCCATGTTACAAATGATCTAGGCAGTCTTGGCAAGTTGAAAAAACGTACTTAGGAAATAGATAAGGTTAATGAGAGGGTTAAATGTTATTTAGTGAAAATAGAATGTGTAGAAAGTTCCTACGAGTCTATATAATATATAAGGAGTATTTTCAATGTAAGAGAGTAAGAAAATATTGATAATAGAAGTTAAATTTATGCCAACAAGTGTTCACTCTTCCACTATTAAAATATACTAAGTTCATATCAAATACTAACAAATTGTTATCAGAGCCATGGCAAGCTCCGCAGTAGTGACATCATTGGAACAAGTTCCATTGCCGCTCCTTACAAAGAACAACTATGATAATTGGAGTATACAAATGAAGGCCTTGCTCGGTGCACATGACGTGTGGGAAGTAGTCGAAGTCGGCTATGAAGAGCAAGCTGCAATGGCCAATGAGATAGCAAATCAATTGCAGGTGCTCAAAGAAATCCGCATGAGAGATAAAACCGCACTTTACCTCATTTTTCAAGCGGTTGATGAATCTGGTTTTGAGAAGATTGCCTGTGCAACAAGATCAAAGGAGGCATGGGAGATTGGAACAAGCAGATAAAATTAATGTTCTTAAGAAATGCGTGCAAGTAATGAAATTCACACATTTACCGACACTTCTATTTTTCCACCTTCAACCGAACACAATCAAAATGGTATGAAATAGAAACTTATTTCCAATTCTACTTTATATCACTTTTTTTATTGCACTACTTTGCCGAACATGCCCATAAAAAAACATGTAAATTTATTAACTTTAAAACAAATATAATTATAGGGTATGATTCACAACCAATAAAGTAATGAGTAATTATATGTTACCTCTTGATTCCTTCTTCCAAGGAGTAGAACTAGGGTGTTCTTAAGCTCACCAATTCCTTTTGTGAACTTAATTCAAAAATATATTGAATTGACTTCAAATGATGAATCTAAACTGTTGAAACCGATCTATTTCACGAGTGATGCGTTTACATGTCAAATTTATATATTTTCGAACTAATTTAGTATAAAGTCAAGCGGTAAAAAGAAGATGGTTTATAAATTAATTTTAATGTGTTCATTTTTTATTATTTTTTTACCGCTTGATTTTATATTAAATTAGTTTGAAAATTTATAAATTTGATATGTAAATTCATCACTCGTGAAGTAGATCGGTTTCAACAATTTGGATGCGTTGCTTGAAACTAATCCAATGGAATTCTGAGTTAAGCTTACAAAGAGGCTTGGTGAGCTTAAGAACACCCTAGTTCTACTCTTTTATAAGTATACGTGTTAATTAATTTGTCTTTTGATTTTTCTAATGTTCTCCGTTATGTAGTTTTTCAACAATTTTTGTTTAATTTTGAAATGTAATTAGCATTGAACATTTAACCTGAGCAAACTAATATATAAACTAACAAAGAGAATTACCATTCTAAATTGCAAATGCTTTAGTTAAGTTTAGCTTTTTAGAAGTACACATAATTAACTAAACTAATCTGCCGCATTAATATCATACATTGACATTTTGCTAAGCCAATCCAAAGTATTGATATATGGACCTAAAATCCTTTTAACAAGAAGATAAATTTTGTCTAATCATAATATTTTAATAAGAGATATAATCTTTTGAACACGTGAAAATACAATTTTATTATGGTGTTCTTCTTTTTAGTAAATATAGAAACTAATAACTATTGAAAACAGTTTTAACTATTATAAATCTATTTTGTCCTTTATTAAATCAATATTTTAAATTCTTGATATGAAAAATCAACGGCTATAATGGTAAAGAATATTATAAAAAGGTTTAATAAAATAGCACCATAACAAATTTCTTAAAATTAAAAGAATAACCATTTTCAAAGTTAGGAAGTCGGCAGATATTGCTCTCAAGATTGTTGGATTTATTTTCCCTTTTATATTTCTTTGTTTGGAATGGATTAATCTTCATGGACAGCTGTTTTCTGTTAGTTAATTGAATATCACAAAGAATATGGTCATTGAGTTTCTAGAATAAAAGCGACTCGAATGTTTAATTAATTCAACACGCTCTTGCACTTACAAGCTAGGTATAACCATATCATATATATAATATAATATATTCCTTGTATAGATATATGTACCAGATAAAATTACTATGTAGAATATAAAGGTTGATTTTGTGCCGCCAATTAATTATAGATCAAGTACAAATGCATCACATGAACAATAAACATATGCAAAATGTACAGATTATTAAGTAAATTGTATAATAAAGTAATCATAGTTCATGTCCGAATGTATTTATTGCCATTATATTTCTTTTCATTAGATGTAAAGGATGTGGTTTCATATTTAGCTTCGCTTGGATTACTGTACAACATGGAGTTTAGTCCTATCATCGTTCTTTAAAAAAGAAACAGATAATTTTGAAAATTGGTACATCTAACCATGAAATGATGTTGAGATTTCGAATGCAAATTTTATTCTATTATGTTCATAAAAAAAATTGGTGAGAATAATTCCAAAATTTATCAAATTGACTTTAACGACAAATTTAAACTGTTGAAACCGATCTACTTCACGAGTAATGTGTGTACATACAAAATTTTGAAATTTTCGAATTCATTTATTACAAAGTCAAGAGGAAAAAAATTTATGAAAAATAAATGTATTATAGTAACTCCCGAAATTTTTTTATTTACCACCACAATTAATCAAAATTAAACAACCACCATTCATGTCTTCAAATTTCAATTCTTACCATCCACGCACCTCCAAGATGGGCACTAAAAAATTTGATGCGCCAGTTGGGGATGCACACCAAATTAATTTTTTTTTTTTAGTGCGCAGCCTCAGAAAGCGCACCAAATGTATACTGATTCTTACAAAATTTATTAATCACCAAACATCTTCGTATAGTATGATTATAATTTTATTAATGTGTGTGTATATATATGTGCAATATCAAGTTAAATTAATTTTTAAAATGTACGTCTCGTCATCTTGTAAGTAAAGTGATAAATTTAGAATTTAGAATTTATTGCTGAGGTCGAAAGTTATCATTCGAAAATAATTCATTTACATATAACACATAGAATCATACCAGAATTCTGAACTTTCAAAAAAAGAAAAAAAATAAATTTTGTGAATAACTAATGAATAATTTTTAAAATACATAAAATTCACGAATAACACACAAATAATTCGGAAAAAAGAAGTTTTCATGCTCATTTGAAAAGAAGCTGAAAACAAATAATTTGTGAATCTTGTTGCTATGTTTACAAGCAAAGAAGGCCTTAATTTTAAAAGAATTTAAGACCGAATTTATAATCTTTTGCTATATTTTTTAGATTATATCTAGAAAAATTATAAACACTTATTTAATCAGCGAAGAATAATTTAACTTTTCTCCCCAATGAAAATTTATATTTAAAATAAACTTAAAAAAACAGTTCTACATTTTCAATTTTAACATCACTTGGTGCATCAATCGAAGCCGGAATTGTTCTGCCACAAGCAGCGAAAATTGCGCAAATAATCAGCACGTCTACTCAAATATTCAAATCCATAAAAAGAACAGATTCCGGCTTAAACTCTTGTTTTCTTTTAAAAAAAATAAATAAAGCAAAATTCTCCGAACTACTCAAATATTCAAATCAATGCGTGCTGTATGCATGCAAGCATGAACTCCGCTGGTTTTTGACTTGTAATTTCAAAAAAACAAGGGATTGCGTCAAAAGAAAAACCACGCAGAACAGTTGCTTCCACGGTTCCACCCACTCTTGACTGATTCGAAATTGATTGATCACAAAATCATGTTTGTAAATTTATTATCTTTGACATTTTTATAATTAAGAGATAAGCATTTAACGGTCTTATCAAACTTATGCGGCTGTGAAGAGTCGTTATAATTGTTATCTTCGTATTATGGAGAGGGATGTAATTGATTTTTTAGAGATAATTTATATATTTTTTAAATTAGTTGGTCAAGTATTATAAGAGATGTAACTTCTATTTTACTTTTTTTTTTTTTTTCTGGTCAATACTCATTGAGCAATTTCATATTGTATATTGTTTGACTGTTTTGATTGTATCCTATTTTACATTAATCAATAAAATATAAGCTTAAAGGCTTGACCCTATCAGCTTAATTCTTGTATTTTATAATATTTTTTGTTATCGCGTGTAGTTTTGTAAGAACAAAACATTTTATTTAAAAAAAAAATAGATAGGAGGATTTGAGAAGTAATTCCAGTAAATCTCTCCGACACCTGTGGGATATCTGGTGGGTTTTTATTTTTTTCACAGTGATGTAGTTTGTTTCTTTTTATTTTTTTCACAGTAATTCCAGTAATTCCAGTAAATTTCTTTTTATTTTTTATGTATATTTTGAATTATATATGCTTGATATATACAACACATCTAATTAATTATTATTTTTTATTTAAAACTTAAGAAATAATTATTTAAAATTTCACTTACTAGAACATCAATTTAACAGATAACTATCAACATCTAATCCGTCAATCTTTCTATAGTCACCCTATTATTTATGCTGTCAAATGTCAAACAATCTAGAAAAGTATAAAATAAATTAAATACAAGCAATTTCCAGTTTCCTTCGTCAATCATCAGAAATTAAATATAAGCAATTAATACGGCCACTCATCCTTTTTTTAGATATAAAAATTCAAATTTTCAGAAAAACAATTGATAGCTTCATTTTTTAAAAGATAGACGGAATCACACGCATACTTCGGTTCCCGTAGGGTCAGGTTTTTGGAACCGCACGGTTCAAGTATTTTTTCAAACAGTAAAACCTATATGAACCACAAATTTGCTTGAAAACAGCTAGAACTGCACCATAGATATGGTTCGAGTAGCCTGTCCTTAGTGGAACGGTTTCATCTATTTTTCGCTGAAAAAAACAATCGATTCCTTTTCTCAATATTTGAATTTTTAATTTCTAAAAAAAGTAAATCCATCTTCTGTTCCCAACGAATAAAAAAATTTAAAATTTGGGACCGACACTCTACCAGTCTACCAACAAAAACAGTCAATCATAGAAGCAAAGTACTCGCCGATATTTTTATTAATAACCTCATAAAAAAGAAAAATATCAAATATAACTCCGATTTAATATTTTAATCTAATCTAACCGCCCGGGGGCGGTCCACTTTCCAACCAAACTGTCTCACAGGGGGGCGGTCCAGTTTTTTTTTTTTTTTTTTTTTTTTAAGATTTGAGAGACAATATGAATGAAATTTAACAATAAAAATTCGAATTTTGTTTTTAATATTTGTTAGATTACTTCTTTTGATGTATAAACCGACATTTTTAAAAATACCCAAAGTTAATTAAAGAGTAATAAAATGCTCAGACCCATCAACTTTTATTAAAAATGTCCAAACCGGCCGGTCCCTTGACTAAATAACTAAAATGCTGAAATATAACACTAAAAAATCGATTTTTTTTTAAATATTTGTCAAATTACTTTTTTGATAGCATATTTATACTAAAATACGCTAAATTACTTGAGAATTACTTGAAATTATGTTTATTTTTTTTATTTTTTTTAAGAGACAAATAGCTAAAATGCTAAAATATAACACTAAAAAATCGAATTGTTTTTTTAAATATTTGCTATATTACATTTGATATATAATTAGCATATTTATACTAAAACATGCTAAATTACTTGAAATTATGTTAATTATGTTAATTTATGTTGAATTACACTAAATTACACTAAAATACAATAATTATTGAGAATTATGCTAAAAAACGGTAAATTACGCTAAATTACGTATGAATAGGGATGATATCTTTACTGAGAAGGCGAAAAAACGACGACGAAACTTCAAACGACCATAAAATGGCTCTCGAGTGTTCGATTTCAGCAAATGACCACTTTTCGGAAAGCTTGTGAAAATATGCATACGTCAGCATTAGTAATGTCAACTTTTCAAATTCAGAATCGCCAAAAAACAAAGGGAAGAGTCTCAAAACTTCAGTTGAAGTTTCCGATTAAGATTTTCATTTCTATTCTCTAATCTACGTAACTCAGTAAATTAGTTATATAATGAACTTGTAGAATACCAATTTTTATTATTGTTGACATTTTTTTAGTATTTTTTATGATTTATGAAAAATGGCACAAAATTGGCTCTATTCATACGTAATTTAGCGTAATTTATCGTATTTTAGCATAATTCTACATAATTATTGTAATTTCAGCATAAATTAACATAATTTCAAGTAATTTACCATATTTTAGCATAATTCTAGTGTTCATAATTTCTAGTAATTTAGCGTATTTTAGTATAAATATGCTATCAAAAAAAAAAATCACGGGACCGGCCATTAAATGGCCGGTTTGGGCATTTTTAATAAAAGTTGATGGGTCTGGGTATTTTTATTAATCTTTAATTAACTTTGGGTATTTTTAAAAATGTTGGTTTATACATCAAAAGAATTAATCTAACAAATATTAAAAACAAAATTCGAATTTTTATTGTTAAATTTCATTTATATTGTCTCTCAAATCTTAAAAAAAAAAAAACAAAAAAAGCTGGACCGCCCCCCTATGGGACGGTTTGGTTGGAAAGTGGATTGCCCCCCGGAGCGGTTATGTTAGATTTAAAAATAAATTGAAATTGGGATTAGATTTGATATTTTTTTTTCTTCTGAAGTTATTAATAAAAATATCGGAAGTACTCGCCCCGTGGGAAATAAATCTGCTGTTATTTCAAAGGATAACAGGATCCTTTTATTCCAAAAGATAATATGATCCTGTTATTCAGATCTCAGTCGTTGATCTTTATCGAGATTGCACATAATTTTTTTTTTTTGAGATTTGAACGTGAAAAAATTTAAATGATTGAGATAGAAATAACAGGTCCTGTTATCCCTTTAGAATAACAGCAGATTTATTTCCCGCCCCCCGTGTCCCTGACCTGTAAATACTCCCAACAAAATCTCGCTTCTTCGCCACAATCAGACAAATAACTTGCAAGTTTAGAGACACAGAGTCCGAGAGTAATCACGAAATTAGTAATTTTAATCTTTCACGCAGCAGCAGGGGAGATCTGTAGAAGCAGATACCGCCAAATATTATATATATAAATTCTCCCACCTCATTTCCCACACCTCTCTAACGCTCCAATCCCAAAACTCCCCTTTCTCCCTCTCTTTATCACCTCTCTCAAAACGCTCTCTGCTTCTTACTTATCACCACTTGGAGAGAGAGCTACCAAAGCCAAAATTTGATCAGATCCGATTAGATCTGAGAAGTGGGTACCGACGACATAGTGGAGGCGGAACTTACCAGTCCTTCCACGTCATCCTCCGCTGGTGGGGACCGCATCCCTTACAGCGGGCCTCTCAGTGGCCCCCTCAACAAGCGCGGGGCCCGCAAGAGCGCCCGTTTCAACGACTCCGCTCTCACCTCTCCGGGCCGATCATCCAATGGAGATGACGACTTGGCTTATGTGGAGATTACGCTGGACGTGCGTGATGACTCCCTGGCGGTACACAGTGTCAAGCCGGCGGGAAACACTGGAGGCTCAACTGGAGAGGAGGATCCAGACGTGATGCTACTGGCAAAGACGCTGGAGAAACGCTCCGTTGGCTCAAACCTGATGCGATCTGCTTCGTCTAAATTTAGACAGGTATCTCAGGAGCTAAGAAGACTGGCCTCCGGGAATAGGCGAAGTGGAGCGCACATTGACAGGTCTAAATCGGCCGCTGCACATGCACTCAAGGGACTAAAGTTTATCAGTAAGACTGATGGTGGGGCCGGCTGGTCAGCAGTCGAAACACAGTTCGATAAACTCGCCTCTTCCGCTGGATTGCTTCATAAATCGAAATTTGGCCTGTGTATAGGTACTTAATTTAAGTTCTTGTTTAACTTGTAATTGTAATTTGATGTCAAAGAAAGTTAACAGAGTGAAATGGGCAATTGTAGGAATGGGGGAATCAGCTTTTGCTAATGAACTTTTCGATGCGCTGGCGAGGAGAAGAAATATACATGGAGATACGATTAGTAAAGCTGAGCTCAGAGAGTTCTGGGATCAAATTGCGGATCAGAGTTTTGATTCCAGGCTCCAAACTTTCTTTGACATGTAAGTGAAGTGGGTTTATGTTAAATGCGCTTTCTTTATTGCATTTATTTTGGTCAATTGTTTTTTAAAAACAAAATATCCTGTTCATATCAAACAGGGTGGACAAGAACGCCGATGGAAGAATTACTGAAGAGGAGGTCAAGGAGGTAAGCCTCTCACTTTATGCACCATCAATAATTACGTTCTTTTACTGTCGACTGATGTGGCTTAATTTGATTGGATGGCATCCGAGTTGTAAGCCAGACACTGCGGTCAATAATGTGCACTTTCTTGATTTTTTTGATAAGCGCACATGTTTGGCTCATTCTTGGATTCTTTCCTGACCACAAGTCTGAAATTAAATAACAAACAAAGTTTGATTAGAAGAAAATATTGTATAAACGATTTTTGATAAGAGATAGTCTATCATGGGAAACAAAGAGAGTGTTTTATTTCCCGCTCATATTTCTATTTTCAAAGTTCAAATAGTCGATCTGAAGTTCTCAACATGATTATATGGGCTTGGAGATCAAATTTTATATTTTTTGGAAATTTTTTACTATTTTTTTTTTAATTTTTTGAAAATCACAGCTTTTCCTTAAATAAAAAATAATAAAAAATTCACAAAAACACTGATTTTCAAAAATTCTAAAAAAATAGTAAAAATTTCCAAAAAATGTAAAATTTGGTCTCCAAGCACATATCAATATAAAGATCATGTTGAGAAATTTAGATTGACCGTTTGAACTTTGAAAATGGAGATATGAGTGGAAAGTAAAACATCCTATTTACTTCCCAAAGCATCGTAGGATCACTCCTTTTATAATATTTTCCAGAGTGAGGCTACGGTGCTATGCATAGCGTGTATTGGTCCATACTATGGATCAATATCTCCATTTTCAAAGTTCAGACAATCACTGTGAACCGTTCAACATGATCTCCATATCAAATACTTGTTTATCAAATTTAATATTTTTTAGAATTTTTTTTTACTATTTTTTCAGATAGGTAGAAAATCACTTGATCTAATGATTCTAGACCATTCAAAAATAGTGATTTTCTACGTAACTGAAAAATAGTAAAAAAATTCTAAAAAATATAAAATTTAGTCTGTAAATACAATTTCATACGAAGATCATATTGAACGGTTCAGATCAACCGTTTGGACCTTGAAAACGAAGATATTGATCCGTAGTATGGACCAATATGCGCAATGCATAGTACCACGGCCTCACTCATATTTTCCACGAAATCTGGAGATACAATTAATAATGAAGTACACTTTTGTTTTGTTTTGCATAATATTAATCCTTTTGATTTGCATACATGGCGACATCGTAATTATGTTTTTTTTAAAACAGATTATCACTCTAAGTGCTTCAGCAAACAATCTGTCTAATGTCCAAGAACAGGCAGAGGAGTATGCTAGGTTAATTATGGAAGAACTAGACCCTAACGGCCTAGGCTACATTGAGGTCAACTTTATTGATTCAACAATAACTTAAAAAATTACTGCATTTTTTTAATTTAAGTAATAACAGTGGAGCTTTCATTCAATTGAACAGATATATAATTTAGAAATGCTACTGCTAGAAGCCCCTGGCCGGTCTGTACAATTAAGCACAACAACCAACAGCAAGAACTTAAGCCAGATGCTGAGCCAGAACCTGAGACCGACCCAGGAACCATACCCGTTGAGGCGGTGGTACCAAAAAACCAAATATTTCATGGAAGACAACTGGAAGAGAGTTTGGGTGATGGCAGTCTGGCTTAGCATCTGCATAGCCCTTTTCACATGGAAATTCATGCAGTACAGGCACCGTGCGGTCTTTCATGTGATGGGTTACTGTGTATGTGTTGCCAAGGGTGGAGCAGAAACACTAAAGTTCAATATGGCACTCATTTTACTGCCGGTTTGTCGTAACACAATAACTTGGATCCGCAATAAGACTAGGCTTGGCCACGTCCTACCGTTTGATGATAATCTCAACTTCCATAAGGTACTCATTGACATTATGATTAGCAACTAATTAGGAAGCTTCAAAAACCCTTGCAAATTTTACTCATGTTGACAAGTTCAAATGTTCCACCATTACTTACAGGTAATTGCAGTGGGAATAACGATTGGTGTTGGATTACATGCAATTTCGCACTTGACATGTGATTTTCCACGTCTTTTACATGCATCTGATGAAGCATATGAGCCGATGAAACAATTTTTTGGTGATAAGAGGCCTGATAACTATTGGTGGTTTGTTAAAGGTACAGAGGGATGGACAGGTGTGGTGATGGTAGTTTTAATGGCCATTGCATTCACGCTTGCCACTCCTTGGTTTAGGCGTGGCCGAATTAAGCTTCCGGGTCCACTTAACCGGCTCAATGGTTTCAATGCATTTTGGTACTCACATCACCTCTTTGTGATTGTCTACATTTTGCTCGTTATTCATGGGATCTTTCTCTATCTCTCCCACGAGTGGTACAAGAAGACGGTAATCACACAAATCCTATCTTCAAGAAATTATAATACTTCTTATTAGTGTAACCAGCTTGATAACATATTATCCTCTTTGTGTAACAGACTTGGATGTATCTAGCAATACCGGTGACCTTATATGCCGGTGAACGGTTTAAAAAGAGCACTAAGGTCGAGTGTGAGGCCAGTCAAGATCCTGAAAGTAGCCGTGTATCCTGGTAATGTGCTAACCCTGCACATGTCAAAACCACAAGGATTCCGATACCGTAGTGGCCAGTATATCTTTGTTAACTGTGCCGACGTCTCTCCTTTCCAATGGTACATTTCTTTCCTTCTTTATAATTTTGAGTCATTAGCATGTCCAGAAGTCGCACAATTCAGTTCTTGTTAACGTTAATAGCAGTATTTTCCTTGATGACACAAATGGAAATTGAATATAGTAGTTAACTGCTCATTTTTGTTTAAGTAGTACTGTATCTGTTTACGACCTAAGTAATTATATGTTCCATGTATATTGAAAGTGCAATTATTGGATGCCATATACTTCTCTGTATAAAAATAAAGTATATGTTTAACGCGTTAATTACTATTGATCAATATGGTGTTAATTTGTCAACAATGTTAAATTAATGTGAAACAGGCATCCTTTCTCTATCACCTCTGCACCACAGGATGATTACGTCAGTGTTCATATAAAAACATTGGGAGACTGGACAAGGGAGCTCAAAAATGTGTTCTCCAAGGTAATTCACAGTTACAAAAAATTTAACAGCCTACTAACCTGGGATTGGTTTCACTTTAATCCTGGTTAATGTTAAATTTTACTTCTTTTTTTGAAAGAGATGTTAAATTATACTTTAATCCAAGATTTGGTTAAAAGAAGGATTAGAGATCTGATTTTAGTGGGTTTGGTTGTTATTATTAGGTGTGCAAGTCACCGTCTGATGGAAAGAGTGGTCTTTTGCCAGCAGATTATGATAGAGACAGCCGCAGTTCCATTCCCAAGTAAGTTGAATTACAGCAAAGTCTAGTCTGTTCTCGTCTTTTCCACCTTTTATATCTTACTTTTCTTTAGTGCTCCAGTCTGGTTGAGGTTTAGGAGTTGTTTTAATTATCTAACGTTCATTTTCAACAAATTTCAAGGACCTATTGGTCCAAATGCAGTCAAACAGATGTGTTTGAATATACCAAACTCGTGTGGTCAATATGTAGCAGTAGCATGCTATCTGCTATTTTAAATTAGCAGTTGAAAAGTGTTTCATTTTAACGTTATTTAATAACAATCTAAAAGCATCACAAAATTTCCTACTTTTCTCCGTTCTAGAGACAACAGGAGGTGGTCAAATGATGTTTTCAAAGAGTGTTTCACAAGGGAAAAAAAATACTTGAAAATTAGAAGCCAATTTTCAATTTTTGAAAACGAACAAAATTGGTAGAGATTGAACAAGACTTGAGACTGCTTGTGGGGCCTAGTAGAGTTGCTTAGATGGATAAGATTACATATTGATAGATAGCCAACTATTTCTGAAAATCTACAGGACACAACAAAAGAGTTTCTTTCTCTATGTTTGGGTCTTTGGATTTTGATTCTTATCCATCCTGTCTCTTTCTCATGGTTAGAGTTGTTCCCTTGGTAATTACTTCCTTTGAATTTCTGTCTTGTCTATTGTTATCGAGTTGCTCTACAGAATCTGCTTTGTCCTTTCAAAAAAGCAAACGTGTAAAGGTTTTTATAATATACTTGTGAAAATGATTTGATGTACCTATTTTATATAATATACTCGTCTTTTTTTACCAAGTGAAAATTCGTGGTCTGTTTAAAATCTGTGTGATGCTTTATCTATCTCCACTGTCCCTCTGCCTTTAGCTGTTCTTCTAAATTATAATTTATTAATTTCTTTTAAATCACAATTATTTACATTTCTAACCTGTTGACAACATCGTAACCTGGTTGGTACAGTTTTCCATGTATATTGATAGACGGACCCTATGGTGCACCAGCACAGGACTATAAGCAATACGAAGTAGTGCTTCTAGTAGGCTTAGGCATTGGTGCTACACCTTTCATCTCCATTATAAAGGACATAATCAATAATATCGGGCAGCTTAACTCTCTCTCACCTGACGACCTCGAGTCTGCCCAACAAAACCCGAGTTACAACCCAAACAGATCCAGTTCCACCTTCAACACAAGGCGTGCATATTTTTACTGGGTGACAAGAGAGCAAGGGTCATTTGAGTGGTTCAGAGGTGTAATGAATGATGTGGCGGAGGCAGATAAAAACAGAGTTATAGAATTGCATAATTATTGTACGAGTGTGTATGAGGAGGGAGATGCACGCTCTGCTCTGATTGCCATGTTGCAACAGTTGAATCATGCCAAGCATGGGGTCGATGTTGTTTCAGGGACCAGAGTCAAGACACATTTTGCCAAACCCAACTGGAGAAGTGTGTACAAACGAATTGCACTTAATCACCGAGACAAGCGCGTTGGTGAGTTCTTTGTTCTTTGTTTATTGCTTCTACATTTCACTTTTTTGCTTGCATACTTTTCTCTTGTCAAAAGTGGAAAACAGACTGATGTTTGCATGAGTTCCAACCACCTTACATTATTCAATGTTGAATCTGTACGGTCTTACCAGATACCAACCATGACATGAGCTAGTTGAGGAAAATTGATTATTCTTCTAGATATATTCAACAAAAACATAATTTATATTTGACTGAAATGAAATTTAAAGCTTTCTCATTATACAGTTCACTTACCACGAATTTGTTAATTTATTATATATGTTTTGCTGGGGACCCATCTGATTGAGTGCAAATCCTCTGAGATGTCTCATATTTTGCGTGACAGACGTGTCCGGTGCCTATTCGGGGATAGCGCAGGGGCCAGTATTATTTGAGCTTTGAGATTCGTGCAGAATGTATTGGCACGGTTGAGATTTTCCAAAAAGTCACGCAACATATGAGATATCTCAGTGGATGCGAATTCCATCTGATTGCTCCTGGCCCAATATTAAATCAATAGATTGACAATAATATCCATGCAAAACTGGAGCAGCCATAGTTATGAAAGGAACATTTATGGGACTATAATGAAATACTTGCATATTTTGGCACCCACATAGTTTAATAAAAGGAACATTAAATTGAACATGTACGTGGACTTCAAAAAATTACTTTCATATTTGGCATCGCACATTCGGTTGATGCTTTTATTTTGTGCCTTTTATATTATTGTTAGTGACTACTTGGTCAATAAATTAGGATATCTAATATCTTCATTATAACTATGAAATTATGAAAAGAAAAAAAAGGTACCGCAGTGGATATGCTAATAATAGTCCTGTGAGAGTGTGACATAGCTGAAAGCTACTCCCACTAGATTTGATTATTTGTAAATACAATTGTATCTTGAAGAAGGTATTACCAGAATTGCATGAAGAATACAGAATGGTTTCCAACTAATATTTGTTTACTCTTTGGGGATTAGATACGAGAAGGCTATCCAGCAAGAATATATCTTTGACACGTCGAAAGTACGACAAATTATTATATCCACTACATAATCTGGCCACCTGGGTTGCCGTTTAAAAGTTGTCATCTTACTTGTAATTTAAGTTGATTTTTAGGATGACGACTCCACTTCTGTTCATGCGACCATTCTTCTAAATAGCGCACTGATAAGGTCTCATTTAACATTTATAAGATCCCTGTACTAACAAGGCAATTTTTTTGACATTCCAGGGGTATTCTATTGTGGCAAGCCAGTGCTGACCAAAGAGCTGCGTCAGCTAGCACAGGACTTTTCAAGGAAGACCACCACAAAATTTGAATTCCACAAAGAAAACTTCTGATGCATCTTACAAACCAAACCCTCCAAATTTATTAATTACTTAACACCACCCACTCCTAGTATTTAATCCTTAGTACATGTACAGAAATTAGATAGTTTTTTCTAGGTTAAGCAAGTCCCCTTTTCAATACAAAACCATATATTACACCTTGAGCGCCAATCACCTAATTGTGAGGTAACATGCCAAATTTACATTATTTCTTCACTGTCAATTACATTACCTATAAATAGTTCACTACAGTTGCTGTATAGAAACACTAGGCGAAATATGGTTTTTCATTTAAATCTTATATTACAGAAATATGGTTTTTCATTTAAAATGCTGTATGTTCGAAATTTATTGTTCTAAAAATAAGATGAAGAATTTTGATACTCATCTCATATAAAAAAATAAAATAAAATACAGCACATAAATATAATTTATATAGTGCATATATTATGTCTACAAAATAAAATGAGATTTAATGTATTTTCCATCGTTCATTAAATGATTGAATTTTTCAATACTTTGAAATTAATAAATATTAATGTATCATCAAATGATACTTAATTTACATAAAATTTGATTAGTATTCTATTTTTTTTATATATTCAACAACATACATAAAAAATTATATTTTAATTTTCAGTCTTATTTGAATTGGTTTTTTTTTTTTTTAAAAGGTGAGGCTAAACTATGCATTGCGCACATCGCTCAGTACTATAGATCTATATTTCTATTTTTAAAGTTCAAACAGTTGATCAAAAGTGCTCAACATGATATTCATATAAGAAGGTACTTAATTGGATGCCAAAATTTATATTTTTTAGATTATTTTCACTATTGTTTTAGTTAGATAGAAAATCTCTTGATCTAAAGATTTTAGACTATCCGAAAGTAGTGATTTTCTATCTATCTAAAAATTAGTATTTTAAAAAAAAAGAAGAAGTAAAATTGGCATCCAACTGCATTTTGACTTGGAGATTATGTTCAATTTGTTTGAATTAACTATTTAGATCTTAAAAATAAAAATATAATTTCATAGTACGAACCAATGTGCGCTGTGGATAGTACCATAGTCTCACTCTAAAAAATATTAATAAATTATAAAGATAAGTAATTGTCAAAGTGTGTTGCTTGTACGGTAGTTAAGAAAGTGCATCGTATTAAATACTCTACACGAAATACATAAATTTCAAATTACTTTTAATACACTGAGGTTATACTTATATGTTGTTGACTTTGCCAATTCGGGTATGACTTGTAGAAAAATGTATAAAAAAATTTCTAACTTTTTGGGGTTCGTTATTAAAATGTCACAAAAATTATGTTTGCAAAGTTAAAATGTAAGCAATTAAGTTTCTTTTAATTTGAACAGCATCTCGTATCACAATATTTTTTATACATTTCATCTTATACTAACGAATATAATTATTTGTAGGGCTAATTTGTACTGCCAAAATAAGATACTTATAATTGTCTATGTTTATTAGCGCAATAAATTGGAGAACGCGGAGACGGGGTATAAATCAAGCAGATCAGACCAATAAATTCGAGGTGTCCGTTACGCAAGTATTCACACCTCGTACGCAAGTATTCATCTCTCATTGAACAAGTATTCATCCTCGTCGTGTAAGTGTAAAGAGTACATGAAGGTATGGTGGGACCGCACCAAAGGTATGGTGGGACCGCACAACCGCGACTTCAGATAAGTAGGGGACCACAGTAATATGCGGAGATAAGTGGTGGAATTAGTAGGGGACGATTTGCGAAAAAGTATTCACATTTAACATGAGTTGTATTCATCCATATAAATAAAAGTACTCATCTTTGAGAAAGAATTATATATAGAAATATTACGACATTAAGAGCATTAATTACGCGGAGATAGTAGGGTACCACAACTGCCGTCCGCTAAAAACAAAAGAAAACGCGTAATTAAGTGGGGGGACGGCACAACCGCCATCACTAACTACCGTGGGGACCGCATAACCGTCACCGCAAGTGGAAATAACATCAAGTATTCATCTATAATACATGAAGTATTCACATGTAATACATCAAGTATTCACCCTGATATATCAAGTATTTTTAAAAAAAAACTGGACATATCACACCCATCTTTTACACGGTTTTAGAGGTGGTTTTTTTTTTTCTCCGTTCAATCTAACTAATATTTCTGACGATCTGTGAGGAATTTTGCAAATCTAAAACCACGAACGTCTTCTACATAATTTTCTCTTTAAAATGAGATCCATGATGACATACTTTCGAGTTATCCGTTGCACAAGTATTCACCCTCGTCATGCAAGTATTCATCTATCATTGAACAAGTATTCATCCTTGTCGTGTGAGGCGGAGGCGGAGACAGAGGCGGAGAAGGAGAGGCGGAGGTGGGAGGCGGAGGCGGAGAGGGAGAGGCGAAGGTGGGAGAGGCGGGCGGAGGCGGAGGTGGAAGAGGGAGAGGGAGGGAGAGAGGAAAGAAATAGAAGGAGAAAATCTACTAATTAATTTGTAGGGACCACTAGTTAGTTAGAATTGATTATTATAGTTAGAAAAAGAAGTTAGTTAGTTGGAAGAAAAATGAAAGAAGGAATCAAGGGGTAACATATAATTACTCATTACTTTATTGGTTGTGAATCATACCCTATAATTATATTTGTTTTAAAGTTAATAAATTTACATGTTTTTTTATGGCATGTTCGGCAAAGTAGTGCAATAAAAAAAGTGATATAAAGTAGAATTGGAAATAAGTTTCTATTTCATACCATTTTGATTGTGTTCGGTTGAAGGTGGAAAAATAGAAGTGTCGGTAAATGTGTGAATTTCATTACTTGCACGCATTTCTTAAGAACATTAATTTTATCTGCTTGTTCCAATCTCCCATGCCTCCTCTGATCTTGTTGCACCGGCAATTTTCTCAAAATTAACCAGATTCATCAACCGCTTGAAAAATGAGGTAAAGTGCGGTTTTATCTCTCATGCGGATTTCTTTGAGCACCTTCAATTGATTTGCTATCTCATTGGCCATTGCAGCTTGCTCTTCATAGCCGACTTCGACTACTTCCCACACGTCATGTGCACCGAGCAAGGCCTTCATTTGTATACTCCAATTATCATAGTTGTTCTTTGTAAGGAGCGGCAATGGAACTTGTCCCAATGATGTCACTACTGCGGAGCTTGCCATGGCTCTGATAACAATTTGTTAGTATTTGATATGAACTTAGTATATTTTAATAGTGGAAGAGTGAACACTTGTTGGCATAAATTTAACTTCTATTATCAATATTTTCTTACTCTCTTACATTGAAAATACTCCTTATATATTATATAGACTCGTAGGAACTTTCTACACATTCTATTTTCACTAAATAACATTTAACCCTCTCATTAACCTTATCTATTTCCTAAGTACGTTTTTTCAACTTGCCAAGACTGCCTAGATCATTTGTAACATGGCTTCTAGAGAATTCTAACATTAACCGGTACATTCACGAGACTTGTATAGAGTTCTTACATTAACTATTACATTTAACCACTATTTAATTTTATTATTTCCAACAATATGAAAATTATGATACCTTTTGTTTCCTTCCACATTTTCTATTCCCCTGAGATTTGAACCAACTAATTCGTTGCGATGACCAATTAAAATATTTAGATTACTCCTCTGAATTTTTTTTTACCTCCCTCTGGACGTTTGATTTGTAATTCGGGTTAAATTTAGGGTTAAAATTATTTGTTGAATTTTGATTGGTAATTAGAATCATAAGTCAAAGCATCAAAATTACAAGTCAAAGCATTGGAAAGAATAAGTCAAAGCATTGTTTCTTATCGAGTACCTAATTGGTTAATGGATTTAAACCCGATTCGATATTTTTTTTGCCTCCCTGACTAAAATCCTGGATCCGCCCCTGTATTTATAGGGAAAAAATAGGAACTTTGTAAAAGAATACATGTAAAACCTAGTTCATAGTTGTTATTTTCAGAGATCGATCATTGACAAACGTAAAATCATGTAATTAAATAACATTTCATCGTCTAAATGAGCAATGAATATGCAACATTATTATATTATAATTTAACTAGAAAATTATAAATTTTAAAAAAAGACTAGTATATATAATTTTTATCATATTTTGTGATAGTAAATATATCTTGTATAATTCATTAGTATTTTCACTTATTTATCATATTTCGTGGTATTGAATATAGTCATAAGCAAAGATGTGTATACTAAAATTGAGGAGAGTTCAAATGTCTCATGTTTTTCATACTTCACTCGTGCTTCATATCTTTACTTCTGTTTTTCGAAATTCAAACAATTAATATGAACTGCTCAACATGATATCCATACTAAAATTTGCTTGGAAACCAAATTTTATATTTTTTGGAAATGTTTTACTGTCTGTTTATATAGCTACAAAATCATTGTTTTCGGACCATAAAAAACAGTGATTCTGTATCTATCTAAACAGAGATAGCAGCCTGGTAAATTAGAAGTTAGAAATTAAAATTGTTACCAACTGGATGAATTAAAATTCTTTGCTATCTATAGCTGGGTTTTGTGTAAAAGGAAATTAAGAAGTCGCACCTTTTTAAGATAATATAAAATTTTTTTTTTTTTTTTTGGGGGGTATCATTCATGACCCTTAGGTCTTACAACTGTTCTATCATCACACAGCTACTTAAATCCTCAAAACATAAATCCAAACCCTGTTCTGTCCTATCCCAACCCACTGATCTTCCCAAATTAGCTAATAGATGAGCCATTTGCAGTTTTGTATCATTCCTGTCACAGTGAATCGCACAAAGTTGATTACCACTCAAACTTTGTAGCTGCCACGCCTCACACACTTCATTAAAGGATCTCCAATCATGAATAATTGGTTGCTTATGAGCCAGGGAGTCAACACATTCCAAAGAGTCAGAGAACAGATAACTCTTTTCCCCTGATAAATGCAGTAACATCCTATAACCCTCCAACACCGCAATTGCCTCAGCATGGCTAGCATTCATTGCCTGTACTCGTTTTGAATTCCCCTGAATGAGTATAAAGAATCCGATACCCGATAACCCGTCTAGCGACCAAGACCCATCCACATAGCATATTGGAGAGTTAATTAGTACCTGTTGCGATTGGGTTCCAAGGATAGTACCAGAAGTTGGTGGTTGGCGTACCGGTACGCTACAGTGAACCGTTTGGCAAACAGAAATGATCTCCTTGTAGTACTTGAAACATGTTGTGAAGTTTTGCTGCTTTCCGCCAATTACCGCCTCATTTCGTATCCTCCATATTGCCCACGTCATGCAAATAAATCTCGTCAGATCCGTTCAGCCAGGGTTGTCATATAAATTTACTATCTAATACGTTGTTATCTTTTTCTTCCGCTTGAAGTAACTTGTAATTATAAATTTGCAAAATAAAATAGCAAAATAATTTATAAATAAATTTCTCATAGTGACAGGATGCAAAATTAACTTGCATGTTGGTATAATGGGAAATAAATCTGTTGTTATTCTCAAGGAATAACATGAACTTTGATTTTGGTTGAGATTCGTGCATGAATAAGTTTTTTTTATTGAGATTCACGCATGAAAAAATGTAAACAGTTGGAATTGGAATAACAGAATCCGTGAGAATAACAGTAGATTTATTTCCGGTATATTAATGGTATCATGATAAGAATGCGTATCCTCTGCATTAACTCAAAAGGGAATCTTTTGAGTTAATGAATCTCAACCGTCTGATTTTAAACGAAGCCCATCTAGCTCCTGCCTATAACATAGGGGGTCCTTTAATATTACTACGGATCTAGTCCGCACGAATCATAAAACAGATCGGATGATCGAGATACATTAACTCAAAATATTCCCTTTTTAGTTAATGCAGAGGATACAAATTCATCCTGATAAATCTAGAGTAATATAGCAAAACAGAGCCAATATAATAGAAAATAGAGTCACATTATTAAATGCGGTACTAACATCCATTCCAATCTATTACATGTCGGTTCTAAATTTGCCGGCTTGGATAACAAGGGAAATCGACAAGATTCAAAGAAATTTTCTGTGGCATGGTGTTCAACAAGACAGATGAAAATTCATCTAGCAAATTGGAATCTTAT